>OX940733.1:3115000-3735500 GCA_954870855.1 Scutellaria minor
AGTTTTTACCAAAAAGTATAAAATCGGGTCTAATTGAGATGGTACAACGTTTTTCACCCTTGTTTATATATTCAACTATGGATATCATTAAAATCTTAAAAAAATAAAAAAAAGATTAAGGTAGGCATAAATGCAATAGCACAGATTTGCAGCACAACGAAACATAAATTTGATCTAAAAAATATTTATTTTATTTTATTACAAGATGTAACGAGCAATTAAGACAGTATTTATACAACATCGAATTTATACATCATATAATGATTCATTATTTTTCAGTGTGGAAGATTGAGATGAGATAAAACCTCCAGTTTAACTTTAGAAGGTCAGACCCAATTGGTTGACCAAAGTTGACTGTAGAATGACAACTGCCCATTTGAAAATGTTGATTCGACTAAAGATTTGATTTGCGTCATTTGGTAATGACAACTCATGACAATTCTTTTTATTTTCTTTTTCACACTTTTTTTTTTAAAGTTGTAGTAAATACATTGTAGAGTTACTAAAATTTGAGAAATAAATCTTGAATAAAGTAACCATTTAAAAGAGAAAGTTAGTTGCAAGATCGTTTTATTTTAAAAAGAAAAAAAAACAACAACAAAAAAAGAGACTTGCGTCTTACTTTTATAATTGATAGAGAATAGAATTACCCAAAAAATTCACCTAAATTAAGCTCGCTCTTACACTTTCAATTCATTTGCAAATTAAAGAATTAATTTTCTTTTTGAAATGGTCACTTTATTCAAGATTTATTTTTCAGATTTTCTTCTAATATCTTTAATAATGAGAATATGTGGAGTGGGAACTACAAAAGGATCTGGATTTAAACAGGGGATATGAGAAAACATTTTAACTCACTCCTATCAATTGTACAATGTTTTATACAAAGAATAACTAAATATATAGAATTCAATTATTTAAAATGCACATATTTCATAAAATTATATAAGATTTGATTGGATAGAGGGACTTGAAATTTAAAATTTGAAATGAATATATTACAAAACCACTCAAATAAGATTGAATTTGAAATCCAAGCATATTTACTTAAAAATTAGTTCAAAATGAAAGTGATGAATTTCAAATATGCATCTATCCAAACATTATGATGAATTTACTATTAAAAACTTCAAATCTCTCTTTAAATACCTCAATTCACATGGAGTTTAAAGAAATTTGTGTAAAAAAAAGGGACTATTAAACAACAAAGATTTAATTTATTAATTAAACTAAAAAAAATCAAAGATGAGTGGAACTATTATTTTACCCAGAAGAAGTTACATGGAGAAGCAGATAACGTTGAACTGTTGCATTGAGAAGATTAATCAATACATAAACAACAAACCGACACTGATTCCACACAACAGTTTTAAACTGGTCCACTTCACAATCCAACTCTTCCAAAATTTTACCCCAAACCATATATAATATATATATTAGTAGTCTAATCAAATTGTTTTATGAATCGAAATTTTTAGATGGATCAATCTACAAAATCGAGATTAACTAGTAGAAAAAAGTTTAAATTATGGATATTAGTACTCCATCTCACAAAATACAAAATTATATTTGTAAGATTATTTCATATAATTTTATAATATATATATATATATATATATGTATGATATTTTCACTTTCTAGTGAGATGAGCTCCTTGTCATTTTCTTGTAAAGAAGGTGTGGGACAAAAAAACATTAGTGAATGAGTACAAAATTACAGGGTTGTGTCAGGGGCATTATGGGCATATGCTTGATTTGATTATACTGTTTCAAAATTCAACTTTCCTGCAACAGGGGATACCACTACTGTGTTGGAAAAAATTATGATTTCTAAGTTAAATAACAAAATATGCAGTGGATAAGAATTACAAAATCGGACCAACTCTTTCTCATGATTTCTTATTTTTCTTTCTAGTCATTTGGTGTGGTAGAAATAATTTATTAAATTAGATTAATAAATTTATCTCTAGACATGCATTAAATTTTTTTTTAACATGCAACAATAATAAAGTAAAATTAGGAAAAAGGCATATTTGGGTTACTGTAATTTCCATTGTTTTTAATCGGATGTTTATACTTCATTTAAATACATCAAGTCAATGTGTATTTATTTGCATCAAAATTAAGTTTTAAGTATAAATAAATTAGAAAAGTAGAAAGGGAAGAAAAGGTAACCACAGATGGAAATCGAGGTCGGAAAACGCCACCGTATTGTGCGGCGGAGGAGTGACTGGTTAAGGTTTTGTTTGGTAGTGTCTTGGAGTGGAATCAAATTCACTAATTCTTTGTCCCTTTTGCATGCAATCCTCCAAACCCCACTTATTACACTTGGATTTCAGCTCATCCTTTTTACTTACTTTCTTAATCTTGGACTTTATTAATATTATATACCACGAATTTTCATATTTGGATAGTAGTTTTTTTTTATACCATAAAATCAAATCAAATTAAGTTATTTGTTATAATATATGGAGTAGTTTTGTAATTTTTCTATCACAATTTGGATAAAAAGTTTAAAATAATTATTGCACTCACACGTGTATAGTGCAATGTATAAAATAATGTGATGAAATATGTTATTTATGTCTTATTAGCAATGATAGAATCGTCATTTTTAATATTATGGTAAAAAGAAGTATATATATTATTTATTGTGATATAAAAATAATTTTCTATCTTGATTATGGTAGAAAGATGTGTTGTCTCATTTTGATGAATCATTAAGAAAATGATTAAATACTAAAATTTTGAAAATGAAGATATTTTTATTCAAGAAAGATCGTCTTATGTATGCTCAAATATCGTGCGGAACTCAATTTTACTATTTAATGAACTCATCAAGATCCATACATGAATCAACCAATTATATTTACCTCAGGTAAGTTGGCATATATTTAATAGTGACAGATCATTTAATTCTATAAACAAGCAGCTCGCGAATAATGATGATTGCAACAACGCAAATCTACATATTACCGTTGAGAACTTCCAACAAATTATTTAATTTTCTTTATGCATTTTCCCCCAGAAAAACTTGTTTCTTAAAATTTATATAATGTCTAATGACAAAAAAGATGCTTAGAATTAATGAGCTTAAATCAATTAAACCAACGAATAAATAAATGAGCATAAGTGAAAACCATTGATTTATCTACACAATATACCAGAAAAAAATAACAGTATATTAAAATACTTGTAATAGAATAGCTATTTGTATTTATCCACAACTGATATTAACTAATAAGTTTTGTGGTTTTTATCTCTTTCCTAAGCTATCTATCAATCTACGTCAATGCACATGAACACGAAGGACTTGACCAAACCTAATAAGCCTAGTTTAGTTGAATGCATTAGAGCTGATTGGACTCTTTATCCGACAAAATTCCATGTTCGATCAATGGTGTCTTTAATTTTGGTTGGTAATTTTCATTATTTGATCACTCCATTCAAACAAAATATGGATAACTTAATAATTTAACAAGACAATCCAAGCACAGCTCACGATATCCTTGATCATTAATTGAGTTCTCACCATGAATTCCATCAATCTTGTTCCAAATACCTAAAGAGGCCATCAATTATTACACTATTAGTTGACCTGATCCAGAAGAGTAATGATGTGTAGTTGGGCCTCATAAGGTGGCCCATCAAGAACTACATATGCCCAAGCCCACTGTGCCGACGAGATGATCATAATATATATAATTGTTGTTCAATACATAGAAAAGAAAAATAATTTGTAATAGTAAAGTAAAATGCTTCTTAAAGTAAAAAATACGATGTAACCAAAAAAAAAAAATCAATAAGGCCCACCGAGGAAACGTATAAATATATGTTTGTCTAGCTTCATAAATATATATTAAAAATAATTGATAGCTAGACTTCTAATGGTCGATTTAATGTTACATCAGCTTAAAATTAGTCATCAGCAAGATTCCGACTGATACTGATAAATAATATTGCTGTAGAGACTGGTCCAATATCGTGGCCTGAGTCAAAAGAATGTTTTATTCGGAATGTACTATATTTTATATAATGCATGATGTTTCATTTTGAACTTTTTGTTTATTCATAATTATATCAATTATTCAAAGTTTGTTAGAACTAGCTAATCCATAAGTTAGTTACAAAGTTATTATAAGTTTTCAAATTAGAATTTAATTCATAAAACATGACTTTTTTTAGGACAATTTTTTTCTTCAAAACATAAAATTTTATAATGGAATGAATGCAGAAATACTTTTTATATGAATTCTAAATAATAAAATGTTTTATAAAGCTAGTGAAAATATTATCTTACTTTTATTTGTACACAAGTTTTTGTGTATAGTTAGGAACAGCGTATGATTGGCCAATATCTCAAGCAAAAAAAAAAATTCTTAAGTAGAATTTATGATGGCTACCAAGCTGTTACATTCCACATCAAATGATAATTGTTGATATAAATTTCATAAGTGACATTGATGTGATACTCCAACATTAAGCGGATTGGATTATCTATTACATTTGGTGTTACATCTTATGTTTCATAGCATTTATTATATGACATGTGTTAAATAGTGATGTCATCGAATACACTTGGTGTGTGGTGATTGTTTTGGAATAGGAGATGTAACACCAAGTGTAATAGAAGATCTCATAGGAGAGAAATGCATTAATATTCAAGAATATATTAAATTTGAACATATTGACACGTATTAATGAATATATTACAATCCTTCACTTGTTTTCCATCCTTTGCTTATAAATACCCTTTTCTTCCTTTATTTTCATATAATCTCCCTGGAAATTAAGATGAGAATGAGCTGCAATGGGTGCAGAGTTCTCCGCAAAGGTTGCAGCCCAGATTGCAACCTGAGGCCTTGTCTTGAGTGGCTCAAATCAGCTAAATCCCAAGCCAACGCCACCTTCTTTCTTGCCAAATTCTATGGCCGTGCTGGCCTCATCAACCTCATCAACGCCGGCCCACCACATCTCCGCCCTGGTTTGTCTCCCTTTTCATATCACAAATTTGGCATGCACATAAATATGCATCTTATCTTGTTTTGTTCAACAGATATTTTCAAGTCTCTTCTTTACGAAGCATGCGGACGAATCATCGATCCAATCAACGGGGCTACCGGCTTAATGTATTCCGGCGATTGGCCAAGGTGCCAGGCCGCCGTGGCGGTGGTGCTTGAAGGCGGTCAACTCATCAAGCAAGCCTCCGCCGCCTCTCTCCACCGCAGGAGGATACGGAAGCGCTCGTCGGAAGTGAAGTTCACCATCACCGGGTGGGGATGCGGCGAAGATGACAAGGGTTTTCTTGAGGATTTTAAAAGGTCTCAGAGTCACGACTCGTTCTCGGTTGGAAAGGTTCTTGATGTCGAACCGGTACCCCAACTCAGTGAGGTTGGGCTCGAGTTGACTCTGGGCTTCAATCCTGTGCTGCAAACAATGATAAATGTTTCTGATTGAGAAGAATGATAAAAATTAGAAAATTAAATGTGTTTCTAGACTTGGCCTTTAATCCAATACGGCGTGTGTATTGATGGTTAGTTTCATGCTCATTTTGCCTTCTTCGAGTTGGGAAAACATAGTAAATATAGATGTATTGGATTGAGTCTTTGCTTCACCTTATTTTAGAGATCTTTTATCAATCTATTGATGTATTCTCAAGTTCTAAAACCCCTATATATATAAATTGTCATTATTTTTGATTGATTGTCATTGACATTGGAAAAAAAGGTTAATATTTTAAAAAAATTATTATATGAAACCATTTTACTAATATAACTTTGTAAGTCTCACAACCCATAAACCAAATAAGTTTATATTATAATTTATACTTTAATTATAAATTATGCATTGACCCGTCTCATGAAATTAAATTCAAAACGGTCTTAAATAAATACTCTTTTATATTACCTATAAGTACATACAAAATTTGTTTCGGTCAATTAATTAATCATCAACTGAAAGGGAAACTACTTCGAATTATTCACCAGTAGTTGATCATGTGAAGTCCCTCTTCTATTTGGCAGACATACACATGCACACAAATATTTTTTAAATCAAATTGAAGCGAGCAAAGTACAAATCTAATTACTTTATAATTAACTAAGGAAATTATAATGATGTAAGATAAATTAAGAGGACCTCTTGAAAAATTCCGAGATTTTATTATATTAATTCATGATGACACCATGCATGACGTTTTTTTTTTTGCAATTAATTAACATTAATATAAGCCAAGAATCAAGATTCCAAAACTTCAAATTATACCCAATTCTTTAACAGCAGGTTGCCGCATATTTTCCTTGTAAAATATTGAGTCCTTAATTTCTAAAATAAAACAAAACTAGACAGTGACGCCCATATAATTATACACAAAGTAGATCATGCTTGATTGATTAATTTCCTGAGTCATTGAATATTATTGGTTCAACCTCTAGGTATTAATTGGTGAATATATCGAATTTAATAAATTAATTAGGTTATCGATGACTCTTCGCCGCGGCCTGAGCCATATTTACTTATTAAATTGTTGCACATAATTAATGTTTCATTAATCAGCATTAATCTAACCTGTAATGATGAAGAGGTTGTTGTGTCATTATCCATATGTAAGAGCGCTGCAAAATACGCCAATCATCTTTAATTAGAGAAGAGGATTTCCACTTCTCTTTCGCTCTTGTAATCTCCAATCAAAAGAATTCGATAAGATTAATAACATTTCATACATATGTCTTGAATTGGAAAATAAGTCGAACTAAATCCTCTATACCGCTTATGTCTTCTGTTGTCATGAGTCACGTAGCATCACCCATTATTTTAATTATTATATTATATTTTATATAGATTATTTGGTAATTAATAATATTATTTAAAATACATAACGTGTATTGGTTATAGTTATTTTAAATTTAAAATGGGACATCAAGTTGAATTAGGGATCTCATATGTATGATTAGATTCACAAACATTCCATGGCTATTGAAGATTCTAGGTTAAGCATAATTAAGAATATACGCACTATGGAATATACAATAATGCTGCCCCCAACTAACCCATTTATTAATTTGTTGTAATTAATTTGCAGGTTTTATAATCCATATATGTACGTGCTTATCAAATTTTATATTTCCTTCTTCGAAGTTTAGTACCAAGTTGGAAGGCCTTGTGCTTGCCACACGACAAGATTAAGTTATTCAATTAATTCACCTAGGAAATATCAATATTGTTATTACTCAAACAAGGAAGAATTTTGAATAATTAAAGGAAAAAAGAAAAGAAGAAAAAGGATTGGAAAAGTCCGACTAACTAGAAAGTATGTGCGACTAGAAAGAATTAATTATCTAACTTGTTAAAATAAACCAACAATACAAGTTAGTGGGACTTTACTATTAGGAATGAAGTTTTGGGTTTGAATCAAGTTCATTCATTAGAATTTAGAAGTAGAAATGATCTTGGTTAATGGGCCGCACTCCATGTTACTCCCACAGTTGATGTTTTATTTCATGGGTCCTTCATATATTAATTAGATTATTATTTTTGGGTGATTCTATCACAACCATATAATTTCTCGATACAACCACTATAAATTTAAAATCTCATTTTTATCCTTAAATTTCACTATTTATTTTCTACACCCTTATTCTCTTTCTTTTTTTTTCTTTACTCAACTGTTGAGTAATTTCAATCAAGTTTCAACCTAATTGCTGAAATAAAATCATTGTTTGAGGTGGATTTAAAACTTTATGAAGTAAAACACATGATATCCCAAATAACTTTTTTTTTTTTTATGAATATGATTTTTTGATGCTGGATTTTCAAGTTCCTTGGAGTTGTTGCACGATATTAATTTCTTGATCATCTTTCATGGAAGAAATTTTCTCTAGATCTAATTGAACTTTCGAAGCGAAACTCCAGATTTCAGATTTCTTAATCGTCTTTCATGGAAAAAAAACTCTTTAGATATAATTGAACTTTCGAAGCGAAACTCCAGATCAAATTTCTTGATCATCTTTCATGGAAGTAAATTTCTTTACATCTAATTAAACTTCCAAAGCGAAACTTCAGATGAGATTTCTTAATCGTCTTTCATGGAAGAAAATTTCTTTAGATCTAATTGAACTTTCAAAGCGAAACTCCAAATCAGATTTTTTTTATCGTCTTTCATGTGGAAGAAATTTTTTCTCTAATTGAACTTACAAAGCCAAACTCCAGATCAGAATCCGAAAAAGTTTTGGCAAACTATCCTGAAATCGATCCATGAACTTTAATCCAAATTACAATAACTTATGTTAATTGGTCTCTTAGTCTACGATAAAAGTTCTTCATGGTTGTGTGAACTGTGAAGAAGAAAAGAAATTGGTTGCGCAAAGGAGAAAGAAAAAGAAAGAAGTAAAAGTTTTTCATGGTTGTGTGAACTGTGAAGTAGAAAAGAAATTGGCAGCGCAAAGGATAAAAAGAGAAAGAAGAATAGATATTGGCTGCGCAAAGGAGAAAAAAAGTAAGAAATATATGGATGTGAAAAATATCAATATAATAAATTTTAAAGGTAAAAATGATATTTTAATTTTATTATGGCTGTATTGAGAAATTTATTAATTGTGAATAGAATTACCCATAATTTTTTTTTTCTAATTGGGCAGAGTTTCCAGCATTGATGGGCTTCAGACCAAACAATAGGCTCTAAATTGTAACATTATGCTCCACACACAAACACAAAAACATATATGTGTATGTATGTTTAAGATATTTTGGTAAATTATATCATGAGACCCATTATTGATGGTATGAACATGAAAATGGGATGAAATGATTCTATTAATACAAAACCAGATGACACGACTTGAATTTGGATAGTTTTAATTAATGTAAATAAAAAATACCAATTTTGTTGATACGAGACTAAGAGACTCAAGTAGAGCATCCATAACAATACATTCTTTGGTTTTGTTAATAACATTTCAAGTCATATTTATTAACCACGTCACAATTTATGGGTAGAAAAAAAGACGCAATAAATACATATAACATGGAAAAAGGAGCAGAAAACTCAAAAACGCCCTACACTTTTTGACGGAATGCGTGAATTGTCACGCTTATTCATTGGTCAACAGTTATAAAAAACATGTTAAAGGAAAAATATTTTTTGTGGTTAAGATAAAAAAAACAATTATTTTTATTAGAAATATTGTATTAGTGTTAATAAAATCCAAAATAACACTATTGTAGATGCTTTTAACATAGACAGTAGGGGAAAAAATAGAAAAAAATATAGAAGTATAACCAAGAAAATAATGTGTGAAGGTGCGGTTTTTTTTCCTAAAATGAAAGGGAGTGGTGTGTATTTATGTGGTAATGGCAAGTGGTTTTGCGCCGTAAAAAGGATGAGTGGAGAGTGAGAGTGAGTGTGGGAGGTTTGTTTGTTGTTTTCCATATATATCTTTCAATCATAACGTCTCTTTGGGCAACCAATAGGGACCACTCATGCATCTCGACCAGCCACACTCTTCACTAATTACACTCATATATACCTTTTTTTTTTTTCATTATTCCATTACATTTTCAAATCTATAATTAGCTCACAAATTGTCTGAATTTTTGATCAGTTTTCATAAATGAGGAAGTTACCTAAGGAATTGGTTGCTTTGAAGCTTAGTTATCTATTAAAAAAGTTATACAAGTTTAGACACCTAGTTATAATATATCTTGTAATAGAAGATGAAACATTGTTTATATTAGAACTACATTTCAAAAAGTGATATGTATTAGTTGTAAATGACATATATTGTAAATCTGATGCATAAATAAAATAACATGCTATAAAGAAATAGGACTGTGGATTAATGCCCAACAATTTGATTAATTTCTTGCCTTAAAAGCTAGGATCCACTTTTTATAAGGAAAGATGTTCGTAAAAGAAAGGGTACACCTTCACTATATTGTTGTCAATGACAATAATTTTGGCTTCGGTTCGAATTTCTCTGTTTTCAATTACTTTAAGCTAATGTCATTTTCTCCCTACACTTTTTTAGGATTTTCTTGCAGATAGAAATTTTTAAATGGTAGTTTTAGCAGTTTCAAGTAATATTTCATTCATTTTCGATGCGGAAGTAAAAATTTCACATCACAAATTAGAGAACTACATGGAAGAATTGGATGAAAGAATAAGAACCAGCGAGAATGCTATAGAACGAAATACTTGGAGGAGAAGTTCCTCCTTTCAACCATTTATATCTAGGCCGTTACAAGGGTAAACAAGACAAAATGATTTTTAATATATGTTTGGAAGAGATTTGGCATGAAATGATTTTGAACTTTAAAATCTTAATGTATGTTTGTTTTGACATTGAAATTTGGATCACAAAATGCGGACATAATCATTACTACCTCTATAACAATCATCAATCATTATCAAAAACACATTTTCATAAAAAAATAATACATCAAGCCATCTTTTCACAATAAAATATTATATCAACCCACATTTTCCAGCATTGATTTGACATCTATAATATAATCTTACTATATAAAATCCCCAAACAAACATACGTTTTCACTATTCACCTTTACTACAAAATCCAGGATTTTAATGACGAGTTTTCGCCAAACCCACATAAACCCCTTTCAAACATTATATAAAGTATTCAATCCACTGAACCTAGATTTATTAGACCCAGATCCAAATCCATTTTGGGTATATCTACATCAATTTTGAACTGAGAATATTATGAACCTAATTATTCTAGCTAGCTCTATTTGTTTTTCAGGTTAAACAGTCAACTATATATGTTGAGCTTTAACCAAACATATATGAAGCTATAAATTATATACTTCTCATGAATGTGTTTGATTTTCTTTAACTCATAAGTTCTAAAATATTGTCAAACATTAAAAATAGTATTGCAAATGCGTACATTTCTAGTTTGACTACTAAATCAATATAAATCAACCATGAAAAAAAAAACAGTACAATATAATGACCATAACTAGTTAGTAATTAAAAGAAACCGTTTCTATAAATTTACAATATATCTATCTTTTACATATATAAAGAGTCAGATTACAATCGTATTACACATACCTAAAAGTCTGAAAATAAGAGACAAAACACTATTTTGTTACAAGAGATCTCATATGGTCACATTATGCTATCCAAAGATGTAAATTTTCTTACAAATAAGTAAGTAGTTTTACATGCAAAGTACATTTTATTGTAAACAACATGATAATTTACATATCATTATTGTTACATATATATACATACCTGATATTATTAGTTTAAACAGCATCTGCCAGTACTAAACGTTCTAGGAATGAGCAGTTAGGGCTGGTAGTTGGTTAATAATATCTAACTCATTTATTCAGCAAAGGGAAACCAGAAGCCATAAAACTTGCTCTCTTAACAAATCTCCCTTTCATGCGTGGCCTTTTCTCTGCATTCAGTTTCCGAACTTCGTACCTTATCTTCTTCGAGAACAGCCTCGTTCGCCGCTTCTCTCTGTACCTCGACACCCTCGCTTCTCTCCCTCCGTCCGCCATGGCCGCCGACATGTGTCCGCTCATCCTCCCCATCTCTCCATATGCATGCATTGCCCCACTTGTTCCCTGAATGTATATATATTAACTCCAACTATCAGTAATTCATTTATTCTTTTTTTTAAGGAAATATTATTATGATAAACAAGTAGAACATATAATTTGGAGCATTTCCACCACATTGTTCGGTGGATCAGTCCAATCAGTTGGACTCGAATGAAAAATTGAGTCTCTAGTAAGACGATGAATGTTAATATTAGACAAACCACAAAATTTGGACTAGAACTCAGGAGATGCTTCATTAATTCTAAACAGTGTTTCATGTCCTAATTTGGTATGTCCAGAACACATGTGGTGTTTATCGATGATAATGGAACACGAGATGAAACAGAAGCAGTGTTTGCAGAATTTAGTGTAGACCAAATTGTTTTGCATGACATGAATTCATGAACTGAATCTAGAAAACAAAAAATTAAACAAAGCATGATTGAGAAGAATACCAAGGTGGAATCAGGCCAGCAGTCGCCGGAGCTCAAATCGGGCCGTTCTCCGGTGGTCCACGGAGACTTATGGCCGTCCCAAGAAGACATGACACCATCATAGTCAAGCTTCAAAAACGTCATACAATTCTCCACTTTACATTCCCCAAAGTTGTTCATGAAAACTTGCTCTTTATTTTCCTCCTCTTCTTCTTCTTCATACGTAACCGGTGAGCCATAGTCGAAACTCAGCTCAAAAGCCTCTCTTCCCACATCAAACTCTCCATGAATCTGATGATGATGAATCTCCTCATCTTCAACCTTAACCCTCTCATCGCAATCCAAAAGGCCCAACCCCTCCATATCAAACGACTCATCTTCCAACCCTTTCCCCAGCAAGCTCTCCACATCCGCCGCGAAATCCGCAAGATCCAATTCCGATGGAAGAATCCCTTCCAAATGATTCAACTCACGGCCAAAATCCACCCTCGATTCATTCCCAAAAAGGCTATTATATTCTACTTCGTTCTCACCAGCGTTCACAGCGACCTCGAACGGGTCCAATATCGGAACCCTATAGAGAAGCAGCTCCTCGTCCTCCTCATGGGACTGCTCCTCGTTGCCAATCTCCGGCACCAGACGAAGAGGATTCGACAACTTCCCATGCTTCTTCTGGCGAGGAGTTCGAGCCTTTCTGGTGAAACCCTGATGCCAAGATGGCAACGAATTGCTATCAATCTGATCGAACCTGCTACTTTTCGATTCCACGTCAGAAGAGTTCTTAAGACGAACCCTTTCGTGCCTTCGAGCCAAGGGATTGGCTGAGTGAACAGATGAATCGCAGGATTGGCACAGGAATGCATCATCAGCCGTACAGTACCATCGAGCTCTCTTTCGTACACAGTTATCACAGGCTCGAGCAGATTTGCCACCGACAGCGTTAGCCAGTTTCCTGTCGGAAACCATGGGCTTCATCTCTTGCATATGTTTGATTGTGTAATGATAGCAGAGAAGAAATGTTGAGGGCTTAAAATGGTGAATCAAATGAAGGCAAGAGTGGTGATATACGCTCTCTCTCTCTCTCTCTCTCTCTCTCTCGCTTTCTCTCTCTCGTGTTTTTGTGTAGATATAAAGTTGAAAATTCAGTGCAATTATTTGGAGTTGGTGGGGGCCACAGGGCACAGCTAGAACTTCAAAAGTATTATTTTTAACCGTATGAGGCTTTTCTTGGCTGCACTTTTTGCCCTTTTTGGGAGCTTTGATTTTCTACTAATTGTTTCTGAGATGATCTGGAAATTAGTCAGAATGTCAGTACCATTAATCATATGGAGACGTGTTGATTGTGGTGCTGTTTGGGATCGGATTATTACCGTTTATAATTATATAGTGTTTTGAGTATATATAAATGCTTTTATTCATAATTATATATATTGTTTGTATGGATTTGGACCGAATCAATGTCCAACTATAGCTAATTTGGTAGAGATACAAGATTTCATAGGATTGACACGAAATTAGCTATAGTAAAATACTAGTAAATGGTAGGTAGATACAAAATGGATGTTCTGATAATATAATGAATGTGAAAAAATCCACTAAAAAAAGTTATAGCACGATTAAAGTTGCATTATAATTTAAATAGTAGAAGTATATTTACATCATAACTCAATTGTTTGGAGTGTATTTACTTTTAATTTTTAAAAATTAGGACCTATTTAATACCTCAACATAAATGTAAAAAATGTATATATGTACTTTTCCCATGCTAGATTAACCATATTTTACCCCAAAATGGAGCTATGTGTTTGTACGTGATGTATTGTCTAATTAATATTAATCTGTGAACTATGTAAGTTGAATCTTATTTTTTGATTGTGTCAAAGTTTGAGCTCATCAATTTACAAATTTTAACCTTTTATATTATGGTATTATATCTTATGTATTTTATATCATATATCAAAATAATTATGGTATGTACCTAATATGAAGTAAAAATAATATGTATGACTGATATCTTAGTAACTATTAGTCTATTATAGAGTGGGAAATAAAAAATAGCCTTTCACGAGACATTTGAGTTGCAAGGTCGTTGAGCGCCCCTAATCTTCTCTTATTGGCTAAGATTGAAAATTTAATCCTACTTTCTGGCTCTTGATTGGTTGCCTGTCTGATTTCAGGATTTTCGGTGGGCCCTTTGTGTTGTCTCTAGCTTGGGATGAGAATTAGTCACTTGTCTCCTCTCTCTCTCTCTCTCTCTCTCAGTTGAAGTGGACCTTTTTGCTAGGATTTGTCTCTTTCTGATAATACTTGATGGATCTTGGTCCCCTCTTTTACTCATATTCTTCTATAAAATAATTAAATAAATAAATAAGGTAAAAGTAGATAAAAGAGTAAAAAGGAATATTTTATATGTGATGAAATATTAGGATTTATTTTCTATATTTAGTTGTCGATTTAGTTATATATATTCCAAAATATAGTGTTATTATATAATTTCAAGACATTTTACCTATAATCTATCAAAAATACTCTCATTTATTCTTACCAAATTAAATACGTTGAAAAGAATTGTTAAGAGTCAAAAGAAAAAGACTCTCACGGTAATTTTACTTAAAAGGGTATAGATTGAACTTATTATCATATTCCTTAATATGTGTGACCTAAAATGATATTTATGTTGAAATTGAGTACATAATATACATAATAATGTAATTTTATAGAATGACATGTAATAATTAAATAAAATGATGATGAATACACTACAAAAGAATATATATATATATATATATATCTATACTATATATAAAATGAAAGAAGTTGACAAATTTTACAAAGGGTTGTAAAATGTTTAAAAGTTTGAAACTATTATAAAAATATTAAAATAATAATAAAATCTGAAATTAATAATAATAATAATAATAATAATAATAATAATAATAATAATAATAATAATAATAATAATAATAATAATAAGAATAAGAAGAAGAAGAAGAAGAAGAAGAAGAAGAAGGAGAAGGAGAAGGAGAAGGAGAAGAAGAAGGAGAAGGAGAAGAAGAAGAAGAAGAAGGTTGTGAGATTAAGTTTAACAATCTTGTGAGATTAAGTTTAACAATCTTAAATCAACAAATAAAAATCAATAAATTGAATAATTTTTTTAAATAAAAATAATAAAAATATTTGATAAAATTTATTCAAAATTATTTCAAATAAATAGATATAATTAATCTAAAAATTATTTTAAAAAACTATAATATATTCCAAAAAAATCTGAAAAATGGTTTCAAAAATCTAAGAAATATTGTTTTAAAATTTAAAATTAATTTGAAACCTAAATTTATAAATGTAAACTAATTTTTTTTGGAATAAATATAATGCTTTGTGAAAAAATCCATCTAAAAACAATGTAGAAAATTATTTATAAATTCTAAAAATAATTATAAGATATAAAAGAACAAAAATATGAACAAAACATATTAGTTAGTATAATTAATCACTTCTTAATTATTCAGAAATTAAAACTCACAAACACAAAGCTATTATTATATTATGTTCAATTTTATTTTCATATTTAATTATTGAATATTGATATTATCAAAAAAAAAATGGATTTTTACAAATTTCGAAATAATAAGATATCATGAATAACCTTTTAATATAACAACTTCATTATATTATTGCAAATCATATATATATTGTCATAATACATAATAAACCGCGCATCGCGCGGGAGTACTATTAGTATTTAGTATATATATTAAAGCAAGAAAGTTGACAAAAATTACAAGATTGCCACTTTCCCGTCTAAAAGTGTCATGTCCATAAAAATAAAAAAATAGTAAATCTTACTTGATAAGCTATTTTCTAATAAGAATAAAAAAAAGATCAATCTTACTCTACAAGCTACTCTATAATTTATATAAAGCTAAGAGATGAAGAGAGATATATTTTGATTTCTCAAATCTACGTAAAACTAAAAAATGGAGAAAAAGTATAGTGATTTCTCAACAAAAGAGAGATGCATATAGAATGGGAAAAAAAAAGATAAACAAAGAATGAAGAATAAAAAAAAGAAAAAACTGTAAGTATTATTATTTCTCAAATCTATATAAAACTAAAAAAAAAAAAAAATACAAGATTTGCTAAACATTCAAAGGTAAAAAAATTCTTCCAAATCTTATTGTCTAAAGAAAAAAAGAACAATAAGAAATTGTAAATATAATGATTTCTCAAATCTATATAAAACTAAAAAAAATGAAAGAATACAAGATTTGCTAAACATTTAAAGGTAAAAAAAGTTTTTCAGATCTTATTGTCTCATATCTTCATCTAAGGAGATCCAACCAAATTGTCTTTTTACACTAAACACAAATTGAACAAATAATTTTGTGAGAGAGAAATGAAGAAATGACGTATGAAAACATATATGATGATTCAAGTTTGAGAGTGAATATACAAATTATAAAAAATGTAAAATGAAAGATTAATTATTATGATTGAAGGAAATATTATTGTATATATAATAATTTTAATTTGACTAAAATATAAATCAACAAATAAAATAAAAATATTTAAAAATAAAATTAACAATTAAAATTATTAAAGTTATATGATAATTTGTGCAACGCACAGGAATAATATGAAAAATAAATTGTATATGGTACATGTTTTAAATTAAAATAATAAAAGATGTTATAAATAATATGTTAATTTATACAACTTCATTATATTATTACAAATTGCATAATATTAACATAATAAATAATAAATCGCGCGGGTGGACTGCTAGTACATATATACACACATTCACATATAGGAGATCCAAATTGATCTCACGTTATTTATGCCCACTCTTGTTTACAAATGACATAGAGAGCGAAAATCAATTACTTTGAAATGCATCATGTGAGAATGAGTATATATATATATATATATATATATATATATATATATATATATATATATACTTGCATAACATATACACATATATATATATAATGTCAGATAAAATAAAATGCAACTAAAATTATATCATAACATATTCTATATGTATTGCTCATTTCTCAAGCAAAAGTAAAAGAAAAGGAGGGATGCATCATTTAGCTCTTACATATGAGGGATGCAACCTCATTTATTTTTACTTTTGTCCCTCTTACTATCATTTTTTTCGGTTCTAAGTTCTTGTTTTTACTTTTTATTTTTTTATTTTTTCCCAATTAAGTCTAAATAAAAAGTGAAAAGTTGCAAAAATAAAAATTATTAAAAAAAAACAAAATTTTGGTTTAAAAAGTGTTATATATATATATAGAGAGAGAGAGAGAGAGAGAGAGAGAAAGAGAGAGAGAGAGAGAGAGAGAGAGAGAGCAGAAGTTAAGAAAATGAAGGTATAAGGACAAAAATCGAAAAGAGGAAAAAAGATTAACAAAAATATAAGGCGTACAAACGTAAAATAAATAAAGTATGTGGGGAAAACATAAAAAGAAAACTAAGATATAGACAGCAAAAAATGTGTTTTTCCTAAAAACAAAGGGGAATTTTTTTTATTTTTTGCCCATTACACTTGCACAAATTTTAGCTTTTGCATGGCCCCCACTCTCTCAAAATTGGTTTTTGTTTTTACCGGCCCCTCGAACCTTTTTCCTTTCTTAGTTTTCTTTTTATACGCACTGCCCCTTATTTTTATGAATAAACAAAAAAATTAACAAAAGTAGCTTTGTAGGAGACAAAACAAATTAGAAAATAAATTGCATATCAAAAAAAAAAAGAAGTGCATGGTGCAAAAGAAAAATCTAAAATAAAGTGAAAATATTGGAAGTAAAAAAGTTTTAAAAAATACAGGGTTAATAGTCAGAAAAATTTTATAAGTGCACCCCCACAAAAATACTATGTTTTTACCAAAAATAAATGAATGAATTTGAGTCATTGGAAAAAGGGTAGAATTATACACCACACATATTGCGAGACGTACTTCAATTATCAAACACACTTATTTTAAAATAATTTAACATTATACACACAACATTATTATTCCACTCTTTCAATTATTTAACATAAAATTAAACAAACAATTAATAGTAAAAGTATTTATGTTTTTCAATATATATTTATTTTCGATTTAGAGTTTATTACTTTTTTTGTCCAGTAACTTAGGGGGTCTGGCACTTTCGGACAAAAAATTTCGGGCTGACAATTTAGGACATTAAGTTATCATGTCTCACCAATTTTGCCCAATTTTAGCCCAAATCGCTCAATTGGGCCGAAATCGTACATGAAACACATGTGATACCCTTAATTTTGGGCTTTTCGGCCCAAATTGCTGATTTGGCTTTTATGTGTAATAAAATTATATATGTGGCAATCCAAGTGACATTAAAATTTACATGTCATTATGCCACATAGAATTAAGGAAAATAAAAAATAAAAATCTTAAAATTGTAATTAAAAAAATAGACAAATAAATAAATAAATAAAAATAAAATCAAAAATCAAAAAAAATAAAATTTCCATTCATATGGATAAAATTTTTAATTTTATTTATTTTTTGAATAAAAAAATAAAAAAAATGGTGGATTCTTTATCTTCATCTCCACCCCAAATTCTTGCTCCAACCACCGTCACCGTGCCGCCGCCAGTGATTGCATCAAAATCAACAACCATTTTCTACAAATTGTTGTCCTGTATGAGAATGAGAATTTGACGATAGATTGATTCCATCGGCCTTCTCTGAATTACTGATTAACATAAAGAGAAATCTCTGCAAATTTCTAGGTTTTCTCTTCTCTAAATCTCTGCAAATTCCTGGGTTTTTTGAGTCAAAATCATAATAATATTAAGCATAAAGAGAAAGGGGCTGAGTTCAAGGAAGAAGAAAAGAGATGATTCCATCAATGACTTCCATGTGAGAGTTGACAAACCGACAAGCAAGTTGTTGCGGTCCCGATTGGAAGCAGAGGGAGAGGCACGATGACGCTGATAAGAGAGAAGCGCGGTGCTGCGGTGATGGAGATGGGAACCACGCAGGGGTTGACGGAAGGGCTCGAGTGTCACGTGGTGCTGCAGGTGGTGGTGAGTGGTGCGGCGGCGTGCTTGAGATATGTGATGGAGGAAGAAGATGAATTTGAGTGTACTGAAGAAGATGAATTTTCAAATTTTAATTTTCTATTTTATTTTATTTTTTTGTGAATTTTCATTTTTTAATTTTCTGTTTTTTTTGTTATATCTAATTTCCAGAATTTTTTTAAATTTTTCTGTTTTTAGTCTTATGTTGTAAGATGACGTGTAAATTTAATGCCAAATGGATGCCGCTTGTATTATTATGTTACACATAAGTAAAATTGGTCAAAATTGGCCCGAAAAGTCCAATTTGGCAAGCTCACGTGCGACTCACGTGCAATTTCAGTCCAAATAAGCAATTCGGGCTGAAATTGAGCAAAATTGGTGAGGCCCGACAACTTAATGTCCTAAATTGTCAGTCCGAATTTTTTTTGTCCGAAAGTGCCAGACTGTCACGCCTCGTTTTCTTACTTTAAAAAATATCAGAGTTTGTTTATGGGCGTGCAGGAAAAAAAAAAGAAAGGTAGAAACATATTTTAAAAATAAAAGTGACGAGTAAACAGAAAATTCCTTAAGATCGTCAAAAGTTCCAAATCATCAAAGATCTGAAGTACGAATTTTAGAAACAGTTAAGTTCAGTTAAAGCATATGATTCTTTACATATCAAAACATCGGCACATCGCCGGAAGAAAGCATTGTAAACTTAGCAGCGGAACAAAACAGGATCCATCTAAAGATACAAACAGTTTTACAAAAACATAAGTAGTTATAAAGTATTGTTCGACATCCATTTTAAACTGATACAAAAGAGACACTGGATACGGCACCCCTCTCGCTGCATGTCTTAAATTTCATCATTTTTTGTAGTGTGAGTACAGATGGGGATGAGTTCGTTTGAATACACTCGTGGGAGTAATTTCTATATTCAAATTATTTCAGAAGTTAAACGGATTGAAACATCTAAATCAACGCAACAAGTAAACACAACACTTAAAATGCATTGCACATAACATTCCTTAGGTACGGGAGGGTATTTCCCGTCTTACCCCGTACACGGTTTCAAGACCGTTGGTGCTTTTTACGGACCACCAGTCCCTCCGTAAAGTTTTTTACGGACCATGAGTCCCTCCGTGATGAACGTGGACTTCTGTCCTCATATGACATATATCATTGTATACATGAACATATAATAACACAACACGTAATCCCAAGGCACGTAAGTTCAATCAATTCATAGCATACGAATATATATATGATAACATTGATTCTCGTATAAGCAGATCATCAGCATATCAAGACATAATAATTACAGAAACGTAAAAGTCATTCAAGTTCAGAAGTTACCCCCACCTGATTAGGTGGTGTTTGACTTCGAGTGATGCTAGCTCTACAACACGTATACTCCTAATCGCGATAGTTTACACATGCAAACGTAATCTATTAGTTTCTCGTTATGATCATTAATTAATCGTTTAAAGAACTCTCTCGGAAAGAAACAATAACAGAAGGAGAAATGATTCAAAAAGCTTAGAACTTGATCACATAACGAAGGGGGTTCGATTACAGTTCTATAGGCGAAAGAATGAGCTTAAACGAACAAGAAACGAGTTAAAATGAATCGTTTCAGGGTACAGGGGCAGTTTCGTAAATTCTGGTAAGGGTTGACTTTGACTAGGGGTGAAACTGTAATTACAGAGAAGTTTTTGGGTCAAAGTGAAGTTTTTGGAACTCTGGGGGTCGAAACGTAATATATGAAAGTTTTGGGGGTGAAAAACAGAGACTTGGAAACCTCTAGGGGTGAAAAATATAATTTCCAAAAGTTTGGGGGCTAAAGCGAAGAAACCGAAAGTTGAGGGACCAAAAAACAAAGATCCTAAAGTTTTTAGGGTTTGCGGATAAGCCCTTAGAAGTATGGAAATTGCAGAGAGGCCCCTGCCTCTCTCCACCTTCCTCCCCGCCTCTGCCCCCTTCGTCGCAGTTTCAAACCACCGCCGGCGACACCACGTTGCCAGCCAACACTCCTCAACACACACACACACTCGCCGGTGCTTCTCGCGCCGGCCTCCACACCCATGGCGGCATTGGATGCACCGCCCAACCTCTCACCCACACACACTGCAACACACGCACGCACACACACTTCACCAGCGAGCTTCGCCGACATCATCATGCACGACGCCACTCCCAAACACCACACTCACACGCACCACCCAACTCCGGCGATGGCAGGTAGAGAGCGAGAGAGAGAAATAGAGAGATCTCGAGAGATGAGAGAGATCGTGAGAGAGGAGAGAGAGAGAGAAAAGACAGAAACTTTGACTTGCGATTGCTGGAGAAGGAGAAGGCCGATCGGAAATCCGAGCCCGGATTCGTGACGGGCTCGATGAGAGCTTCGATTTGATATGTAAATCGATCAAATTGGAGAAGGATCGAAGAGGATACGAAGAGAGAGGAAACAGGAGAGAGGAGAGAGGAGAGAGAAAGGTCACGCCTTTGCCGGCCGATTTTCGGAGGAGGTGGCGGCGGCTTGACGATCCAAGCCCGGATCTGTGACGGGCTCGACGAGGGCTATGTTTTAGTATAAAGACGAGCGAAAACGGGGGGAGAAAGGAGAGGTGGCGGCAACGGTGCCGGCATTGCGGCGACGCGGCGGTGCTCCGGCTGTCGGAAAAACATGGGGATGAAGAAGGTAAAAGAGAGAACTTTTTACCTTGGTTAAAATTTTACAAAAGTGTGGTAATTTTTCATTACTTTGTGTTATATCATTTTCATCTGAAACCTTGTTTTGGGCCTAGATTGGGCATCGAACCTCCGATTGACCCGATCCTCGTTTCTTTCTTTTCATTTTTTGATTGCGATCGTCCACATAACATGTATTCTACGTTTTCAATTCAATAAAACTTTCGATAATTTAATCAAACATACAATAAATTAAATCATGCGTTATCTCGATTAATCTGAAACGCATAAAAAATTAAATCACACAATTAAGGTCAAATTATGCATCGTTTTTCCTAGGTACTACATCCCTTCCTCCTTAAAAGAAATTTCGGAAGCGTATCTAAAAACGGCAAGTCAGGATACTTTGCCAGGATCTCGTCTTCTTGCTACCACGTCGCTTCTTCTTTTCTATGGCAACTCCATTGGACTTTCACCAGGGCCATCTCTCGATTCTAGAGTTGTCGAGTCTTTTTGTCCAGGATATCTATTGGGACTTCCTCGTAAGTCAGATCTTTCTCAATATCGATGCTCTCCCGATCGATGACGTGGCTCGAATCAAAGAGGTACCTTCGCAGCATGGATACATGGAAGACGTCGTGTACACCTGCGAATCTGGTGGCCAGGCTAGACGGTATACAATAGACCCTACCCGATCCAAGATCTCGAATGGCCATACGTACCTCGGTCTCAACTTTCCTCTCTTGCCGAAACGATGAACTCCTTTAGTGGATGACACCTTTAGAAAGACCTTGTCCCCCACATCAAACTTCAGCTCTCTACACCTCCTATCTGCGTAAGACTTCTGTTTGTCCTGTGCTACCTTGATCATTTCCCGAATCTTCCTTATCACTCCTACTGCTTGCTCGACCAGATTAGGTCCTAAAAATTTCTTCTCGTCCACCTCGTCCCATTATAGAGGTGAACGACATTTTTTCCCGTATAAAGCCTCGTATGACGTCATCCCAATCGTTGACTGGTAGCTGTTGTTGTAGGCAAACTCCACCAAACATATATGATCCTCCCAGCTTCCATGAAGATCTAGGACGTACTCTCTTAACATATCTTCTAAAATCTGGATCGTCCTTTCTGACTGCCCATCTGTTTGGGGGTGGAAAACAGTGTTGAAAGCTAGCTTGGTTCCTAGCTCCTTCTGTAAGCTCTGCCAGAATCTGTAGGTGAGACGCGGGTCTCTATCCGATATAATGAAAATTGGTACGCCGTGTAATCTGACATTCTCTTCTAGATAGATCCAAGCTAGCTTATCTAGACTGTAGGTTATCTTGATCGGCAAGAAATGTGTTGACTTAGTCAATCTGTCCACGATCACCTATATGACATGATTTCCTCGTTTAGTTTTCGGCAATCCCACGACGAAATCCATGGCAACGTGCTCCCACTTCCATTCTGATATCTCTAACTGAATCAGCATTCCGGCAGGTCGTTGATGTTCGACCTTTACTTGTTGGCAGGTCAAACACCTTTTGATGAAGAGTCTGATGCTTCCTTTCATGTTTCTCCACCAAAACTCTCTTCTATTAGCTGGTCCTGCTTTATGATCATGGTCGTCACAGTTCCTTTTCCATTTCTGCTCAGAGCGTCTGCCACCACGTTCGCTTTTCCTAGGTGATAGTGGATCATACAGTTGTAGTCCTTCACCAGTTCTAACCCATTCTCTGCCTCATATTGAACTCTTTCTGTTCGAAGAAGTACTTCAGACTCTTGTGATCGGTGTAGATCTCACACCTCCCGCCATAAAGGTAGTGTCTCCATATCTTGGGAGCATGTACAACTGCAGCCAACTCCAGGTCATGCGTTGGGTAATTCTGCTCGTGAGTCTTCAACTGTCTCAACGTGTATGCTATTATCTTACCCTGCTGCATCAGAACACACCCCAAGCCTAGCTTGGACGCGTCAGTATAGATTACGAACTCTTTAGTCACATCCGGTACTATGAGAACGGGAGCCTCTATCAACCTCTTTTTCAGCTCTTGGAAGCTTCTCTTGCACTGCTCCGTCCACTGAAACTTCATATCCTTTCTGGTCAGACGGGTCATGGGAGTGGCAATCTTTAAGAATCCTTCGATGAATCTTCTGTAATATCCGGCCAATCCAAGGAAGCTTCGTACTTCATTGACGTTTGTAGGGGTTTTCCAACTGCTGATAGCTTCCACCTTGGCAGGGTCTACCTCAATCCCTTTTGCTGAAACAATGTGTCCGAGAAAAGCTACTTTGTCAAGCCATAACTCGCACTTCTTAAATTTCGCATAGAGTTTCTCCTTCCGCAAAGTTTCCAACGTGACTCGTAGATACTGCTTATAGTGTGTCTTGTCGGATGAATAGATTAGGATGTCATCGATGAAAACTATGATAAAATTATCGAGGTACAGGTTGAAGACTTGATTAATCAGATCCATGAAAACTGCTGGTACGTTGCAGATTCCAAATGGCATCACTACAAACTCATAGTGGTCATACCTTGTCCTGGGGCTGTCTTTGGTACATCTGCATTCTTGACTTTCACTTGATGATATCTAGACCTCAAGTCGATCTTCGAAAACACACTCGCTCCTCTTAACTGATCAAACAAGTCTTCAATCCGAGGTAGAGGGTACTTATTCTTTATGGTTCTCTTATTCAGCTCCCGATAGTCGATGCACATCCAAAAACTTCCATCTTTTTTCTTCACGGGGAGTACTGGGGCTCCCCAAGGCGATACGCTTGGTAGAATAAATCCCTTGTCCAGAAGCTCCTGTAGCTGGACGAACTCTTGCAGCTCCTTTGGTGCCATTCGGTACGGTGCTCTCGAAACAAGTGTCGACCCTGGGATGAGATCAATCTCAAAAGCAATCCGTCGATGGGGCGGATGATCGGATAGTTCTTCTGGAGAAGCATCCATATACTCCTTCACAACAGGTACCTTCTCAACTGGACTCGTTTCTCGTTCGAGATCCACCATATTCACCAACCAAGCCTGGCAATCTCTTTTATTGAACTATCGGAGAGGATACGAAGAGAGAGGAAACGGAAGAGAGAAGAGAGAAAGGCCGCGCCTTTGCCGGCCGATTTCCGGCGAAAGTGGCGGCGGCTCGGTGATTCGAGCCCGAATCTGTGACGGGCTCGGCGAGGGCTACGTTTTGGTATAAAGACGAGCGAAAACGGGAGGAGGGGGAGGAGAGGTGGTGGCGACGACACCGACATTGTGGTGACGCCGCAGCGCTCCGGCTTCCGGAAAAACATGCGGAGGAAGAGGGTGAGAGAGAGAACTTTTTACCTTGGTTAAAATTTTACAAAAAGTGTGGTAACTTTTCATTACTTTGTGTTATATCATTTTCATCTCAAACCTTGTTTTGGGCCTAGATTGGGCCTCAGGCCTCCAATTGACCTGATCCTCATTTCTTTCTTTTCGTTTTTCGATTGCGATCGTCCACATAACATGTATTCTACGTTTTCGATTCAATAAAACTTTCGATAATTTAATCAAACATACGATAAATTAAATCATGCGTATCTCGATTAATCTGAAATGCACAAAAAATTAAATCACACAATTAAGGTTAAATTATTTAATCGTCAAATTATGCGTCGTTTTTCCTAGCGCTACACAGACCCCCTAAGTTACAGGGCAAAAAAAAGTAATAAACTCTTCGATTTATTTAAAATGAGATATGATTTGTAATATATGCCCCGTCATGAAAAAATGGTACAGTCCATGTCAAAATGTAGAATACATTTTATATATGCGCCCATAATGTCTGAGCTTTCTTGATGAGCATGGTCCCATGCTTCTTGTCCCAATCAACATTTCTTTGCTAAATTTTCCTTGGCCAAACTCCTCTTGATAAAATAAGTACATAAACACAAATAAACAGTGAAAACCTTCAATTTTGTTACTCATGGAAAACATTTCTTTTAGCCACTAGTTATGTTTCCGTTCTTAATCATCCATTTTTGTTAATTATGTCTAATTTTTTTAGTTGTACAGGATAGGGCAGTAATGAGAATTGATTATATGAATTGATGTAAACTAAATGTGTCGGTTTTATTGTTATCATGAGATAGGAAGATATAGTGAGAGTATTTATGGTACAAATTAATAAAGACACGATTCTATAGACATATGATATGTTATACATTTTTATAAAAATGGTACAGAGCAAAAAAGTTAAGGATGTCCGAATAAAAAATAATCAACTATAAAAGAATAAATTTTAAGTGAAAGTTAAGAAAAAACTTATCGTTATGGTGATTAAAAATAAAAATACTCCAAAATAAAATAAAAGAGTTACAATTGTCATCTTATTCCCACAATTGAAAGATTAGTCTTTTACAAATATTTGACAATTAGCACTACTAATCCACCTAGGGGTGACAAAAGGTCATGTTATGGGTTTATGAGTTAGGTTCAGACATGGTTATTACATGTTTTACATAAATTCGAACAACTTTTTATAAATAACCTAACACAATATGACTGACAAAATTAGTCAAATATCCGTTAAATACAAAAATAGCCCATTTTTTTAATAACGGAAAACAATTGATAATAACCCGTTACAAATTATCTTATTATGTGAGTTGATCATGATAGTAGCCAAGTAACCAGGTAACCATAGCCATATAATATGGAGGCCGTGTTCTAATGTGAGTGGCTCATTTGTCATATCAGAATAAAACATTGACAAACCACAATAATTAGTCGTAATTTTAGAATTTTCGTACATCAAATTCATGCTTAGAGTGAAGTGTGAATCTTAAAACATGATTTTTCGGTTTGGATAAGGGATAATAGATGGAGACAAAAATAAAAGATAAGACATAATTATATGGATAAATACGACGTTGGACTCATCCATCTATTTTATACCTTACCTGTTTATCACTTTACTGAAGAATTTTTTTAGCACAAAATCTATCAAAATATGCTATATTCATGGACTTGAAAACGACTCTATCCATCTTTCACATGCAATATATAACTCTCTACGTTTAGTGCAAACGATAAACCAAAACTACATCAAATTTCAATTTATTCTTGGCTATTGTAATATGAAATGATATTTGATCTTTTTTTTTTTTAATTCCTCAATTACTTATTTCCGTTCTTCACTATTGAAGTTGTATATATCTACAGTGCTTTGCCACGAATTTTTTAGTTCAAGTGGTATACAACTTTTATTAAGATGCAAATTCTGATAATTAAAGTTCGAATTTAAAACATGTAAATTTTCTAGTTTTTATTCACTCCCTCCCATCCATCTTACTCATTAAAAATATATATATATATATATATATATATTTTTTTTTTTTTTTTTTTGCTTTGCAATGGATCATATGTTTCTCATATTAATTACATGTGCTTTTCATTTAGATGTTAAGCCAATTTAAAATGAATCTCCAAACAAATTAAACACATAAAGCTCGAGTACAAATCAGTAGACAAAAAGCTAGGGGAAATTGGTGAAAATATCTCATATATTACACCTAATTATGATCTTATCTTTTAATTTTTTGAGTTTTTAAAAATATCTTATATGTTAATGCATTTGCCAAAAATACCCATTTACCGGCAGTAAAAGATATATAGCCGGTCACAATCCGACATGGCCGATAAATACACATGTGGAATTGATTTTTGAGTTTTTATTTAATCTTATATCCATGTCATTCGAGAAAGGGGTATTCTTGGCAAAAATATACAAACATACAGGGTATTCTCGAAAATATGATAAAAATAAGAATTTATTATTTTTTTTAAATCAGAAAATTATTTAAAAATATTTTTAAAAAATAAAATGTAAAAAAAGATTAACTATATAATAATAATAATTATTATTATTATTATTATTATTATATTAATAGAGGTTCTGAAAACCTGTATTTTAAATTTTTAAAATTTTATAATGTTGTTTAAGTAAATATAAAAGTATAATACAATTAGAAATTTTTATTTAAAAAAAACTGAAATTATATTAAATATCCAAAAATCAACAAAAAAAAAGACAAAAATATTTTTTTTAAATAAAAAAATCTAATTTAATTATATATATAATTTTTATTATTGTTATTATTATTATTATTTTTTATTGTTATTATTATTTTATTATTATTTTATTATTATTTTATTATTATTATTATTATTATTATTACTAATATTATTATTAAAAGCATGTTTTAGTAATTTAAAATAAGTTACGAATTTTTAAATAAATGTTTCTAATTTATTATATTTACTAAATAACTATTATAAATTTAATTTGTTCAATTTAAAATTTGAAAATTAATTTTCATAATATAATAATAATGATTACTATTACTTAATTTCAGCATTTTTTTTCTAATTTTTTTTGTTTATTTAGATAATTTAAATATTTTTATTATTTTTTAAATAAATTTTGATATTTAATTTTTTTTATTAAATAATTTATTTAATTTTATTTATTACTTTAAGATTTTCAAACATAATTTTCACAAAATAATAATAATTATTATTATGAATTCATTATTTTTAGTGAAATTTGCTAAGTTTTGTCTTTCTTTTCGAGTGACATGGATTTAGAAGATAAAAATAAAGAAAAAATCGATTTCACATGTGTATTATCCGACCACGTCAGCATATTAACCCTTATAAATGGTAAATGGATATTTTGGGCAACAAGCATTAATATACGGGGTATTTTTAAAAACCCAAAAGACTAATGGGTAAGATTATAATTAGGGTTAATATAAGGGTATTTTCACCAATTTTGCCACAAAACGCTTGTTGACTATTTCAAGCTGCAAAAAGAATAAAAGAAATCACATACTTATAAGAAACCAATATAGTCCCATGGATTGCCCATCATTTCTAACATGCCTTTCAACAACATGAATATTTCTAATCAGCTTGGATAATCAGTATCAATGATCTCATCCAAAGGTTCAAGATCTAATATACTTTTTTAACAAGAAGATCAAATATACTTTTAGTTGACCAAGTCTTTGTGATGTCCTTTTTTAAAAAAGGAAAAAAAAAATCATAGAATTAAATCATTCTTTTATCGCAAAATTTTACGTGAAACCATCTCACGAATCCTTTTTCGTGAGACGGATCTATTTGACCCACTACCCAACCCAACCCAAATCATAATCCAGCCCAACCCAAATCATAGCCCAGCCCAAAATCAAATTAAACCCACAAGTGAACCCACTAACCTATACACAACCTGAGACAAACTCACAAGTTAGCCCACCAACCTATACACAACCCTATACACCATCGCACCGTCTCACCTATCGTCTCACCGTCACACATTGAGTTGAAGCCGTCGCACCATGAGTTGAAGTCGTCGCACCTTGCAACAAGTGTCGGAGGACTTGATTCTGTTGATTCAACCGTCGTGACCTAATCGCTGCAAACGATTCCAGAACTGCAAAGTATTTTATTCAATTTTTTGTTGCTTTTTTTATTTTCTGTGGTGCGAATTTCATTTTGGAATTGGATTTACAGTATGTTGTGTTATTTTGTTCTTTATTCGTTACAAATCAGTGTAGTGATTCGAGTGAAATCTGATTTTTAAGTTGTTATGGATAATAGTTGTATATTACTAATTTGCTGATGAATTTGGGGGTCAAATATATTTGCTGTGTAACGCCCCGAAATCTTTTGGTCAAAATATCAGAGTTTTTTCATTTTTGGGCGTTAAGAGAGAAAAGGGAAAGAGGCGTACATGATATAAAAAAGAAAGAATAAGGAAAGGACAAGGAGAGATACACTTTAAACATCGGTTTCAACCGATAAAAGGAAGTTTAAAACCTTACGCAGCGGAAAAACATCAGGATCTTTTACAAAGAGGAAGAAATACAATTTTCTATTACAAACGTGGAACATCGTTTCAACATAGCTTTAAAGATAAAACCGAACAAATGACACAGCTGATAGAGCATCCCTCTCTGTACGCGTCAAGGTTCTCTTCTTCTCCTATAGGGTGAGTACAGAATAAGGGGTGAGTGCGTTGAATACACTCGTGGGGAATAGCATCCGCATCTTATAACAGTCAACAGTTATACAATACCAGGAATATAACACTCAACCACGTTGCCACAGTATAACATGATCACATATCATAACATATGACCACATCGTTTAGTATTTCTCAATCATACTTCAATAGGGAAAACTGTAAACAATTATAGAGTTAGAAATTACCCCCACCTCGTTCGGTGGTTATCACGTGAACAACGAGTATCGGCGGATCAGATTTCCCAAGCGAGTACCAAAGGATCCGATATCACAAGGCTCAACTCAATAAGTAGCCTACACAAGTTATGACGTTCCTTAGATCCCAAATAAAGTATAATTAAAGCTATAAACGTTTCCAGCGAAAGTACGATCGTTAACTATGCGGCGGATCGAGAGATCTAAAGATTGGAGTCCAAGAAATGAGAGGGTCAGATCTGCCCAAGTGGCTGAGAAGATAGGAATTGAAATAAGGATCGCAACGCAAAAAGAATGAGCTCAATCGGAGTTCAAACGAGCTCGAACGGAGCATTTTAAGTTTAGGGGTAAAATGGTAATTTTGGTCAAGGGTTGACTTTGACCGGGCCCACGGACCCCGATCAACGACGTCTCATCATCGACGACTCGATACGGATGAACGGCGGAAAGAAAACGAGATTCGGATCGAAAACACGGCGTCGGGTGCGCACGGTGCGCGCCGGCTACCCAACACCCGACGGCTGCCGAGTTTTCTCGGCAGCGGGGCGTGGCTCAACCCGGCTGGTCGAGTTTTCTCGGCCAGCCATTCCCAGCTCTTCCCGACGGTGGCCTGCTCGACGCGCCACCTTCCCGGCGTCGCCCGGAGCGGCGGCGCCGCCTCCAGCCACCACTACCTACCTCTCCGGATACCTCGCACCGCCGGCTACCACCCCCGGCCGTCCATCGCCGGATTCCGGCATGAATAGTGCCTGGAAACTTCGCCGCAAAACCCTTCGAAGTCGCATTTTTTCCAAAATTCCAACTTCAACCAAAACTCCGGCCGGCGACTTGTCGCCGGCGACCACTCCCAACACCTCCGCCGGCGACCCCTCGTCGCCGGCAACCTTTCCCGACCATCCAAATACCCTTAGCCATGCATATACTCCCAAGTCCAAACACACACACACTCACGGCTAAACACACACACACACAGCCCTCTCCTTGGCCGGCGGCCACCTGCCGCCGGCGACCATCGCCGTCCACTCAGACCTTGGCCGGCGACCCCCAGTCGCCGGCCACCACCACCCCGTCCATGCCCACATACACGCACACAGGAAAACACACACACACACGTCGCAAGGTGTTATCACACACACACACCCACGGTTCTTGCTTGGCCGGCGACTTCCAGTCGCCGGCCACCCTCCCCACGGCCTCGACGGCGACCTCCCGTCGCCGGCCATCAGTTCACACACGGCGGCGCCACCATGCGCCGCCCCAACAGTGAGCACAACACACACACACTACAACACCTTCAAACACACACACACCATGCGATACACATATATACACACTGTCCTTCTCCGACGCCGCCACCCACGGCGGCGCCGGCCCTCCAGCAGGTCACCCTACCTCCGGCGGTCCTCCGGTCGTCAGCTCCGGCGAGAAGAGAGAGAAAAACAGAGGAGAGAGAGAAGGTGGCACAAGGGTTAGGGTTAGGGTGTAAGAGGCTGTTTTTCGCCGTTTTCCGGCGAACGAGAAATCGGATTTGAAATCCGAGACCTATCCTAGATTCGTCTCATCGAGACGAACGTCGTGTGCGAAAATCGTCCGATTCCGACAACGTTGAATTTTCCGGCCACCGGCCGGCGGCGGCGGTGGCCCGCCGGAAACAGAAACCCGGAAAGAAAGAGAGGAGAGAGAAGGACTTACTCGTTTTCGTCGCTTTCGACTCGTTCGGCTCGTTCGGAAAAACGATGAAAAATGAATCGAAGGAGCCTCTATTTATAGAATTCGGAAAACTACTATTCACCGAAAATATCTCCGTTACTATTCATCCAAAATATCCCATCACTATTCATCAGTTGATTTTTTCAACATTACTATTCACGTAAATATCTTCGCTTCATTTCATCGTAAATATCTTCCGATTTTCCGAAACTCCGGGTTTTGTCCTTTCCGTCGTCGTTCGAGCTACGGGTCTCCGATTGACCCCTAGTTCGTTTCTATCTTCTCGTCTTTCCAAGACGCATCTTATGGTATGAAAATATTATATATACCATGTCCACGAAAATTATCCGTCTAAGTCACGCGTTAAACACGTATCTGAAACGCACGTAATAAATTAAACAGTCAAAGTAAACGCACATAGTTATTAAGTCATACGTTAAATATTTAATTTAATCAATTATGCTCGTTTTGATCCGGGGTGCTACATGTTGCCCAGCCATCGGCTTTTAAAATGACTGCTCGTGAGTTTGTAATTTAGTTTTCTGATAATTCCTCATTACTCTGGAAACTGTGGTGATTCTGATAGCTGTAAGTTTAAGCTGCTACTTGGTTTTTGGAGATTGTAGTTGAATTTGGTGGTGATAGGTGTAATTCTGATTGTTTGATGTAAGTTTACTTGTTGCTTGGAGTATCAGATTTAGTAGTTGCTCACAATATATGTTGTCATTATGCATAGATTTGTTTGCTGGGCATTGAATTGAGAGATAAAAGATTTGTATTGTAGGCAAGCATGGAAAAAGGTTATGTGATCTTGACTATAAGTGAACTATTTGAAATATATATTAAAATATCAAGGGCATTCTGTTTGGGATGAATTAAAGTATAGGCAAATTTTAACAAAAACAATATTTTTATTAATGCCTTTTGAAATTTCACGAATATTATCAGAATATTTGTCTTCTTAAGATATCTATTTCTTCTATTTGCCAACTTAATTGCTTGTTTAAATTGATCTTATGTAATGTGTTTCTTTGTTTCAATTTTTTTTTACAAGGTAATCTTTTCAATTATGGTGAAACAAAAGGCAATTGTTCTAGATTCACCTCGACAATCAAATCGGACAAGATTTGGCATTGTGGTTGCAGAAAAGAATCCACAAGAAAAAGAAATTATCTCAAAAGTTTCAAAAGATGAAAAGAAAGAGCAAGGGAAAAAAATGAGAAAAAAAGTCAAGTTAAGTGGAGAAAAAGATGAAAAGGGGATTGCCAATGAAGAAAATAATATGTAATTATTTCTATTTTCTCACCGATTTTAAATATAAGTATGTGTTTTGCTGTTATAAGTATGTGATACTTGAATTTAAGTATGTGATGTTATCACTAAATGTAAGAATAAGTTAAAATATGCTTTTTACGATATTAAGTGTGTGATTTCTTGACATAAGTATGTGATTCCAGAACATGAGTATGTAAATTTTTGACTAAATTTAAGTATAAATATTTCTCTTACATCATTTAAGTATGAGATTTCTACCTACAAGTATGTGAATGTTTGACAGAATTTAAATATAAGTTAAAGTATGTCTCTTACATCTTTAAGTATGTGATTTCTGCCGACAAGTATGTCTCTTACATCTTTAAGTATGTGATTTCTGGACATACGTATGTGATTCCTGAACATAAGTATGTAAATTTGTGATTGAATTTAAGTATGAGTATAAATATGTCTCTTACATAATTAAGTATGTGATTTCTTGACATAAGTATGTGATGCCTGAACATAAAGTATGTGAAATTTATACCTATAAGTATGTGAATGCTTGACTGAATTTAAGTAAAAGTTAAAGTATACCTCTTACATCTTTAAGTATGTGATTTGTTGATATAAGTATGTGATTCCTGAACATAAGTATGTGAAATTTCTACCTACAAGTATGTAAATGCTTGACTGAATTTAAGTATAAGTTAAAGTATACCTCTTACATTTTTAAGTATGTGATTTGTTGATATAAGTATGTGAATCCTGAACATAAGTATGTGAATTTTTGAATGAATTTAAGTTTAAGTATATGATTTATGCACATAGGTATGTGATTCTTGAATATAAGTATGTTATTTGTGTGATTTGTATTTTTGATTTCTGCATATGTTGTCTTTATTTGTAGAGACTTTATACCGGCGAGCTTGAGGAGAATGTTGAGTAGATTAGGGGCGAGAAGAAGCATTGATGATTGCAAGACTATGATAGCTCGTTTTGATCTTAATGGCAATGGAGTTCTGAACTTCGACGAGTTTAAATTTATGATGTCATGCTAACATGGATTTGTATATTCAATTCGATATTTGATTTTTTTTTATGGGTGTAAATATTGTCACAAAATTGTAAAGTCTCGATTAAATTTTTTTTTTTTTAAAGAGCGTTGTGTGTAGTTTGTTCTTGAATTTAACTAAAATGACACTAAATGTTGAATGTTGAACTTTCAACATCTCATGTATTATAGTTTAAATAAAAAATTATTAAAACTTAAAAGTTAAATAACAAATGATACTTCTCCATTCTTTATTATTATTATTATTATTTTTTTTTTATTATTATTTATAAGTTAAAGTATGTCTCTTACATCATTAAATATGTGATTCCTGAACATAAGTATGTGAATTTTTGACTGAATTTAAGTATAAGTATTCTTTTTTACATCATTTAAATATGTAATTTCTGCCTACAAGTATGTGAATGTCTGACTGAATTTAAGTATAAGTTAAAGTATGCCTCATACATCTTTAAGTATGTGATTTCTGCACATTAGAAATGTTAAAAAATAGGGGAAATGAAATGAAATGACAGAAAAGGAAAAAAAACCAAACACATACTAGGCAATCGTCGCGGAACTTGGTAGACGTAAGTATGTAATTTCTTGTTATAAGTATGTGAATTTTTGACTTATATTTAAGTATGTGTATTACTGTTATATATTTGAGTATGTAATTTCTTGCTATAAGTATGTGAATTTTTTATTTGCATTTAAGTATAAGTTTAAGTATACCTCTTACATCTTTAAGTATGATATTTCATGCTATAAGTATGTGAAGTTTTATCTTATATTTAAGTTTAAGTATATGTACAACTGTTACATCTATAAGTATAAGATTTCGTGCTATAAGTATGAGTATTACTGTTACATGCTTGAGTATGTAATTTCTTTACATAAGTACGAGATTTCTTGTTATAAGTATGTGAATTTTTATCTTACATTTAAGTATGACTATTACTGTTACATGCTTGAGTATGTAATTTGTTGACATAAGTGTGAGATTTGTTGCTATAAGTATGTGAATTTTTACCTTACATTTAAGTATGACTATTACTGTTACATGCTTGAGTATGTAATTTTTTTACATAAGTATGATATTTCTTGCTATAAGTATGTGAATTTTTATCTTACATTTTAAGTATGACTATTACTGTTACATGCTTGAGTATGTAATTTATTTACATAAGTATGAGATTTATTGCTATAAGTATGTGAATTTTTATCTTATTCTTAAGTATGACTATTACTGTTACATGCTTGAGTATATAATTTCTTTACATAAGTATGAGATTTCTTTAGCATCACGACAATCGTTGCGCCAAACTTTAACTGCTCTTCTCTTCATCCTTCTTAACACCATTCAATTTCTAACTAATACTCTAATCCCCACCTAATTTTTTTTTTTTTTTTTACTTCTTGCATCCAATACAATCCAGTCTTCATCATTATTTAATAACCACCCTTTTCTTTTCTTTTTTTGTATTAATATTAATTGATTTGGTGCTTTCAAACATTGTATAACAGTCAAATGTTCCAGTATAGTTTTCTTGATCTCCTCAACCAAACACAACTAGTAATCCAAACATGTCTTGACTTTCCCCTTCCGCCCACAATCCACTTGTATACGAAGAAGATAAGAAGATTCAAAGTTTTGATGTTTGATTTTTCTCGCCTTTGAAGATCAGAGCAGTAGAGAATATGAAGTGCTTCCATTTCACCACCGGCGAGCGGCAGCCCGGTGACGACGACGACGACGAGGAGCAGGTGTCGTGGGCTCGGTCTTTGACGTGCGGAGTGTTCTGCTACATGCGATGGGAATGGATCCTGGGTATATTGGCTTGGTGTATATTTGGCAGTTGTGTAGTATAGTGGACTTTAGTTTATATATTTGGGTTGGGCTTTGATTTGGGCTGGGTCAAATAGATCAGTCTCACGGAAGGCGATTCGTGAGACTGTCTTACAAGAGACCTACTCTTCTCTTATTATAATATAGTATATTCTTGTAAGATGAGTCAACTCATAATATATAAATCATAATTATCTACATATAACTTTTTTTTAGATGAATTTAATCTGTGGGTGATCGAGTCTACATATACAAGTCATAATCTACATATACATATAATACATTTATGAAATTGTTTTATATGATTTTTTATGTTTATGCTGTTTTTCTTTTTAATTATAGCGTAGCCTATAGGGTTACATTAAACAGGTCAAGATTTGTGGATTCTATCAATCAACTAAAAAAAAATTCATATTTCTCAACTATATATATATATATATATATATATATATATATATATATATATATGGACCCATTTGTTAGAGATGATGACTTGTCTCAAAACATATTAGGACCCATTGGACCGAACACCCAGCTCAAATTTGGGCCAAGCCCATTTATATTAAGATTTGTACTGATTTTGAAGCATGAGCCCAAGAGCAAGTTCATCATAAATCTGTGTCCAATGGAGCAAGCTGCCGCTTCCTTTTAGTTCTCTTATATCACTGTCGCAAAAATCCACAGCCATCTTTGGAGAAAACTCCAGAATTTGGAAGGTGATTTTTCATGAACTATTTATAAATCATCTGGAAAAAGCTCGATTTTTTTTTGTTTTGTAATTCAAGTACTACGTTTTTTTTTTCCCTCTCGAGCATGCAATTTGTTCTTTTTGCTATTTCGTGTATTATCTATTAATTTTTGCAACTCTTTTATGTTGTTGATTAATGTCTCAACAATTCGTTTGCGGCTCTGGGCTTTTTTTCATAATTCAAATAATTATTCAATAATTTGATGTTTGGATCTATCTTTCCTTTCATAATCGATTGATTTTAATTTTTCTGTGGTGTTTGGGAAAGTGGCAATTCTGTAAACCCTATTATCACATCTTGGTGGACATTGGAAAATGTGTTTTGAGCAAATGTTAGTTTGCTAGGGAAACTCATAAGAGTTGGTTAGAGGAAAGTTTTGAGGACTTAAATAGCATATTTTAGGATTGGGAAGAATTTTGATGAAAATGAGCTAATGAAGTTGATGAAGGAGATGGAAATCTGGAACATAATTTTTCAAGTTGTACATCGAATAGTATATGTTTGCCATTTATATTGTGATGTTTATAGAATGTGCAACTTGGTTATCGCAAATGGCTATTGTTACTATGATACTCGACTATGTTTCCCTTGTACATATGGAGTAAAACATTTTTGAAGGAAGGGAATTTCTTTTAGTTGTGCATGTGTTGCAATTGTTAAACCTTTCTTAACAGTTAGTTTGTTGGCTACAGGTTGCTAAACTTAGACCTTTAAAAAAAAAACGTTTGTTTCCTTTCTCTTATTCTATAGAGTTGGTTCTTTCACCTTCACTACGTGTCGACTTTCAAAGCTTATTCCTATTGTTTACATGTAATTGATGAATATTCCTTTTTTTGGTTGTTTGCCTTAAGATGAAATGGAAAATCTTGCAGCATATGGTAAGTGGTCGATAGAATTAACGTCTTCTTTTGTCCGCTGTTGGGCATAAAAACCTGATTTTGTCGTTTTCTACATCTTCTGTCCATAGATATTGGATCTTCATTCTTTTTGTTGATTATTTTTGCATACTTCATTTCTTGTTACAACTTTACACTGAGTGAACATAACAATGGACCATTCGTTGAGAAATTGGTGGTTCTGAATGACCAGCTTTTAATTCAAGATAGTCAAATATAGAATTTATGTTACTCTCATAGGAAAAAATTAAGTTCTTTGACAGCTCTGCTTACCGCTGATTCATGATTGTTTAGACAAAACATATCCACAAATATTGAAACTGTAGACGTGCTTGACCATTGTAATTTTCCAACAAAAAATTTCTGTGATTCTGCATTTCTTTGTGAATAGTCTCCATATCAGATATCTTTTCAAGTTTCATATGGTACATGTTTAAGTGTTTGCTTATCTGTACTTTTAGTTGCTTATGCAGGCACTTCTTTATGGCTGGGAGAAACCGGATGCCCCGTCATCCAGATAATTTTCGAGGTGTTCACGATGATCCACGTGCAATCCCGCATCGAGCATCAATGCCCCTTCCTCCGCATCACGTGGCATTGGAAGAGGAACTTGAGCTCCAACAGAGAGACATTAGAAGGCTCCTTTCTGAGAATAGGCATGTGATTGATGACAACGTGATGCTTCAAAGGGACTTGACTGCTACCAAAGATGAACTTCATAAATTAAATCAAGCTATGCATAAACTGCATGCTGACAGAGAGGCTCAAAGAAGGGAGCTGGTTGAGAGAGGGCTTAATCTCGAGGCTGAACTTCGCTCTGCTGAATCTCTGAGAGCAGATGTCGTCCAATTAAGGGCTGAAGCTCAGAAACTTAGTACGCAAAAGCAGGACTTATCTTCACAGGTTCAAACTCTCACAAAGGATATTAATAGACTGCAAACCGAGAATAAGCAAGTAGGTGCTATGAAGTCTGATATCGATAAGATGCATAAAGAGCTGGTTGACGCCAGGTATGACGTTTACTTTTACTTCTTGATTCCCAATTCACTGGTTTCTCTTGCTCCAATCGAATGATTTAGTATTCTCGTGGTGGTGTTTCCGATCAAGTATTTAACTATTTCATTCAACGTGGTATTTAGGAGAGTATTTGAGTATGAGAAGAAAGGAAACGAAGAGTTGGTGGAACAAAATCGAGCCTTGGAAAAGAACCTTATTGCCATGACTCGTGAAATAGAGAAGCTAAGCGCTGAGCAAGCAAGTGTTGACAGGAGGGCAAGGGGTACAGATTCCTTAATCCTTCTCACATACACACACATGTACTAGGTTAATGTTTGTCTCCTCAAGAACCATGTTTTCTTGATTGAGGTAGCTTGATGTTTTCCCCAGGTGTTGGAGGATACGGACTGGTGAATGGAAGCCCAGAAACGAGATACCCGGGCTCATATGGAGATGCATATGGTCAAGGCCCTTGGGGATCATATGACAAGCGTGGTCCTCCACGACGTTAGAACTATGGTTAGAATTTTCTCAAATGGGGAAGAAAAACATAATCATCTGGCTTTTCCATTTCCATTGGCTTTCTTATATGGAAAAAAATTCGGAAAAAATTATAAGAATATTACTCCAATTGATTAGCATCCTAGGAGTAATCTGGATGGTTTTTTTTTTTTCTCTTAATTAAAGAAAAGACTAAACTTTTCAAATTGAAGTAAATATTCTCTTAACCTGATGCTCCATTTGGATGAAGGGATTTCAAATTTCTTGCCATAAATTCATCGGTGGTGTTTGTATAGGTGAGGATTTGAAATCCATTACTTTCATATTGAGCTAATTTTTTATCAATATGTGTGAATTTCAAATTCACTCCAATTTGACTGGATTTGAAATTCATTCGTTTCAAATTTTAAATTTCAAATCACTCCTTGAACTAACTCATGTCTTAGGGGGCTCGAGTATAGTGACTCAAATTTATCATTTAGTGAGTGGGCTTCTTTCATCTTAAATATATTTAGGAAAAAAAGTTTTAGTCCTTTATGTTTGGCTCATTAGATTTTTAGTCATCTATCTTTTACCTTTTGATTTTTAGTCTTCTATATTTGAAGAATAATATTTTTTAGTCATCTATCTTTCAGCTTTTGATTTTTAGTCTTCTATGTTTAAAAAATATTATTTTTAGTCATTTTACTTGCAATAGTAGTTACCTTTTTTTTTATTACAATTTAATTTTAACACCAATTTTTTTTTATTCAACTAATGTCTAAATTAATATTAATAATTAAAAATTCTATTTTTCATTCCGAGACAAGTGAGTTAGAGTTTTGTGACTATGAGAAATAAATCATTTTAGTATCATAATAAATATTAAGTAATTAAAAAATTTATTTTTCATAAATTATATACATTTCGTGCTGGAAACGAATAACACAAAATTAAAAAAATAACATTAATCATAATCTGCTAGTTATCAAATTACACTAATTTATCTGTTGGAGAATTGAACTAACAACCACCCCAGGGATCATTTGGTGTAATTTGAGAGTTAGCAGAATATGATTAATGTCATTTTTTACTTTTGTGTTATCTATTTTCGGCACAAAATGTAAAATTTGTAAAAAATAAATTTGTTAATTGCTTAATATCAATTTTGATGTTAAAATGTTTTATTTCTCAAACTTACAAAACTCTAACTCACTAATATCGGGATGAAATATATAATTTTAATTATTACTATTAATTTAGACATGTTAGATGAATGAAAAAAAATCGGTGTTAAGATTAAATATAATTAAGAAGAAAAGAAAAAAAGTTACCTCCTATTACAGGTAAAAGGAATAAAAATGATATTTTGTAAATATAGTTGATCAAAAATCAAAAGGTGAAAGATAGAGGACTAAAAATCTAATAAGTCAAATATAGAAAAAAAAAAATCCTACATATTTAGTCTTGTGACGATTTATGGGTCCAATTTCATATTATTCCTATGATCAATAGATATGACATGTATTATTTTATGTGTCTATGATACATATAAAAATATTAGAGTATAAAATGTTTTGTTTAATTTAATGGTGTAAAATGTGTCATCATATGTGTAGCAATTCAACCAAAAATTACTTCTACACACATTCAACAATTTTAACTGATAATAATTTTAGAGTATCACACTATAGATGTTTTTCATGAGAAACACGCTAGTAAACCACTAGAACACACGCCTTAAAATACACCCACATTAGTGAACACACTTTTGTTTTTGTTATTCATACAATGTTGTGGTTAAAATACCTAGAACCGATCAAGACTGTAAAAAGATTAAAGATGGAGTCATGGTAAAAAAAAAACGTAAAACTAGCAATGCTAAAATTAGATAATGTACATTTTATATCTCGGACAAATACCAGAAAATTAGGGTACAAAAAACAAATTACTGCAAAATGACGCCATCTTCTGCAGTGGAGATACTCATATCATCAAGCTTACTGAACTCCCCTACCAAAAACCCATTTTTATCAACTACTTGTACACCAGACAAATATCCGAATTTGCCCTCATTCTCCCCGGAAACCTCCTCTTTCACGGCGGCGCCGCCTTCATCGGACAGTTCTGCGGCCTGAACTTCGAGAACCGACGTCGGCGACGTGTTCTCACTCGCCACCCAATCAAAGCCGCGTTTGGCTCTCATCCCATTCTCGAACTCGCGTTTCCTCGTAACATAAGCCTGGGACGCCTCCTCGGCGGTGTCGAAAGTGCCCAACCAAACACGCTTCTTCTTCACCGGGTCTCTGATTTCCGCCGCGTATTTCCCCCACTTTCTCTTCCTTACTCCGACGAAATTCTTACCTTCTGCAGATTCCCTGGAAACGCGGCCCAACACTTTCCCGGTTTGCAGAACAACCTCGTACACCTTCCTCTTCGATTTCTGCTGAGTTGACTCGGACTCGTCCGATGATGAATCGGTGGCGTCTGGATCGGAATAGAAGACTCTGAGTTTCTTTGAATTGGCAGTGAGATCTTCCATGTAAACGATAAATTGAGCTCGGTGGTGAAGGAGATGAATACTAAGCAAAGTATATGGAAAGAAGTAGAGGCATAAATACCTGTGATTTTTTCTTCAAATATTTTTATGCGAATATTTTTCGGGTTGTACCGTTGACCGTCTGACCACAAACCAATGTATGAGAATATACTGTACCCACTTATTTATTCTTTTTGAGATATAAGAAAATATCAAATTTATTAGTGAGAGAGAACCCTAATGGGCCGGGTCCAGTTATTTTGGACCATTGGCAATATAAATGGTAAGACATATTTATGGAGATTTTATGGATTTGGATCCACTTTATTCGATTTTTTCCTTTTAGGGACTTTGATTTATTTCCATTGCTTTATTTATTTATTTCTGTTGTTTATATTTCTATACTTCTCAACATATTATAACACGTCTATAAATATGGAAAAAAATAAATCAACCACGTAACTGAGTGCGGTCCAAAATCCATAAAATAACAGGAATTGCAAAAACCTGGACAGCAATACCAAAACCAGAAACTTTTTATTATTCAATTAAACATTAATTAACGGATTTTACTTCTGATTAAAATAAAATTAATTTAATATTCCGTCACATTAACACCAGTCATGTTTAGTGATGCCTGTTAAAAAAAACATAAATTTATTAGGCCGAACAAGATGTTTAAAATTTTTAAAAAATTAAAAAAAAGACCCAATCGGTAACTGAAAATGAAGCGCAAGTTTTAAAGCCCAAAGGCATTAAATCAACCCTATTATGGAGAAAAGAGGTATAGGGAATAAGTTGATCTGGATGTAGGCCCATTACTGAATACGGGCTGGGCCATAAATCCAGAACATGACAGAAAATGGGACAAAATAATTAAACGTTACCAACAGCTTTTAAAGGGTATGTTTGGACTAGACTTAAGGTGACTTTTGCAAATTTAAACATGGACTGGACTAAACTCATCCAAAATTCGGATGGGTCAAGTCCAGTCCAAACATACCCTAAATGAATAACTGAAATACATATGAGGGACCAGCTAATAATCTTTATAAATGCGCAATTTTGAATCTCAACTTTAAAAAAGAGGTTAATAATTTAAAATTTAAAAAAATGTCACATTTTGGTATGTTGGTCAATTTATTTTAATCAAAAGTAGGTTTTATGTAAGACGAAGTTCATATATATCAGTAAAAGCGGATCAATCTATTTAACACGATCAATTCGATTCCACATAATATCATATAAAACTCAATCTCACGTAAAGTCTTATATGAGAGGATCTGAAGTTTTGCATTTAATCAAAACATAGAGGGCAATATTAACCAATATATTAGGTTGCTCAGAATTAAATAATGTTTGCAATGATATGAAAGATGCATAAGTCTGATCTTAAGATTTTAGTAACAAGAGAATCACCAAGATTTAAAATATATATATATATATATATATATATATATATGTACAATGACAATTTTTTTATTGTGCATAAATGATTTTTTAATAATGACCCAATTCGGGTCATTATCCCATAATATAAAAATATTACATGATATATAGAAAAATATTATTTAATACATATAAAAGTACTACATATTTTCTTATAGTCTGACCAAATCCAAAATGCATCATATAATACCAAAACATCACCTAATATATAGAAAAGTATTACATAACACATACAAAAATATTACATAATTTTTATGTTCGACCCGACCCGACCCGACTCACGAAATAGGATCCGTGAGACGGTGTCACCACCCAAGAATTTGCCTAAGATTAGAAAAATCAACAAGTTAGAAGCACTTTATTTTTTCTAGAAATCATTCATAGACCGAGACATGTTCCAAATCCAACATTATGATCATGACTTTGTTGAAATATTTTTTTGGGACCAATCAAGTAAAAAATTCACGTGTTATTCAATCTTCCCTCAATTGATTTGTCACACAATGGTTGCTATTTTATTTTATTTTTTCTAATTGGCAAATGGTGAAGTAATTCATTAATATTTACCCCTAAATATATATAACTACATGTTGAAGTTAAACACCACAAAATAAAAACATTCATATCTTACATGAGCACTTTGATTTTCCTTTTCTTATAATTCCCTTTCTAACCTCATATTATTTCAATATTTGAAAACAAAAGGTTTATTTCAAGAATAAACTAAATATATTATAGAGTTTTACATAAGTATATATTATTATTATTATTATTATTATTATTATTATTATTATTATTATTTAAACATTTCTTTCAATGAAGACCAAAACCATTAAACAACTTATAAGAAAATGACGGTCTTTCATGAATTACGAATTACACTCAAGTTTGAAGTTATATGTGTGTATATATATATAACTTCAATGTAAAGTTCCTTATCTTATGAATCAAAATAGACAATCATGTGACAAATTCCATAATAAAAAAAAAAAGAAGAAGAAAATTGACATAAATGAGGATAAAATTTGTGATATGAATATGTGAAGTCCAAATAGTGAATGACTCAAGTCAGGTTAAAATGAAAGTCTATATAGTATCAAATATCAAAGAAAAGCAAGTGTAAAAGTAGTAGATTAATTGTGAACCACAAGTAACAAAGTGTGTGGAAAGCAAGGTCCATAGTGTAGTGTCAAAATGGCCACCTACCACTTATATTATTAATTCATATGATATGGTCCACTTTGAAATTTACATGCCAACACCAAACTCACATGCCCACCAAAATTCTTCTTTCTTCTTCTTTTTTGTTTTCAATTTCATTTAATTACCCGTCCTTTTTATTTAGATTTCGGTGTGGTGGCGTGGGGTGGCATCCAATCTATGGACTTTTCAAATTTATTTTTTTATGTAATGTAGTCTTGTATTTTTTTAATTTAAATCTTTAGTTATCATAATCCATCCCTCCTAAGGCCTGGGAATTACCAATTTGCTTTTTAAAATTTAACCGTATTGTTTAGTTTATAAGATGAATTTTTTTTATCCTCTTGATACAAAACCTTCCTATCTATTCTACATGGAATAAGGTGATACAACTCGTAAACTACTTGTGATCGATTCGAAGATAATACTTCGCTCGAGTTTGAGAATTTTAATATTGGGCTCGACATATTGGCGGCCTAATCGGGTATAATAATGCATGTGCTAAATTTATTGGTTTGTCCTTAAATTTTGTTTATTTATTATCACTATAATTTTAAAATTTCCATTTTTTAAGCATGTTTTCAAGAATTTAAGTTATTTTATAAATTATGCATGTATCAAGTTGACATCAAGCTTATGAAGTTATTCGTCAAGTTGAGTTAGAGCTATTCAAAAGTAAAGTCGATTCCAAATCTCGAATTCTGTAATCAAATTGTACAGCTGTGTGGGAGAGCAATCATCAGGCTTTTTCATGACATCTTTTCACTGTTCGTTTAGCCTTTCAACTAACTTGCTACACTTTTTCCAAACATAAAAAATATAAATCACCAAATATATTCAAACATCATTAATTTGCACTACCCAATGTTAAACCTTCGGTTCAATTTGTTAATAATCTATAAGGTAAAAGAGGTCCTATTAGTATACACTGCTTCATTTTAATATTTTATTGCTCTATATATACACACAATTATCTCTTAACATCTCAATGCAACTGTCAATGGCAGCCCAAACAGTGAAGCCAAGTAAGCAGAACAGATGCATAGAATATTCAGCAAAAATATGTAAGAAATTTGACAACGTAGAAGAACCAAATCAAAGAATTTGCAAAATGTAACTTTCACTACCAAACTGAAAAGAACAGAATTTCAACAAAATAAGTTCATAACACCTCACATTTAGATCAAAGAAAACAGAGAGACAAAGAGGGACCAAAACATAGTAATGTAACCAAAGACTGTCTCAACGCAACGAACGAGAGCTTGAAGAACCTTTGGACGGCTCTATAGCACAAGAAAACCCGAAGGGTGCTTCAAACTCTTTAGAAAACAAAAACCGATCAATTACTCACACTAAACCTCTCTTGAGAGACATAAAATTCTCAGAACTTAGATACTAATAATTATAATAATAATACCTACTTGCTGCAAAACTTATGGGCATGCTATATTAAGGGGTGGTCCATTCACTCCACCATTCATCAAGGGTGCGGGTGCCACGTCATCCATCCAGGCGAGCGCTTCAGCACACGCGTCAAAATTGAAATCAAAGTCGAAATCGGGCAGTGAGCTAGGCTGATCAGCATCTTCAAATCCACAAATTGGGAGATCATTCAGACCACAAAACAAGTCATCTAGTGGTGCGTTGAAATCATCGCCCACAATGAGGCTATCCATCTCGAACTCCAAGTCCATCTCTTCCCCAAGTTGTGCCAATAACATCAATTCCTCTTCCATTGTTCTCGGCTGAACATCATTAACCGTTTCATTCTCATTCACTGCCAAAGCCGAGGTCAACGAGTTCAATTCGAGGACTGATGATGGCGACGTATAAGAAGTGAGTGAAACTGCACTTCCGCTCGAATCCTCAGACGCAGAAACGGGCTTAGAAACCACACTAGAACAAACGGTTTTATTGTCACCATCACAAGAGCTCTTCTCAGCCAAGCTATTAGCCAAAGCCTCGAATTCCAACCGTTTCTCTTCATAAGCTCTCGATGCCTCCTCAGCAGTATTGTAAGTACCCAACCAGACCCGTTTGTGCTTAATCGGGTCGCGAATCTCGGCCGCCCATTTGCCCCATTTGCGTTGACGAACGCCTCTGTATTTCCCGGTGACGGGGTCCTGCTTGCTTTCAGACAAGGGGCAAGACCTCTTCTTCTTAGTGATTTTCTCACCATTTTGACTGTCCTTAACTAAAGAACTTTCCGATTCGAGAGCTTTCGATTTCAATGCCTCTCCATTCGGAAAACAAACTTCATGAACTATCCGTTTCATCTTCCTCACACAGACCCCCTCATCGTCTGACGAGTCAGTAGCATCAGGGTCGTTACAGAATATTCGGATCTTCCTCATTGGTTCAGACCTGAATCTTGGCTTTCTGATTAATGTTTCTGGATTAAAAGAAACTGGTTTTTGAGGCTCTGGCATTGTTCTTTCTCAGTTCTAATCCCTACAAAACCCCCCCTCAAAATGTATACCCGGCAAAACTGAGTCCCCAAAACAAATCAATCAAATAAAAAGAAAGAAAGCAACAAAAATTTAATTGGAAGAAAATGAAAAGGGCTTAATGAAGGAGTTGTTAAGTGAGAGGACTTCTCAGGAACAAGAAAAGATTGAATAACCGGTATATGTGATAACCCCCAAAACACTGAACTCCAGAACAAGTCCTGCAACACAAAAGAAACCCTCAAATAATTAGCAAAACATGTTTTAGATCAGCAGATAAATCCACCAAAACCACTCTTAAACCCCATCTAATCACAAACATAGCCAATCAAACTCACAAAACCAACCTTAAACCCATCTAATCTCATACAATCAAACCTAAACACACACAGAGCCAATAAAACACCCCAAACTATCCTTAAACCCCATCTAATCACATATAATCACACAGAAAAAAGTCCACAAAACCACTCTTAAACCCATTTTATCACACCTAAAACCCAATAAAATCACTAAAAACCACACTAAAACCCCATCTAACCACACACACAGAGTGGAAGCAAAAAGCATTTGAAGAAGAGAGAGAAAGTACCTTCTAGGCCTCAAACGCATCGAAACAGTTGGGAAGAAAAAATGGGTGCTCTGCTGAAGTGAACAGCAGAGGGATTTCCGAATCGCGACACCGAAATAACAACTTGCCGACATAAAAATAATCTCAAGCACCAAACTCCGTTTTCTCAGAAAACCCTTCTCTTCCTTTGAAAAACAGAGCACCCAAACAAGGGGAAAGAAAATCAGATCAGATACACCTTTTTATAGAGATAAAGATAAATCCCCTCAGTATCTCTATCTATCTATCAAGAACCAAAGAGAGAGAAAACTCTGAAGAGGAGGGTAGAAATGGGATTAGGTATCTATGGTTAAGAATTTTTGCCTGCATACAACATGACAAAGATGAGGGTAATGGTATTATCGAAAACCTTGCAGGATCAACAGTGACATAGACCTCTTCTACTACTTGCAAGGAAAAAGCTAAACCCTGCTCCACAGAGTGCTTGTCCCTGTATTATAGCTTCCAAAAAGTGGACTCTCAAAAGTCCCATTTTTTTTCTTTTCTTTTTTCTTTTATTTCACACCAACAACATTGACTGACGACCCAAGAACGCAAATCTCAAGAACAATTAACAAATTAAAAAAATTCGTTCCACAATAAATAAATAAAACTGCAATTAAATGAACAAAACAACATTAAAAAAAACAAACTACATTTTTCTGTATACCTGCTTTGAATTGAATTGTCCCCGCCTCTCTCTCTCCCTCTCTCTATTTCTCTCTCTAGTTTTACCACTGATTCAGTGAGTGTCCTCTTTTTTCACTTTCGCTATTACGGTCAAAAAATTAGAAAGGGGGGTGGGTGGAGGAGAGTGTGGTGGGGTGATATATATAGTGTGTAAAGATTTTGTATTGTATAAATTGGGTTGGGTCATTAATTGCATGATGAGGTGTGTATGGCCATCCATGATGCATGACCATACCTTTTTCATGTCATGCATGTATTACATGTCCATGCCTTATATTTCTGCTACTCTTCTATCTCGCGCGTCTATTCTACTTCGTTTTATTTTTATTTTTCCGTTGATATAAGAGATTTTGTCGCTTGAAATCAGGGAACTTTATCTTTGAATATTATATATATATATATATATATATATATATATATATATATATATATATATATATTTGGATAGAGAATATCACTCACCAGGTGGGCGCGTAGGATGTGAGTCTGGTGGTGATGCAGCAATTCGGCTTTGTATGAACCTGACCTGCATTTCTGAATTCTGCTCAAATCTGATTCAGCTAATTCATAATCGGCTGCCTTTAGATTAGGGCCTGTAGTTGGAGATAATTGCGGTCCTGCCACTGTAAATTGGTCATCTTCTTACTTAATTTCATAAATTAGATTGAAGAAATGCGTTTGGTTTTCCAAGGATTTATATTAATTACATATTTTTATATGATTGTGTGTTTATATGTATAATCTCTATATACCACAAAGGTAATATGTTGTCGATTTTTTTTATTGTAATTACAATCAATTTTTCTATTATGTATTAAATTTTTTGTAATAAACCTAATAAATGTTGACTGAAATTAATCATTAAATTTACTATCGTACAATTAAAAATATTAGAAATATTATAATGTGAATTTTTGGTATTCATTTTTGCTTATCCTTTTCAAGATATGAATGAATTTAAACCAATGGAAATTTGTGTTAAATTTTGTTTCTTATTTTTGACCGAGATTCGTATCCCTAATTTAGTGTTGCTGTTTCAGTTTTAGAAATGGTAATTTTCTTTTAAAGGGAGTTTTCATTTTAAAAAATAGGAAGTTAATATTGATTGAAAGAAAACATGCTAACCTTTGCAAATAAATGAATAAGATTAAACCTGATGTGAAATCATGAGGTAAATTCAAAATGAAACAATCATACTGAATTACAGAAACATTTAAATTTTCAATTAAAAATACACATCTATATATATTATTAAAAATGTAACGTTAGATACAATATTTAAATTCAGTATAAATATCTTGGCAGCAATTTTTATAGCAAATCCATAACTCTTCAAGGGAGATTTATTATTTTCCTAATCAAACAAGGACCACTTTTTTTTTTCTTCTGACATTCCATGGAAAATGCCTAATATTTTGATCGGATCATCTTTTAAATTTGATGTTACATCTTCTATTATATGACATTTAATAAACGTCATGCATTAATTAGTGATGTCATTTAATACACATGACATGTGATGATTATTCAGAAATACAAGAAGTAATAATAAATGTAATAGAAGATCCCGTAGACTAATATTCATCATATATACCCATATAAAATCATATACATTTATATAGATGCAAAAATAAGAGCAAACAAAAATATTGCCAATATACTCCATTTAAAATAGTATTTTATATATCTCTCTAAAATCTCAATGTCTAATATATGATATTAATCACTTTGTATCCTCAAGAAAGTCATAAATTAGATGGCTACAAAATGAAATCAAGAAATGAGCAAGAAGATGAATACATATCTAGCTCATTAAAACGGATCGAGACTGAAATATTCGTGTGCCTCATTAGCTCAATGACAAATCAATAACGTTGGTCTAGAACAAATAAAATATTAAAACGGAAAAAACAAAAGAGTACATTATAATATGACAACGAGTTATTTATATACGATAATGCACGTGAGTTGCATGTGATCATTGATAATTATTATAATATTATACGATATTTTAATCATCATTGAAAGTCGCATACATTTTAATTCAAATATTGAATCAGAATTATATCCACAAAAATTACACGGATCTTCATTTTGTTCAAAATATTTTAAAAATAAGCTATGTATTTTATTTTGTTTTCGGAAAAGTTATGCAATATTTTAAAGATAAGCTCATATATAAGGGTTATACCCCCTATTTCATAGACCACCTCAAATATAGTAGAATGTACATACTGTATAAACTGTCTATTTTCTTGCAATATTAAAATAGTATTGTTGCAATAAAAATAGAAAAGCCAAATTGAATCTTTTCCTAGACAAATAGAGGAAGTGCTAATTATATTGACTTACTTTTTTATTTCTATTTTATAAGACTTGTTTCATTTTGACTTGCAAAAAATGTACTCTCATTGATTCAACTTATAATTTGAAGTTCTTAGCTTGAAGTTATGTATATATCTTCCAAGTTAAATGATAATATTGGTCAAAGATAATTTATCACGAAGCTAATAACCCTATCAATTTATTCATCTAAAAACAAACCCTAACAATTTATCTATGTCTAAGAAAATATAAAATAGAATATGATGTAAGACGTCTTGAAATCTTACTCAAGTTAGAAATATTCACCTATAAACACCCCACTTCATTAAGCGGGTGTTTAACTACATTTTTTTAAACTATAAGTTTTAACATCTTATAATATATTTTATCTTAAATTTAAAATTAAATTGTTGAATTATTTAGAAAAATATGATGAAACAGTGTTGGTAATTCAAATGTATAATTAAATGATGAAATTTAAAAGAATTTGTCAGAAATAAGATTTTATTTTATGAATAAAATGAAATCTTCTTACTTTAAAATAAAGAACTTTGATTTCTTTATTTTATGATTAAATAATTTTCTATTATGTAAAATTTACCAAATACTTTTGAAGAATTTAGTAGGTCAGTCAAACATTTTCTAAATCGTAAAAATATTTGAATATGTAAAAGTTAAATTTAACACAAAAACTCATGTGAGACGTTCTCATGAATAGTTACCATGAGACGGAACTCCATTACCCACAAACAACATGCGAATTGTAGAGTTTTGATTGTGTGTTATTGGATTATGGGTTGACCCGTCTCAATGCAATAAAAATTGATGAGATGGTTTCACAAGAGATTCACCCTAAATTTAATTGCATATATATCTCTTTTTTGGCCTTCACATTACATGCTATTGAGCGTTACACAAAAAAATTCACTATTTTGGGTAAGATTATCGATTAAGTCACTTTTGTCGTGTCGTTAAGTAATATTATTAAGTATATCCATTGACTTGAGTAAATTATGTGGAATTAGATTATATAATTAGCTCCAAATATTGTGATTGGAAATATAATTCTATTGCATATTACAAAAAGTTACTTACCATACCTATATCAACCCTTTTCAAATAATATGCATTAGATTTTTAATTATCATTGGTCAATGGTCATTGGAGAATATAGACCATGTAACAATAATATCTAATACTATTTCATGTTAGTATATTACCATGTTAATGATAGATTTATGACATATGTATGTGGATTTTATGTATACATACATACATGTATCTATATACATATATCTATATAAACCTTCTTAAAAATAAAATTTTTCACATGTGTAGATCCATTATATTTGACGACACAAATGACAAGTAATTAAAGAGACTTGGGGATTTTAAGGATTGATTGAAGACTTCTTGATAATTGATGATTGAGTTGGAGGATATAATTTGTTGATTTTGAGGATTTGTTGGGTTTGATGATTGAGTTTGAGGATATGATTTGTCGATTTTAGGGATTTGTTGAGAATTTATTTTCTTTGTTACTTAATTCATATTTCAATTTTTATTATTCATTTTGAGGATTTCTTAAATGTTGATTAAGATTTTTCTTGAGAATTGACTAATTGAATATTTTTCGTTCTTTTTTTTAATTGTGGGCTACAATAGGATTGATGTTGAGGATTTATTGAGGATTGATTGAGGATTTATCATATTTGTTAACCAATTCATATTTTGTAATTTTTAACAAACTAGCAGTATACCCGTGCGATGCACGATTTGTTATATAAGATCTAATAATCTTTAATATTGATGACATAATGTAATGATATATAATTTAAATGTAAAATATATATTTCTTTTAATATTTATATTAATAAAAATGTTAATATTGCAACTTTAAAATTATGTTATTTTAAATAATTATATTTGATAGAATTAGAAATTTTTGAATGCAAACAATTTTTAAACTCAACATTTTAAATTTGATATAATTATATATGCAATGTAAATAATAGATTATGAATTTTAAAATAGATATGAATTTTAATAAAACATGCATTAAAAATGAAATTTAAATGAAATTATGAATATAATTAATTTATAAATATAACACAATACAATATAAAATAATAAAATCTGAATAATAAAATAATAAATTGAACATCAATATTCAACAATTAAATCTGAAATTAAAATTGAACACAATATTCAATAATAATAATAATAATAATAATAATAATAATAATAATAATAATAATAATAATAATAATAATAGTTTTGTATTTGTTAGTTTAAATTTCTGAATAATTAAGAAGTGATTTATTATACTTACTAATATGTTTCGTTCATATTTTTGTTCTATATATTTAAGAATTTGTAAATAATTTTCTGCATTGTTTTTAGATGGATTTGTTAAAAAAAAATTAAATTTATTCCAAAATTTTGTTTATATTTAAAATATTTAGCTTCCAAATTATTTTTACATTTTAAAATAATAATTTTTAGATTTTTGAAACCATGTTTCAGATTATTTTAGAACAAAATCTAGTTTTTTTAAAACAACTTTTAGATTAATTATATCTCTTTAATTGAAATAATTTCGAATAAATTACTAAATATTTTTATTATTTTTATTAAGCTATTTTTTTTCAATTTATTGATATTTATATCTTTCAAAATTAATATTACATATATATTTGAATTAATTTTTAAATCTTATTTGTTGATATTAAATTGTTAAACCTTGTTATTATTATTAATTTTAAATTTTATTATTATTTTGATATTTTTTTAATAGTTTATAAACTTTTAAACATTTCATAACACCTCGTAAAATTATTTTTCGATTTTAAAATTATTTTCCACATTTATATATTAAAATTTTAAACTAATTTTCTAAATTTTTTATTTTTGACATAATGTTTAAATTTCATTATTTTTAAATTTTAACCACATCAATAAAATATAATCATACCCTTAAAGTATATGATTACCAAAGTGAATATTTATGAAGTTATGTTGGTGTATGGTGCTAAACTTCTCCACAATTTATAGATGTGGACAAATCTTGTTTAGTACTCTTCTTGCTCTTTTTTATTTCCAAAAAAATGTATTGAGTAAATTTAAAATTATGATGCAAGGAAGTGAATTATATTGGAATAGGGCCCACAATTGAATTTTTAAATATTATTATCATAACATTTTCTTGTAAATGACAAAAAAAAAAAAACATGATTACATATAAGATATTATTTTTTAGAGACTACAAAAAAAATAAAAAATAAAATATTTATACAATCATCAATTTGATGTGATATTTTTAGGAGGGAAAGTGACAAATTAGTAAAATTTGTCAACTTCTCTCATTTTATATATAGTATAGATGACTTTTGATGATAACCAAATTTTGGTGGTGTAACATCTGTGAGATGAACTGTGAAGAAGATCTATGTTAATATGTGGAATGCAAATTGTATATGCACTATAAGAAAAATACTTTTTAACCATTGTCGTAGCTCTATTTGAACCGTTGTCGTAGCTTGTGTTGTGGTAGGGGCGTTGTCGTAGCTATCTACGACAACGGTTAATAACCATTGTCGTAGCCATATTAATAAAATAAAATAATATTTCACCACGTAAGCTTGCACTAACCGTTGTCGTAGCCATATTAATAAAATAAAATAATATTTCACCACGTAAGCTTGCACTACAAGAAAAATACTTTTTAACCGTTGTTGTAGCTCTATTTGAAACGTTGTCGTAGCCTGTGTTGTGGTAGGGGCGTTGTCGTAGCTATCTACAACAACGGTTAATAACCATTGTCGTAGCCATATTAATAAAATAATATTTCACCACGTAAGCTTGCCACATCATCTCACACGTCATGCTAGGGATGACACGTCATCATAAGGATGACATCATCACTGAAATCAACATTATGCGTTGTGTGAGATTCGAACCCGGGTGGTACTCTAACCATTAGACCATTCATGCCTCATGTGACAATGTCTTTCATATTTTTCTTTTATAATATATTTTTGATATTTTTCAATTTTCTATTATTACATATTTTTTGTTAACTTTTATAAAGTATCATTACTTATTAATATAAGTAATTGATTTCCAATTTTGATATATTAATATATATATATATATATATATATAATTGAATGATTAATGACTATATTAATAATAATTAATATAATTTTCAAATTATATATATAATGAATATATTTATAAAATTAATATATTTTTCAAATTATATATATAATGAATATATTTATAAAATTAATATATATTTCAAATTATATGTATAATTAATATATTTATAACATTAATGTATTTTTCAAATTAATATATTTATAAAATTAATAATCTATTGTACATATTTTCTAAAATTTCTTTATAATGAAATAAAATTTAATTCTCAAAATTAGTTTATTTCATCAATTTAATTCAACAATATATAGCATTTCTTCTTTCATTTAAATTTTTTTTTGTAATATTTGACTTTTTTTTTTTAAATATTAGTCTACGACAACGCTTCTACGAGGCTACGACAACGTTAGAAAACAACTCATGTGACAATGTCTTACATATATTTCTTTTATAATATATTTTTGATATTTTTCAATTTTCTATTATTACATATTTTTTTGTTAACTTTTATAAAGTACCATTACTTATTAATATAAGTAATTGATTTCCAATTTTGATAGATTAATATATATATATATATAATTGGAAGATTAATGACTATATTAATAATAATTAATATAATTTTCAAATTATATATATAATGAATATATTTATAAAATTAATATATTTTTCAAATTAATATATGTATATTAATAATGCATATATTTTTCAAATTATATATATAATTAATATATTTATAAAATCAATATATTTTTCAAATTATATTTACAATTAATAAATTTATATAATTAATGTATTTTTCAAATTAATATATTTATAAAATTAATAATCTGTTGTAAATATTTTCTAAATTTTATTTATAATGAAATAAAATTTAATTCTCAACATTAGTTTATTTCATTAATTTAATTCAACAATATATAGCATTTCTTATATCATTTAAAAAAAATTGTAATAATTGATTTTTTTTTAAAAATATTAGTCTACGACAACGCTTCTACGAGGCTACGATAACGTTAGAAAACAACTCTTGTCTTAGAAGTCCTAGGACAACACGTCTACGACAACGACAAGTTCAAACCCTTGTCTATGAGAGAATTTTTCGGGCAAAGACAACGGTTTAAAACGTCTACGACAACGGTTGGTTAAAGCCGTTGTCTATGAGAGAATTTTCGGGCTACGACAACGGTTTCAAACGTCTACGACAACAGTAGGTTAAAACCGTTGTCTATGAGAGAATTTTTCGGGCTACGACAACGGTTTCAAAAGTCTACGACAACGGTAGGTTAAAAATCGTTGTCTATGAGAGAATTTTTGGGCTACAACAACGGTTTTGTCTACGACAACGGCAATTTATGCTACGACAACGGTTTTTTCAAAAAACCGTTGTCTTAGAGGTGTTGTCTATGTGCATTTTTCTTGTAGTGATGTTGATGATGAGTTAGGTATATGTGTGAGATGAAAATTTTATATGTAAAGTGGTAGCATGAAAAAAGAAATAATATGAGATATTAAAAATTAAAGAAGCGCTCATATTAAAAATAAAATAAAATAAATAAATTTTAAAGAAGCGCGTGCCTGATAAATATATATATATATATATATATATATATATTTATAAAAGTGGCAATGTGGCATGCAATACTTACCAATTACCATGTATACTTGGTGCACATACATATATATTATAATATATATGTGAATATTTATGCGGGTCTGGTTGAATACATCCCGGTCTAAGATAAAATAATAATTGGGGTTCTTAATTACAAGATATAAATAATTTTATAATCTAGTTTTCTTTTTTCCTTTGTCTCCATTTTCTTTCCTTAATAGTAAAAAATGCAACAAAATTTTAATTTAACTATTCAATTTTGAATAATGAATCAAAAGTTTAAACAGCTATCTTCTATAAATTTAGAGATCAAGATAAAATTAATTTCTTTTTGATAAATTATTTAATAAAATCGGGTCTGACTAAAAACCAAATTAATAAATCCAATATTTTATTATAATTTCAAAATTATATGTTAAAGAGAAATCCAACAATAAAATTCTATATATGTGTGTGATAAAAAATATTTTAATATATTTATTAGAATAATAGTATATATATATATATATACATGTATACAGTATACATATATATAGGATTCTCGCGGGAATAATCGAGCAACACGCCAACACCCACCCCTTTCAGAATGGACCATCACAAGGGAACCGAGATTTCTCACCCTTTATAATTTATAAAACCTACACAAAATCCTTTGTTAAACTTTCAATTTTTTTATACTTCTTTTTTTCTTTTTTATCCATATTACTGGCTAAGCTATGTAAATTGTTGTATTTTGCATTTTCAATTTTCAAAGCTTTCAAAATATTCTTACAAAAACATTTTCTTATTGAAATATTAATTTAATTTTTTTCAATTTTTCTAAATATTAGATTAAATAAATATATTTTTGTTAAACATTATTTTGATTTAATTTTAAATATTTAGATTATATTAAGTACAATTTTAATAATATATATAAACTATATTATATAGTCTATATTAAATACAACTTTAATATTTTAATTATATAGACTATATTAAGTAAATTTTTATAATATTTCTATTTATATTTTGAAATTTTAAATTCTATTATGTAGTTTATACCATGTACATTTATATTATTTCAGACAAATATTTAGATCACTTAAAAATCAGTTAAATTCACACAAAAATACATTTCAAAATTTTCATCTTTACTCATGCAATATGAGTATCGGAACTGCCGGTCAACGGTTTGGCGAACCGTTGACCCGATTTCGATTCGAATGGAACCGTAAATCGTGGTTCCACGGTTCGATTTCTATTCCGGATATTTTAAACCGGCGGTTTTTTTTTAAATTGAGATCACGACACGTGTACGAACGAGATGATAGAGCTATTGATGATCAACGACTCTGATTAACCAGTCGTTGGACAAACAGGTTGTTCGAACCGTCGGTTTGAGGTTCAAATTTGATCAATGATCGTGATTAAACGACCGTTGATGATGGACGGTTAGGATGGTCCGAACCTAAACTGGTGGTTTGAACCTGCCTGATAATTTTTTTTTTTTTGAATTTTCATTGAAATCTATAAATACCCCCATTCTATTTGTGATTTGCACACCAATTTCATCATTCTTGATTCAATTTTTCTCTCAATTCAACTCTCTCAAGCTCACACTTTCCATCTTTGATCAATTTCAATCCATACTTTTTTTTTTGTTCTTCAATTCTATTTCATTTCTATTCCAAAAAAAAAAAATCTCGAAGAGGTTTTTCTTCCGTTGGTTCATCTCGTGGAAAAGGAAAGAGTCTGATGTCAATATCGCCACCACAATCTTTGCACGACGATGATGATGATTATATTGAGTCTTTTTTGACTCAATGTAATCAAGATGATTTGGAGGCCACGTTAGACCCTAATACCTCCGCTACCTTTGCCGAAGAAGAAGAAGAGGTGCCGAGAGAAACACAAGAAAGTGGCAATACAACACGCGACACTACTCCTCGAGCACCTTTTACGCTTCAAAGTGATATTTTCTCATTTCATTTTAAGAAGAAGAAAGTACCGAATAGCAACATTGATTACATAGTCACGTGCAACCATTGTGCAAAAATATACAAATTCAAGCATGGAGGGGGCCATGAGACAACAATCATTTATTGAAAAAGCATCTCGACAAGGTGGGCATTGATCGAGCTCAAACGCAACTTCGAGGATTTACCGATTCTTCTCAAGGTGGAGGTACGGATTCTCTTACTTTTAAATTTAGTCAATTGAACCATAGGAGAGGCGTAGTCGAATTAATTGCCAAAAAACATCTTCCATTTCAATTTCCTTGTGATGATAATTTTGAAAAATATACTAGCACTTACTTACAACTGGCGAGTAGAAAAATATCTAGAAACACCGTTACACGGGATATAGAAAAAATAGTAGGAGAGTATAAATTTAAATTAATTGAAGAATTTAAAATTTTAAAACAAAAATTTTCTATGTGTAGTGATATTTGGAAGGATCCTTATAAGATGCATGATTATATGGATATCACTTGTCATTGGATAGATGATGCATGAAACATACAAAAACGTTTAATTGCATATATTGATTTTGATGAAAAACATTCGGTTATACACATTGTACAAAAAATTAGACATGTTTTAAATGATTATGGTATACTAAGACAATTATTTTTCATTGGATTTGATAATGCTAGTGGTAATACGGCTAGTTTACCTTCACTTATTGAGTTTTGTCGACCTCCGATTGGAGGTAAAAAAATTTATATTCGTTGTATGTGTCATTGTTTAAACTTATGTGTTCAAGATGACTTAGAATCATTAAACGATAATATTAAACCTATTAAAGATGCAATTTATGAAATTTCTAGCTCTACGACATATCATAAAAAATGGACTAAGTTTTGTAAGAAAAACAGAATGAAAGTTAAAAAATTTGTAGTCGATGTGCAACATCGTTGGAATTGTACATATTACATGCTTCAAGATTCTTATGAGTATAGACAAATGCTTTGTGAATTTTATCTAGAAAATCTACATGATGACATTGTTTTATTTGAAAATTCATGGGATGCATGTCTTAATTTAATTCAACTTTTAAATTTTTTTAAAGAGGCAACTAGAGAATTATTCGGTTTTTATTATCCAACTTCTCCATTAGCTTTAGATCATTGTGTAAAAATTGCTCTTATTTTGAATGAGTATTCAACATGTCATATTTTAGGAAACACAATTATAGTAATGAAAGCAAAATGGTTAAAATATTTTCATGAGATACCCGATTTATTTTTATGTGCTAAATTATTAGATCCTAGAATTAGAGAAGACGTCTTAGAAGAATTATTAAAAATGTATTATAATGCATTGTTCCCACATATGCTATTAGGAGAATATGATTTAGTTGATTATGTTCCTAATCCTATTGAAGTTGTTGGTAGAGCTAAACATTACTTATACGAATTGTTTAAAGAATATAAAGTAATATTTGATGATTCTAGTGATGATGTAGGTAATCAAAATGTAGGAGGTAGTAGTCATTCGGCCTCTTCATCTAGTTTTGTTGCGGCTCCGGCTCTTAATCAATTTTACAATTTTTATGATATTAGAACACAAAAACGAGCTAAAGGTTCTAACCCTTGTCAAGAATTAGATTCATATTTAGGTACTATTTTTAAAAAAATATTATTTGAAAATCCTATGAATTTATTGAAGTGGTGGTCAAGAAGGGCCACCATTTATCATATTCTAACAATTATTGCTAAAGAGATTTTTGCAAGTCTCGCCTCAACCGTTGCCATCGAACATGCTTTTAGCAAATGAAGTCATATGTTGAATCCAAGAAGATCCAAATTGACGAAAGAGAATGTACAAAACATTACTCTGCTTGAAGATTGGGTGAGAGCAAATAACCGTCAACACCATCTTGATTTGTCGTATTTAGACGACGATGGAGATGACACTTATGGATACAATTCAAACACATCTTCCTCCTCCAGAATCAACGTCGACGAATGAAGGTAAGTTTAGGTAAGAGTTAGAGAACTACGTGAGCTTTGATTCCTTCATTTTGACAAGGATACATAGACAATTTCATTCTAAGTTTGGAAGTTACATTTTCAATCTTAGAATGAAACTCAAACTCTTTCAAATTTTTTTTTCCTCTTCTTCAATTTATTTTATACAAAGATGAAAAGATTATAATATTTTAACTTCAAGTCTTCAATATTGTAGTATGATTCATCATTCATGATTGTAATATATTGAGTTGTAATATATCTAATAATTTCTTTTAAGCAAAGGTGTTCGATATTTACATTGAGGGGTTTGTAACACGTCTCCGTACTCTTTTATTTTGAATTCTTTGGATCGTTTTTACTTTGTTAAAAGTCTTAAAAAATTTATAAGAAATCTAAAGACTAAAATTATGAAATATTAAACAATTAATGTCAGAAAAAAAAAAATAAAAAAAAAAATTTAGCATGCGCGCCGACCGAACGCGAAACACAGATTCTCTGGTGTGCTGGACACAGTCGTGCTCGAAAATCCAAAAAAAAAAAAGAAAAAAAGACTGAAACCGAACAGCCGATTGGCGGTTCCGAACCGAAACCGAAACTGAACCCCCATGGTTTGGTTCCGGTTCGAACCGCCTGACCACCTCTATATATAAATATCATAAAAAAAAAAAAAAGGTGATAATATCGGTAATGAAGAAGAGGAAAAGGAAAAAATTAAAAGAAAAATCCATTTAATAACGTTAAAGTCGTAAAATTGTCTCACAAAAAATCTTAAAAATTTATTATATTTCTACTAAATTTTTAAAAGAATAAATTATTAACTAAGGAAATAATATAAACAAAAAATCATAGTGGGTGGTAGGGTTGGAGTTGCTATATCTTCTCGTCAAGGATGAGGCGGCGCCGCCCTTTTCTCCCGCCAAAATTCCAGGGTGAGGCCCAATGGTTTAACAACACGTGTCATGCAAGTTGTAGTAATAGCGTGGCAAGTATCAGTTGATTGTCCCATTTATCTATGGAGATATATGTTTTCATTAGTTTGTCAATTCTGGCCACAGTAAATATTGCACTCAACTCAGCTAGTCATAGGAAAATCCAGAGAATATATATATATATATATATATATATATATATATATATATATATATATTTGTTTGGAGACTGGTGAGTCTGGATTTGAGATTTCAAAATCTTAAATCTTTATTTATTAAAAGATTTATGTTAGAATTATAAAATCCATTCAAATGTTATTTTATTTAAAGAAAACATCATAATTAACCTTACATTCTGACCTATTAATGTATAAATTTCAATACACACCTAAATATCTACTATTACAATCATTCAATCATTACTATTACATCAACTAATAATATAATATTACATTTACTAATTTTTTCAGCATTAATTTGACATCTACACTAATAATCCTACCCTATAAAGTCTCATAACAAACACAGATTTTAACTATTCATCTTTATTTATAAATCTTATAATTTTAAAGTCGAATTTCCCCAAACCTACATAATCTCCAAACAAACATACCTATTGATTTATTTTAACTTTTTCAAGCATTGGGGTTTATGAATGTAATTGTCTTAATTAATAGGGATTATGCATTTCTGAGTTCTAAACTTGCATATTTTGTTGTTTTGTTTGAGCTTTTATAAGATATTGAATCATTTTATTTCTACTATTATTTAGATTGAGTATAATAGAAGTGTTTTAGTAAAAATAATATATCAGAACTCAAAATTTTATTAATTGAAAGGTCTAGAAATTATTAGTACTTCAAAAATAAACGTCGATCAATTTAGTGAAACATAATTTGAAAATTCGCAGAGTGAAGAGAAATAATATAAATGCACCAGAACTTAACAAACTAAGCTTGAAATTTTTAATATTAAATTTGTCTAAAATTAATGTATAATTTGAATGTGAGTATGAGTATATAATCAAGCAAAACATTATAAAAATAAGAAAGCTTTTATTGAATAAAATACATATCAAATTTGAATAATTAAATATTTCTATAGTTCTCAAATGATCATTAAAGTTAGAAATTCATTTAAATTCGTTTCGATGAATTATTTTTTGAATGGCGGAAGAGGATAGTGAGGATCAAAAATATATAACTTTTTTTTTTTTTTAAACTTCTTCTAAATGAGACTCATTTTAGTTTACATAGCTTTGATAATCAAATAAATATATAAAAATAATTTAACACATCAATATTTAGAATTCTCGATAATATCTATACGTGCTAGAAAAAATCAAAAGAAAATAGAATCTCGATGCTAAAATTCAAATTCATATGCTCTTCTTTTCTTCCATTAATTGCTAGGAAGGTTAGAGCTTTATAATTTGGTCATTGCGGTACTGCCAAGACGGCGACGTATTGTGTCTGCATTTTCCCAGAATTCCTGTTGAAAGTGACGTTTCCTATTAGATTTGTCACTTGTATTTTTGTAACGACTTTTCTTTTCAATTCCCAACCTATATCTAAACTAATATCGGAAATAAATGACATTCAACTATATTTCCACTATATATATATAATTTTTTTTTTGTGTTATATTCTTTATATAACCTGTGGTGTTACGCACAGAATTAAAAATTCTACACCATGATTAGCAATTGGCAACGTAAGACTTATATAAATTGAGATTTAAATTTCGACAGAAAATTGAGTTAAATGAATAATCCCAAAATACAGCTTATATTCATGCTTTTACTCCCATTTTCCATGACATAGAAAACTTGTGTCCCACAGGCAATTCCAGCCCACTAATCTCCACCATCACATTCTTCATCTTCTCATCATCTTCTTCCTCCATATTCTCCACATATTCATGATCAGATGTGCTCACTTCCACCTTAGAACTATCTGCAACCCCATCGATTTCAACTTCAACACCGCCCCCGGCCCCACGTAACCCGACCACAACCACCTTCTCAATGGTCCAACCCTTCTCTGATGCAAACTTGCTTTCTTCCACATCAGACCACACCTTCACACTTCCCTTACTAACCGTTGCGTAGAAGTCAACATACGTTGAGTGCCCGTTTCCAAGCCTCATCTCAGGAAGCTCATCTTCATCGAGGAAAAGATTCCCCTTGCATTTTCCCTCCTTTGCCCCTAGTGGGAAGGCCACCACAAGGGTAAAAGGAGTCATTCTTGCCTCCTTAGAGATCAGCCCACCTCTCTGCATGGGGATAATAGTGTTCTGATACAAATGCACATTGATCACATGCAATGGTGCATTGAGGACAACTTCATGTGTCTCTTTCGAGACAACAACCTTTGACATATCAAACATGTTGTACCAACTACCAGGTGGGAACAGAGCTTTGACCTCAGTCTTGTTTGACTCTAGAACTGGGGACACCATTAGGCTGCTCCCAAGCAAGAATTGGGTGCTTAATCCATATAGTTTGGACTCATTCGTGAACGTAAAGAATAAGGGACGAGCAATGGGGGCACCGCTAACATGAGCCTCGTAGCTCAATGAGTAAAGATAAGGCAAAAGCTTATACCTCATCCCCAAAGCATTTCTTGCTGATTCTGCCACTGATTCCCATTGGTAAAGCTCTTGTCTTGGAGAGTAGAAATTTGCATGATCTCTTGAAAATGGATAGAAAGCTCCAAGCTCGATCCAACGGTTGCAAAGCTCTTCTGTGGGGGCAGGATAGAACCCACAAATATCTGATCCAACCATTGGAACACCAAATATGCCAAAGTTGAGCATTGTGGAGATTGAGTACTTCAAATCTTCCCAAGTTCCCTTGTTATCCCCTGTCCAATGGGCAGCATAATGGCCCGATCCAACATAAGTGGAACGTGTCAGGATAAACGGGCGTTTCCCTTCAAGCCCTTGAAGAGCCTTGTGAGTAGCAATTGTTTGAGAGAAGCCATAAATACTATGTGCATCATACTCCATCACTCCATTGTAGTGAACTGCACTAGTTGCTATGGTTTTGTACCCTATCGGAGCTTGAATACCCGAAGCATTGATCTTGTAAGGCGGATCGTCCCATCTGGTCATCGTTATGTTCTTGCAATCAAGGCAGCAATCCCAGCCCGGCCCAGTCCCATTAGGGCAAATCCGGCCCTCAGGGATTGTACACAAGCCAGTACAGAAATTGGAGACTTCATTCATGTCAATCCAGAGACCATCAACAGGTACAAGTTCATGGAAACGACGAATCTCATCGCCCCACCAATCAACTGTTTTCGGGTTGAGGAAATCAGGGAAGTTAACTGCCCCGGGCCAGACTTGGGCTAGATAAGGCTTGCCCTCGTATTTAATGAAAACATCGTTGGCAATGCCTCGTTGGTAAACGCCATAACTTTTGTTGACACCGATTCCAGGGTCTATTATGACAATGTACTTCATTCCTTGAGCATGAATCTTGTCCAAGAAAGCTAGAAGCTTCGGACGAGGATAGTTGACCGGGTTAAGGGTGAAGTCCTTGTGTCCATCCATGTGATCATCGTCGTTCCAGATAACATCAAGTGGGATTTTCGCCTTTTTATAGTTGTCGACTACGTCTTCGACTACTGATAAATTATGGTACCCCCATCTGCATTGATGGAATCCTGCACAATCATGATATAGAATGGTTCAGAATTTCATACTTTAACCCATCAATTGAAATCATTTCCTTTAATCAACTAAGTGGAGAGAAATGATGCTTCACTAGGAAAATAGGATGTGCAGGATAAGGTTACAGTGGTCCAGCTGTAGAGTAGTTTTCAGCCTATATTAACTAAAGCTTTGAGCTTTTTCCTATTGTAAAAGTTGAAAACTACAGAAAACACACTGTCTGATTGCAACACATAAACCCATGTGGGCCTTCAAGATTTTCGTATATGATTCTTTCACATTGATAAGTGTTTTTGTTTGGCACTCTATACTATGAAATCTTTGTTGTTTAGGGGGAAAGCTTTGTCCGAGCATATAAACAATGTATTATTTTTCTTCAATACGATCAAAATAAATATTTTAAAAAATTGATAGAGGACAAATATGGATGAAAACAGGGACAAAAGATCCTAGAAAACAATCAAGATAAAGCACGTAAAGCCGGTGACCCGTGTGGTTATGACTTGCAAGAAAACAGAGAAAGGCTGAAATAAATATACAAATAATTATATGTATATAGTTCCACGTCATTGGAATTGTTATATCATATCATTTAATCATTAGATATGGCCAAGCTTGCTTTTTCGAAAAGATGCTTTATGCAGTAGCTGGATCATACTACACTTCCATTAAAAGATTTAATACTACTATTTAACACCATAGCATATACTACATCATTCAATCTTGTAATTAATCATCAAGATAGTAATGATCCCTCTATTAGCTGTTGAGAAAAGGAGAAGGGCAATTACTTTTCTAACTGTATTTGGTATTATTTTCCTAACCTAGTTAATGTTCATCAAATAATGATGTCTCAACATCCTCCTATATATTATGTATATGCCTTTCACCAAACATAAAAAAAACTACCTCTTAATAAAGTTATAATCATATTAAATGACTAGCACATCTAAAAAAAAAAAAAGAAAACAGAATTTAACTTATAAAAGTGAATTTGAATTGTGTCACAACCACCTAATTTTTATTTTGTCAAATTTAGGTCGGCAGGGAAGTGTATAATGCATCATTTAGTATTTTAATTTTTAATATCTTCAAAAAGCGACAAATTAGGGGGATTAAACAGAATTGACATAACTGATTTTTTTTTTTAATTAAATTAAATAATTGGAGGAAAAGCTTACCGAAAGCCCAGTAGGGCATCGCCGCCGGGCGGCCAACAAACGCCGTATACTGATCGACAACAGCCAACGGCGATGGACCGGAAAAGAAGTAAAGGTCGAAAATACCCCCAATTACTTTATACGTCAAAGAATTCCCTCTGTAAAAAACATCCATGGCATTACTATTCAGAAGCAGAGCTGCATGAGCATAGGCCTCTCCTCCATCGTTTCTCAGGTCCATATAAACAGGGTGAGAGCCATACAAATCAGTGTTAAGATTAATAGCTGAAACATCAGTAGTGTACAAAGTGTAAGGATCATTAGGGTATAGTTTAATTCCATGTGGTTGAGTGCTTTCTCCAAGGCCATACAGAGAAGCATCTTTAGGCAATTTCGTGGAGATTTCGAGATACTGATCTTTGAACACCAAATCACTGTATGGGTCCGATTCATCCGAGCTCGTGTCGAAGAGAATCTGGCCGTTGGATTTTCTCTTCACTGAGAAACTAAAAGGGTCCGCTTTGTATGCGAATATAAGCTCTGTTCCTGCATATTCTGAAGATGTGAATGTGTATGTGTTTGCATCTTTTCTCGACCCACCAAGTGTTTGCTTTAATGCCGGAAGTTTTTCCCGTGGTAAAAGATTGTACGGAACCTCCCATCTCTGCTTCTCTGCATCAGTAATGTGAACCCTCAAACGGTTCTCTGTTTCATGCCTGTGAAGAAGAACATCAGATTATGATATAATTCAAGAAAATCAAGTTCAAGAAGATGCAATTCTCACTTGACAGAGAGCTTCAAGAGGGGTATATCAGGGCCATAAATGGTGTTCTTCTGCTTGACTTGAAGAAGGCCAACAAGGCCTCCATTAGAGGACTCTTCAATGGAGACCAAACGGTAGCCTTTACCAATCTTTGCAGGGACATCACTAGCACTGGTGCCTAAATCAAGAAAAAGAAGACATACAAGGAAGAAGCCCAGCAAAAATGGAGTGAAAGAAGAACAGAGCAACATGGTTTGTGCTTGGTGGGATAAAGTTAGCCTGTGAAGATTGTGAGGGTATATATTGAAAGAGAGTGGCACAAAGGCATAGGTTACATGTGAATATGGATGAGGCTGGCATGATTTGGTGACACTCTTCTTTGCATTACATGTGACTGATTTTGTTGGGGTCTTAATTTTTTAAAGACTTTTTTTTTTTTTTTTTTTTGCATTTTCTTTTTTATTCCACTAATCATCATTGATTGGAGTTGGGTTTTTTGTGAAGATGGCTTAATTTCTTGTCTTTTGTAATGGGTATATTTATTGGCTGTTCATTCATCTTCACCTGCTCTGCAGCTTCCAATCAATGCAGTAACTGACTGAATGAGTTAAGTTTCCTATTCTATTGCACAGCAGAAATCTGTTTAAGATTCCTAGTCTCTTATTCTCCTTTAATTTTGGGTTTTAACTTATAAACCTATGCCACTTATTTGATGAATGGAGATTACTTTTTGAGAACAGGTCATCTATCCCACAATCTTGTATGTAACTAGAATTACAATGTATTAAAGTTTAGGAATTTAATTGCAAAAATTGATTCGCATAAGATTATAATTGACAAGACACAATAGTTATGAGGGTATAACTGACAAGACGCAATACTTCTTCACCAACTTAGGACTAAATTGCAAAATTTTAAAAAGTTATGAGACTTAATTACAAAACATCTAGTGGTATAAGACTTGAAATTGTCGAGATCCAATAGTTACATGAACATATTTGGAATTGTTCTTTACCATTCATCACCATTAATTATTATTAGTATTGTACTTAAAATAATTTTAGGGGCATTTAATTTCTATCATAGAATTTTAATATTATTATTTATCTATTTTACATGGCTGGACTCTGAATGGTCGTGCAAGGATATTTTGATACAAGAATTTGTGAATAGTGGTGGTCCTCTTAAATTTATAAATAGCACATGCAAAAAGAGATGAGGTTTCAAATAAGATCTTCAATAATTTACAAAAGAGATTTAAAGTTTATAAGATTTTCAATAATTGTGGAAGGATATTTGTGATAGCACGAGTGGTGAAGAGTAATGGTCCAATTACATTTAAACTTGGTAATTTTGGTGCAGATTAATAGAGGGTTGCTGAAAAAGTTGCAAATTGCTTTGATTGCGTTTTCATGTGGCGGATTTTGTCTTCCCTTTCACAGACACTTTTTCTCCAATTGAGTTTTTCTAATTGAATGGTTTGGCACACTACCTAATTATATTTAATCTCATATTAATTTATGGTTACTCTTCCATGTTTCAAGTTCCTAATTTAAGTGCCTTCATTTCGATAAAACGTAATCAAATGTAAATGAAATTCCAAAGCAATACACTCATATATAAATATTTAGAGTCACCCTCTTGTGCAACAGGTGATCCATGCACTCAGGTCAGGTCGGATCGAATCCGACCCTGATTCGCGTATTTTCTTCTTTTTTTTCGGCGCTTTTTTTTTTTTTTGGCCCTAACCTTTATGTTGTGTTAGTCATACTTTTATATTATATTAGTCATACATTTATGTTATATTAGTGATACCTTTATTTCCAGATTTTATACTTTTATGTAATACTTTAATCCTAAACCCTAAACCCTAATTTCGGCACAATAAACCCTAATTTGGCACAAGTTGTAGATATTTACATGTTGGGTCCAAAGTGGCCAGAGGTTCAGAGGGGGTGAATGAACCTCTATCGATTTTTCAAACTTTTCAAAACAACTAACTGATGAATAGATTTTTGTTTCACTAGGAAGACAGAATCCTATTTCGAGTCAGTAACCTGGCCCTAGGCGTAATCAGGTTGCTGTCCCGGTTATCAGAATGTAACACAGCGGAATATACTTGATAGAGTTTCTGTTGAAAAACCAGTTTTCTTTTCAAGATATGATATTATGAAGTACGTTTTTGACAGTATGCTTATGATATATGCAACAGAATAGATATGCAATAAAGATATAAGCAGTAAACACTTATGACTTATAGTGGTTCGAAGGTGGTGTAATCCTTTTACGTCCACTCTACTCCTTCACTGAGGAGGAACTTCGTTATGGTCAGTTCGATTTACAAGACTTGTCTCTACAAACCTCTTCCACAACAAGTTATACCTACAGAATCCCAGATTCCTAGGCCTACACCCACACAGGGTTTACAAACTTCCACACAGGGACACACTCCCACACAGGGAAAGATTAGTCTATACAAGACTAATAAACTTAGCAAGGATATAATCCTATCAACTAAGTACATCAAATAAAACAACCTAGCACACACAACACTTTGGTTAAAAGAAAGTATTTCTTCAACTGGTGTGAAACAGTCTTGACCTCTGAAAACTCTATTGCTGTTGTAGACTGCTTCAAGAAGGTTGAGTGACTGAACATGTGAAAGCTTTAAGAAGCTTTGGTAAGTATGTGAGTTTCCTCTTGACTCTGTTAATCAATTTCTTCAAACAGCCACACCTTCTATTTATAGATCTTGAGAGATTTAACCGTTGGGAAGTATCCGTTGAAGAGAGATGCTTCTCCTTCTTTGAAATCAAGCTCTGATCTCCAAGATCTTCTTTGTGGTCGCATTAAATGAATCTGAGCTATCTCTGACATGTGCATTTAATGCGCCTACTATTTGCTCCTGACCCTTTCTGACATTCCTGCTGACCTGTCCAGTCGGTATGGGTTCAAGACTGAAGTTCATGCAACGGTTACTTGAGTATATCGTTTTTTTTATGTTGCATGCTCTTCATGATTCTTTGTAAATGAGAGTAGCGCTCTTATCTTTCCAAAGATCCGTTGGCTACTTTCTATTCCTTCTTAGTAGACATCAATAGGTTCTTCTTGCTTGCTGCTTAGGATGCTATTCCATGCTGCTTTCTGTTCCTCATAGGATTCTGTTTCAAAACACTTCCCTGTTCCTGAAACCTTCTGCCAGCCTTCTGTCTGTCTGCTTCCTGTTCGGTGCCAGTTTCCTGATACTTGTCAGTATCTGAGGTTCAACATCCTGATACTTGTCAATTACTGACAGCTTCTTGTTTCCAGCTTCTTCCTTCTTTTCTTTCTGTGCAGCTTCTTGCTTTCTGAGCTTCTTCTTTCAGAACAGCTTCCTCACAACCTGCTGACTACTTCTTGTAGTATCATATCTCCTTTTTACTAAGGATACTTCTTCTAGTTTGTTGTTCCCTACAGCATGCTGATCCTTAGAAGACTTATTCCTCTTTCTTCTAAGGTTGGTTTTCCTTATTCCTTGGAAAACCATTACATGATCTTTTCTTCAGTGTCGATAAGCTTGTGATCATGTAGTGTGGAAACTAGGTATCAATATCTTAAGCAAACTGTTCTTCTCTTATTGTGTATACAGTTTTGTCTTATCAAGATAACTACTGAAATATCTCAACATTACATTTATGTGATATTATTCATACATTTATATGAGATTATTTATACATTTATATCAACATAAACATACATTTATGTAATATAACTAAAGGTATGACTAACATAACTAAATGTATGTCTAATATAACTAAAAGGTATGAAAGGTATTAATATGTCTGTCTAAAAAAAATGCTAAGGTATAACTAGCCTTATAAAAGGTATGTCTAACATAACTAAAAGGTATGTCTAACACTACTAAAATGAATACTTAACATAACACTAAAGGTATGACTAACATAACTAAAAGATATGTCTGACACAACTAAAAAGTATAGTTAAAATAACATAAAAGGTATGTCTAACATAACTAAAAGGTATGTCTAACACTACTAAAATGTATGCTTAACATAACATAAAGGTCAGACACCTAAGAGCATGTTTGAGCGGATTTTGTCCACGATCTAGAGGCGCGTGTGGGCGCGTGACGGGTCGATCCGACCCGAGTTCATGGATGTAGGGTCCGTGCACCAGTTGTATAAATTTTTTTATCAAATATTTATTTTTTAAATTTAAAACCACCATTGATGGGTAGGATGTATATGAGAAGACTATCTTATATGTCTAAATTCATGAGATAGTGCCCCCAATCCACGATTCAAAATCAATATAATAGTTTGTAAAAATTGGCCTGGTGTTTCTAGGACATTGGATATTTGGATCTTATCTCACGTAAGAGTAGTGTTTCTGTGCACTAGTTGTATGGTGCAACTGGGTATGCTGGTTGGATCGGGTTGGATTCGATTGGATCTGTGCTTCATTTTTATTTTTTATTTTTTTATACGGTAACATTTATGTTATATTACTATAACTTTTATGTACAAATATCATATTTTTTTTATTATATTACTTATACTTTTCTCAACATAAAAATTCATGTAGTATAGTTATACCTTTATGTTATAATAATTTAACATTTATGTTATATCAGTATAACATTTATGTACAAACATCATAATCTTTATGTAGTACTTTAACTTGAAAAACACATAAAGGTTATAATATTACAATATAAAGATTAAATTATTATAGCATAAAGGTTTAAAATGTATTATATGTCTCTAATATAATGTAAAAGTTAAACTAACATAACATAAAAGTTATGCGAACATAACATAAAAATTACACTAACATAACAGAAAGATTATGCGAACATAATAAAAGTGTGGGTGCGGACATGAAGGCATGTGGGAGCGTAAAATTTACTCCAGGATCCAGTCGACCCAATTACACAAATTAGAATCCGTACATTTGATGCATATATATAATTGTGTTCACGTAATTATATAATGATATTGTTTCATAAAAATATTTGTAATCATCATGCAAATAACCTTATAACTTATGATCATCGCCATAACACATGCATAACATATGAGTTAATCGTGTAAATTAATTCAATCATTATTTAAACTAATTTGATCTTCAATTATCTTCTATTAATGTTGTAGTAGATATGGCCAGCAAATTATGATGGCTGCATTACATTAAGTAATCAATGATTGGGATTACGTGTGAGTAATGGTGGTCACTTGAGAAAGTGAAATATTATTTTCTTCTTAAGTAAAGCGAATTAGTGTCGCATATGAACTAATTTATCGAACATGCATTATTCCAAATTTTATTTTATAAACTTATTTATGGGGAGCTGAAGTCAATGACAATACCTTTCTCCTTTTTCGTATTTTTTTGTCTTAACTTGACATTAATCAAGAGCCTTCTTAAACTCTCTCAATTTAAAAAAAATAAATAAATTAATAGTACTCCAATTTCTAATTAACTCACTATAATTCCAGCTCTCTTCAAATGAAACCCTTCATTCGAAATGTAATCTTTTTGCAATTCAGTACATTAAGTTGCTGACGTTACAAAATTTGTCTACTAACAATAATTTGTAGGGTTTTGTAGGTGAATACCTGCAGTATTAAAAAGAAAACTTCAATTACATTTCGATCACAAATTAAGATACGTTGTTGGAATGCGCAAATAATATATATAGGCTGAAACTAAGGAAGACAAAATTGTTTCATTGTTCTTAATAGAATGAAATGTTTCGATGAACATACCAAGCGAAAGAAAATAAAATTTATACTATATTATTCACAGGTTTGCTATTTTTATATTTAATTTAATCAAGTGTAGATAGTATTGATAGGATTGAAGGATGCATGTGGCAACAAAATAACCCGATTTTACACTTTTTGGTAAAAACTTTTAAATGTGTCATTGTACTGACTAAATTTTGTGGATTTTACACTTTACGGTAAATATCCCATTTTTGATCACTTTTTCCGGCCAAAATCGCTGCACGTGCCTCTCACATGTGATAAATAAGTATATCAATACCCTTACTCAATACATGTGAGATGCATGTGCAGCGATTTGGCCGAAAAAAGTAATCGGAAATGAGATATTTACTGTAAAGTGCAAAATCCGCAAAGTTTAGTCTGTACTGTGACACATTTAAAAGTTTTTACAAAAAAATATAAAATCGAGTATAATTGGGATGCGATAACATTTTTAACCCTAACTATAATTATTCTTTTGACACGATTTGGATACGAACACCTTATAATTAAATCCAAATTAAAAAAAAAAAATCTGCAGCTTTTAAATTTCTTCGAGAATTTGAATTATTTTACTAATGAAAGTAGGGTCGGAAAATAATTCAATTTCAATATTCTCTGAAGTGTCATAATTTTCTTTAAAATTTGGAACATCTATGGACCAATATATTCAACCCATAAATTGGACTAGGTTTAATGTTTAAGTGGCAAATCTGAAACTCCCCATCGTGGGCTTAGCCCATTTCAGTTGGTCCAGTGGAACTTTGGCCCCAAAACTAATTTTTATGTTACATAACTTACATGTGCCGGTGTGGGTGCTAGTTAGGGGATGGACTATATATAACTCTTTTTTTTTTTTTTCCAGTTTTTTTTGTTTCTTTTAGATCTTAAAATGATTTTCTCAAGTTAATGATTTTCTAAAATCTATGAACATGCACTATTTTAACTCTATAATTAAGAGAGGAAAGAAAACCGTATATATTAATTTGTTTCATTTTTATTTAAGAAGGGAAGAAGAAATCTCAAAGCAGAAATCACTTCAATATCTCCTTCAATTTATGATGCCATATTTTCATGGCATCAGTATGATTAAATCGTTTCGCGTGCAATCAAATGTTGGTTTTTTAATAGTCAGGTCCCTTAGAAATGATTGATTTTTCAATAGCATGATGCCAGTATATTATTAGTCTACAAAGTCGATTTTTCCCTTTTTTTTTTTTTTAGTGTGCTCAACTCTCAGTTTTTCAAGCGCCTCAGATAGACTATACTAACACTGGAAATGAACCTCCTTAAAAGGGATTCAATTCTTCTTTACGCACACATATTTATAAATTATATTATTTTTTTCTTAAAATGAATTTTATATTCTATGTAAAGTTTGATATATTTCAATTACAATCAAAAACTGATCTGAATATAAATACGAATAGATGGCCTATTTTGCCAACCATGCGAATTTTTGACAAGTTTTTTTTTCATGATCACTCCTAAAGTCTTTAAGTAGTAATTTATATTACACACGAAATCCTCTACTGTAAATGCTCTTAATAATTTTCTTATACTTAAATACTATGAACATAAGTTAAAGACGAAAAATCCAAACTTTTGAAGGTTTTTGCTATTTTGGTCCATCCTTGAAATTTCGTCAATTTATCCATGATTTTATCATTTAATATCAATTTTAGCAATTTTACATTTTAGTCAAAATTGATGACATGTCTCTCAATTAGTAGCCACAAGGATCAAGTTTTAATACACATCACCAACCCATCTTAGTTGAGGACAAGTTAACAATTTTGACTCAACTTCAACTCTACCATCATTTCAGAGTTACCAGCTATAGCCACAACACTTCTGCAAAATTTGCTGAAGGTATTGGACCAACATCGGTGCTCTATAAAACGTCCACATCGTCAGCGATTCAAGGAAGAACAAGAGATAATCACCACCATCAAATTCTCTCTCTAAATTTTCTCTCTACTTCTTCAAAGAAAGTTGTGCTGCCAAATCTCCATCAAGGACCATCTCACTATAATGAGATGCTAGAGATTCCTTCTTTTCAAAATGGGGAGCATGGGTTCTTAGATGATGTCATCCATTCCAATTTTTATGCCAACTCGATATATTCCTCAGCTAGGTTGGACGAGTTTAAGCTTGGTTTTGGATTTTCTGAGAATTATAGAAATAATTGAAGAAAATGAACACACACAGAGATGAGGATGAAAAGTTCTATATTGATTATATGCAAAAGATACAAGGCATACAAAAATATATACATCAGACTTGCAAAGGTCCTATAACAGATCCTATAATCACGCAACACTAAAAAGGAAAGAAGCAAAAAGGAAGCTAGACAAAGTAGACAAAAAGATACAGAAAGATGCACTCCCAAAATAGATAAACAAAAAAACGTAATGATCAAGAATGTAATGGATTTCCTTCACTCTCTCTCAAGTTGGTGCATGAAGGTTACAAATGCCCAACTTGTTGACAAGAAACCGGAAGTAGCTGCCCCTAAAGCCTTCGTAAAAAGATCAGCAACCTGCAGCTCCGTTGAGATTTTGCATGGACATATGTCTTTTGATTCAAAGCATTCTCGAACGAAGTAACAATCCATCTCGACATGCTTCGTTCTTTCATGGAAAACGGGATTGTTTGCAATGTGGCACGCCGCTTGATTGTCACAAAAAAGGGAAGTGGCTGTGGTTTGAGTGGCTTCAATGTCTTTGAACAACCATCGAAGCCAAATAATTTCACTCACAATGGTCGTCATCGCTCTATATTCTGCTTTAGCGGAAGAACGAGATACGACGGATTGCTTTTTTGTGCGCCAAGAGATAGGAGCACCACCCAAGGTGATAAAATACCCAGTACAGGAACGCCTCGTCATAGTACAGCCCCCAATCGGCATCGCAATAGGCCTCAAGCTCAAGATTGTCATTTGCAGGAAGGAAGAGTCTCTGGCCTGCTATCGACTTGAGATAGCAGAGGATTCACGTGGCTGCCTTCATGTGCGTGTGACGAGGGACTGTAAGGAATTGACTTAGTGATGGAGAACTAGCCATACAAAACCATGCACACGAGAGGGACCCTTTGATCGTGCCAGAAGGTCCAATTACAAGAGCTAAAGCTAAGAAGCTAAAAGAGGCCTTGATGATCCTTGTTGCAGAAATTAAAGAAAATATTCATGAAGAGTCCAAGGAAGGCCCGATAGTGAATAGTATTGGATTGGAGATCACTTAGCACGTGCTTCAACAACAGACATTAATGTATGGATAAAGTAGTCAAGTCTACTTTTTGATAAAGTAGTAGTCAAATCATGTTTTTTTTGATTACTTAGGTGATAAACATTAATGTCCTCTTTAGATATCTTTCTTTTAGCCTATAAATAGGTGTATGGATCTCTTGTAAAAAGACACCTTTGATGAAAAACGAAATTGAAGCTCTTAGCTTGTGTTTATTGAATTCTCTCTTTGTGAGGTTTTCGATTGTTCAAGAACTTATCAAGATCATCGAGCAAGATCTTGTGGCGTTCAACATACCGAGGTTTTTAGCTGATTATAAAGCCAACGGGTCGAGGTTTTTTCGCTCTAAGTAAGATCAAACCAGATTCGATTTGGAAAGATCCGCTGCTTATCTTATACGTTGGGTTCTTAAATCTTTATATCTAATGGGTCCTTCGTTCTATCCACATCATTTAGATAATTCATTGCAAACTGAATATCCAAACGAGTGACAGTTAGGTATAGAAGTCGTCCAATCAATCGACGATAATGAAGAGAGTCGACGTGGGGACTATCGTCATCGTTCGTTAACCGCAAATTTTGTTCCATTGGAAATGCGCTGGGACGACCGTCTTGTAAACCAGTTTCTTCTAAGATGTCAAGAGTATATTTTTTTTGACTTAGAACAACACCTTTCGCCGAGCGAGCAACTTCGATGCCAAGAAAGTATTTTAAGGATCCTAAGTCTTTTATGCTGAACAATGAGTCCAGGTATTTCTTTACGCTCACAATTTTGCTGTTATCATTTCCGACTAAAATTATGTCATCAACGTAAATTAGTGTTGCCACATAAATATGTTTTCTCTTGAAAATAAACAAGGAATGGTCTGCTCAAGATTGTCTAAAACCGACATTGATCAAGGCTTGAGTGAACTTGTGATGCCAATTTCTCGAAGCTTACCGTAGGCCATATAGTGACTTGCGTAGTTTACATACGCGTGTTTCTCCCTGTTTCGCAAAACCTTGAGGAATTTTCATGTACACATCTTCCAACAAATCGCCATGTAGAAAGGCGTTATTCACATCCAGTTGATGTATAGCCCAATTTTTCTTTGCTGCAATAGCTAGAAGGGTTCGCATCGTGACCAATTTTGCAACGGGTGCAAAGGTTTCATGGAAATCGATCCCTTCAATTTGAGTGAAACCTTTCGCCACTAAGCGTGCCTTGTAACGTTCAACCTCCCCATTTGGTTTATATTTTATTTTATAAACTCATTTAGAGTCGACTGCCCTTTTGCCTGGTGGTAGTGGTTCTAAGGTCTACGTACCATTTTGCTCCAAAGCTTCAATCTCCCTTTTCATGGCCTCGTGCCACCGCTCATCCCTTACTGCCTGATGGAAAGACTTAGGCTCATCACGGGAGGTGATGGCAGCAAGATACGCCTTATGAGTGGTAGAAAATTTATTATATGAAACAAAATGCGATAAAGGATATACCTCCGAGGTGTCTGAATTGGGAGTGGGTTGCGAATGGTCGATGAAGTCATATATATTTCATATAGCTCAAGGTGTTTGGGCTGCTTCTTGGCCCTCTCACTTCTTCATGGGCCTTCTTCTGGGCATTGTTCACTGTCGCTACTACTTTCACTGGATATGTTGGGCCCATTAGTACTGTTCAAAACCCCTTGTCCAACCGTACATTTTGGGCTCACATTTTCAGTCTCAATTGACATAAAATCATCGTCATTCCAATCTTGCTGTCTAATACGGCTCACATTTTCTGCTTCATTTTCAGGATCAAAGTTTTTGAATGGGAAAACACTCTCAACAAATTTGACATCACGAGACGTATATATTTGTTTAGTCTCCAAATCGAACATGCGATATCCCTTTTGAGAATGTGGATACCCAACAAAGACACACCTTCTCCCCCTCACATCAAATTTATCTCCCCCTCTCCGGTTATCCTTAGCATACGCCAAACACCCAAAAACACGAAGATGCTCATAAGTTGGCATTTTTTTAAAAAGGATTTCATAGGGAGTTTTATGTTGAAGGACTTTCGAAGGCAATCTATTTATAATGTAAGTGGCGGTTAATATGCATTCCCCCCAAAAATTTACCGGTAAACCTGCTTCGAAGCGTAAAGCTCTAGCGACCTCTAATATGTGCCTATGCTTGTGCTCAACTACCCCATTTTGTTGGGGTGTGTCTGTGCAAGATATTTCAAGAATAATGCCATTATCACTATAGTAATCCAACATGTATCTAGATTGAAATTCAACGTCATTATCTGCTCGAATTCTTTTAATGCTCTTCCTAAACTGATTTTTCACCAAATTGCAAAACATTATCAGAAAATGACAAACCTCAGACTTATGTTTCATGAGGAATACCCATACGCCTCGACTAAAATCATCAACAATGGATAAAAAGTAATGTGCACCAGTAGAAGATGGGGTGCGATAGTTGCCCCAAATATCCCAGTGAATTAGTTCAAAACAAGACAAAGTGTGAATATTACTATTAGAAAATGGTAGTCTGGTCAACCTAGCCTTCAAACAAGAGTCGCAATGCTCACCATTCTTTCCAAAATCATTATTAAAATTGCTAAAGAACTGCGATTTCAAACTTGAAGCGTGGCCTAATCTTCTGTGCCAAGTCCTTGAATCCACAGTAACTGACATAGCCATACCTTCCATTTTCATCGGCTCCAAGCAATACAGACCATCGCAATGCCTACCCATCCTAATCAGCGTCCTTAAAGGTAAGTCCTACATAACACAATAACCGGGGAAGAATGTGAGAACACAGTTTAAGTCTCTCGTAAGACGACTAACAGAGAGAAGATTACACTCAAAATTAGGAATATTCAAAACACCATTTTATTTTATTCCATTAGGTAGATTAGTATCACCAATGCTCGCAATAGGAACCTTTTCACCATTAGGAATTTTCACGGGTGTACCAGTGCCAATTCCCGTTTGGTTAGTAAGTATTCCACCGTCACACGTTATGTGTTCCGTGGCTCCCGAATCAATTATCCAAGGCTTTTGGTTGTTTATCTTACCAACCATATTTACGGTTGACAATTTCTCTTCATTAGCAGCCTCTGTGTCATCTTCTTGCTTGTTGAAAAAAGCCCAATATTTTTCGAATTGTTCATGAGAAACGCCTGGAACAGGGCTAACAGTGGTAGCCATGTGCACCCCTTTTGATGTGCTTTTCTTTTTCTTCCAAGATTCTTCTTTCTTCCCAATGTCACGATATCCCTTTTCTCCGGGCTTAGGGTACCCATTTAATTCGTAACACTCATCGATGGTATGGTAGAGTCCCCCACAATGTGTGCACTTCTTGGGTTCTCTCTGATTGTCACTTCGATCTCCCGTGTTTTGTTCTTGTTGACGTGCAATTTGAAAAACGGCAGTATCAACGTTGGTTCTCCCAGCTTAGGTAATTTGTTTCTATCTCTCATCTTTCGAAACAATATGAAAAACGGCACCAAGGGAAACCGTTGGCCTTGTGCTTAAAATTTGAGTTTTTACGGTCTCAAAGACATCGTCTAATCCCATAAGGAATTCATAAAGACGTTCCTTATCTCTCATTTCGGTTAATTGCTTACCAATGTCGCAAGTGCATTTTCCACACTTGTATTTGAGTGTTGGCGAAGTGGCTTGAAATTCATCCCACAAGCCTTTTAGCTTCGTGTAATAAGCTGAAACAGATAGTTTTTCTTGTCGCGTGAGAGTTATTTCACGCTTCAACTCAAACGCCCTCGGTGCACTTGCACTACCAAAACGTTCCCTCAAATCTTCCCAGACTTCTTGAGCGGTTGTGGCATGTTTTACACTTGTGCGTATTTCTTTGTTCATGGAAGTTTGGAGCCATCCCCTTATCATGGCATTACACCGCTTCCATAGCAACCATTCCGGTGAGCTCTCATCTGGGATAGGAATTGACCCGTCGACAAAACCATATTTGTTCTTTGCGTAGAGGGCGTTACTTATCTCATCCGCCCAATCCGCGTAATTATCATTGCGAAGAAGATCGCTAGTGAAGACAATATTTGGGTTATCAGATCCGGAAATAAAATATGGTGACATTATGTCAACCACGGTCGATCCGAAGGATTTTTCAGCCGGTTCATCGCTTTTCTTGGACATGATATGAAGACGACAAGAAAAAATATATATATAATATAAGGGGTATGATTTATAGTGCGGAAGCTGGTTGATCGTTTTCCTACTCTAGTGCCATGAAGAAAATGAACACACACAGAGATGAGGATGAAAAGTTCTATATTGATTATATGCAAAAGATACAAGACATACAAAAATATATACATCAGACTTGCAAAGGTCCTATAACAGATCCTATAATCACGCAACGCTAAAAAGGAAAGAAGCAAAAAAGAGGCTAAACTAAGCAGACAAAAAGATACAGAAAGATGCATTCCCAAAATAGATAAACAAAAAACGTAATGATCAAGAATGTAATGGATTTCCTTCAATAATATTAATTATCAAGGCTCATCCTGCTCTTATTTAATTTTTTTTTTTTCATTTTTTCATGAATAAAATCTGAATTTCTTTTGGTTCAGTAACTAGATTGTGGAAATTTCAGTATCTTAGTATTGATAATGTGTATTTGAAGTTTGATCCATGTGACAACTAGGTGAGAAACATGTCGTTCAATTTTGACTAAAATCTAAAATTGGCTAAAATTGCTATTAAATAGTAAAATCATAGATAAATTGGCAAAATTTAAAAGATTGACTAAAATAGCAAAAATCAACAAAAGTTTGTATTTTTTAGCTATTAGGCCTAAATTAAATATAGTGAAAAACAAAAGTCATAATTTTAATTAAAAGGATCCTCATCTAGGAGGTGCCCAACAGTTGACTCCCCAATAGAGGATCCAAGTCTCAATTTAACTATCGCGTTAATTTACCTAACATCTCAATTTTTTCTTTTTTAATCTGACATCATGTGTGTGTTAATTAATGTATTTCCATTTTATTTATTTATTTATTATTGTTATTATTATTATTATTATTATTTTTGCAATTCCTTAGAGTTGTATCATTTTTATTTCCAGCCAATGTTAGGTTTGCCCAGAGAAGTTAAGAAAATAAAATTAAAAATTCCAATGCTGACTCAAATCAACAAGAAAACTGGGGGATTTCAGAGAAAAATATACGCCTAACTTAGTGGTGATCATTGAATAAAGGAGGAATAATTGCGTACACGTCCAATCAACAATTTAAAGAAAAAATGGCATACCTAATTTTTAAGTTCACCTAATCCACATTTGCTCTTATCAAGTCCTATTTATAGGGATGATATGTTACGATAAATTCAATGAACTTAAGGTTTTTTCTACAAAAAGATTTTTAAAAAGATTGGATCTTCGCCAAAGAGTGATTCCCTGACTTAAAGAACATAACTCCAGCACACTAATTAATTAAGTTACCTAATTTCTATTTAAATAAGACCAGATTAATTGTAAATAGAACAAACAAAAGATTCATGGTTGATTGTAGTTGACAACAATAGTCAATATACAAGTTTTCTCCTCGTTGATCTTTTTGCCCAATCCGGTGAGATTAGACTTGTTGTCATTTTAAATCAAGACGAGTTAATTAAGTTGGGTAATGAATTTTATTAGATCCAACCAACTTTAATTATGTGTTGCAGATTTTACACTATTAAACTATTTCACTCTTATTTATTAAAAGATTAGAACTTCTTTTGTTTAGTTTTATTCATTCATGATACCTAAATTTGATTAATAATATATTTGCGGTGTAAATTTTTTTACTCCATTGATCACAAATTGCAAGAACTTTTTTGTTTAATTATAGTAATTATATGTTTGTGGTGTAATTAAATATATAGTAAGACTTTAGTAATTATTATTACTATTTTTTTTCCCACAAATCAGTAAGGCATATGAAATACCAATGTAAAGTAAGACTAAGGGCTCACTTGGATTTATGACTTGATAAGTGAAATTATATATATTGCATACCACATGTTAGATATATAAATGATATTTCAGTATTTCTAATTAAAAATCATTCATATCCAATATATGTTTCCCAAATCTTAGGTTCAATAGGCGAAAGTGGAAAATGAAGGGGAAAATATGTTAAAAAAATTACTTTTCATCACTATTTTTTTTTTCTATTTTTCTCCAAACCAACTTATAAAAATGTGATCATGAATTGTAATATTTCAAGATTTTTCTTTTTTCTTTTGTATATATTTATGTGTTTTGGGATGTTTTAGAAACATGAGAAATAAAAATGAGAATTATGGAAACAGTAGTAGAATGATATCTTTGTGGTTGTAATAATTAAGTTTTGCTTTAGAGTTATATGGCTTGGAAATGAATGTTAAAACGTGAATTAATCACAAAGGCTGCCTCACATAAGTCTTGGTCACCCACGAATCATTTCTCGATTGCTTTAGATAAAAGTTGTTTCTGGTACGGTACAAATTCCCACTAAGCAATGACACTCAATCACTCATTTTAATACAAATAAAAGTCCAAACAACTGTATAAAGAAAGTGTAGTGAATAATAACTAATAAAAGAATATATATATATATATATATATATATATATATATATATATATATATATATGAGTTAATGTTTACTAATGAAAGTACAAGGATTCAAATATTTTTTTTCAAATATGCTTGTCCCATATGTTGCTTCTAAAATATTGTTCGCCTATTTATCATGGAGATGCCTTAAATGTCAACTATTGATGTGTAAAAATTTCTTTCCTTTAAATATTTTAATTTTAATTTAATGATTCTATTGGATTTTTTACACATTAGTGGTAGACACTTTTATGTGTCCACGGTAGTTAGGATAACAACCATGTGTTACTTCTATTCCTTTCTTTTTTGTAGAAAGTGGCCAAAATTATACAATAAAATGATAAATAGTATTAAGTCTCAAACTTTTTTATTTTTATTTTTTTGGCTTTTTATTTGTTAATGTCTATATTTTGTTTGGTTACTTTCAGATTTAACATATCGATTTTTTATGATAACATAATTATTTCTATTTACGTTTCATATATATATATATTATTTCTGCATTCCAAGTTGTTAAGCAATTAATTTAAATTCACAGTAACAAATAATTTAATTAGCTTCAATACAGCAATGATTTTCCAAAGACGAAGACCTCTTTGCAGCTTGACTTTCCCTGGTGGAATGCGCGTGTCGTCATCATGATGACGCAAGGAGGCCTAGCACATTGTTTGTTGTCCACTCGCACAATTATTCTACCGCTAACATTTCCAAGTCCCTCACCTACACGTAGAAATGTATTTCTTGCCAAAGGTTTCATAAGTTGTTTTATGCTGGGGCGGATCCAGGATTTAATAGTGGGGTGAGTTGAAAAGTAAATGTTTCGGCACATTAATATATATATATATATATATATATATATATAACAAAATATTTCAATGTTCACATAATTTGTGTTCCACGAGACTTCAAAACATAATTTTTTTTATCAATTTCAATTATTTAAAATCTATTAATAAATATTTTTATTTCATGAAATTTATATATATATACATATTTATTTTTAACTACAACATAATTATATTATTCTAAATTTTATGACCGTGCATCGCACGGGATAATATTGGTGTGTTTGGACTAGGGTGTAGGTGAATTTTGCAATGCGAATTTGAAATTCAAATGAATTTTAATAATTTTATGTTTGTTTTGGGACTTTATAGAGTAAAATTAAAATTCAGATGTCATCATCACATTGGAAACCGTAAAAAACGCAATGTTTTTTTTTAATTTTATATTGTAGATATTTTTATTGTAAAAATAATAGAAAAAAGTATGATTGAAAAAAAAATGATTTGAGAATCACCCAAAATTCCATAACAAACAAATATTTATATTTTGCCCATCCAAATTTTGATGAGCAAATCTCAATCCAAATATAAGAATATTAAATTTATGAGTGAGTTTTATCTTTAGTTGACTTGTGTAGATTTTTTAACTTAGTTCAATTAAAAAATAAACTTTAAACATATATACATATAAGAGGATGTTTTGGGTTTGCACTGGATTAGAGCCCAGTGCTGCCCTAATGAAGATCCGCCCGTGGTTTTATGAATTTAAAGAATAAAGATTGATTTGAAAAAAAGTTCGTTTTTAATATATTTATTTTACTACTTTTTATGTCGATCGGGATCCCCAAACGAATCTCTCATCGTACGTAAACAAATCGTCACTTTATTTCAACAAAGGTCCTCTCTCTAACAATGTTATTATAAATACGATCTTCAAACTACCTGATTTATTTTATATTATTTCGATTATTTTATTACAAATATGGGGCTGGAGAAGAGAAAACGGGAGGATGACGGAGGAGCAAGCGACAAGAGAGAGAAAGCAAGGAAAAATGATGACGGCGTCAAGGGGACGGCGGTTCCGCCAGATGAGGAGGTGGAGGAGTTCTTCGCCATACTGAAGCGAATTCATGTCGCCGTTAAGTATTTTCAGGAGCGTAACGGCGGTCGGGAGTTGACGGCGGCGCCGTGGAGTCTGACGTTTGAACGGGAAGATTTTGATGGAGTTCAGAAAGCGTGTGAGGGAAAACAAAGCATGGGTTTGGATCTTAACTCTGACCCGGTTACTGATGTTTCGGATCATGGTGATTAAACCTTGTTACTTTAGTTTAACGTTTAATTAAAGTTGAATAACTCATGATATTGTAGGTTAGGTTTGATTAACTTTGTTGTAGACTAGTTGTATGATAATCTTCTTAGCGTGTCTGAATTTCTAGAAAGTACTGAAATTAAGAATAGATAGTTGAGAAGTATTTTAATTGGTGTCCAATGATACATATTTATGAAACAATGGTGTTTTTTCATGATTCTTATTTATGAAGCAATGGTTGTTTTTTAGATGTTCTTAACACCAATGATACATATTTATGAAACAATGGTGTTTTTTCATGATTCTTATTTATGAAGCAATGGTTGTTTTTTAGATGTTCTTTTCTAATGAGCAAGAGGAAGTGGAAAGAAGGGACACAATAAAAAAAAAAAAACTACGTTTGGATCTTGATCATCACAACTTATAAGGATGGATACCACTTGAGTTATAGGACTCGTTGTTAATTTTTCAGATGAAGGCTCGTGGTTAATTTTTCAGATGATGTAAGGTATTTTGTCATGCTCAAATAAGAAACAACTGAAATCGAATCTCAAAATTTTCATAAATGTATTATTTGTTTTTACTTAATGTATTACCTATATATATAAAAAAATATTAACAGTAGTTCTACACATTATATGTAGTATATAATATGTAATATTCGTGTAAATATTAGTATACATGTAGAAAAGTATTACTGTATATGTTAAAGGGTTGATATACAAAGATTATTTTATCAAAGTTCATAACTTGTTCTACAAAAAATTATTAGTTTGGTTTTTTTTTTTTAATGCATTACTTGTTTTTTCAAACTGTATTACTTGAGTTTACAATAAATGATTATTTATAACTAAAAGATATAACTTATCTATCCGAAAGATATGACTAGTAGATATGACTAGTATAACTAAATGTATAATTCTACCATAAAATATTAGTTTGAAATGTGAAAAATAGTGTATGCAATTTCATCCTTATCTTCTTTAATATTGCAAAAAAAAAAAAAAACATCTTTTTCAATTTTTCCAAATGATTACTGTATTTTTGAACTATCGAAATACTTGGTTTTTAATACTTAAAATTGTTGTTACAAAATAATCTTAAATGATACATTATTTCTTATGGGTTTTCAGTAATTTAAAACAACACATTTGAAAATATCAAGATGTGAACATAGAAGAATAAGAAAAACATAGAAGATAGAGGTGGAAGCAGAATCTCAAAGTGCTTTAAGACAATTAAATTATCCATAAGAATGGTGAAAGCTTCTGAACATCACCTTCAAAATTTTAACCTGCAAATTCATAACTGCAATCAGTATTTGTCTTTATTACCAACAAAAACATATAAACAAATGGAGCCATAACTTCATCATCTGCATATGCAAAGCCAAAAAGATACCAAAAGCAATGTTTTATTAAGTGCCAATGTAAGTCTGTATGTAACAAAACAATAGGCTTGATGATTGTTTCAGAGTGTATTGGCATTTTGAAGGATATCTAAAACTAAAACTAGTATATTTTCCTTACCTAGATTCTAACCTGCTTATGTTACTATGCAGATCAATTCTTGTTCGATGCAACTTCTGAATCAGATCACGTTGTTCTTTAAGTTTAATTTGCAGTTTTATGCCAAATGATTCAATAGAAGAATACAAAAGTTACTTACCAAATTCTAAAATACTTTGAGAGTGCAATATGCGACCGAGGCATTCATCTAGAACAGTCAGGAAAATCCTCATAGAGTTTGATAAGGTCAAGAATATAAAACTTCTTCTCAGAAGCAATTTGCATGATAGAGAACTGCAGAACATGATAACATGTTAAATAACTAAGTCATAAAATAATTTCAACAAGATACCTTTATGATCTTCTCACCATCTCTGTGATTCAAAGTGTCTTTATCTGATGAGAACATCTTGCTCTCCTGGGATGCTTGTAGTCTATGTCATCAAGCCAGTTTGATCAATCCAAATCATATGCTATACATATATCAATCCATAGAATAGCTCACCAAAAGATTATAAGACAAGACATTGCCTGAGCTAGTGTGGCAACTTCATGAAGGTGAGTGGATAAATTTCTTTGAATCTCCTACTAGGACTTGGAAGAATCATTATAAAGATGCCCGTCTATGTCCGGAACAAATCCCTTTTCCATCATTTTCTCCTTAATAAGGTCATAAGTTGTTCGATTAGGTACCAATCCTTTCTCCAACATCTCATTAAGATACCTGTTTGCTTCCTCGAGTTTGCCGCTTTCACAGAAGGCCTTAATCAACACATTATATGTCACAACATTTGGCCGTTTTCCTTCTTTCTCCATTTTTTTCTTCACAGTCAAAGCTCCCTTGGGGTTTCCTTGCTTGCAATAACCATCCATCAGAACATTGTACGTAATGCTACTCGGACTCAGTCCCTTTTCCGACATTTCATCAAGGAACCTAACTGCCTTCCTGGTTTCACCATTCTTGCACATTGCATCTATCCTTATGTTGTAGGTAACCACATCAGCTTTCAAGCCTTTTGCCCCCATCTCTTCTAGAAGCTTATGTGCTGCTTCCATATTTCCATGGCCATAATAAGCACCAATCAAGCAATTGTATGTTGAAACATCAGGAGAAACCTTCTTATCCAACATCAGATTAAATACAGCTATTGCTTCCTCCAATTCGCCTGCTTTACCATAGGCATTAATCAAAGTATTGAACATTAATACATTTGGTGTAACCCCTTTTCTCACAATATCATCAAACAACTCCCTGGCTTCCCTCACCATTTTCTTCTTCGAAAATCCATTGATAAATGTGCAGTAAGTAACAAGATTTGGCTCCAAACCCATCTCCAACATTTCATCCCTCAAAGCCATTGCTTCATCGATTCTTCCAACACTGCATAGCCCATTAATCAATGAATTATACGTGATCACACCAGGTCTCAGTTCTCGCTCTTTCATTTCCTTAAGAAGCCTAACACTTGCAGCCACATTACCATCCTTGCAAAATCCATCGATTAGAATGTTATACGTGATAACATTTGGGGACAACCCCTTCCCCACCATCTCTCGAAACAAAGCATCAGCTTTGTACATTCTTCCAGCCCCACCCTTCTTGCAATAGCCATCAATCAAAGTATTATATGTAACCACACTCGGTGCTACACCGTAAACACTCATATCCTCAATTATGTCTTTTGCCTTGTTCAACCTCCCAGCCTTGCAGAGCCCACTAATCACTGTATTAAACGTGATCAAATTCACTCGAATCCTCCTCCTAATCAACTCCTTATATGCAAACTCCGCATTTCCTATCCTACCCTTGCGCACCAACGCTACCAACAACGAATTACATGAAATTACAGACAATTTAAACCCATAATCCCTAGCACGCCTAAAGCCCTCCAATGCTAACTCAACCTCTCCATTGTTCACAAGAGCCAATATCAGCATATCAAAAACAACACTATTGGCGCATGAATTGTCACTAACAGTCAAAAGGGAATTACAAAACGTGGAAATCGAAATGGGCTTAACTTGTTTCACAAATATATGCAATAGAGATCGAACCTCGGGGTACTCTCTGTCATTCGCCAGTAAAATAAAGAGCTTAACGTAGTCTTGGACGGAGTAGGCAAGCTGGAATTCATGTTGGGACCATTTAAAGAAGGATAGAATGCTATCGGAGTTGAGATTGTTGGAGTGGAAGAGGTGGTGAAGGAAATCAGCGGGGGTGGAGGATTCAATCAAGGGTTTGAGGTGTGACCACTTTTGGGCAGAGATGAGTGAGGGAATTTGGGATTGTAAATCGGGGTCTATAGGGCGGCCGGTGGAAAGCGAGCGGCGGAAGAGCGGTGGCGGAGAGGTGATTCGGCGGAGGCGGTACATGGAGGCTTATTTGACGATTGTAGTATCTTTCAAAATATTTCAACATAATATAATGTGTTGTAGCGACTTTTTCATTTTCTTTAAATTTCCATGTAATGTCGCGTTTAGGAGATGCGACTTTGTTAAATTGTATTACCGTTTGTAACAAATTGGGATCCTCTGCTGGGTTAAAAACCCAGCAAAGTGATCATAAAACCGTACGGATCTATAGTATATTAAAATATTTTGATCATAAATCCGTACAGATCTATAATGACGGTGTATAAAAATTATCCACCAACACGTGCTGAGTTTATTTGCTCAGCAAAAGATCCGGATCCGTATGTAACCAAGTAAATTAAAATTATCACTAAATTATTGGCTTGGAATTAGGGATGTAATTGAATGGAATTGAGTAGGATATCAAGGGTCTCAAACTCACGTCGTTTGATTTTTATTTTTTTTTAAATTAAAATTCGATTTCGTTTAATTCTTGAGAGAGGTTGATCAATGACTCATTTAACAAGCTAAACAAGTAGCCAATAATACAATGCTACTTGTAGGAAATCATAATTTTTTTTCTTTTATGTTTTCCATATTTAGATTCTTTTTATTTTCAGGGAGTTTAACGTAGGAAATCTATTCATACCATCTAGATTAAGTTGAAATCAACCTCTTATGATTTGGTTAAGACTCAAACTAATTGTAATGTTTTTTTATGAATGTCATTTAATCATATTCTTCTTATATAAGGTTTTATATTTTAATAATAATAATTTATTTATATTGGAACATTCATAATTCAATTTTAAATTTCAAAGAGAATTTAATCCAAAATAATGTCCTATTTAGTTCTTCTCAAATATACATTATGATATTATATCAAGTTGTAAGTTGTGTATTGGCCAAAACCATGAAAAGTCCAATAATAATGGCCTAGCTAGACAAAGGTCGGCCAAAAATACCAATAGATAGGTCCATGATACGCTCTCTCTCCAAAAATACCAATATATATCCAAACCATATCTTAAAAGGTATCCAAACTTGTCTCCCTTAATTTGGGAGAACGATCAAATAACTGATTAATGTTTTCTTTTAAGTGCATATATTCATTCATGTTTTTTATTTTATACAATAACACCCATGTTGTGAAATGATTCATATGATCAATTTAAATTCCTTTTTCTTCTTTTTTTTCTCCTCTTTTAATTTTTTTAAATTTTTGAAAAAAATTCATATATAAATATAAATATATAGATTTAAGTTTTATTTAAATGAAAAAATAATGTCCATATATATATATATATATGTATATGTGTGTGTACTTAATAAAGCATTCAATAAACCATTGGTCTAAGATCCCTATGAAACACATTTCTCGCGAAACCAACTTTTAATTAATTAAATCTAAAAATAATAATAAAGAAAAAGAAGGTTATATAATTTCAGCCCATTAAGAATAATCAATTTTTCTAATTACTAAATATATTCATTCAAAAATTAAAATTAAAATTAAGTAAATATTATTATTTACTTTGGTTTAACAAAAAAAAAAGGAAGATTAATGCCGGCTATTGTAAGAGTCCTTGTAATGAAAGAACTCTTAATGATAGGTTGTATACTATATTGTTTCTCTACTATATAATTCTGAAGATGATCTGTCGCGGAATAACAGGGTTATAATTTTACTCGAAGAGAAGAGAAAATAAAATAAAGTGGAAGAAAGAGTAAATAAAAATAGTGGTGTATGCGATTGAAGATGGATAATGATAAGACAAAAACTCATGTGCAACCGTCGCACCGTGCGGCCGTTGCACTTATAGCACAAAAATACATACTTATAGCCGTAAAAGACATACTTGAATGACTCATACTTATATTGTAAAAAACATACTTATAAAACACATACTTATAATTGAAAAACACATACTTATACCTGTAAAAGACATACTAGAATCTCGTTGCATGTGAGACAGTCTCACAAGAGACCAACTTTAATGATAATGATGCAGGTTCTCTTTCATATGTGTGTGAGAATTATGATGCATGGGAATATATATGTTTGCATATTATATCTTGGTTTCTTGCTTTTATTTTGGTTAGTTTATATATGCAGATCAATAATTAAGTAATAATAGTGAGGACTTTTTCAGTATTATATTAAGTGATATTTTTAATGAGTTTTGTTAGAAGTATATATAAAAGAGAAATAATGAGGGAATTAAGGTTTTCTTAGGGTTGAAGATTGAAGGCATGAGCGGATGTTTGTGTGGGCAGCCCAAAATAATTTTTCTATATATAGGCCCATAATTTATAATTTGAGTTAGCCCAACCCAATATAATGTAAAAGCCCACAGCCTTAACTATAAAACTGAAAACTAATAACTTTACTTCAGAATAACAAATCATTCCTCATCACAAGTTACCTACCGTGCGTGGTCCCATTATTTTTCTTCTTTTTTTCTTTTGTCTTTTCCAAACATAAAATAGAAATATTGAAGGACAAACATTAAATAAATTTCTTGAAATTTTAGATGTGGGTTTTTTAAAATCTCTTACCACATTATTAAAGGCAAGGACTCATCCAAAATTTAATAGTGGGTGGGCTAAAATCACCAAATTAAAATTTATACATAAGAAAATATTTCAATGTTCACATAAATTGTGTCCTACGATACTTTAGAATATAAAATTTATCAATAATTGAGTCTATGTCCATATCTTTAACAAAATCACTCTCAATATAAAACATTAGAGAATTTAGTAACTAACTACTAATTCAAATTAATGGTTGATTTAATTCCCTACACCTTAAAATAAATGAAGTGTTACCGATAGTTATATGTTGATTTAATAGCTAATTAGTTAAATGAATTATTTAATTTAAATTCAAAGAATTCAAAGTTTCCTAACCTAATTTTGTTCAAAGTTCAAACTAAATCTTAATATAATTCAAATTAGTAATTGAATAACTAACTAAATTACTAATGAATTCAAAAGATTTAACAAATAAAAAATATATTGGGACTAACTCTCATCAATGAAAAATTTAAATAGTAAAATTATCTTTAATAATGTGGTGGAGGATTTGTTAAATTCTGGATTATACACAAGATCAAGATCAAAATTGGGAGAAAGATTGTCGAGGCCTCCAATTGGTTCTTGATTAATTGTAACTAACCTTATAACTGTTTGTATGCAATTGTTATTTTGAGCATTGCTTTTTAATTGCTAATTTGTAGACACTGGTGCCCGCTTCTAAATATACTCTGTTAATTTAATTGGTTGGAATCATAATTCACTTATACAAGCTAGTCCTATTTCGTGATCATTAATTTCCACAATAATTATATGCATTTTAATTCACTTAACTTAGTTTTCACAAATATTTCTTAATTTTCATTAATTTGTATTAATTGGTTTTTTTTTTTCAATTTGTAGGAAGTGAATGAGAGACATGGTCTTCTGGGATTGAAACAGGTGAAAACACCATCCATCATGAGTTTGTTGGAAATGAGGGTTAATTCATCAACAGATACAGATGTGGTAATCACTCAGGACAATCACATCCCAGTTGGTAATGACAATGGCAATGTGCACAGATTTGTGGGATCTCAAACTTTGTCTGATGAGAAATTAAAGGCTTCCAATTTTCGCATGAGTAGTATTCACATTGGAGATTGGGGGTAAACATTTACATACACTAAAATCCCTTCTTTTTTTTTTTTTTTTTTTTCTTGAAATGGGTTATGGTGCAATTAATTAAATTCATCATTTAGAATCATCACTAACAAAATATAATTGTAAGGGAAAATTTTGGTCCCATTACTTACGTCATTTTCCTCCATTTTCAATTTAGATTACCTAGCAATCATTCTTTTCTCATTTTTGTTCAATATTTTTGTTCGAAATGTAAAATTCTGCAAAATCGGACCAAAATGAAAAAAAAAATATAGTTAGATGATCAAAATTAAAATACCTAAAACTGATGTTACAAATCATGTGAAAAATGGCATAAGTAATTAATAGGACAAAAATTCAGATTTTGATCTCCCATGCATAAAATTGATTTTTTTTCAGTACAAGTCTATTTGTAATCGTGATTTGATAGCAAAAGTATTACGCCAATAAAAGATTGGTTTGGGAGTTTCTTAGTGGAGGATTGAAGAGTAAGATGGAAATACATTGGTGTGATGTTACTGCTATCAACGCTCTTATGCATCCAAATCAACCTGGGATTCTGCAAATTGAGGATAATTCATTTACGTTTTTTTTGGCCCTTATGTTTTTTTTTTCTTGTTTAATTGGGCAAATAAAAAGCAAATTAACTAATGAATAATTATATATTTTATTTACTTGTTTAATTGGGGTAAATATAACGCAAATTAACTAATGAATAATTATACATAGGTGGCTAAGCCGCCATTGTTCTACCGAGAAACTCGACCGGAGCCAAGAAAGCATATTACTTGGGAACAAACAGTGATTTCACTGGAGGTTATGCTTCACATTATAGGTACATATATTTAAATGTCCTTTGTTTTTTTAATGTTTGATAAATATCATGTTTCTTATATATGATGTATGCAAATTTCTTATAATTTAATTATAGGTAATAAAGTTCCCTAAATTTGGAAAGTAAGAGGCCTGCTTATTTTATTTTGCTTATATATAAAAGCATGTATAATTGCTCTATCCTATATGTGAGAAAATATAGCATGCAATCAGTTGAAAAGAAGAGAAAATAAGGAAGATAATCGACTCAGCTTTTATTTTGCTAAGTATAGGAAGATTTGTTACTTCACTAATAAAAACGCATTTGGAAAATGCAACTTCAGACGGGTAAAAACGGTTATGAACTTTTACTTTGCAAAGCTCATTTTCTTGAATCTGTTTTGGCAGGTAATCTTGCGGGGTCCATATCTCCTTCATTACTTGATGGATTTGGGAACGGTTTTCGCTGGTGTACTCTATAAAAGGAGTAGTTCATTTCATTAGAAGGCATCGAATTCATCAGAGCACTAGAGAGAGAGAGAGATCACTGCAAAGTTGCATAGAGTGTTTAGGATATCAGTTTTTTCTGATTTCTTGTTGTTATTACTTTGTAACTCGAATTCTTGATTCTTTAGTAGATTGATTCTATAGTGGATGTAGGGATTGTTAACCCGAACCACTCTAAATCGTGTGTTGATCCTTTTCTTTGTTGATTCTTTCATCAATTTCTCAGTTTCGTTCTTGGTTGTTTATGATTTTATGTGAGAGTGTTTCTTGCATATTTGTTGTGTTCTTGATCTGAAAACCAACAAGTGGCGCCGTCTGTGGGAAGGCATCTGATCAAGACATGGGTTCAATCAAGTTCGATGTGGAAAAATTTGATGGCTCGGGGGATTTTGGCTTGTGGAGAATCAAAATGAAGACAATGTTAGTGCAATATGGAGCAGCAGCTGCATTGCAAGGTATTGGTGCTTTTCCAGAGACAATGAGAGCCGATCAGAAGGCCACTCTAATGGAAAAAACACATAGCATGATGATTCTCAGCCTAGGGAACAAGGTTCTTCGTGAGGTTGCCAAAATCGAAACAGCTCAAGGAGTTTGGGAGAAACTTGAAGGTTTGTATATGGTAAAATCTCTTGCTAACAGACTATTCTTGAAAAAGAAATTATATGCCTTCAAGATTCTAGAAGATCAGCCACTGTTAAATCAAATAGAGGAGTTTAACAAGATCATAGACGATCTTGAGAACGTTGATGTCAAGTTAGAAGAGGAAGATAAAGCCCTCATGCTGCTCAGTTCACTCCCAAAGAAGTATGAGAACTTCTGTGATTCTATCTTGTATGGAAGAGAAAAATCCATCACAGTAGAAGAGGTGATAATTGCTTTGAAGACCAAAGAGTTATCAAGGGAATCTGATCCCAAGGCTCAAGGTGGAGAAAGTCTGATGGCCAAGAAAACTGGAGGGAAGAAGAAACCATTCAAGCAAGGATCCAAGAAAAACCTAAATCAAGAATCCAAGGATGACATTGAAGGGAATAGATGCTTCTATTGTCATAAACCGGGACACCACAAAAAGGACTGTTTCAAGCTAAAAGGAAACAACAAAGACAAACCAAATCCACCTAGAAAACAAGCAAATCAGACCACAGAAGCATCAAGCTCAACTTCAGGTTATGAATCTGCTGAGGTACTGGCAATTACTTCTAATGATACTAGTTCAGATTGGATCTTGGATTCAGGATGTTCTTTCCATATGTGTCCTCACAAGGAGTGGTTCAAAGATCTGACAATAAAGGAAGTAGGAGTTGTGTTGCTTGGAAATGACAAAACCTGCAAGATAAAGGGAGTTGGATCAATCCCTTTAAAGATGAATGATGGTTCAATCAAAATCCTATCAAATGTAAGGTTTGTACCAGAGCTTAGAAGGAATCTCATATCACTTGGAATGTTAGATTCACAAGGCTTCAAGCTCTCAGTTGAAGGTGGAGTCATGCAAGTGATGAAGGGATCAAGAGTTGTAATGGAAGGTTTCAAGAAACATGATCTATACTATCTAAAGGGTAGTACTGATATTGGTGGATCCTACTCAGTAAAGGAGATGGACAAGACTCAGCTTTGGCACAAAAGATTAGCACACATCAGCTTAAAAGGGCTTCAAGAGCTACACAAACAACAGGTGTTTGGAAAAGACAAAATCAGTGAACTAAGTTTCTATGATTATTGTGTTCAAGGGAAAGCTAAAAGATCAAAGTTCTCTACTAGCTCACACACCACCAAAGGGATATTAGAGTATGTTCACTCTGATTTATGGGGTCCAACACAGTCATCAACAAAGAATGGTGGAAGGTATTTCTTGTCCATAATTGATGACTACTCTAGGAAGCTGTGGGTGTTTATCCTTAAAAACAAGGATGAGGCTTTCCAAAGATTCAAAGAATGGCTTGCTGAGGTGGAGAATTTGACAGGAAAGAAGTTAAATACTTGAGGACTGATAATGGATTGGAATTTGTTTCAAATGAGTTCAATTTATTTTGCAAAGAAAGAGGGATTGCTAGATATAAGACTATCCCCTATACTCCTCAACAAAACGGTCTTGCTGAGAGGATGAACAAGACCTTATTAGAGAGAGTCAGATGCATGCTACTAAGTGTTGGAATGGACAAAAGTTTTTGGGGAGAAGTAGTGACAACAACAACATATCTCATCAATAGGTCCCCTTCTACTGCCATTGACTTCAAAACACCTGAGGAAGTATGGAGTGGAAAGATTGCTGATTATTCCAAGCTCAGAGTCTTTGGATGCTTAGCCTATGCTCATCTTAAACAAGATAAGCTAAAGTCAAGAGCTTTGAAGTGTTTGTTTCTTGGCTATCCAAGTGGTGTTAAGGGGTATAAGTTGTGGTGTTTGGAGAAGAATAATCAGAAATGTATAATTTCAAGGGATGTGACCTTTGATGAGACATGTATGCCTCTAAACAAGGAAGATCCAAAGGAGCAATCAAACCATGAAAAGAGGAAAACTCAGTTGGAGGTGGAGCCATTGCAAGCTAGTTCAAATGATCAGAATCAAAATGATGATACAGATGATGAAGTTCAAGAAGAAACAAATCAAGAGGAGCAAGTCCTAGCCAACTATCAACTAGTCAGAGATAGGACAAGAAGGTTAGTCAAACCTCCAACTAGATATGATCAATCTAACTCAGTTTCATTTGCTTTTCTTGCAGCTAAAGATATTGAATATCAAGAGCCAAAAGATTACAAAGAAGTTGTGTCTTGCAAAGAAAAGAAGAGGTGGATAACAACTATTCATGAAGAACTTGAATCATTAAACAAGAATGCTACATGGATAATTGTTAACAAGCCCAAAGATCAGAAGTTGGTGGGATGCAAGTGGATCTTCAAGAAGAAGATTGAAGCTGCTCAAAATGACAAAATAAGATACAAGGCTAGGCTAGTTGCAAGAGGCTTCACACAAAAGGAGGGAGTGGATTATTCAGAAATATTTTCACCAGTGGTTAAACATTGCTCAATAAGAATTTTACTTGCTATAGTAGCTCAATTCAACCTGAAATTATACCAAATGGATGTAACAACAACATTTCTTCATGGAGAATTACAGGAGCAGATCTATATGCAATTTCCAGAGGGTTTGGAGTTTCCTAACAGTGATAAAAAAGCTTGTCTACTCAAGAAATCATTATATGGATTGAAGCAATCTCCAAGACAATGGTATCTCAGGTTTGATGAGTACATGAGAAAGATTAATTTTGTTAGAAGTATGCATGATAATTGTGTATATTTCAAGCATGAGTCTGACAAGTCATTTACATTTCTCTTATTGTATGTGGATGATATGTTAATTGCTTGTGATTCTATTGCAAACTTAAATAAAATCAAATGCTTACTTAAATCTGAGTTTGATATGAAGGATTTAGGTGAAGCTAAGAGGATCTTGGGTATGAATATCACAAGAAACAGGTTGCTCAGTGAAGTGTGCTTAGATTTAAGTACATATTTGAAGAAGGTTCTTCTAAGGTTTCAAATGAATCAAAGTAAGAGTACATCTATACCCATTGGACAACATATCAAGTTGTCTAAAGATCAGTGTCCTAAGTCAAGTGAAGAGGAGCATAAAATGAAGAGGATTCCATACTCAAGTGCAGTTGGTAGCATCATGTATGCTATGGTTTGTTGTAGACCAGATTTGGCTTATGGAATGAGCTTGATCAGTAGATATATGTCTGAACCTGGGGTAGCACATTGGGATGCAGTTAAGTACATGATGAGATACATAAATGGTTCAGTTTATTTGAGATTAAAATTCAAAAGGTCAGCAGACTCAAGCACTCCAATTAAAGGATATGTGGATGCTGATTATGCTGCCAATTTGGATAATAGGAAAAGCTTGACAGGTTATGTATTCACTTTGTTTGGAACTGCTATTAGTTGGAAAGCAACTCAACAATCAGTGGTTGCTCTATCCACTACAGAGTCTGAATTTATTGCTTTGACTGAAGCAATCAAGGAAGCATTATGGCTTAAGGGAATTTTGTCAGAATTTGGCATAAATCAAGAGAAGGTTTCAGTCTATTGTGACAACAATAGTACCATTCACTTGTCCAAACATCAGGGGTTCCATGAGAGAACAAAGCATATCGATGTCAAGCTATATTTTATAAGAGATATCACAGATAAAGAAGTGATCAAGGTGTGCAAAATACCAAGTGAAGAAAATCCCTCAGATGCATTAACTAAAGCTGTACCTGTGAGCAAATTTCAACTGTGTTTGGAGCTTATGGGATTAGAAGGAAAGTCAGCTGTTCATGTAACATGAAGATGGAAGTAAGATGGTCAGTGATTCATGCTATAAGGTGGAGTTTGTGAGAAAATATAGCATGCAATCAGTTGAAAAGAAGAGAAAATAAGGAAGATAATCGACTCAGCTTTTATTTTGCTAAGTATAGGAAGATTTGTTACTTCACTAATAAAAATGCATTTGGAAAATGCAACTTCAGACGGGTAAAAACGGTTATGAACTTTTACTTTGCAAAGCTCATTTTCTTGAATCTGTTTTGGCAGGTAATCTTGCGGGGTCCATATCTCCTTCATTACTTGATGGATTTGGGAACGGTTTTCGCTGGTGTACTCTATAAAAGGAGTAGTTCATTTCATTAGAAGGCATCGAATTCATCAGAGCACTAGAGAGAGAGAGATCACTGCAAAGTTGCATAGAGTGTTTAGGATATCAGTTTTTTCTGATTTCTTGTTGTTATTACTTTGTAACTCAAATTCTTGATTCTTTAGTAGATTGATTCTATAGTGGATGTAGGGATTGTTAACCCGAACCACTCTAAATCGTGTGTTGATCTTTTTCTTTGTTGATTCTTTCATCAATTTCTCAGTTTCGTTCTTGGTTGTTTATGATTTTATGTGAGAGTGTTTCTTGCATATTTGTTGTGTTCTTGATCTGAAAACCAACACTATACTTGGAAAGTAAAAGGCCCGACTTATTTTACTTTTGTTTATATATAAGCAAAAAATTTAAGAAATCATAGGAAAATATCAGTTTACAATCAAAATCACAAGTCAGAGCAGGAGATTATCAAATCCGGCGGAACTTAAATTAAGATATTATTTTATCTTAAAATAAGATTTCAGAGTTTAGAGGTCGATCTCTCTCTTCAATTTTTTTTCTTCTTTTTTAAAGAAAAGAGAATACTCCATCTTAATTCTAATTTAACATCTTATTTTTGATATACTTATTTAAACTTAACAAACTACACAATTATCATTATTAAAATTTTGTTAATTTCATCGTCCTATTTATTCAAATACTCTAACAATTTAGGTTTAAAATAAAATAAAACATCTTATACCTTACAACTTTTTAAATTCTCGATTGCAGAATTTTTCACTCTCCACCCTAAGGTCATTTTTCCTCTTTCTGCCAAAATCGATATCTTGAAGATTTTGGCCAAAAGTGATGAGAAAAAAATGATTTTAGGATGCAAAGTGAAGCACCCATAAACAAAACAAAAAATGGCATGCATGGTTATAGTTTGATGAGTAGAAGACACTACGAAAAGCTTGTACGATGCAATCAAGACTTCCTTAATCTGAGTCAAAGGTCACTCCCGAGTCAAAATTGTCCTTGTTTCCAATCACCCACCTTCTTACACGTAAAAGCCAATTTCCATGGACTTGAACCAAGATTCAAGTCATTATCCTCTGATGAATGATCCTCCGATGATGAATCAATTCTTTGAACAGGCTTAACCAACAACAGGAAACCAGGTTTTTCTATAAAGCAGTTGATGATGCCACAAATAAGTGATGAAGATGCTCCAAATGTTGATGATGGGGATTTGTTGTCAGTTGGGTATCCTAATCGAGGCCGTCAAGTGTTGAAGAAAATTTGATTTCATTATCTGGAATAGAGTTAGTGTGCAAATTAGGGCTCTACACAAAGTTAGTGTGCATGTTGGTTCTTCTGCGTGTATGCTTTAAATCAACCAAACTCTCAAAGAGTGTTGTGTTGCATCAATCTTTTCTGCTTGTTTCATGCTTTGAATTAGTTGCTAATTGATAATTGATGTCAATGAACATGTTTATAAGACCATTTCATGGATATATGTAATTCTTGTGGCTTTATTAGCAACTACTTCGTATTGGTTTCAACTAGTTCATTAATTAGTGGACACGTGTTAAGGACCATTTCATGGATCTAATTTTTATGAGCTTTGGGTAATTCTTATGAGCTCTGTGTTAAGTTGATCCCACGAGGGCAAGCTCGCGCTACACGTTGATCTCTCGAGAGCAATTATTGCTAGAATTGTCGGGGAAGCAATTATTAGCTAGAATTGTCAGGAGGTGGTTCTTCTTTCTTGTAGAACAAACCTTCATAATGTTTCAATCTCGTTAAAAGATTTCTCCCCACAATGTTATTAAAATATTTTTCCTCACGTTACCACACGAACTTTACCAATCGACCTTACTTGCAGAACAAACCTTCATAATGCTTCAATGTTGTTAACATTACGTCACCCACGAACCTTACCAATTGACCGAGGAAGCCCAACTTCTTTGAATCAATTAGATATTAGATATATATCTCATTTGATATTGGGATGATAGATTAGATATATTGAATCTATTATATATATATATATCATTTAATATTGGGATCATTATATATGAATGTCATCACTTAATTATATATGAATTATCAATAATTTCAATTAATCGTTTAAAATATGATCAAAGTACCGTAAATAGTATCTTAAAATTAGTGTTAAACTTTGGTCCAATTTTGTAAAGTATAGGGTCTAAGCCTTCCACTAACCTGCCAAACAATTTATTAATTGACTTCTGCTAGACCAAATCACGTAGGAGATATCTTAAATTAATTCTCCCACCATCCAATTAAATGTACTTCGATAAAGGAACATGACCTTCTTTTTGAAACTAAATACGTATAAAATAGTACAATAATATTAGCTAATGAAATTTAATAAGAATATCACTTATAACCTTCTATTTACAAAATAATCATTCTTTTTCCTTTTTAAAATGTCATCTATGATTGCGTGTTTAATCATACGCATAGTTATACACGATTATACTTACAACATTGGATGTCATTTTTGAATAAGATTAAGTCATGATGTGGAAATTCTGTGAGGTGTCTCTGCATCAAACAATAATTCTACAAACTTCTATTAAGTTTTTATGGAAAATGAAATAATGTTGTTAAGTTTTATATTGTTTCTTTGAAATGCTTAATGAAATGTTTTGAAAAGAAAAAAGTCAAAAATCTAAATCAGCAATCTACAAAGTCTAGTTTAACCAAAAAAAAAAAAAAAAAAAGACCGTTGTGTTTTGGATTGAGGTGTTTATCCGGTTCAAAAAACCGGAACCGAACCGGGGTCAACAGTTCGGGAAACCGTTAACACGGTTTCGGTTCCAAACCGAAACCGCTAATCATGGTTCAACGGTTCGGTTTCGGTTCGGGCATTTTTTGAACCGTAAACCGGCGGTTTAACCGCCTGTTTATCTTTTTTTTTTTTTTAATTTATATTTTATATAAATAATATTATGTATTTATGTTATTTTACTCTTTAATTTTAAGTTGTATTGATTATTACTATTAATTTGTATTATAAATTGTAATTTTTTTAGATTTATGGTTTGTATTTGGTTGTATTTAAATTGTAATTTTTAATTTTTTAAATTGTAACTTATAAGTTGTAATGTAGTATTGTTGTAACTTGTAAATGTAAGTTCTATTTTTTAATTTATATCAAATTATTTACTCAAAAAATATTGTTATTTTGTAATATATGAATAATTGTAATATTTATATGTAAATTTGATTTTTTAAAAATTTAAAAAAAAAAACAAAAAAAAACAAACAAACCGTCCAAATCGGGGGTTCGAACCGGAACCGGCGGTTTACAAACTGAAACCGGAATCCCCATGGTTTGTTCCGATTTGACCCTCCACGGTTTTCCGAATCAGCGGATCGAACCGTTTGAGCACATCTAGTTTTGGATTGAATGATTTGAATTACAAGATTTGAAATAAATTTATTTTAAACCCATTTGAATGCATTTAGAATCCTCTCAATTTACTCAAAAATTGATTTAAAATCAAAGTTATAGATTTCGAATTCATAACAATCCAAACATCAACAATAAATTTCAAATTGTTGTTCAAATCATTTGATTCAATTTCAAACCCAACCTCAATTTATAATTGGAAAGTCTAAATCAATAGCTGTCGCACCACCTTTTCTTTTGTGGCATCAAAATCCCAAGAGAATAATTGACTCGTGAGTAAAAGATGGAAAACAATGTGAAATTGGGGAATCCAACTGTTAAAAAAGGTCAAGAGTCGCATAATGTGGAAATATAATGTAATGAACAATTCGAATATTTGACAGCTGACCATTCACAATGATCCGAAAGCTGAAAACTACTGCAAAAATCAAGAAACAAAAAAATGCATATTTTGCACCCCCTTTTTTTTGTTTTTTCATGGATCCCTGAATTTTATTTCCTACTTTTTAAATTATTTTTGTTGATTCTTCAAAAATATATATATATTGGTTTAGGTATAAGCTATAACAAAACTAGAATATAGAAAATAGAAAAATAAAGTGTATGTAGGCAAAAATACTTTAAAAAAATCCGGAGAAATACGCTTATTTCCTAAAGAACAAGATATAAAACAACAACAAAACTTGCGTGAGACGGTCTTATATATGGTTTTCATGAAACGACATTTTACTCATAAATCAAACTCATTTTCACAAATTTATATGTAAATTGTGAAGTGTGGATTGTGGATTGACTAGTATCTCACATGAGATAATTCGTGAGATAGTCTCACATAAGACTCACTCATAAAACAGTTGAAGAATTTGAAATAATATTTCATTTAGTGAGTGTACGAGGGTTTTGAGGATCATGATGAGATGAAGGCGCGTTAAGATTTTCATACTTTTCATGTCAAAATAATGAAGGTTTATTAAGTAACTTACGTACGTGTTTTAGTCGACACATTTGACAATTAATCTTTCATCTGGAAATAGATAATATTTTGAATAAAAAAAATGTTGAATTTGGAAAAAAAAATCGTTTCAAAATTAAAATCCTATAAAAGTTTGTGATTATTTTAACAATGAAAACTTTTAATTAAATGATTCGATCACATGAAAGTATCAAATCGAGAAACCACAATAAAAAATATAAGGAATCCTAGTAAAAGCAAAATATTGTGGTGGAGACGTAAAAGTTATAAGATGTGGGTGGCACATATTTTGTTGAAAGGTAATTAAGAAATCATCGATCGCACTCATAATGTGAATGCATTATCCGTGAGAAAATCGGAAATTCTTTTTATATGGAAATTCTGTCAATTTCTTCACTGTCTGAAGCCATAGATGAGAGATATTTTCAAGTTGAATCCATTAGCTACTATACCAAACTTGGAATTTAATCGTATTTTCGTGTTTCTGATTTACAAGAATAAATGTAAAAATATATGTTTTACGTTCATGCTAAAGTGTAAATAGGTCTTTAAATTATTATTTTGTGCAAACACACTCCCAACATTTAATGGTGCATATTGTATGTTAGATTCCCATATATATCTAATTGATGATACATTAGAAATCTGAAAATGAATAAGAAAGTACAATGTTAGTGGACCAAAAATGATACAATGCCCACCATAAACAATTCTTAATATGTTCGTCGATGATGATGTGTAATAATCATATCCCCTGAAATTATGAAAAATGAAATTAATAGATATACTAGATATCTGACACATCATCAATGGGCACATATAATGTGTTCAAGATGGATATGATAAGAGGACTGGTCAATGGATAGCTCTAAAAGAGGATTTTAAAAATAAATTTAAATTTCTAAAAAGGATGGGTAAATGAAAACTCTTTTTTTTTTTTTATAAATTGAACAAAGTTAGGACCAACCCAATTTCGTGGTAACAAAACTACTCACTGTACATTGCTTTTTTTTTTTTTCCTTTTTTTTTCATAATAAAATTTTATAAGGATCAGAGGGGTTTTTTTTTTTTTTTGGTTTTTATTTATTCCTTCTAACAATGATTCGAATCCAAAACTAAAATTTAATTAGCGAAACCCTTTACTGAAAAATTCCTTTGATAATTTTCCATAAGTTATTCAAAATCCCAGACAAAGTGAACTCAAAACCTGTAACAATTATTAGTCTAGTAGTTCACTAGTCATTTCACAAACCAAAATTAATAATCTTAATTTGAAATTTAGTTAAAACCATAGATAAGACTTTTCAACTTATATACCCATCACATTATGCGATCCACGTCAATTCTAACGAGATTGAGTTTATTTTGTGATGGATTTTAGAAGTTTATAGGATATTTTATCCAACATGTTGGATGATGAGAACCCTACAAAATAATAATGTCGCATTATATAGATTTTATGTTACTTAACCTGTTTTATATATAATACCTATCTTTTATATAACATGTGCAGCATCATTACGTGTCTCATGAAATTATGTGGTCATAAAACAAACGTGGTCATGATCAGAGTATATAGGACCATACACTTGTGTGATTATAAAGAAACCACATAGTTTCTCTCGAAGAAATTAAAAAAAACCAGCATATATATAGTACAGAAAATGATAAAATATCTACAGTAGATAATTCTTATTAATGATCTCATTCTTTCGTTATATGGATAGTGAAATTAATACATATTCTAGATTTTTGACACATCAGCCATGTACATATCTTAACATGTTGACAGTGGGTAGGATTAAGACTGCATATAGTACTTAAGTTTATATTACATTATTATTATTTAAAAATTAATGTGCACTCTTTCATGGAAGGTTGCAATTTAAGTCATGTCTAGGTATTTAATTTCGCAACAATCAAGCTATATATATTTAATGCAACCATTTCAAATAATGAACAATATACATATTAGAAGTGTTATTGTATACTAAATAATTTATTTTTAATGTTAAGATATAATTAAGTTAATCAAAACTTGATTCTAATTAATATTCGTACTCATTGAGAACTAATATATATATATATATATAGTATTGTATTTTAGCCTAGGGCAGAGCATCAGTCGGTTCGGTATCCGAACCGAACCGAATAGCCCATCATAATCGAATTTCAACCGAAATGAAATATTAGGTTCGGTTCGGTTTTAACCGAAATAACCGAAATTCTTTAACAAATTTAATTTTTTTTTTTTAGACCTGCTTGTTCAAATTTAAAACTAACATGTTTTGTTTCAATTGCAACCTTAAATGAAACATAGTACAAATTCATTTAGCAACAAAAACTAATTAAAATATAGTTCACAAATAACATTTCATGTAACTAGCAACATCGAACTACATAAACTCGGGCACTCGACAACAACAAATGGTTGCAACTTGCATGAGAAGAAGGCTACATAAACTTGGGCACTCGACAATATAATTACATTTTTTTCTTTTAAAATTCGGCCAGTTCGGTTATTTTGGTTTTTTTTCCCTCGAAACCGAAATAACCGAAATTTATGGAATTCAAAATCGAAAATCGAACCGAATTGTATTTTTCGATTTGGTTTGGTTTGATTTTTCGGTTAACAGATTTTTCGATTTTAACCGAAAAATGCTCACCCCTATTTGAGCCACCTAAAACAAATTCCTTTGTTCATCACTAACCGCAATTTACTCGAATAAAAATTGCATTGCAAGATCTATATGAGCAGTTGATTGGGAAAGAGAATTCCATATTTGTCATTTCTTTATCTCAATATTCCCCATAAAATCATGCAAGATTTAGGTTGTCAAGGATTTTTAAAGACATCGGAAGAAATTGAGTTTATGAAATTTGAAAGACCAACTTTGTAGCAACAGCTCTTCGCAAAAGGCCATTCAATTTAGAGGATTATTCATATCCCTTCACTGAAGAATAGTATAATATTCTATATATGGAATTAGGTATATGTAGCATTCGTTTTCAACTCAAATTGTTAATAATTATTATTTAAGTTTGTTTATTAGCGCAATATATCCGACTGTATTTATTACCTTGTCCATCATGAACACATATTTAAGTGTCCACCATTGATGTGTCACAAATCCAACACAATCTTTAATTTCAAATCATAATATTTAAAGAGATATGATTTTTACACATCAACAGTGGACATATATACTAAGACATTGTCACGGTGGATAGAGATCATTATTTTATGTTAGACGTTATAATATTTTAATATTTACACACATAAATATGTAGTTATATAATCTGTGCAAAAAATAAAGTGTAAATAACAATAATACATGTAGTACATTTATCGAAGCTAGGTATCACACGTTATAAATATTGTACTTGTACCACTTGTTTTATGATCACGATCACCATCACTAGCAAGTTGCGTAATTATTGCTATCTTTTCTTTAGTCGGTAAAGCAACAATAATGTAATCTGGAGAATGAAGACTTTTTGCCTAATGTGATATTCCATTAATTACATTTAACCTAAAACATGTTTCCACTTACATGTCATGCTTCTCGTGACTAGAATTATTCTCAACTAATTTAATAGGTCTTCTTTCCGGGTTAATTAAAAATTGAAGAAAATAAATTAACAAATTAAATAGTATAATGTGGTAGTGAGGAGAATAAAAAGACCACTAATCAGAATTAGTGAATATATATAGTTTTATTAGGTAGATTATAACTTCATTCACTTGTTCAAAAAGTGGATTGAGTATAGGTAATATGCCCACCATACAAAAAGTTGACTTCAAATTTAGTTTACAAAACTTCTATAAGATTGTCTCATAAATAGTTATTGTGAGACATGATCTTATTATTTAAAACAACTTGTCTCATATAATTAGATATGTGAAACAATTTTATTTAATTAGATTTGTGGAACAATCTTAAAAGAGTTCTACTCAATTTATTTATATTTTTTTAGATATATATTCATGTAGTGATCAATTGGAAGCTTAGCTTCAATTAGAGTTTTTCTAAGAGGTAAATTACATTTTAACGCGATAACTATAATTATCATGTTTAATTCAATGGTTTCTTAGTCTTTTCACATTATTAAGTTACTCAACAAGAAACCTATTGTTAGGCTTCATTGTCAACTCTCAATATTTGGGAATTGAATAAAGATACCTATACTTGATCATCATAGAAGATAAGTGATGATACCATTAAAATAAAACATAAGAATTAATATAAAAAAAGTCTACTTAACATTAATGATAAAAAACTCAGCCCACATTATGGGTTGTAGACTCAGCCATTTTAATTGGATAATTGGAAGAGACCCTCTGTAGATATATATTGATATGTCATTGTTCATATAAGTGATTTTTGGATAAAAAAAGTTAGCTCTCATGATATTTATCACATTATCAGTACACATTAACATTTTTTAACAAATGTCAAATGGTAAGTGGTCACTTCAACTTTGTTATTATCTCTTGGACTGTTCAAATTTTATTATTATTTTTTATTTAATTCTGAGGACCTGATCAGATCTCATTAGTATGGAAGATTAAAGACCATAGGATCATATATTATTGTATTCAACTTGTCTGAATTATTTAAATTCAACTTTGATTTTTATTTTTTTAGTTTTTTTGGCAGGGGGCTTTTATATTGATGATAATCAAAAGATGAAAGTGGAATATTCTTCTTTTTATTAAAGTCGATATTTTGTCATTTTACTATATAAATTTAAGCCGTAGATAGAATTATTTAAATTTATTTTTAAGATTGTCAAGTTCTTTATCAAATCAACCTGCTAAGTTATGAAAGCTAATATAATTAAATTTAGTTGATCGAGTAAAATTACCAATGGAAGTGGGATATTTTAGCTATTCTACATATAGTTTTATTTTTTTAATAGTATGATTCAAGTTCATATACAAAACGAATTTATGTTATATATATATATATATATATATATAGTTGTAAAAAGTATTGTTAATTTCGTTGTTCTTACATACACGATTCTACGAATAATAATAACTATATAAAATGTAGAGAAAATACACAATAAAATTATAAAGTAAAATAAAATTATAGTACTTCTTTTATTCATTAATCTAATTCTATCAGTATATAAAATTACTTGAGAAGTTCAAAGGCCTTAAGAAATAAAGTGTCCGTTCCACATTCAAAGAATCGAATCAGGAATGGCTTGATTGCGAAGAATCTTTTTTGGTAACATAATTTTTTACTTTAACACATTATTGTAATTTGACATTAACGCATTAATTTTCTCAATACATGAACTCGAATTTTTGAAGAATTTTCGTGCTTTTAAATTGTAACAAGTTAAAATCATCAGAATTACATTGTAACTTTTGAAAAAAAAAATCATTTTACAAATCAGGATTAAACTGCAATATTTACGAAATTTATTTTAATTTTATCGAATTAAGTTTAATTATAGAGTAATAGAAGTCAATTGGAATTTGGAGCTCAATAATATGTAATAATTATTTTACATTTGACGTAAACTCAATTGTGATCCAGTCCAACACCACCACGTGGAAAGTGGACCGGCTAGTTTGGTGGATCCGGTATTCTTGTCCAGTTTCTAACCTTGGGTACGATATACATTTATTATAATTAATACACATAAATAATCTAGGAAAAATGCACGAGCCCATTGTATTTCTTCCTTTTTCTTTTTGCACCTGTACGTTACTTTTTTTTTTTTCTTCTTCTTGCCTTTTATACTTCAATTGTTTTTACTTTTACTTTATTTTAGATTTTTTGTTTCCTATACTTCCATTTTCTTGTTTTTTTTTCTTTTAAATCAAATTTTAAAGATAAAAGTTTAAACAGGAAAATTTAAAAAAGAAACATATAACCGTGAAGGAGCAAAAATGTATAAATCAAAATATATGATGTAAAGCCTAACAAATTAAAGACAAATTTTTATGTCCATCATATATTTATTGAAATTATCACACGATATACATAAACGTATCATATACTATTTTTACATATATCATGTAATATTTTTAAATCAATGATGTTTATCGGTCATTGATAAGTATTGATCGATTAGTCGGAAATTTGGATCGATCAAGCCAACTTGTCTTGGAAAATTAGATCATGTGATCATCTCAAGCAAGATCTACTTCAAATTAAAGAACAATAGTACAAAACACTTGAATATAAAAAAGCAAAAAGCAAAAAATAAAACATGAGACAAAAGTAAAAATACATAAAAGTATAGAAAACCAAATGTGTGTTTCCTAAAATTTATGTGAATATAGTGAATAATGCAGTGTGGCTGAGTGGGTAGTGATGAGTAAAGTGTACGTACCCGACACAGTGAGGCGTGCTGTCGAGGAGTGTACCACGTGGGGCTCGGATCCACTGCCACTGGCCTCACCGTAAGCTGCTGCAACCATTCATGCTTTTCACGTGTCTTCAACGCTCCTTTCTGTCTTCCTACTCTACCCACTATCCCATCTCCCAAGTTTTCAGATTTCAAAACACCAACAACCCGTTAGGTCTTTACCCATATGCAATTTCATTTTCTTAGTTGAGTTAATAATTTCAGAAACTAAATTAATTTTATAAAGTTTTGCAAGAACCACTTTGTCCTAAAATTATTTATATTTTATATTAGCTAAAATTCCAAAATGAATGAATCTATGAATTTTCGATTAACAGCGATCAGTTATTTTGGGTTCATAAGTGGTTTGGATAAAATTCAAAATATTAAGAGGGACGGGATTGAGTGAAATAAATGGAATATATTTGATTTTAAACCTTTCTAATTTTTAAAGCATATCTTAGATGAATCTTAACTAAATTAGACTAGAACTTGGCTAGAATGAAAAGTATAAAATGAATAAAATGTAGAGGATATGGCAATATATATGATGAGATATTTTATTAAAATATATTTAATGAGTAAAGACATTTAATCTTTCAATTTCAATTAAAACATAGACAAAAACCTTCTACATTAAAATATAATCACATTAAAGTTAGTGTTCTAAAAATCGATTTGGGCGGTCTCCTAGGCGGTGCCTAGGCGCTAGGCGGCTTCTCGCCGCACCGATTTTTGCCTATTCAACTACCTTAGGCACTAAGCGGTTCTAGGTGGAACAATTCGGCCATAGACGGTCCTAGGCACCAAATAATTTTTTTTGTCTTTTTACTTATTATTAAAACAATGATGTTCTTAGTGTATTATAAACTTTTATCAAATTATTATTATTTAATGAGATATAAAAAGAAAATTAACGAACTGAGAAATACAAACAAAAATAAATTTTATAGTCATTGAATAAGATATATAAATATAATTTAAATGAGAAATCAAGTTTTTACTTGTTCTCCAACATAATCTAAAAAATATATACGTATAAGAGTTCTAAAAATATATTTTAAAAATAAAAAAATAAGGAAAATAGTTAAAATAACAAAAAAAATTATTTAATTTAAGTACGGCGCCTACCCTAGGCTCCGACTAGACATCCTTAGCTCTAGACGCCAATCAAACGTTCGACTAACACCTAGCGTATTTTAGAACATTGACTAAAGTAAGATGTTATTTGTTACAGTTGAATTCAAACACAACATTATTGCATTTAAATATACTTGCTGAAAAACTTAGCAGGTCTGCAGCATACGGACAGGAACAATTGGGCTGACGAACTTATATTATTGTTTAATTTGAAGATATAAAATCTGATTAGATGTGATAGCTTTTAAAATATACAATTAATGAATTGTATGAAACCTCTAAAAAAGTTAAATTATTAATTTATTTTAATCAATTGTGGCAGGCTCATGTTGGACAGCGACTGAATTTTTGACCAATTGTTGTTTCCCATCTTAGGTACTCCCAAGTAGTGAGCTGTCCTAGATTAGTTATATTCTCTGGATAGATTCAACTTTTGTTAGTGCACGAAATATGATTAAAACATGCATTTTTCATTGTTTCTAATATTTTTATTTTTAAAATTTAAGTGTCGTTTTTCACATGTATTTGCATATGTTTATGTATTCATGTGTATATGTTTAGATACATTTTTATGGTGATTTTTGATATTATATTGTTTAAGTTGCATTTGACGTGTTTGTGCTTAGTTTCATGATTTTGATGAGAAAAATGCAAGTTTCAAGTGTAATTGATGATCAAGGAAGGAATCACGGAAAAACGAGGAAGAATAGAAGTGAATATGAGATCGCGTGGAATAGTTGGTGGCGCACGATTTGGTCGTGTCATGTAGCACGACCGTGCGCCATTGTACAGTGACGGGGCACGACCGTGCTGTGGGGCACGGTCAACTCCGTGCATCAGCCAGTGACCTCTTGGTAGGGCACGGTCAACCGTGCTGTGGGGCACGAACGTGCCCGGGTGAATAGGAACTCGTAGAAAGTCAGTTTTCTTGGATAATCTTCACTTGTTACTTCACTTGGAAGATTCCCAAAACCATATAAATACTCAATATGAAGAGAGAGAAAGGATATAGAGAGAAAAATTCAGAGAGAGATTTATAAAGAAAAACACGATAGTCTGAGAAGCAACGCGAGGATTTGAAGAAGAATTCAAGAGATCGAGGGATCGCGAGATCGTCGTCTAATAGAGTTTTTTATCTTTTCTTCTTTTGTTAGACTTTAGTAGATATGATATTTCCAATCTTGTCTATGAGTTTATTTATCATCATGTCTAGCTAATTTCCTAGGGTTTCTAGGGTTTGTTAGTAATTTAATTCGAATCTTGATGAATCTTTAATTTCAATTCAAAGTTCATGATTGTTTATCCTATTTGTGTGTTTATGATTTGATTGCTTGTTTGGTTATTCAGTCGGTAATTGAGCATGTTTTAGTAATTAGATCAAAATTCAGGAGATGAAATTTAATTATGGAAGAATAAACACATGATGCATAAAAAGACTTAGATCGAGAGATTAAGAAATTTATGTAATGAGAAATCAATCTTAGGTACTTTTGGGAGTTGTTATGTTTCAATCAGATTGAGTAGGGATACCTTTGGTGACATAATAATCAACCGGTTAACTGACTCGGGAGAACTGTTAATTGACATATGTGATTGCTCATATAGGATGATTGATTAATGAACTTGAGTTGGTTAAAGTGATGTTTTGATGAGAATTAGATAAAAGCATGTCCTAGAACCTGTCTTAGATATCTGTTATTCACTACAAGAAAACTGTCAAATTCCAACGGCAGAAAATCCGTTCGAATATGTTGTTTTTCTGTTGGAATTGATGATTCCAACAATAATTCCAACAGAATTTGCGCCGTTGGAAAAGTGGGCATTGGAATTTCAAAATTCCAGAAGAATTTCCAACGGTAATAAAATTCCAACGGTAAAACACCGTTGGAATCCTTTGTTGTTGGAAAAAGTTCCAACGCCATTTCCGACGGTATTTCCAACGGTAAAATACTGTTGGAATTATTTCAACGGCGTTTCCAACGTTTTTTAGCATTGGAATTGTTAGTTGAAATTTGAAATTCCAATGGCTTGTTTCCATTGGAATTTATTTCCAACGGTGTTTCCAACGTGATATTTCCATCGGAATTTATTTTCATTTTAAGAATTCCAACGACACGTTTCCGTTGGAATTTTCCAACGGTAATTCCAACAGTAATTATATATTAGTAATTTCCGTCAGAATTTCCAATTTAAGAATTCCAACGGCTAGTTTCCGTTGGAATATTCCAATTGCAATTCCAATACTATTTTTAACATTGGAATTTTGTATAATTATTTTTTGTACCTATATAAAGAAATATTGTAATGGTAATAAAAATAATGTAAACATTCAACAAAATACAAGCTAAGTCTTAAACATCATCAACATTAATAAGTCTCAAACATCATCAACATTTAATGTAACAACATAAAATAAGTCTCAAACATCATCAACATCAATACTCATCATCGTTCACCATTTTCATCACCAACAAAAGGAAACAAGTTAACTTCATAACATAAATAATATGTTCTAAAGATCATCATCATCATCATCATCATCAATACCCATATCTCCATCCTCCTCATTTTCATTACCCACAATTTCATCAACATTAGCCACATTCTCACCTTCACAAGGAGGAGCCACGTCTATAGAAGAAGTACTAGGGGTGAGAGATCCATTGTTCAACTTCGCAAAAAAAGGAAGCCAATTCACTCTCAACAGCACTCAAACGAGATTGTAACACTTGAACTTTAGCATTAGTAGGGTGATTGGTCTTACTTTTTGCGTTGGATCTCAAATCCAAAGATGTATAGAAAGCTGCTTCCGATCCAAATCCATAAGACCTGCCTCTCTTGTTCTTCCCTCCATTAGCCTCATAAAAGACAGTAGAATCATCGATGTCAGATTCATCTACACCTTCAGATAGTCTAGTAGCCTTCAACGTCTTGTACTTGTTCTGCATATAGTTTCAAATAGGTATGAAAATAATTTTTTTTAAGCATAGAAAATCAGAAAATAGAAATGTATATAAATGTATCATGCTAATATCCACTTAATATAAAGATACTTACATAAAATCCCTCGGCTCTCGAGTTTCGCCACTCACCGGTTTTCTCATCATAATTGAGTCTCAGAAAACCTCAGGGACGGTAACATCTCTACCTAACTCAATTCCCTAAATTATCACACAATTAATATCTATTTAAACTAAATCTTTATTAAAAATAAAACTTAACTTAAAATACCACTTACCAATCTTCTTATGTGCTCAGAGATAGAAATAGCGCCACCTCGATTCAGACAACCATCATTATTAACTAATATATTTTTCTTGTTTTGCTCAGACATGTTGATGAAGTTGGGATCTGTTTTCCATTTGGTTTAAAGTGCCTCAAGGACCGAGGCAGGTAGCCATTTTCCCTTTGATTTCTTTCTACGAATATCTGCCAAGCTTGAACGCATAAGAGCTGGTGTTTTATGTTTCCATATCCGCTTAATATCATCTTCATGTTCAGGTTTCCATCTGCAGTAATTCTACTCAAAAAACAAATTTCTTTTTAGATTGTAATATTATATAACAAACTTTTTCAATTTAATCTAATCATAAGCTAAATGATGTCACCTAAAATTGTATAAACCACATGTTCCTCACATTCTCAGGGATCTCACTCCAACCAAGCCATGGTTGTTCGTATTTAGACTTGATAACTGTGGTGATATGCTTAATTGCTTCCGGAGGAAAGAACCTTTTACATAATAATTAACTTAGAACTTATAATTAATTTTGCTAAAAAAATAAATATATATATGTATTGCCAACTTATGTTCAAATGTAAATAGTTAGAAAATCTTACTCATCTCTATTTGGTCGTATCAACAACTTACTAACGGTCGATCCACACCCTAATGATGCACTTGCAGATCCAGATAATGAACCATCAGGCGAACGTAGATCAAAAGACTGTAGTGAGCTATTTCTGGGGGGCCTGACTAATGCTCTCTCAGATGGAGCCGAACTGGATGCTCTCTCAAATGGAGGAGATCTGTCAAATGGTGTAGGAGCACTCTCGGGTGGTATAGGAGCTCTCTCAAATGGTATAGGAGTAGGAGCTCTCTCAGATTGTGTAGGAGCTCTCTCAAGCTCTCTCTCAGATGGTGAGTGATCGTTCAGGTTTGTTGATGTGGGATGAGTAAGACCACCAATAGTTCCTTTACTTATGTTTCTATCTCTGTATCTGCTGGTGTTTGTACCACTGCTTCTGTATCGCCCTCGAAAGCCACCACGTTCACCTTTTCCTGACATCTACATATTAACAACAAACACGATAAATTACAAATTTAGGTTAAACAGAAGTATTGCATCACATCAGAAAAATCCATAAAAGAATTACAAAAAATCAATAATAAACACCTTGGTAATCAATCACTATATTCATAATAATCAAAAGTGTTTTGCTCATGATCAGATTCTTTAGTTTCATATGTTGTTTCTCCATCCTCTTCTTCAACATGCCCTTCAACTTCATCATCGTGATCAACATTGGTAGCACTTGCAATATTATCAATTTCCCCACCTCCGCTATTGAAATCCCTTAATGTAAGATCAACATCATGATCAGATACTTCATTGAGGTGAGAACCGACATCATCTTGATATGGTGCATTTGGTGATTCAATAGTTTGTCTTGATTTAGTTTTAATCACCACAAGCCAATCTTTTCTATTTGGAGTAGGATTAGGGTAAGGTGTGTAATATACTTGCTTAGCTTGTTGAGCAAATATAAATGTATCTTTACCCCTGTATCTTCTATTTGATTTTACTTCAACAACTCCATATTTGGGGCAAGTCCTTGTGCCCACGGACGAAGGGTCAAACCATTTACAATTGAAGAGTGTTAACCTTTTGGTTTGTTCTCCTGGATACTCTATCTCTCTCATTTCCTAAACAATTCCATGATATATAGTCTCTTCTCCAATAAGAGCGACTCCTGAATTATTAGTCTTCCTATTTTGTGTCCAAGTTGATATGTGAAAACAATAACCATTCACAAAATACACAGGAAAAGTCTGCACACGATGTAATGGACCCCATGCTAAGTTGTACAAAAATTGATCTTCAACACCATTGTCAGGGTCATGTGCCTAATGAGAACACACAATAAAGAATCCTAGTTCACAAATAGTAATAAGTGAATAAGTAGTTATATATATATAATATTTGTGTAAGCAAAAAAACTTACATATGTCCTGAACTAATCTACAAAGTGCAATTCAATTTGTTTATTGACTTCAAAACTGCTAAGATTTGGATATTGTGCACGTAAAGATTCCACATACATGCTGGAATAGTTAAGATATAAATCAAATATGAGTAATTTTAAAAGTTGAAATGTGAAAGTAATTCTATATTTGAAATGTAACTTACTTATACAATGGCTCGACTTCTGGACAATTTAAGAGAACGTATAAAGAAATTACTGCAATTTCTTCATCATTTAGATAACAACTCTTAGATGCCCCCTCATAACGGCCAGGATGATTGAAAACAGAAAATGGTGGATTCTCAAGTGATATTCCACCATCATCGTTCCGAGGAACTCTTCTATTTCTTGTTTGGACATGAGACTCAAAATAATGTGAACAAAATGTAGAAGTTTCCTCAAGCATATATGTCTCGCAAATAGAACCTTCCACACGAGCTTTGTTCTTAATTTTCTTTTTAAGACCATGTAAAAACCTAAGGAAATAATATTATTGGTGATATACATTGATATTTATCATGACTGATATAGAAATAACTCTAATATAAGAATAGTACCTCTCAAATGGATACATCCATCGATATTGTATGGGACCACCAACTATAGCTTCGTACACCAAGTGTATGGGTAAATGTTCCATTACATCAAAAAAAGTTGGAGGGAAGATCTTCTCTAGCTTGCATAGGATGATAGGAACATTCTTGTCCATGACGTCAAGTCTATGTGTTTCTAACACAGGACAACATAGATCTCGAAAAAAATAGCTCAACTCTGTTAAAAGATTCCCAAATTGGAGTTGGCAAGCAACTGAAAGCAATTGGGATCAATCTTTCCATAAAAACATGACAATCATGAGACTTCATATGTTGTAAGGTGCAAGATCTCAAATCAACATATCTTGCTAAGTTAGATGCATATCTGTCTGGAAGTTTCAGACTCTGTACCCACTCACATATTCCTCTCTTTTGATGGATATTCAAAGTATATTGTGCTTTTGGCTTCAGTCTCTTTCCATGACCACTTACTTCTAGCTCCAAAGTCGGACGATGACAATATAGAGGAAGATCCATCTTTGCCTTGATGTTATCTTTCGTCTTACCTTTCACATCCATAATCGTATTGAACACATTTTTGAAAACATTGCTTTCAGTGTGCATGACGTCTATGTTGTGTGGATTCAACAAATCACACCAATAAGGTAAATCCCAAAAGATGCTACGTTTGGTCCAATGATGATTATATCCATAACCAAACATACAATGACCACCACCTGAATTAGTGATTTTTGGAAATTCATTTACTTTCGTAAAAAGTTCAACTCCTAAGTACCGCCTTGGCGGCATACTCATTTCTATTTTGCCTTTTAAGAAGTTTTTCTTATTTTTGTGAAAAAGGATGATTTGTTGCTAAAAATTGTCTATGACAATCAAAGTAACATATTTTCCTCCCATTTTTCAAATAAAACACCTTAGAATCTTCCATACAAATAGGACATCCCAATTTACCTGTTGTCGACCAACCAGATAACATTCCATATGCAGAGAAGTCGTTGATAGTCCAACATAATGCAGCTTTTAAGCAAAAGTTTTGTTTTCTTGAAATATCATATATTAAAACACCTTCATCCCATAATCTTTTTAAATCATCAATCAGAGGCTGCAGATAGACATCGATTTTACTTTTGGGATTACTAGGACCAGGAATAATTATTGTCAAGAACATATATTCCCTTTTCATACACATACTAGGAGGAAGATCATATGGAGTTAAGATCACTGGCCAACAAGAATATACATTGGAATTCATGTTGAATGGGCTAAAACCATCCGAACACAATCATAATCTCACATTTCTTGGTTCTGAAGAAAATAATGGGTGTTTCTGGTTGAAGTGCTTCCACGCTTCTCCATCAGATGGGTGTGACAACTTTCCAGCCTCACGAAGACTATCATTATGCCATGTCATATGTTTAGCCGTGACATTAGAAGCGTACAGTCTTTGCAGTCTGGGGATTATTGGTAAGTACCACATCTGCTTCTTTGAGATTTTTTTTCTTTGATTCTTTGTTGAAACATTTTCCTTGAAACGAGTCTCTCCACAAAATCTACAACTTGTTTCACCAACATCATCTCCAAAATACAACATACAGCCATGTGGACAACAATCAAACTTCTTGTAACCACATCCAAGTTGGGATACCAGTTTTTTCGTCTGATAAAAGTTCTCAAGCATTCTATTGCCAACTGGTAATACCTCTCTTATCAATGCAATAATTTCATCAATGCATGCGGTTTGCATGTGATAATCAGACTTTATACTTAAAAGTCTGACTACAATTGATAACACTGAATGTTCTTCACATCCATCCCACAGCGGAGACTGTGCAACACATAATAAGTCGTAGAAATGTGTATAGCTGGGGTTAGGTTCTTCTGGATGAGAATGATTATAGAAAGTATGTCCCTCAGCATCAATAACTATTCTCTCATATGGATCCAAATCATCAGCATCTGCATCTAAACGACTATCGAATGTGGATGGTGGCGTCTCTCCATGATTATGCCAATGGTAGTAGTGTGGTTGAAAACCTCTATTATACAAGTGTTGTCTTACCAAATCTAGTTCATAAAACCTCAAACACTTGCATTTTGAGCATGGACACCTAAATTTTCCTTCTTCTTTGAAGACATCAAGCTCACTTGCATTTCTTATAGATTCCTCCACTCCCAATATGAAATCACGCAATAGCCTATTTTTTGTGGATCTTTTCTAATATACATCCAACTACGATGTTCCGGTATCTCCATTTTCACTATCCTAAAAATGTAAGGATCAAAACCCTAAAATACATAAGAAAAATGAGGTGTTGGGTTCTATTTTCTAAGGCATAATAAGATCGAAGATTAAAAAGAAAACTATATGACCAAACTACGAAAAGCATAAGTAGTAGCTAGTAAGCATAAGATTCATAGAAAGCTAACTATTGAAAGTTTCAACATCCATAATATAGGATGCATACAAGTGAATGCTAAGTCATTTCAAGGATGCATTACGTACCTTCTAATAGATGATTGGATGTTGTCTTTATAGATGAGATGAAGTAATTGCATCGTTGGAGAAGTTTCGCATCCAAAGCATCCACAACTTGTATTTTATTTTCGATCTCTTCCAGCATAATAAAACAAGAATCACAAGAATTATTAGTCAAGCTTTGCAAACTGATTCTTTAAATGGATTTATAGCTAATTTCATCTTATCAGATGGGGACAAAAAATATCAACCTTTATACATAGAGATTCATCTTATGGGTTGAATATCATGAGCAATCTTAACATTAGCATATTCATCTTATCCCATATACAACAAAATATCATCGAGCATATTCAAAATACTTCTAACTTTTCTTAAACACAATAAAGCAAAATATCATGAGCATATTCATCTTATCCCATATACATAGATAAACAGCCTTTACTGTTGCTAAAAGAAAGACCAACAATCTTTACCAAAGTGAATAGCAGCGGCAGCGGGAGAAAGACCAACAACGGCGGAGCACAAGCTAGTAAGAGAGCAAAACACATATGCTTTCGATGAGTTCTCTCTGTCTTATTTCTGCTCCTCTAATATATGGATATAACTGCATGTTTTGGTGACCAAATAAGTCTACTTACACTTAGTGTGTAACATGATGTATAAAGACAGTGATTAACTTTCCAAGATGTCAAGACTTCGTATATTGTGTGATTGGTTGGTGTTCTCTGTTTGATAGTATATGTAGTATCATTTAGGAATTAGGAGTACCTCCATTTTCAGCAGTGTATGGTTGACAACAATTAGGAGCACGGCGGAGACAGCGGGGGACGGCGGCGGAGGCAGCTGCGGCAGATTGAAGAGATTGGAGAGATTGGAGAGATGAGAGATGAGTGATGGCAGCGAGAGATGACGACAGGGGAAACGACGGCTGGGGTGGGAGCAGCGGCCGCTGGGGCGGCGAGGGCCACCGGCTGCGGGGCGGCGGAGAGTGAGAGTGTGGGGAAGAGGAGAGTTAAAGGGTTAGGGTTTGCAAATTGAAATTGGGATCTAATATTATACATATGATTTATCCAACGGCTACAAAAGGACATTGGAAATGCCGTTGGAATTTGACAAATTTCCAACGGTTTTTCAGTCCGTTGGAATTTTTCCATTGGAAATAGTAATTCCAATGACTTTTCCAACTGTTCATTCCAACGGTTTTTACTTGTCGTTGGAATTTTCGTTGGATATTTCCAACGGCCACAAATGCCATTGGAAATGCCATTGGAATTTGACAAAATTCCAACGGTTTTTCAGTCCGTTGGAATTTGGGTGTTTTCTTGTAGTGATTCTTGAGTGAATTTATCTACATAGTTACTTTTCTATTGAATTAAACTGCAATCAGTGTGATTTGATTTCCCTAGATAAAACTGAAAATTGAATTTGAGTAATTAGTTAGTGCCTAGATAGCCAGTTTCTGTGGGATCGACCTTGCTCACCACTTCTACACCCTACACCGTACACTTGCGGGAGTAGCTAAAAGAAATTAATGAACAATGTTATTTTTATTTTTTTGCCTAACTATTCTAGTACAAGTTGTCCAATATATTCCATCTGTTTCATAATAAATGTCATCTGGAGTTTAAATTTTATTTTATATTAAGTATCGTTTTATACTTTTATATAATTTTATTCTCAAATTATCCTTATTAATATTTCTTAGCTAAAATGTAGGGATTTAATATAATATATTTTATGGAGTTAATTTGGTTCTCTTTCCAATTTTGAATCATAAATTCCTCAATTAGTTAAGGGTATATGTATCCAATTTTTATGTTCCTTAATCTACGACAAACCACCAAAACAACACTTATTATGAAATAGGGGAAATAATTTTTTTTTTTTGATGTAGATAAATATATCACTTATTCAAATTTCAAATTTGAGAATCTTTAGAGTTCAATCTAATTCTGCTATCAAGGTTTCCTTAGCGAATAATGGTGATTTTGCATGAGAAAGATTGAGAATATTTTCAATCGAACTATGCTATCAAGGTGTCCTCAGCGAATAATGGTGATTTTGCATGAGAAAGATTGGAAACCTATCAAAATAAGAAAGAAAAATTAATATTAGATCGTTTCAATACAATTTAATGAGATGGAGTATCATTACCTACAACTTAAATATATTTTCACAAGTCAATCTCTAATGTATGAGTTGTGAGTCGTGGGGGCTAACCTATGTCATAAATTTTAATAAATTAAGCATGATTTCCGCAATCTCAAACCTAATTATTTTAACAAATCCTATGATTACGTGGTGGCAATTTATAGAAATGGAACTAAAAATAAAAATAATAATAATAATAATAAGAATGTCGTAATTATTTGATAACTCAATAGTTGATATATTGAATATATATATACAATAAGTCAATAATACAATATATACGCCCACTGAATTCAAATTTTCTTTAGAAGATTCTTTCTAAAATTCAACATTTTAAACAAAGCAGGATAATAAGGATGTGGAGGAATTAAATCCTCAACCTCATCTCCAATAGATAAGTCCAGGTCAAAATATCACCCCAACTTATAAATTTAGGATTGTGTAGCATGCATGGTCATTCTTTAATGAAGGAACTTATAATTTCAAAAACCATTGAGAGATTTTCTATTTAAGGAAAATTGACAAAGTTTAATGAGTATTTAATTTTTAACCACAACATATATATTAATATAAAAGTTCGCTGCAAAAGCATTATTTTATTATTTTATCGATATCAATTGGTTTAGCTATAATAATTATTGTGATTCAATTTTGGTTAAATAATTTTTGAAAAAATTAATTTTCTAATTAACTAACAACTCAGTATTTTTATTTTTTAAGCCGAGTTGGTAAATAATCCAATAAGATTGACGTTTCAGCTAAAAAAACAATTATTGTATTTGCTAAGTAATTTTCTTGATAGGAAACTTATGGATTAAGGTGCACTAAAAATGTCTAAATCTACAACAACCAATCCAAATACCTAATTAAAAACGTAAAATTATTGTATCTAGAGGATTTTGACATTTTTCCCAAAAGCAGAGCTTCTACTTTATTTATCAAAACGCACACAATTTGGACCAAGACTGCTTAAATTCAACAGTAATGGCATGCTGTTTGCCGCTTTATAATTATTATTTATTTTCGTGCATGATATTGTAGTACAATTCGTATTTCTTTAGAAAAGTCTAGTCCTTCAATTTATAAACAAATAATAGATTAAATTAAATTTACGGGTAGATAATTCAAGTAAAAATTTCATCATTCGATTCTCATCGAACAAATGAGAAAAATAAAGCCTCATGTTGACAATTCTTTATTTAATTTAACTTCAAACGGTCAATATTACTCATTTTTCTGTAACTGACATAAATTATTCAATAATTGAATTAATTTATAATAAACTTGTGAATTTCTCTGCTAGAGTTGTACATAAAATATTCTATTAAGAATTTAAAATATGTTAGGCAAGCCAATAAAGTCATTGATCAACGGTTAAAAGATTTTGACCTGATTTGCGACAGGACCATATTTGGCAGGTTAGTTTGTGTGTTTGTTGACGATATAGTCAAGATCAATTATTCATTAGATTAACTATCTAATAGATGTGTGACGATCTTAGTGTGATTATTGTTACTTGATGTACTCAACAAAGATATTGTTACCAACAATTTTTTAAATCAGTTCATATCTTTTTAGATTGAGAATTACGATGTTGTCATCTAGATATTGATTGGATGAAATAATATAATTTGCCTTCACTATTTTGTAAAATGATATCAAATATCTTACGTGTATAGGAATATATGTTGTAAATAAGACCGGTAAATTATCATTATAACCACACTAATTTTTATATTATAAAAAACAATTGATTTCAAATGTAAAGTGATATGCGACATTTAGAGAGATGATAACATACTTAAGAGAGAGCATTACGCATGATGATATTGTAACCCACGATTTATATATACTCGGTTTAGATTTTTATTATTTTTCAAAATTTTATTGATATTAACATTCAATGTTTATATCGTTATATATATTGATATTTTGATAAATTCAAATTGTCAATATTTTCAAATTTTGATTGTAAATGAAATATCAAGACGTGGATGACCTAGAGCTAGATAGATAGGTACCATCTCATTAATTGTATGTTGGAAAATAAGTTTACTATAGCATTACTAACAAATAAATATTGCTAAAATTTGTAATCTTAACATTTGCCGTCCGATTTGATTTCGTTCAGTTGAACTCAAAAAATAAAGTAGATCATCCTTAATTTAATAATTAGATCGACAAAACATTTTTTAAACCTAACATTTCATTCCATCGATCGTCTTTCCATTTCATTGTTTATTTGATCTGCCAAGAAAACATGTTATGTTTTTACATTCCGATCACTTAATAATTAATACTATATATACATATAAATCGAGAGGAGTCAAAATGTTACTAACATATATTTAATAACCAAAATCTTCTTTCCACTTTAATATTTCATTTGATATTCCAAAATAATAATTATATATCAAATGTATAGATGACATCAGTAATAAACATTGAGTGTGAATGATAAATAATGAAATATAAAATGAACCACCAAATAAGAATAGAGAATTCAATTCCCATATTTAGTAGGAAAATAATACCAACAATAAACACATAAAATAAAATAAGTTTGTTAAATTACGACATAAAGTAGAGCTTAAATTGTGAAATCCAGTAAGTAATGAAAACCCAAATGTGGATTCTCAGGCCAAAATCAGTGGCCAAATATCCCAATGAGCTACCATTAGAGACAGGGTCATGGTTTTCCATAGACAAGTACAACCCACACCCAAAAAAAAAAAAAAAAAAAAAGGGAAAATTCGAGACAAGAAGCCGTGAGTCGTGATTGACTCTGTGGATAGTAGGGCCCACAGGGGCGGACTCGAAAGGCACATTGAAATCTAGTTAATCACGCAAATTCGAAAAAAGGGAAGAGTAGGAGAGAGAAGATGAGCAGAGCGGACACGTCAATGGAAAGCCATTTACAATTGCCGAGACGTCCGTGATTTGGTCCCCACGTCACCATCATTACCCTCTCTCCCTTCCCATTTCACCCACTATAAATTCCAAACCCCCATTCTCTTTCTTCATTGCACAGTCTACCTTTTTTCTCTCTCTATAACTATTGATTATATACTAATATACTTTGATGGAGGATTTGAAGCTGAAAAAGAGGGCGAGAGATGAGTCCGAGGATTCCAAGTCGGAAATCGACTCGCCGGAGGTGAAGAAGCTCCGGGAGAATCTTCTAGATGGTTTAGATGATGACGCCGAGTTTTGTACCGCGAGTCACGATCTCTACTCGTTCATGAAGAGCTTTGAGGAGGAGATCACTGCCTCGCCTTCCGCCGCCCCCGGCGGAGATGCGGTGGATCTTACGTCATATTCCGGCGAGTCTCGGCCGGATCTGGGGTACTTGTTGGAGGCCTCTGATGACGAGCTTGGGCTTCCGCCAACAGCGTCGTCCCCCGGGGGACTGGAGAGTGACATCAGTGCTGAGTTGGTCCGAGTTGAGTCCGATTCGTCTGAACTCGGATCCGGATTTTGGGAAATTTCGGGTTATGACTCGTTTGAATATGGATTTGGCGAGTCGGAGACCGACTATAGCAACAACGGTGAATACGTGGCGTTAGATGGGTTGTTCGATTATTCGGACTTGGGGTTCGGGTCGGGTGATTTCTCATATAGACCCGAAACCCTGCCTGCCCAATAGGATATATGCAGATATTGCTTTTAGAATTGTAGGCAAAAAAGGATACTGTTAATATCTCTTTATTTAATTTTTTTTAATACTGAAAATGAAATGGTAAACGTAGGCAGATGACAGATGTAATCAATCAGTTGCTCTGGATCGAACAATAATGGTCTCAATTAACTGATTAATTATTTTGAGTATTTGACGACTTCATAATACAGAATCTATTAATGGAATTCCAAGGTACAGATTTTGCTAGTTTCTTTTCAAATAATTCAGGTTTACGTTTCATTAAAATGGAAACAATAGCTCACTACCAGGGTGGAGGGAATGAGCCAAATTTTCCGGATCCGTACCCAAACTACTAACGCCAAAATTTGCGTGTAACACGCGTGCGACGGACCATGCGCAGTTCCAGGACACAGTCGATCGTGCGCGGTCCGTGCAGTCCCAGTGTAGAAGATTATATAATTTTCAGAAGATTATATAATTTTCAACTTTAATTATGTGATTTTAGATTATATAATTTTCAATTTTAATTATGTGATTTTTTTTTCGAGCTACGGGGCACGGTCAGATCGTGTATAACAATAAAGCATGTGTAGCGCATCGTATGAGAGATACGGTCAATAATGTGCCACACAAGTATGTGATTTTTAGTGCCACACAAGTATGTGATTTTTAGTATGTGTGATTTTTAGCATGTCTTTTAGAACTATAAATATATGATTTTTTATGTTGTGGCGCACGGTCGATCGTGTCCTAGCGCGGTCCCATCGTACGGTGCGATGTCCATCGCACGGTGCGATGGGTGTACAAGAGACCAACTCAACTACTAAACTCTTGCACGATATACATAAGAATTGTGTTTTTAAATAAAACATGAGTAATTGTGGAAGAACTCTTACAGCAATTATGTAGAAAAAAGATTATTTTTGGTTTATTGTTAACTAATTTTTGCTTTTGTTGCAAATCAAATTTAGTGCAATAATTGAATAGAGTTGTCCTGAATATCTTTAACCGGTTTAATTCATTGAACAAATAAACGAATTTATATAATGTTTCGATATTTAAACGAGCCAAAATGCATTTTTATTGAGTCAGATCCTAAAGTCTAGTTAATTGATTGATTGATTCGTTAGCAGCTTCACAACTAGTTATTAGAATTGAATTAGTTTTATTTAGATACTCTTTGTTACAACTTCAAAAATTAAAAAAAAAAAAAACAGAGCACATAAATAAAAACTAACGTTAATTTTGTCTTATATTATAAATTACTATAAAAAAATTACTTATATTGCAAATGAGATATTATAAATTACTATAAAAAAATTACTCACATTCAGAGCTTCTAAAACAAATATAAAGTATGAAAAGGATATGTTGTGACATAAATGTCAGGATGAGAGATGTAAATCAAAATTTACCATCTCAAAATCTTTATTCACATTCAAAGCTTTCTAAAACAAATATAAAGTATGAAAAAAATATGTTAGTGACATAAATATCGACCTACCGCAGGATAAAAAGGTTAAGTCTTGGATGAGACCGTTTCACGGATTTCATTTTGTAAAATGGATCGGGTCGGGTCGAACATAAAAATTATGTAATATTTTTGTGTGTGCTACGTAATATTTTTCTATGTACATACGATGCATTTTGGATTTGATCACATTATAAGATTATATAATATTTTTGTGTGTTATGTAATATTTTTCTATATATTAGGTAATACTTTGGTATTATATGATGCATTTTGGATTTGGTTAAACTATAAAAAAATATGTAATACTTTTATATATATCGGGTAATATTTTTATATTATGGGATAATGACCTGAATTGGGTCAGGTCGGGGCTCAACAAAAATGCTCGGATGGGTGCCCCATGTGCTCTTCTTTCTCGCGCGTGGGTTGTGTAGTATGTAATACTTTTGCGTGTATTAGAAAATATTTTCATATTATGTCCATAATATAATACAAATGTATTATCTGATATATATAAAAACATTACCTAATATACACAAAAGTATTATATAATTTTTATGTTCTATCCAACCCGACCCGTCTCACGAAATGAGATCCGTGAGACGATCTTACACAAGACTCACTCGGATAAAAAAGAAATTTATAGTCGGTATATTAACTGACCGACCCATCCGCAAATAACTGAATGGAACATAAAGGAAGAATGAAATGAGTGGTCATATGACCGATCAGGTATATGACCAACCGGTACATGAGGTCAACTCCGGTGGAGCCTTCTGCTACTGACGACATTTCAATAAACGAGCCTCCATGTGCATCCTTCAACTTGGTAGAGTCGAGACTATCGAACAAATTCATCAAAAAAAATCTTCTCAACAACTATCCCAAAACTTCATAGATATCAATTTAATTACGATCAAATTAGGTATTATAGATTCCCAAATCAAGAGAAAGTAGATTTCTTCTCTTTTTACTATAAATATGAGATCATTTGTAAGTTGAACGATTAAAAAAATTACACAAAAAACTTACACACATAACTTGGCCAACTAGAACTCAGTATATAAATCTTATCCTTGGCCAATTATTTGATTTTGTGAAAACCTATTTTGGAAATGTATATTTTGGACATTCATTGTGTGAAGCATATTAACATTATACCTAAATTTGCAACCTAACAATGGGATATCCTTATGAGAGGGTGAGAAACTGGGTAGATCCTAGGTTAACCTTTCCCGAGCGCAAACCGGTGAGGCAGAAATGGAACCCTGTGAGAGGCGACGTTAGATCGGAAAATGAGAGGCTTAGAAAGCAGGTTTTTCCCGAGTTCAAGCACAGGATTTTTAAAGAGAATGAGAAAGATGTGAAAACCTTTTTCTTCAGAAATTTTCCCCGCAACTGCGAGATTCAAACGCTCAAGGCAAAATTCTCAGAAGTAGGCACCGTGGTAGACATTTTCCGACCGTCGAAGACTGATAAGCAAGGAAAACAGTTCGGCTTTGTAAGATTCTTGGCCAATATGGAAGAAGAAACCAACTCACTTCTAAAGAGGTTGAATGAGTTATGGATTAATTCGAACAAGCTGAGAGTTTATATCCCTAGGCAGGCACGGAAGAGGAAAGGAGACAGTGAAAGAAAACAATAACTTAACAGTAAGTGGAAATCTCAGAAAAGCGAACAAGACTTTTTTAGAAGCCCTCACTGGCCGAAAAGCCCCCAACAATGAGAATAGTGAGGATATGCTGTCGGTTTCTTTCATGTCGATGGAGGAAGAGGTTGGATGGCTAAAGAATTGCATGATAGGGCTTCCAAAAGAGGAACATAACTGGGAAGAGATTGAGGAGGAGCTACGTAGCGAAGTGGGTGAGATTTCTTCCATTCATTTTATGGGTGATAGTATGGTGCTGATACAAAACTATGAGGATATAGCCTTGAGTGACGAGGAGAAACTCAAATGGAAACAATACTGGTTTCATTGGGTTCGTCCATAGAAGCCAAAAGATGTCTGTCACAGAAGAAGTATTTGGACAATCTGGACTGGAGTTCTTTGCCACGCGTGGAATAAAAAAAAATTTCAATTAAGAAGTTCAAAAGTGGGTTCTTTTTTACAGATGGACATTTCGACGGAAAAATGGGAAATATTCGATTATGCCAGAATCAAGTTATCGGTTTCTTATCTGAAGGAGATAAAGACTATCATTAAAGCAGTCATAGACGGAAAGAGTTTTAATATCAGTATTGTTGAGGAATCACCACGAGTGGAAATAAAAAAACACAGAGATGGTTGAAGGTGTCGGTCTGACTCTCAATCTTCGTGGGAGAAGGAAACCATGTTCTCATTGGATAAACCAGCAGACGCTACCTAGGTGATCGGCGACATCAAAACAAAAACTTCATCTGGTGAAACTAAGGGTAGTTCAGTCGCTCAAAACCCTTATACACCTACCGAGGCTCGCAAGGATGTAGCAGTTAATGATGGTCCTTCAGATTTTTTTGGGGACTTGGAAAGGTGTTCAGCGGCGGTTGACATTCCCCAAAGTTAAAGTGGGGTAGAGACTCGAATCAAGCACACAAACTGTCTTGGACTTACTTTGGCTGAAGACCCAATTATCTCCGAGTCCAGCTTGGGTCAGACAAATTGTGATATTGGGCCAGGACTTAGTGATCTTTATTCATTTGATTTTCCTCTAGCGGCGAAGACAACTGAGAAGAGACCCACACTATTTAATCAACAAGCTTCGGCCCATTTTAATATTAGGGATCTTTCAGTCCGCCAGGAAGTAGGCCATACTCAGGAGATTGACCCAATGATGGTTTCAACCATAAGAGTAGGAGGGGATGACATGTCTCTGACGGCACACTCGTCTCCCTTAGGCGATAACGAAAGAGAATCTGGTACTATGGATTCGTTTCGAATGGCTAGTCTTTCAAATCGCGAGACAGTAGTGGGAGATATTGATAATTTATTTAAGGGATTTCGAAAAACAAAGAAAGTGAGCAAGACCTCTAAAAACGCTGAAAAACAAAGTTTCAAATGTTTTCTAGCAGACCTTCATTCTCCGGAGAAATTCAAGCGGCGTGGAACTGTTCACATTAATAAAAAGAAAGAGCGGAATCAGAGTTCTCCACCAAAGAGGGTTTCACGAGAAACCGAGGAAACTTGGAAGTTAGGAGTTCAGCTAGGTTTAAGTGCGATTGGTAGTGAAGAGAACATCGTCAAATGTCTGGTTGCTTTGACCGAAGAAAAAGAAGGTAACAAAGAAGTGCCTGGGGGGAATTTGAAAACCGTACATTATGAAGATATTCAGCTATAATATGAGAGGCTTAGGGTCGACGACGAAGAAAAATGAGTTGAGAGATTAGATTATTAACAAAAATGTGGATATATGTTTTGTTCAAGAAACTAAACTGGAGGTGATAGACGATAGGATCTGCAAGGAGATACTTGGTAATCACAGGATGCATTGGGCTTACAAAGGTTCGTCGGGGCGATCTGGGGATATTCTGACTTTATGGAACCCTAACAGTTTTGTAGCAAAAAGTTGGTGGCACATGGAAGGTATTGTGATTGTCAAAAGAGAATGGGGTGTGGAAAAGATCGAGTGCTGTCTCATCAACATTTACGCTTCCTGCGACTTTAAAGAAAAGGGTGAGTTTTGGGACAGGCTCAAGACCGTCCTCCAACAATCGCCAAACATATGCTTCTGCTTGGGAGGAGATTTCAATTCTATTAGGAGAATTTATGAACGGGTGGGGATGAGCGACAGTGGAAACAGAAGGGATATGAGGTCCTTTGAAGATTTCATTTTGGTGTCTGAATTGATAGATTTACTGACACAGGAGGAGCTTCACATGGTACAAATCGGATGGCACCTGCAAGAGTCAAATCGACAGAATTCTAGTAAATTATAAGTGGTTGTCTTTCTGGCCCGATGCGTACCTGGTGGGACTAAAAAGAACACTCTCTGATCATTGTCCCCTCCTTCTGAATACCAAAGATGTTGACTGGGGTCCGGAACCGTTTCAAAGCATCAACACGTGGTTTTCGCACTTTGATTTTAAAAATTATATGGATGAGAAGTGGAGTTCATACCATCTACAGGGCTAGGGCGGTTTTGTACTAAAAGAAAAATTGAAAAGTCTAAAAGCGGACTTGAAAGTATGGAACAAAAATGTCTTTGGGTGAATTAATAAGAACATAGAGTTGAGAAAAGAAGAAATACTCAGGTTGGATCTAATCGACGACTCTTTGGGCCTTGAGGAAGAGGATATCATTAGTAGGAATAAAGAGCGTGCTTTGCTGCTATGTGATATGAGGAATAAGAATAGTCTATTGTGGCAAAAAGCAAAAATTAATTGGATCAGAGATGGTGATATTAATTCATCCCTATTCCACAGATTCATCAAGGACAAAAGGCAACAGAACGAGATCAAAGGTATTGTTATTGAGGGAGATTGGGTTCAAGAAACTGAGAGAGTAAAGACACATATCCATAATCTCTTCAAAACTCACTTCAGTGCTAAAGAGCAAGCGAGACCTGTACTCACATCTAATCTCATCAACAAGTCTATATCAGAGGAGAAAAATGCTCGACTCACTGCTCCATTTACGGAATCTGAAGTTCTTGAAATTCTGAAGGATTGCGATGGATCCAAAAGTCCAGGTCCGGACGGCTTCAATCTGGTTATGTTCAAAGAGTGTTGGGCCACATTCAAATCAGATATTCTTAGATTTCTTGATAATTTCATGTTAATGGTAAGTTGGTGAAGGGATTGAATAACACCTTTATCACTTTAATCCCCAAGACAGAATCATCTCTTGAAGTCAAAGATTTTAGGCCAATCTCTCTTATCGGAGGACCGTACAAGATTCTGGCAAAACTCCTTGCGAAGAGGCTGAGTAGTGTTCTAGGGTCAATCATTTTAGGAGAGCAATCCGCATTCATAAAAGGCAGACTTATCTTAGACAACATTGTCTCACTAAATGAGGTAGTAGAGGAAACGAAAGAAAAGAAAAATGAATGTTTCTGCTACAAGATCGATTTTGCAAATGTGTATGACTCCATCAGTTGGCAGTTTCTTGTTGATATGATGGCCTTATTTAAGTTTAGTCCGAAATGGATAGAGTGGATGAAGGATGCTTTTCAATAGCTCAAGCCTCGATCCTTGTAAATGAAAGTAGTTCAGGTGTTTTTAATTTGGAGAGAGGGCTGAGGTAGGGAGACCCTCTGTCTTCGTTTCTATTCCTCATTACAGCAGAATGTATAAGTCTTCTGTTGAAAAACACGGTGAATCTGTGATTATATGATCCATTGGAAGTTGGAAATAATGGTCTCTCTATTTCCCATCTCCAATATGCTGATGATACAGTATTCATCGGCAAGGCTAGCCTTAAGAATTCAATCTTTCTCAAAAGATTCCTTCGGATCCTTGAATTACTCTCCGGACTGAAGATCAATGTGGAGAAATGCGTGCTGTTTGGTCTTAATGTGGGTGAAGGGAAACTTTGCGACATGGTAGATATCCTACGATGCAAATTGGGCAAACTGCTGTTCAAGTACCTTGGGATAATGGTGGGTAATTCACATAGAAAGGCTGCAGATTGGGATTATATTGTTAACAAAATTCGAAAAAGATTATTGAAATGGCATGGCTTGAAAATTTCTTTTGGTGGGCGATTAACTCTCATGAACTCGGTGATTACCTCTTTACCAACTTATGCCTTGTCCGTCTTTCGTACGCCTCGGAGTGTGATTAAAAATATCATTGCGCTACAACGTAATTTTCTTTGGGGGGTGGGGAGAGTTCTCGTAAAATTTCTTGGGTAAAATGGAAGACTATCAATCTTCCAAAATCAAAAGGGGGCTTAGGGGTGAGGGATCTGGAGGGTTTCAACAGAGTGTTACTTGGTAAATGGGCGTGGAGAATGCTGTCGGGAGGAGACTATCTTTGGACAAGACTAATTAAAGCTAGGAAAGGGTTGGAGCTAGGATTAGATTTTAGGGGGAATAGGCCTCAAAGAAAGGTGTTTAGAGGATGGTGGGGTGGGATCTTAAAGTCCATTGTGGATGAAAATGGGAACTGGTTTCAGGAGAATCTAGAGAAGAGGCTAGGAAATGGAGAAAATACAAGTTTCTGGGAGGAGAACTAGGAGGGGGAAGGGTGCCTCAAAAATAGATTTAATAGGCTTTATAACTTGAGTGTTGCAAAAAACAACATGGTTGCTGGTATGGGGAAATGGGAAGATGACGAATGGGTTTGGGTTTGGGAGTGGAGAAGAACCCTTAGAAGTAGTGAGTCTAACCTTCTTAATTCTCTGATATCTGTGGTGAACAGGAAGAAGCCTTTGAAAAGAGGATCAAGATAAATGGATTTGGAAAGCCAGCTCTACAGGCTCCTACACAGTGAAGGACGCCTATAACTCTATCCATGAAAGAAGCTTCAGTCATTTTCCAGCGAACAAAGAAGCGCTCAAAGCACTTTGGTGCAGTTTAGTGCCGTTGAAGATTCGATTCAGTGCCACGCTTGACGACTAATTCAGGAAAAACTCCCGACACTTGTAGAACTGGAGAAACACAATAGCTTACCTCAAAACACGGCGTTGGAATGTGTCCTCTGCAAAAAAGAGAAAGAGACAATTCTACATATTTTCTTTGAATGTGAGATGACTCATGAGCTATGGATGGCGAGCCTGAAATGGATAGGTACCTCTATTTCGCTACCTAGGGATCCTTCTTTGAATTTAATTTTGTACAGTAATCTTCTAAGAGGCAAAAAAGGTAGAATCACAGCTACTTGCATTTGGGAATGTCTAGTTTGGTGTATTTGGAAGACAAGGAATCATATTATATTTGAAGGAGCTGGGTGGAATCAAGATAAGCTGATGGGCGAGATTAAAACTCGAGTTTGGTTTTGGCTAACCAGAAAGAAAAAAGATTTTTTATCCAATTACAAATTTGAAGAGTGGATGCAGCGGCTTGGGAACTGTTTATAGCTTTAAAATATGCCCTGCATGCTTGGTGCCTTTAATATCTTTGTTTTTGTTGGTTTTTTTAACTGTGGTTGGTTTTAAACTTGTTCTTGTATTTCTGTTGGGTAATTCTCTTACCCTATCAATATATTCCTTTTTACTGATAAAAAAAAATATAAATCTTATCGAACAATATCTAACTTACACACCTAACTTGGCCGACTAGAACTCAATTTATAAATCTTATCCAGCTCAAATTACTCTTATTTTCTCTAATTTCATTTAGTTATTTGACCAAAGTCAACATAGTAGATACAAATAAAATTAGGATTGAATTATCTAATAACAATATTAGTGTTAATCTATTTCTTTTAGCATGTATATGAACTTTTCTTGTTAGTGGACATACACCATTGGTTTGAGTCTTTTAGATAGTCTGATTGCACGTGTATGCCTCTTCCGAAAAAGAATACGTAAGCCTCTTTTTTAGTGGGGTTGGGCCAAAACCATTTTCTAGGAAAACAACAAATTTCATTGAAAGCCCAATAGCTACCCACTCGCTAGTTTGAAAAGTGTTGTTAGCTATAGTGGGCCACTATTTTCACTAATATCTATATCTATATATATCTATATCTATATATATATAATAACAATTACCCAAAAAAATAGTAATGCTAAAAAATTTCCCGCCCATTTTTACTTTCTAATATTAGAAATATGATTAATAATTTTTTTTTATTTTTTGGTCATATTAATTGATTTTTTTGAAAATTTCCAAAAATATTGATTTTGTATATGAATATATATGATATGAATAATAGATCCTATTATAAGAGATGAAGTAATATATATATATATAGTATGTAAATCACATCATATGAAGTAAAATTACAATTTGGATATTTTAGTAAGTTATATTACCAAGTACAACTGTTAAAAAGTATTAATTAACCTCTTAATTTGTATAAAAAATCGATCCATTAAATAATATGATCATTATATAAATATTATATTTCAATCAAATATTATCTCCAATTTGAGAAATATCTTCAAGAATATACCCACAAAAATCGAATCTCATTATGATGATTATGTATTATGCATAAAAAAAAATAAAAATAAAAACTAATTTGAAAATTTGATTTTTACCCACAGTAAATCTCTAATAATTTGAAAATATGTTTAAATATTGGTTTTTTTTAATCTATAAATCATTTTGATATTACATGATTTGTTCAAACTATTAATCTTATTAAATACTATATAAATAGACACATATATTATATTTATTTATTAAAATTTGGTCATTGCGATTAAATCTATGTGTGTCAGCCTAATATGAGTTTAAAAAAATATTTTATCATTTATAGTTCATATTCCAATATTTGGTAATTTCAATTTCGTAAAATTAATTAATTTACTATGAAACATTTTTTTGTATATTTATATTTACAAAAGTAATGAAATTGCATTGTTTTGATAATGAGAAAATAAAAAAGGAAGGAAGTTATGGTTCACGCTAAATATTCTCTCTCTTTTGTTTCTTAAATTAAATTACGTTGGAATATGGAAAGTGTTCCATGAAAACTATTGATTTGAATTTATATGAAGAAAAATTCTTCAAATTCGATTTTGTTACTATAAATCAAGAGATTTCTTACCTTGATGAATCGAAAATTTAAGTACAATTTAGCGATCAAAATCCAAATATTTTATTTCCTTGACAAATGAGAGTTAAAGACAATAATTTAACATATAAATTAAATAAACAATTTTGTATTGTTTGTCAGTAATTTCATATAATTGACAAATTATTCTTTTGGTCATTTCAATGACCTCAATAAACTTACCCTAATTAAATCATGGCGTCAATTTTTTTTCATTTAAATATATTAATTAAGTTTTATTGGTTGCTCAATAAAGCTGAGATATTTGAATTTATTTTGGAATAATTGATTAAAAGAATATTATAGTAAAGAATATTATATATGGCATAAATATCAATTCATTTTTTAAAATATATTTCATGGTTCCTAAAATTGCAAAGATCATTGACAAGATTAGTTTTTTCATATATTATAAATAGGTATCATTTTAGGAATCTTCAATACGTACTCATCCAAAACTCACGTACAGTAGCAAAAGATTTTGAAAAATTATCATGGCTCCCGTATTCAATGTGGTTAATGACATCAATCCCTCGAAGACATTATGGGCTTTGAAACTTCGTTTGGTGAGAGCTTATGGAAATAATAGAGGTGTATACAGTTATGAGTGTGTTTTCAAGGACAAAGAGGTAATACGCAAAACTTTATTTGATTATATATCTTGATATATGATCTATTTTCTATTATATTTAAAAAAATTGTTATAATATTTTTTTCAGGGTTCTACGATACATGGTTCAGTTCGTAAACCATACTTGGATCGTTACAAACCTCTACTGAATGAGGGAGATTTATATATAATCTCTGATTTCATTGTTGTTGAAAATTCATTGAAATATCGCACAACAGATTTCAAGTACAAATTTAACTTTTATGGAAAAACTGTTTTGTAAAGGATAACTGATCCAAAGTTTCCAAATAGAATTTTTTCTTTCAGAGGATTTCAAGATATATTGTCAGAAATATATATTGATGAATATAGACTCTATGGTGATACGCATTTAACAAACAAATAATTTATTCATTTTGTTATTCGTATTTTCCACACTAATCTAACATGTATTGTAATTTATTTTCTTAGATGTGATTGGATGGATAACAGGAATGGATACACCGATAAAAAAACATTTGGCCAACGGTCCCAAGAAGATGATTGAAATTGTTTTGGAAGATATAAAGTATTACAAATTTGAACGGTTTTTTAAATTATAATGATTATTTTTCTCATTGAATTATTTATTAAATTGTGAATTTCTTGATATAGGAAACAAAGGCTGAAATGCACATTGTGGGAAGAATATGCCGAATATTTGATTCCATATTTGAATAAGCATACTAAGGAACCTGTTATTGTCATAATTCAGATGTGTCGTTCATGCAAATTCGATAGTATGATTTTGATTGAACTTTTATTATGTCCACATTCAATATTTATTTGAAACAATTTTTTTTATTTACATGTCATTTCTTTTTATAGAAACCATTTATGCTTCCAACACATACCGTGTTACAAAAGTGATTGTTAATGGAGACAATGAAGTTGTCACTGATTTTCGAACGAGGTAAAATTAAGTAAATATTTTCATATATCGTGCAATATGTTTTTCAAATTATTTTATTTAATAATGTTTTTTAGGTTAAATGTCATTTATGATCAACCTAAATGTATCGGGTCTATAAGCGAGATTTATGGATGTTCAATATATGATGAGTTGGAGGAATGAAATGGTTTACTGAAGAATTTGGGACAACTTAGTGATGATGGATGTGAGGTACCTAAAATTGTAATTTTATATGATTTTATTTTTAATTTAGATAAACATTCTTTATTTTTATATTGTAATATAATTTATTTTTTTCAGCATGGAAGATATTGGGTGTTCTGCAAAATTGCTGAAGTAGACAACTTGACAAGTTGTTGGTATCTTGGTTGTAGGAAGTGCTCAAAAAAATTATCAGTTGAAGGAGATTCATATTTTTGTTTCAAGTGTGGTGAGATACGTAATGATGGAATATATAGGTAATTCTCAATGAAATTAAAAATATTTTTATTTTATTTGATTTATCTCAATGAAATATACGTAATGACTTTTGTTTGGGAAATAAAATTATTTTGGTTTTTTTGTCTTATATTCTGAGATTTGATTTCTTGCATTGGTTTATACTTTTCATACTACTATGCATCAGTAATGTTTGTACCTTAATAGAGTATTTTCCAGCATTCACTTTGAATATTTTTAAAACTTAATACATGTCTTCCTTTACTTTGAATATTTTCACTCACATAGTTTGTCTGATATAATTATTTCATGCATTATGTATTAATTTTTTTAAGTATAATATATCTTGATTCACTTATTAAAAAGGTTCAAGATTGATCTCCAAGTTATTGATGGAACTGGAAATGCTATATTTAACTTGTGGAATAATGAGTGTGTTGAACTAATTGACAAAACTGCACGTGAGATGGAGGTATATATTTTAATGTCTAATTTATTTTATTTTTTATTCTAATAAGTAAATGATATAATATTATATATGTATAATTTATGTTTATGTTATTTTCAGGTTATTTATGGAAGCAACGTGTTAATTGAAGTTAAAGCTTTGATAGATAGACGTATTCTATTTAAGGTTTTAGTAAGGCGTGATCAACCCATTAATTATAGAGGTTCATTTTCTGTTACAAAATTGACTACAAACTCTGAGATTACTGCACATTTTGATGCGTCTTGCAATGAAAGTCAAGTAAGTTCGTCCTTCTACTTTTATTTCGACATGTGTTAATTTTTTTAACTTAATAATTTCATCATTTTTTTGTTATTAACTATTAAAAAAAATTAATGAAGGAGTCCGATCTATTTTCAAAGTTGAAGCAAGTTGAATTAGATGTTGAAAAGGTATGCATTTTTTTTTTGTATTCAAAATTAAGTATTATTTGTTTTGAGTTTATTTATTTTGATTGTTTTTTAAATTTTTTAGATGGTAGAATCTGGTGATGATGTTTCCCCTCCTGAAAAGCTACTTTTGAAGTATGATGATAATGATAAAGACAAAGATGATGTGCATGTCAAGCGTAAACTTGTGGATGCATTCTCTTCAATAACAACTAATAAGAAGGCAAAAGCGATTATCAAGATTGAACGTGACAATGACTGAGATTTTGAGAGTTATTTGTTTTGGTTATGATTTGCATTGTTTGGATTCTATTGTTTGATGGTTTGTTTTTTGTTTTGTTTAGTACCACCATTTCTGGGTGATAATTTGATTTATTTTGATTTTATTTATTCAATAAATAAAGAACAATTATTACGTTTAATTTATTGAGTTCTTTAATTTAGTGATTGTAATAAATATTTCCTAAATTAATTACAATAATCAATCCTATTACCATAATATCGTAATTTTTTTATTTTTTGGTCATATTAATTGATTTTTTTGAAAGTTTCCAAAAATATTGATTTTGTATATGCATATATATGGTATGAATGATAGATCCTATTATAAGAGATGAAGTAATATATATATATATACATACACATATATATAGTATGTAAATCACGTCATATGAAGTAATATTAAAAATTCAATTTGGATATTTTAGTAAGTTATATTACCAAGTATAACTGTTTTTTTGGTGTTAATTATGAACTATTTAGTATATAGTATAAAATTGTATATAGCCTCTCTGCATATTAAGTAATTAATTTATTAAAAAATATTAATTAACCTCTTAATTTGTATAAAAAATCGATCCATTAAATAATATGATCATTATATAAATATTATATTTCAATCAAATATTATCACCAATTTGAGAAATATCTTAAAGAATATACCCACAAAAATTGAATCTCATTGTGATGATTATGTATTATGCAAAAAAAAAAACTAATTTGAAAATTTGATTTTTACCCATTGTAGATCTCTAATAATTTGAAAATATGTTTAAATATTGATTTTTTAATATGTTTTTTTTAAAGAAATTATATATTATATCATATGCAATATATAATATATTATATATATATCAACAATACATAATAAAAATCGAAAAAGTTAATTTGTGAATTATCTTTCCGGGGATCATACAGGAACTATACTATATAAACTATAAATATCTATTTTATTTTTTCTCCAATAATGCATGATTTTAATACCATATATAAGAAATATTTAAGATCTCAAATATGTAATATGAATATTTAGATACTATATATATACATGATAAAATATTATCTTATAATAATACATTTCTACAGATCTACGTATTTATGTATTATGTTTTGAGCTCATATTATAAACCCATATATAATAAAGAATACACAGTCTACATTCCTATATGTGATTTCATTATATATCTTTATTACTTTTTGATCTAATGGTTTGAAAACACATATTGTGATAGCTCATAAATACGTCTCGGATATATCAGTAAGGATTTTTGAAGCTGATTCAGTGAAGAATCGAAATGATGAAGTTATCTGAAAAAATTGTTATAGGAAACAAGCGAAGTCGAGAAAACACAAACACTGAAGGTAAGTGTTTACGTAATTTATAGATTAATTAAGTTTATGATTTTCGTATATGATTGATTAGAGTAAATTAATTTATGTTGCTGGATTGTTGTACAGTGTTGTTCAATGTGTATAAGTTGAGGTATTTAATATGCTATATTAAATTAGGTCCTACATTTTTATACCTAATTTATCAGAATGTTTATAAGTTATGCTATCCATTTTCTGTATGTCGACAATTACAAGAGAAGCTAAAAGAAGGAAAAGGGAAAATAGTAAAGTGAAAGAAGTGATCAGAAAATAGTGTTGATTTATATTGGAAATGAGATAATTGTTGTTCGAGGATTTGCATTTCATGTGGTTTGGGATTGTATTTATGCTGCAGTTTGTGTCACTGCAATAGATTGTAATATTTTCTCTATATATCAATCATTTTGTGCATTCTAGTTGATTTTATTTTTTCAATTAAAATTATTGAGTTTGTAGGGATAGTGTTGTTATTTATTACCTTTATTATCAGAATGTTTATAAATTCTGTTTTATGCACTTGGCCGTGTATCACTTTTATTTACTATTATCAGAATGTTTATCATATTACATTCATAATAATAAATATATACATTAAATTATATAATGTTTATATATACACCATGTTTGTCTTGGCCATTAGTGAATAATTGTACAACCCCTTAGTATCTAGATTATACTAGATGGTTATTATTTTAATAATTTTTTTAATTAATATTTTTGAACTTTTAGGATTATCATTAATTGGTAAACTTATCATGATACTAAATTTTTTATGTTGTTTTTTTTTTCCTTTATCATTATATATTATATTGTTTATATATACTAATTAGACATTATTATCAATAGTTCCTTCTGTTATAACTCCAACAAAATTTGTTAAAAATTTGAACAATCAAAGAGATGTTGATTTGAGCATTATATCCTACCCATTTTCTCGAGCTCCTCCAACGGACATTAGTAATGGTAATGTAATTTTTTTTTCTTTTTCCAAACAATTTTTATTACAAGTAGTTTGCATTTTTAAGGCAATTAATTTTTAATTTTTGATTTGAATTGTATACAGTTGGTTCGACGTCTATTGCTCATTATCCAATTCTTTCTGATAATCACAGAAATACCTCTTAGTCATCCATTCTATTTGACATTAATACTACCATTGATGATATTGGTGATTTGAGTGGAAATACGATACTGTATCGTGATGAAAATTTAACAAATGGTATGAAATTATCTTTTTTTTTTTTTAATAACTAAGCCGAATTGCATTTATAAAGTTGATATATATTATAATTCATTGTATTTCTCTTCTATAAATAATAAATTTTATTTCTTATGCAGATTGTGATAGAGCCTTTAGGCCGATTGAAGTTAATAACATTGGTATGTAAAAATTAAGAATTTCAAATTATTTAATGTATATTATTTTAGTGTAAGCATCGATTATAACAAATTATTATATCATACAGGGTATTTGGACAATGGTGATCCAATGTACAATTATCAGTATTGTGATTCTTTGTTTTGGTATGAAGAGAGATTACGCTCAGATAAAAATCAGACAAATCCAAAATATTCTGGATGTTGCATTCATGGAAAGATTCAATTGCCTGTATTGAAGATGCTGCCCACAATATTACATGACTTGATGTTTTTAGATAGTCCTAAGAGCAAACATTTCTTGAAAAACATTAGGTCATATAATAGTATGTTTTGTTTTACATCTATGGGAGGCAATATTAATTCTGACTTGAATAAGTCAAGAACTCCACCGATTTTTCAATTAAATGGTCAAAATTACCATTTAATTGGAAGTTTGCTCCCTGAACATAATGAGACCCCAAAGTTTGCTCAGTTGTATATTTATAACACTGACAATGAAGTTGCAAATAGACTAAGATCAGTAAGGTGAGAATTTATAATTGATATCTATTTTTATTTTTTTCCTTTATAAAACCTACTAGACTTATATTTTTCCAACAAATTGATGACATATCATTTACAAATTTTATAGGCAAGACAGTGGAACAAATAACCTTCATACAGAGATTGTTTCTGAATTGAAAAATATGTTGGATCAAAACAACGTTCTTGTGAGATCTTTTAGAATGGCTACTAATAAGATAAACAAGGAAGGTCTATATGAAGTTAGATTACGATTGATTAGAAGAAGGGGTAAAAATGCAAGGATGTACAATTTGCCAACCGTTTCAGAAGTAGCAGCATTGATTGTTGGTGATTTCGACCAATCGATGGGTGATAGGGATATCATCGTCGAGACACAATCCGATCAACTAAAGAGGATAAATGAATTAAACCTATCATATCTTGGACTGCAATATCCTCTATTGTTTCCATATGGTGAAGATGGATATAAAGAGAATATACAATTTTCTGAGTTGAGGGTATCAAATCGCGGAGGGAGGAAGAGAGTAAGCATAAGAGAGTTTTTTGCTTACCATTTGCATGAGAGAATAATTGAGATTTCTACAATTTTATACAGTCGAAGATTGTTTCAGCAATTTGTGGTTGATGCGTATACAATGATTGAGTCATCCAGACTGATGTATATAAGGACTCATCAGAAATAGTTGTGTTGTGAGATGTACAAAGGTCTTAATGATGTACTTTTACAAGGTGAAACAGATCCATATACTCAAGGAAAGAGAGTAATCCTACCTTCTTCTTTTACCGGTGGGCCACGTAACATGATTCAAAACTATAAAGATGCTATGGCTATCTGTAAATGGGCAGGCTATCCCGACCTTTTCATAATATTTACCTGTAATCCAAAATGGCCAGAGATTGTTCGGTTTGTGGGAAGTAGAAATTTGAGGCCAGAAGATCGTCCGAATATTGTATCCTGAGTTTTTCAAATAAAATTAGATGTTTTGATTAAGGATCTTCGACACAATAAATTATTTGAAAATGCCATAACAGGTTAAAATTCATTAACTTTTTGATCAATTCATATTTTAGTGATACCTCACTATATTATTATAAATTGCATGTTTTAACTTTTTATCTCAATACTCATGTTGCAGTTGTATATATTGTTGAATTCCAAAAACGAGGTCTACCACATGCTTACATTCTTCTCTTTTTATCTAAGGAAGATAAATACCCAGCACCAAATGACATTGATAGAATAATTTCTTCTGAGATTCAAGACGAGAAGTCGGATCCCATATACTATTCAGCAGTGTCTGATTATATGATTCATGGACCATGCGGTAATGCAATAAAGAATTTATCGTGCATGTTGGATGAACGATGTACCAAACATTTCCCTAAAATGTTTGTTGATTGTACATCCATTAATGAGTCTGGATATCTGGTATATAGAAGAAGAGATGATGGTAGAATAGTGATAAAGAAAAGTGTGTATTTGGATAATAGACATGTCGTTCCACATAATTGTTACCTATTGATAAAGTATGGTGCTCACTTAAATATTGAATGGTACAACCAATCACGTTCTATCAAGTATTTGTTCAAATATGTGAACAAAGGACATGATCGTGTGACAACGACATTCTACCGGAGTGCGAGTGATCAAAATAAACATGCAGAAGTCGCGAGATAAAAATGTACTATGATTGTCAGTACATCTCACCATGTGAAGCGGCTTGGAGGACATATGGATTTGAAATACATTACAAATACCCTCCCGTTGAGAGATTGAGCTTTCATCTTCCTGATGAACTGAACATAATTTTTGCTGATAATGATTCGTTGGAAAATGTTCTTAGTCGTGAATCTATAAATCATAGTATGTTTTTAGCTTGGTTTAAGGCTAACAAGAAGTATCTGGAAGTAAGAAGTCTTACTTACTCTGAATTCCCACAAAAGTTCGTATGGAAACAAGACACTAGAGAGTGGGTTCCGAGATAAAGATAATTTTCATTAGGAAGAATTCATTACGTCCCTCCTGGATGTGGGGATTCTTACTATCTCAGGTGTCTTCTTAACATAGTAAGAGGGGCGACATGTTATGATGATTTGAAAAAGGTGAATGGGCAACAACATGCATCATACCGAGATGCATGTTATTCATTAGGATTGTTGGAAGATGACAAAGAATATATCGATGAAATCATTTATGTAAGTTTTTGGGCATCTTCACAATCCTTGCGAGTATTATTTGTGACACTGTTGTCGTCTGATTCTATGAGTCGTCCAGAAATTGTTTGGGAAAGTTGTTGGAAATATCTATCAGATGACATACTGCATAAACATAGGGCGTTGCTTCGAAATCAAGGTGATGTTATGTGTTATATTTGAATATGATTTACCAATTGTTTTTTTATTTACAAAATAAAAGTGTTTTTTATTTTACTTGATTTAGATATGTAGAATATATGTTTTTTATTAATTAATATTTGAGTGTTATATTGCAGATTTGATATTGACTGATGATGAGATAAAAAATCTTACGTTATTGGAGTTCGATAAGTTATTGAGATATCGTGGAAAAAGCTTGAAAAAATTTGATTCAATGCCCATTCCAGGTGTTGATTGTTTCTCAAATTATCAAAATAAATTGATCAATGATGAGCTCCAATATGATTTTGAAGCATTGGTCGTGGAACATAATATGATGCCGCATAATTTGAATGATGAACAACATCAGGTTTATCAAACAATAATGAGTGTTGTGGAGTCAAATCAGGGAGGACTTTTTTTTGTTTATGGCTACGGAGGTGAAGGAAAGACATTTGTCTGGAAAACACTTTAGGCGGCCATTAGACCAAAAAGAGATATCGTGTTGAATGTTGCTTCTAGCGGTATAGCTTCTCTTCTTCTTCCAGGTGGAAAAGCCGCCCACTCTAGGTTTGCGATACCAATTAATCTGACTGAGGATTCGACTTGCAACATCAAGCAAGGAAGTCCACTAGCTGAACTTCTGGTGACGAAGCATATGGGATGAAGCTCCGATGGCGCATAAACATTGCTTTGAAGCACTTGATAGAAGCATGCGTGATATCCTAAGGTTCACCAATCCCGAAAGCCATGATTGACCTTTTAGTGGAAAGACAGTTGTTTTGGGAGGAGATTTTTGACAAATACTACCAGTTATTTCGAAAGGAACAAGACAACATATAGTAAATTCAACAATCAATTCTTCTTATCTTTGGAGACACTACAAGATATTGAGACTTACAAAGAATATGAGACTTCAGAGTTCTGTTATGTCTGATGATGAACGTGCAAGATTGAAGATGTTTTCAGAGTGGATTGCTGATATAGGAGATGACAAAATTGGAATTGATAATGATGGTATAGACAATATTGATATCCCAGATGACATCTTGCTGAAGAACTTTGGTGATCCTATTGCTATAATCGTTCAAAGTACATATTCTCAATTCGTTAGTGCTTCGAATGATTCGACTTATCTGCATGATAGGCTCTAATACTTGATGTGGTGGAGAAAATCAATGATTATATGACTTCTATCAGTGATGGTGAAGTTAGGACCTACCTAAGTTCTGATACAACATGCAAGTCGGATTCTAATGTTGATATTTTGGAAGATGTTCACACAACAGAATTCTTAAATGGAATCGAATGTTCTGGTATGTCGAATCATGAGTTGAATTTGAAAGTAGACACTCCAGTGATGTTGTTGAGAAATATAGACCATTCTATGGGATTATGCAATGGAACTAGATTGATTGTTACGAGGCTTGCTGATCATGTGATCGAAGCAAAGTTTATATCAGGAAATAATTCTGGTGACAAGGTTTTGATTCCCAGAATGTCATTAGTTCCTTCCGATAAGAGATTGCCCTTCAGGTTTCAACGTAGACAGTTCCCTTTGATTGTCTCATATGCCATGACTATTAACAAAAGTCAATGTCAATTTTTATCTCATGTAGATCTCTTTTTAAAGAAATGGGTTTTTTGTCACGGTCAACTTTACGTTGCAGTTTCCAGAGTCACAAATCAAGAGGGGTTGAAGATCCTAATTTGCGACAATAATGGTGTAGAAATGAGCTCAACAACTAATGTTGTGTATAAAGAAGTTTTTCAGAATTTGTAGTTTATATATTTGCTACGAAACATGAACATTTTTTATTAAACTCCAATAATATTTTTAGTTAATATATTTTTATATTATGTCAATTATACGTATAATATTCATGATATAAATTTTATTATTTATATATTTTTAATACAAAAATGTACTTATTCTTTTATAAAAATATGAAATTTATTTGTCCGTGCAACACGGGTCATATATTAGTTTATATGTAAATGAACAAACCTATAATCTATATATATACTTAAAATGAGTTCAAGTTTTTTTTCATTTTTTAAGTTGAGTTTAAAATATGTCATATGCATGCAATCATATATTAATGATGTATATATCTGAAATATAATTATACCAAATACAATATTTATATTATCATATTTTATTTTTTGTTGATACTTCAAGACCGTATTCATGGATAATAATTATGAGATTGACTTACTTTTCGTGTCCCAGTTGAATAGTCCATATTTATTTTCTTGTACATTCCAATAAACAATAAACTTTCTACGTTATAATATATTTTTCATTCTAAATTGTATTTATAGACAACGAACATTTACTTAATATTATGTTTCCTATATTAATGTTTAATTCACGATCCTTCCTTTTATGTTTTAAATATATATATTTGTTGATGTGCAAATTTGTATGGAAGAGTCAAGTCAAACACCATATAATTTGGATAATATGAAATAAAGTCGAAAACGAATAAAAACACAAAGATTAGGGTTGAATTGTTTTATAGCTAAATGTCAAAGAATAATATGTCATAACACAATGAATTTCAGATTAAAGAATAATGAGTTGGTCTCTTGTACACTCGTCGCATGGTGCGACGGGACCGCGCACGATCGTGCTTGGGGCACGGTCGTCCGTGCGTTACAATACAAAAAATCACATATTTATAGCCCTAAAAGACATACTTAGAGATAAAAATCATGGTCGTGTCCTGGGGCACGGTCGACCGTGCGTCACAACACAAAAAATCACATACTTATAGCCCTAAAAGACATACTTAGAGATAAAAATCATATACTTGTGTGGCGCACTATCGACCATGCCCCATACCGTGCGCTACACATGTGCTATATTGTTGCGCATGGTTGGATCGTGCCCCATAGTGCGAGAAAAAAATCACATACTTAGAACAGAAAATGACATACTTGTACACTGTTGTGGCACACGGTTGACCGTGTTCCGGGACACGACCGTGCGCGGTCCCATCGCACGGTGCTACGGTTGCACGTAAGTTTTTGCGAAGAATAATATGATGTAAGTTAAGAATAATCGAATAAGATTGCATACGATTTTAGGGATTCGATATGATTAAATCAGATTTGATTCTATCTTTGATTCGTTTCTTTTTTCGAATATCTTGAACTTGAAGAGCTCTACTTGAATAAACTTGTTGAAGCCATTGAATTGTGTTGAGAAAGTGGCTATGGCCGGCCCGGTCACTTCTGTCCGGCTTTAAATTTAGCCATCCTTCCATATTAGGATTTTGGTTGGTCGGTCTCCGACTAGGTTGTATTTGGTCTTCTGGTTGAACATATGTCCCAACTTTAAACGACTGAGGTTCGAGATGTAACAATATGTTCAATCAATAATGATAATTATGTTTCTAGCTCATCAATTAACAACATATTAAAAAATTCATTTGTATAATTTATTTTCCAAACAACATAGGAAAAAATAAAATAGACAATAAAAGGTATCATCCATTTGAAAGAACACTCCCTTCAACTTATCATGTGCCAACTATACCGTACCATTGAGTCGTCTTCACGAAGGATAAAGCGCGTCTGACCTTATATAAAACTGTTTTTTATTTATTTATAATTCTTTTTCCTAAAATATGGATATAAATATATAATTCTTTTCTTGCACCGCCGGTTTCCTGTTCCTTTTTTTATTTTATCAAATACTCTCTCACCGATCTAAATTGGCAGCCCCGGAAAACCAGAAATTACTCGATAAAAATAGGAAAATTCTAAGGATGAAGATTTTCGTGAAGACACTCAAGGGCTCTCACTTCGAAATCGAAGTGAAACCTGAAGATATGGTTTGTTTTCTTTATATATTTTTCTAGTACAATTTTCGTGAAATCAATTCTCGGTATGAAATTTGGATGCACCTTCTTAAAATAATGGTAATAATAATAATTAATTTGTTGCCGATTAATTTTGTTAAAATTTTGTAGTTCAATCAGAAGCGGGAATTTTATTAGGGTATTAGCTGTGGTTTTGGAACTGTGGGAATTTGATGTCCTCGTATTGTAATTTTGCTTTGTGATGAATTTCCAGTTTGCTGCTATACTTCACTTAGTTTCCTAGTTAAGATGTGGAGGATTCTTTTGTTATCATCATAGTCAAATTTGTGTTGGAATTTTAGTAATGTGTGGGAGTGTGATTTATGCTACTAATTCCCTTGTGATTCAAACCTGAAGTGATGGAATTTAATGCTCAAATATAGCAATATCGATGTTCTGTCTAAAACTAAGTTTCCTGTTGATTTGTCACTGTACCATTGGGGAATTGAGGTCTGGAGGTCAAGCCGCGGTGTCATCTTTTGATGTTGGATGATGAGGGAAAGATGTCAGGAAGGAATCCTGTAATCAATCTAAAAGCTAACTAAGAAAGCATGTGGAAATTTTCAATGTACTACCATCAAATAGTCTGGTGAATATCGAACCATCATCATATATGTAGGCTATTATACTGGCTCGTCAAACCTCTAGGAAACATTTGTTATATAAAGGCTCGAAACGGAATTATCCATCTCCATGTAAACGTATGTTCCCATAATTGCGGAAACATGTGATTGGGGAAAGACGCTTTACCGGATTTTCAGAAGCCAGCTAAGCGACCTGGACAAAGCCGCCAAAGGGATCTGTTTCGTGTAAAATAAGAATTTAATCATTTGTTGATTGCATTGAGATCTGTAGCTTCCTCGGGGGAACCGATTAAATTATCATTAAAATTTCCTCTTGTCGTTTTCCTGAACCTATCAGTTTTCTTTCGAGGCTAGGTTTGTTGTATTTAGCCAAAAGTGCTCAAATGGAGAAATTAGTTTCTCAATTTTGGCTGCCAATTAGATTAAGCAAAACTTTATTTTCTGTATTCTTAATGGTAGGGGGAAACATTGCATAAGGATTATACTTTAATCTGTTCTACAGTAATATGGTCAGAAGAGCAAGAGAGTGTCCCGCTCATGGTCATTTGAATATTTTAAAGAGTATAAATTTGGAAGTAGTAGAAGGATATGATTTCTTTCAAAAGACGCCGTGAGCATAGATGAAATGCAATTACTTCTCATGTAGAGCGCGCGCACACACACACACACACTTATTTACATATATTGTTGCATATGTGATCATATTGTACAAAATTTTGGTGGGATTTTTGTTGTTGGTGCTATTGTCTCTTTTATATGTTTACTGAGTAACAAGTGATATTTGTTGGTTCTGCTGTATTTCCCATCAAAACCATATACTGTCACATGCTGACTGGATTTACTGAAGCGTGTATTATATCTTTCTCTACTCCTAGTTTTTACCCCAAGTTTTTGGTGGTGATTTTTTGTTACCAATTCATATGAAGTATGAACCTTTTTTCTTAGTTTCAACCACCTTATTTTTTTGGGCAGGTCTCAGATGTGAAGAAAACAATAGAAAGTGCACAAGGAGCAGATACTTATCCTGCTGCACAACAGATGCTTATTCATCAGGGCAAGGTTCTTAAAGATGGCACAACACTGGAAGAAAATAAAGTTGCAGAAAATAGTTTTGTTGTTATTATGCTGTCCAAGGTAAAAGATGATCCTGTTAGATCATTATATGTTTTTGGACTTGGATTTTTTAAAACTACATCTAGTTTTTCTTTTTATATTATCCTTTTCTTTCCTTTTGTTTTTCATATCCTTTTATGTATTTTCTATTCACTGTGGTACTTTATCTATAAAGTTCGTTATAATATATTGTAGAACAAGGCATCCCCTGCTGAAGGGTCAACAACATCAAGTGCACCCACTGTGAAGGTAAAACATCAAATTTTGTTGGACACTTCTCTGGTTAGATGATCCCAAATTAATAAACAACCAAACATGTTTCTTTATCCTGTTTTACAAATCTTCTTCTAGATATCCCTTATGAAATAGGTCGTTGTACTCTTCAGTAACCTTTTGAGAGTACACATGTGAAACAGACTTAATATTACTACATTTATTTGACCTGTTGACATATTGACTAAACCTTCCACCTAATCTGAATGTCAAAGTGGTACATAATTGTCTGGAATAGACTTAATTCCACAGTCTGATTGCACTTGTGAAAACGGTTTACAGGAATATTGCTTTTTCAAGGGTCAGCTGGTTCTTTTAATGCTCCTCTGATTTTTATTCAAATTGTTCTTATTGCCAAACTGATGTAGTAAAGTACCACAGAAAGCTCTTTATTTCATTTCTATAAAAGGTTTTCCGTATTATGTGCTAAGAGGGACTTAATTGCATTTTCATGGTTCTGGTGTTTTGATGACATAAGAAATCAGGAGGGTATCCAACCTTTGTATTGAAAACCTTGAAAACTGAAACCAATGCCTGAATTTCCATTTATGAAGTGGCTTACACACACACACACACACTCACACTCCATCTATTGAACTCAATACTTTAAAAAACGAAAAAATTTACTTCTATTCTCCGAGTTCTCTGACTGTTGTTTCTGTAGGTTGCTAAATAATGTTGATTGACAGTGACAATTTTCTCTTACTTCATTCTATTATTACTATGTGAAAAGAAAAAATTTATGCTGCTATTCTGTGATCTTGTTGCTGAGAGTTACAGGATTTTATTGTCTCACTCCTTATAGGCACCACAAGCAAGTGCTCCACCTCCAAATCCAGTACCCACAACAACTCAACCTCCTGCAGCAGCGTGAGATTTGTTTACTTGTCTTCTCATATTTCTTAAGACCTTATTGTTTATCCCTCCACCCTTTTCACCTTGATTGCACAGATGCTTGATTGGTGGATATGATTTTCTTTTTAATTTATGTCTTGCATGATTTTTTCTACTCCATAGATCTGCTCCTGCACCTACTGCTGCTCCTATTCCAGTTGCCAGTGATGTGTGAGTATCTGTTAAATGAGATTTGTTGTGAATAAACATCTTTTCTAAATGGTTTGCTTTAGTAAACTTGATTCTTCTATTGAGTATTGATGGGTTGTTTCTGGTAGCAGCTCGGACGTGTATGGTGTGGCTGCATCTAATCTAGTGGCTGGTAACAACCTTGAGGGAACAATCCAGCAGATTCTTGATATGGGTGGGGGAAGTTGGGACAGAGATACAGTTGTTCGAGCTCTTCGTGCTGCTTTCAACAATCCAGAGAGAGCAGTTGAATATTTGTACTCTGTAAGTGTCTCAGACTTTTAATGCTTCTCTTTAACTTCTCTGATGTTTTTGGTGATGGTGAGTGATTTACATGATACCCTAAGCCTTATTACTGGGAAAGTGAATGTGTATATATGCATTTAGCACCTTTGTCTAAAACTTCTGCTGATCTCTCTAGGATGGAGAGGAGACTTTCCTGTGAAGTTCTTTGTTGACTTTTTCCTCTTGAATGAACAACTCACCATTTCTAACCTTTTTATTTTATTAACACCATGATGCTACCTATTACTTCTTCATTGGGCCTTTCAAGGGGGGCCGCTTCCTGAACTAATCTGCATTTCTATCTTGTCTCTGCTTGTATGTTTTGTTTGAGTTACAGGATTGAAGTAGTCGACAATCTCATTTGTTCTTATGGTGTCACTTGATCCATCCAGTTATAGTTTCTGCTAGTTATAATCTATATTTAGATTTCCATTCTCATAGCATGTCCATTTCCTTACTGATCATTTCCGATGAGTGTATCTCAGACCTTATTGCTTGTGTTTGATGTATTTCAGGGGATCCCTGAGTCAGCAGAAGCTCCACCTGCACCTGCATCTGGAAATATTCCTAGTGAGCAGGCCGATATTATTCCTGCTCAACCTCAAGCAGGCCAACCAGCACCTGTACCTTCAACTGGCCCCAATGCAAATCCGCTGGATCTTTTTCCACAGGTTTTTGGTTATTTTGTGTTTTTTGTTCTTCATTCATCTTATTGAAACTATTTGGGTCGAGGTACAGTGATACTTCATTACAGGGTATTCCAAATTTGGGTGGTCCAAATGCTGGTGGTGCGAATACCCTAGATTTTCTTCGCAACAGTCCACAGGTAGAGTTATATGAATGCCCTTATTGTTATGAAAAAAAAAGTGTCTTCACGAGATTTTACTATTTTGGTCAATTCTTTTGAAATTGTTAATTTGGTGCAAGCTTGGAGATGAGTATGACATTCTCTTACAATAGAGCAGATTTTGAGGGTCCAATTTACATATCATTTAGAAAGAATTCAAAATTAATGTAAATACAAAATGTGTTTTCTACGCCATTGCACTTGTTTTACAATTTGACCAAAATTGCAATCAATAGTAAAAAAACATGGCTAAATTGATAATGTTGAAAGAATTGATCAAAATAGGAGAATCTCACTACAAATGTATATATAGAATATCTGTGAAAGCATTAAGTTGTCAATATATTGCTTCAGTTCCAAGCCTTGAGAGCGATGGTGCAGGCCAACCCGCAGATCTTGCAGGTATTACAGTGCCCTTTATAAATTTTCATACCTCTGTTAATATTCAATACCTTATTAGAGAGGCTTGAGTTGATATATGTATTTCGTGGCAGCCCATGCTTCAGGAACTAGGAAAGCAAAATCCTCAATTAGTAAGACTGATTCAAGAACACCAAGCTGATTTTCTTCGCCTTGTCAACGAGCCTATTGAAGGCGGAGAAGGGTATCATAGACATCATATTTATGCTTGGAACATTCTTACGCTATTGTTGAAAATGTGAATATTTGGGACTAATTTGTATTTCTTTTTCTTGATGCAGTATCAACAACATACTGGGGCAGCTTGCAGGAGCTGCACCACAGGCTATAGCTGTTACACCTGAGGAACGTGAAGCTATCGAAAGGGTAAGTACATACTTGTTTTTTAGCTTATACACCCTTTTCGAAGTCAATAGCAGGGTTGTGTTTGCAGTGCCTATATGTAAATCTAACCAACCATCCTTTTCTCTTTCATATAATTGAATTACTGTATTTTACAATAGTACAACTGATATAACAATCATGCTGTTGTTCTGTTAACCTGCTGATTTGAAATTGTCACTGTGAATCTAAAACATAAAAATATTGGAATTCAGAAGATGGGCGCATACCTGGGTGTGTATAGGGTGAAAATTTTGGAAAAGAAAGCATCGGAAAATTGATATATTAAAGAGATGGGAAATTTCACATCTGTTCACATAGGAATAGGGGTACATCATTAGTCTATAGTGAAATAACTGTAAATGCACATTAATGGAAAGCATAGGAAGGCATGAATGTCTGTGGTTGTGATACATGAGAAGGAATTGTGAAGAGAAACATTATTAGCGGAATGTAGACAAACACAGCCATGACTTGAAAATGTGAGCTTTAGTCTGTATTTTTCTTGTTCGTGTCTTAGTAATGTTCACTGAGCCACACAATGGAATCATGAATGAATTATCATTGATTACTTTGTTTCATTTGCATCACCTTTTTCAGCTAGAAGCCATGGGATTTGATCGAGAACTCGTGCTAGAAGTTTTCTTCGCCTGCAACAAGAATGAGGAGTTGGCTGCAAATTACCTCTTAGATCATATGCATGAGTTTGAAGACTGATAGCAGGGGTATAAATTCGGACAAATTTCATCTTTCAATACCCACATCTTATTTCCTTCTCTCACTTACCTTCTTCTGTGCTTATGGTGAACCGTTATTCTCTCTGCGATATATAGAATTTAGAGGATATCATGCTTGGAGAAATGTAATTGTCCTCTGGTGTCTACAATTGTCTCTTTAATATCTATGTCGAAATTTCTGTGATGGCTCTAAGGGGATCTTTATTTCGAGTAAGCAGAAGTTTATTTGTTTCAGTATAATGCAAGACTTAATTCAGTATCTTTCGTGAGAACAATGGATGATAGGTTCTTTGTTTCAGATCTTTTGTTTTGCCGAAACTGTTTCGATGATAGGAGAATCTGAGGGGACTTTTAATACCAACTAATTTTTTATATGATATCATAGCTCTATGACACTAATCTATAGGACACGAAATGTAACATATCCTGATAGTATGAATTTCCAACTTTGATTAAAATTATATTTATTTTCATGCTCATAGGAAAGTAAAATGGGTATTTCGATAACATAAAACAAGACGAATACATCTGAAACTGAACTGGTATTGTAAATTTCAATTCATCATTCATAACATTTATCTCTGTTATTGGTCAACCGAATATTATTGCTGCACTAATTAAATTAAGGACTTTTTTTTATCATTTACATTGAAAAGCTAATTTGAAATCACTTTTTTTTTTTTACTAATAACTCACATTTACCATTCTTTCTTTTTTTTTTTTTTTTCCCCAAACACCCCTTTATGTAATGAAATCTGAGACTATAACCAAAATCAAACACCACACACATAGTTGACACGTATAATGTGGTTATAGGTGAAGCAACACCGCCACCAAACTCAAACCAGTCATCCTCCCTTCATCTTTCGATTATCAAACGTGGACAATAAACTTTTCTATTTCATTGGAGGAGAGAGAAAGATTAGGGAGTTTTCACTGTGTTCAATTTGCAACCATAAAATCTTGATAGTAGAAGTGGGCCAAATGGTCGAGAGTGTGTGTGCAGTGAACATGTGGATTTGCTGCTAAGATGGATTCGGTGCATATCATAAAGCTTTATTAACATCAACATGGGATTCAATGCTGACAAAATAAACTACTTCTGTTTTGTCATCTCATACGTCACTTACTTCTTACAATTACTAATTATTGAAAGTTATTACAATTAATCACATCTGTTAGTTATAATTGTCTGCACAACCGAAGTCTCTAGAATACTAAGATTAGGTACATATATGTATGGGATCACTATGTACTAAACATATATAATAGAGGATTCCTAATATTGTGAGAGTGGATTTTACAGAATTGATGCGTGTTTGCCTTCTTTTATTAATTACTTTTGCAAAAGATGGCATGTCATCATCATGTACCAATCATGGTAATCATCACTTCTTTCATTAATGAACCTTTTGGATTTTTCCAGTTTGTGTTGATCAAATATATAGAGCAAAAATCGTCTCTTTTGCTGTATATATATTCAGTTTGTAAATTCATGATTTTACAAAGCAATTAATTAAATACTACAATAAAATTATATCGTCAATAAACAATTAGAATGATTATGTGATATATATTTTTTGGATGTATCGATGGTATTAATCAAATCAACTTCAATGAATTCATGAGTTTCATCACTAAGTCACGCTCGAAAGCAACTTTCACTTTGCAAATATTCTATTAAAAAAGAAATTTAATATACCTAAAGTTAGATTTCTAGATACGAAATCATTATCCATAAACAGTACTGGCAATGTCATAGTCTAGCTTATTATTACTACTTACAAGGACAAAATCATTTTCTCTTTGTTCTTATATGCAAAATACCCTTCTATGAATAAGGAAAAATAATTTATATCCGTTCATAATTAAAAAATGCCAATTAATTAATGAGTATAAATCTCACGCCATTGTGTTTTCTCTTTCCATACAACAAAGTTACATTTCTTTTGGTAGGCTGCATTTTAGTCATGTTTCCTGCAAGAAAATTATGTTGCATTATATTACTCAGACAGAGAGATAAATATATTCAAAAAATTATTTGAAAAGGTAATATCATGTATAAAGAAATAGAAATTAATTTATTCTTTTAACTTAATATTACGCACATCCTAAATCCTATCTATATAGATAACTAGCATAATGTCCGTGTAATACACGGGATTTTTATAAAAAAATTAAATAAAAGTTGGTAAATTTGAAAAATATAAATATTATTTATATATTAAAATTAAATATATGATTTGTGCAGTGCATATCATTTAATTGAACATTAAATAAAACATAATATGATTAAATAATTATTTAATTGTAGAATTATAATTAGTTTCATTTGTAGAGGATCATAATTTTTTATTTATTGTTTTAAAAAGAATATATATTATTATGTCTATTATGTTATTCATCACACCCCCCTATTTTTTTTTTTGTTTGCTTTTTATTTTCAACGTCTATAACAACTCTCACCTTTCTTTTCAAATAAATGATAAAAAAATGAAAGTCAAAACTTTACAAATAAATTTCATAATTTATTTTAAATCACATATTCAAAAAATTTATTCAATTTCATTAATTAATAAGGTTGAATAACCATTTTCAATCAGCCCCACCTTTATTTTAGTTTTTTTCTATTTATTTATATTTTTTCTTTAAACTTTTAAATTTCACAAATTTCAATTATGAAAATAATTTATAATATTGAATTTTAGCATATGTTATTTAGATAAATCTATTAACATTACTGTATTATTTAATTAGTAATGTTTCTTAGTAACATAAAATTTGAAGTAATTAATTAGCTACATTTAATGTGAAAATATTGTATGTTTGTCATGTGGCATTCTTGGTCCTTATATATATAAAGATTGGTTTTGAGGGAAAAAAATTAGTACCTTAGAAGTAGAAACAAAATCAAAATACAAAACCAGAAAAATTCTAACAAAAATGGCAGAAAACTCAAAGCAGCAATGGCATGATGACTACTTGGAGAAAATTTCACAGCTGTCCACATACAAAGTTATTCCACAATCTTTGCTCTTCCCACGTATTATATATATTTTGTTCTTTCCTTCTTGTTCTTTTGCTTTTGTTTCTTCCTGAAAACTATATATAGGAATATGGGTGAAATTCCATTTTCCTTTTACAGATACGAGACTTAGCTAAGGCTTTAACGATCTTGCTACCTACCTTTCTCCACTATAACTAACATAGGCAACATTAAAGGCCTCATTTAGTATAGAGAAAAAAGTGAGAAAAAAAAATGTTAGGAATAACAAAAGTGGTGGTTGCAAATCATGTTGGAGTCCAGTGTTGTTTGAATCCTAAGAGCAAAATTTAAGAACTTTACCCCTTTAGGATAGCATCTTTGTCAGGCATAAGCATAAGACTCGAACTGAATTATGAAAAATTAAGAAAAGTTTAAGTTTAACATGCAACTGCCTTATTGTAGAGAAAAGTGTGATAATGGGTAAAGCCAAATATGATAACAAAAAAATTATTTTAGTCAAGTTCATGCGAAACATTTTTTTAGTTAAAAAAGTGATTGTTTGACATAAATATCCTTACTTAAATACCATGCGTACATGTGAGTGTGTTTGTGGTGTGTGGTTCGTGTATTGCATGAATCGTGTGGTTTGTGAGATTTGTGCAATGCACAACCCATGTATATATATGTGGTGTGTGGTTCGTGCATAGAACTAACCATGTAGTTTTTGTGGGACCAGTACATGTGTGTTTTATGTATTGCACAGAACGTATAGCGTGTAGTTTTTATGGGTCATGTAATGTACGATATATGAACGCGCACATTTGCATCAAATTTGTATGTCATATGAAGATTGAGACACATTTCATTAAAAATATGGCAATCAATTTCACTATAAAAATTGTTTTATTATATTTTCGTTAGTTAATTTTTTTTTTTTATAAATTATATTCGACTAGGTTTGTGGTTGTCTCAAGGAAAGTAGGTGATGCTTATAAAACGGTGGCTTGGGGATTCATAATTAGAAGCAAACACATAAGAAGAAAAAGCAATACCAGAAGCTGAAAATCATGAAGCAAAAAACAGGCCCAAATAATGTGGAAAAGAAGCAAGGTGGCATTGTCACTATGCCCTTCATCTTTGGTAAGCTTTTTAATCAATTATATATTCAGTTTATTCATCAAAACACATTCTTGAAACTGATGATAATTGTGATTATGCAGCAAATGAAATATGTGAGAAACTGGCAGTAGTTGGCTTTAGCACAAACATGATGAACTACTTAACAAATGAACTCCATCTCCCACTCACTAAAGCAGCCAACACTCTCACCAACTTCGGAGGCACTTCCGCCACCACACCCTTGCTCGGCGCCTTCATCGCCGACTCCTTCGCCGGAAAGTTCTGGACCATAACCATTGCTTCCATCATACACCAACTAGTTGAGTCCCATTCCCATCTTCCATTTATACCCTCGTGCCTTCACATGATTATTCATCTTATAACTATTCTGAATTGTTAACTTTGCACAGGGGATGATAACCCTGACTCTATCAGCAATTCTGCCAAAGTTGAGGCCCCCACCATGCAAAAATGGGGAGCCTTGCAGACAAGCTGATTCAGGCCAGCTTGCCATTCTCTACCTCTCTCTTTTGCTAAAAGCCTTAGGCTCCGGTGGGATACGGCCCTGTGTCGTCCCTTTCGGGGCCGACCAGTTCGATGAGAATGATCCCAAGCAGAAGACGACGACATGGAAGTTCTTCAACTGGTACTATTTCTGCATGGGAGTATCCACCCTTGTGGCTACTACAGTGATCGTGTATGTTCAGGACAATGTTGGATGGGGTTGGGGTTTGGGAATTCCCGCGGTTTTGATGTTTTTTTCCATTGTGGCCTTTGTGTTTGGGTACCCTTTGTACAGGAATCTGGACCCCGCCGGAAGCCCGTTCACGCGGCTGCTGCAAGTCTGCGTGGCGGCGGTTAGGAAGAGGAAGGTGGCCATGGTTGAGGATAATAGGTTGTTGTATGAGAATGATGATATTGATGCTGCTATTTCTGTTGCTGGTAAACTTGTTCATACCAAAAACTTCAAGTAAGTGGTGCTATTGCCAATTTCACTTGGCACGAATTAGTTTTCGAAACATCTAATATGTTGAAATTTTAGTCATAAATTAACGATTATGTTAGAAATTCACACTTTCAAAACTCAATTTTTGATAATATATATTAATGATGTGGCGTTTCATGTGACCAGTGGAAACCCTGGTATACATTAAGTTGTATGCAGTTATTTGAGGTCCATTTGCCACACAGTACCACATTATTAAAATATTGTTGGAAATTGAATTTTAGGAGCTCACATGAGCGGCACATACAAAGTTTTGGAAAAAATCACGAATTTAAGACTAAATCGCAATATATAAAAGGTCTGAGGTTGAATTGTATACATTAATTCATATGAGATTGAAATTGTCAAAGTCATAAATACAACATTCAAAAATTATGGAACTTAATTGCAAAGATGGATATATTTTTATAGGATAAATTTTGCAATTTTCCTTGAAAATCTCTATAAAAGCTCGAAATAATAAACTTCTCAAGACCATCAAGGGTATCTTAGTCTTTTCAATTTGAACACTCATCAGGTTCTTGGACAAGGCCGCCATTGTAGGAGAAGAAGAAAAGCTCGAGGCCCCCAATCAATGGAAGCTAAGCACCGTCCACCGCGTCGAAGAACTGAAATCCCTGATCCGAATGGGGCCGATATGGGCTGCCGGAATCCTCCTCATCACCGCCGCCGTTCAACAGAACACCTTCTCCCTCCAACAGGCCAAGTCCATGAACAGACACATCACACCAAGCTTCCAAATCCCCCCAGCATCAATGTCCGTCTTCACTCAAACCTCCATGCTCTCCACCATAATCTTCTACGACCGCCTCTTCGTCCCCGTATCCCGCAGACTCACCGGCCTCGAACGCGGCGTTTCGTTCCTGACACGAATGGCCATCGGCTTCTTCATATCACTGCTCGCTACATTCACAGCAGGTTTCGTCGAAATCAAGCGTAAGCGCACCGCATTGGCGCACGGTCTAATGAACCAGCCACACGCGATCATTCCCATCTCGGTTCTCTGGCTGATGCCACAGTACTGCCTCCATGGAATAGCAGAAGCTTTCATGTCGATCGGGCACCTCGAGTTTTTGTACGACCAGGCGCCGGAGAGTATGAGGAGCACCGCCACGGCGTTGTTCTGGTTGTCGATCTCGGTGGGGAGTTACGTGAGTACCCTTCTGGTGACTCTTGTGCATAAGTTCAGTGCAGGGGCAGATGGGTCAAATTGGCTGCCTGATGATAATCTGAATAAGGGGAAATTGGAGTATTTCTATTGGTTCATCACGGTGTTGCAGGTGGTCAACTTCGTTTATTACCTGCTTTGCGCCAAGTTCTACGCGCTTAAGCCCATTCAGGTTCATGATCATCATGATGAGAGGCAAAGAGAAGGTGGGTTCATTTGAGCCCATGTTTAATTTTATATATATGAGTTTAGTCTCTCATCTTTGCTTAATATATATACATATGCATGTTTGATGTAAATTAATTAGCTACCTAATACAGTTTTTAGATTATGATATACATAATATATATGCATATGCATGTTGCAGAATAGAGTTTAAAATTTTCAGCTTGTTTGATCCAGGATTACTTCATCTATATGATATGATATGATATTTTGTATCACTAGTTTCTTGATCATTGTTATTTTGATTGATACAAGAGAATCAAGTATTTGCATTAAGTAATAAAATTTTACAAGATCTAACCTTTCTATCACTATTCTTGGTTAATCAAACATATTGCAGAACTCTAGATAATGGATTAATTTTTGAGTTTTATATGTTCATCGGTTTTATTTTACACCATCTCGAGCTTTACACCCGAGAAATCTATAAATCTAAATCATTTTCATATTCTACCTTTCAACTCACATTAATTACTAATTGGAAATGATGTAGAAAGTGGTCAAACGATGTAAGAAGTGGTAAAAATTCCAAATTCAATGGTGGTATTGCTAATGCTAGCAACTTTTGCAATTTTTGGTGGAAGTTGGATTCAAATTATAATCTTTTTAATTATATATGATTAAAACTAAAAGTTTTCAATTAGTAGGACATGTTCTATAGAATCCCCAATTAATTTATAGAACTAATATTACATTTTACTTAAAACGTTAATTTGAAGTATATAGGCCTAGGTATGGTTAACCACAGGGCAATTTGGGAAGTTTCCATATTTGTACGTAACCAATTTAAGGTGGGTCTGATCTAAAATTCAAGTTACTATTGCAGGCTTTAATTTAACATTTGAATGGGGGTGGGGCTATACATCCACCAACTATTAAACGCACCCTATTAAAAATAATTTAAAAATAAATATATATTAAAATTTATAAATATCTTTATTATTTATTATTTATTTAATTATATTTGTATAATTGTAAAGGTAAAATGTTAATGTTGTAGGGTGTTTTAAAATAATTGATAATATTAAATATTTGTTTTGATCAAATAATATTAAATATTTTAAAGTGTATATATTTAGTAATTGAAGTGTGTTTACAAATAGATGGGAGTACATAGTCTCACCCTTGAATGTGGGGTTTTATGCAGCTTAGTACGGCTTTTCAAATTTATTTAGTTTAACCAGAACAATTTTAAAGTTTTACGATGTATAAAGTATTTATAAATAATGTATTATATAAATAAACTAATAATAGTTTAGGATAAACTAGTAATTAAATATTTTCATTTATTTGATAGAATATAATTTTACCAATACAATAAAAGTGTAAACTTTTATTAAAGTTTCAACTTAAAAACGATTTTTATAGAAATTTAGTCAAAACAGTTTGATGCAGTGTGTGCATCAATTTGGACGATTTTTCGATTTATATAGTTAACCTTAATTATAAACTCATGTATTTTTCAAAATATTCCAAGAACATCGAATCCAAGATAGTGTGCACCTTTACTTATTACATTATTATTGTATTATGCTTTAGTGTTGGGGAACAATCTAAAGTGCGAAACTACTTTGTTATAATTGAAACTTCGCATCTTGAAATGGATTCTTCATATATATAGATATCTAAAACCAAGTCGGTTGACAATAGTCAATAATATTGTAATCTGTTACGTGTGCATTTCCATGTTGAAAGATCTTTGTTTTTTCCCTAATAAGTCTTTCTTGACTTAATATTTGATTCAGAAGTTTCAACGTGTAAAATAGGAAACTCAAACAAACATTCCACCACCTTTCTATTTTGACTACCAAAAGATATGCACCAATTTTTAGTTTTTTTTATAATGCTTTATTTTTATTAGTAAGAAATAAGACGTGTGAATATTCTTTTTTTTTTTTTTTGAATTATATAAAATATGTGGATAATTTATATAATTATAATATATAGAGTATGTTACCATACCACCATCGGTATATATTAATATGTCAACTGTTAATGTGTCACAAATTTAATACAATTATATATTTATTTCAAATCACAATATTTAAAAAGATGTATTCTTTACACATTAGTAATGGACAGATGGAGAATCATTATCTTTGAAACATAATCATTCTGTATTTCTCACGATGCATCCCGTGTAATTTTTTTAAAAATTATTAAATGAATCTGATGAAAATATGAAAGAGAGAAATTTATGGAGTATATTGACAGAGACATAACTTAAGAGTTAAGATTGTAATAAACGTGAAAAGTGACACAAAAATTCTCCTTTATTTCATCTTCTATTGTCATAATATTAATGTTTTATTATTATAGCAATTAAAATTTACTTATTATAAATAGTATTTTATGTTCCCGTACCACATATATATAAAAATAGTGTCACTCTTGTATGCTGCATGTGATAGTTGAAATTTTCAAATATAATATTTTTTTGTAATAATATATAAATATATAATGCGTAGTTCATTTTCTTAAATGGAATAAAAAATTAATTTTAAAAAGAAATATAATGTATATTATAATTATTACTTATTTTTAGTATTGAAATAGAAGATAAAATAGAATCATAATGGTAAAAAGTAAAGAGGTATGATTCGTGTGAAGGCGACTAAAATAAAGGGTCAAAAAAGGTAAACAACTTTTGGTTGCAAATGGCGCCAACGAACTGATTCGCAAAAACCAGACAGGTGGCAACGCGGAGGCCCGAAATTCTCAGCCCGAATTGCACCAATAGTCGCGTACTGCGTTTACAAATACGGTTTCATTGAAATTGAAATTCATTTGCTTTTGATGGTAAACCGCAACGTTCGCGAGAGCAGAGCAACGATGACCCTCAAATTTTACTCCCTTTTTTCAAAAACAGGGAAAAAGTAGGCCTTTCAATTCATTTTTCCTCTCATGTTGCATTTATTTTCGTGATGTTAGTACTTAAACTCGGGATTTTGATGATTGATGAGAATGAAATATGCTATTGATGTTGAAGGAGCGAAAAACCTGTAACAAGTTCGAGAATTTCGATGGATGATGATGATTCTCTTGAGGAAAAACACGCTAAGTTTACGCCTCTATCGGCGGTGGCGGATGCATTTGAAGAACTTTCTGCGTTGATCAAGGCTAAGGGTTTTGATTACGATCTCGATTTGAAGACGTTTTGCGAAGCTTGCTCTCTAGTCTCGGTACTCTTTGGTTGTTTGGGAATTGCTTTTAAATTTGCTGAATTGGAGTATGTTTCTAAGGTTAGTTTGATCATTCTTTCAATTTTCCCCAATTTGTTAGGGCTATGTTTGAGGTTGAATTTGAAAGGTTGTTGTTATGCTTTTCGATGTATAATGCTTTCTGTTTGAAATATGTGGATTTGCATGTGATGAAATGGTATTAGTAGCTTCTCTATTTCAACATTCTTGATGTCTCTGTAGTTTACTACTTTATGATTTTCTTGTCAGCATAATCTAACTTCTGAAAGCCATTTTACTTAAGTCATCATCATCTCTATGCAAAATATTTTGTCAGTACATAGGAATAGTATGAAGTTTTGAACTTGAGGATTATGGATAAGACGTGATCTCTGTAGCCCTTATCGTATAAAAAAATGGATGGACACATGAAAACATTTCTTCAAGTATATATGTTTACATGTGACGTGAAGCTGCACTACAATTTGTTGAATATAGAGTTTTAGCCAGAGAAGTATGAGCAATGTAAATTGAGATGGTAAAATTGATGCTCAAAGCATTTAGAGAACTTTCCCCGGCAAACAGAAATCTGGTGTATTAAATCTCAGTACTAGAACTCAGATAAGTTGGATAACCTACAATCTGACCAATTATAGTGAGAAAGGAAGCCTTTTTCCAGTAACTACCTGTAAAGTAACGAATGTGTGTCAAAAATGATAAGGATGGAGTTAAAATTTCATTGTTTGAGGCCCAAATTTTACAATACCTAACAAATTGAAAGTATTGCTGTAGTTTTTTTTTTTTTTTTCACTTAGATACTCAACAGCATTCTGGTTATCACAATGATTGATGTGAGTTGACTTATGTTTGTGTTACATATTCTTATTGAAATCTGAACACTAATTATCTCTACTTTCTCTTCATGTATTGAATTATCCTTGTATCTGTTCTTCTTACAGTCCTTGTACTTCTTACACTAATTATAACTGATATGCTTTTGTATTACTCTACTTTTGTTTTTTCTGCCTTATTTACCTGCTAGGATTCATGGGCAATGTCTAATTGCTTTCAGGTAAGTGATCTTGCGGAAGCATCTGAAAGCTATGGAACTTTAAAAAATATACTTGATTTTGACACACGAAATGATACAGTCAGGACACCAGGAAGTCTTTCGCGTAATTTGCGAAGAGTGAGGCAGGGTCTTGATCTCATCAGAGCTTTATTCCAAAACTTTTTGTCATCAGAGTACGTGGAGTCCTGTTGTTTTCTTCCTTGTTTGAATATTTAATCTCTTCAAATCTTGCATGAAATGTAGACTAGGAATGAACATTATTTGATTGTAAAGCATAAAACACTATTTCATAATGTTAATGTGAGATTTAGAAATATCTTACCACGTTGGCTTTCCAATTTTCAAGAATCTCCACATAATGTATATCTTATGCTTGAAAGAAGTACAATGTTAATGTTCTACAGCAACAACTGTATTTTCAGGGAACATGATGTATTTAGTGAACATGAACATTTCCAGAACATCTGATACATAAACACAACTTCTGAGTTGCATCATGTTTTCCTGTCTTTTGGTCATAAGCTTGCTCTTCACATTAACTACAATGGAAAAAAAAAAAAAATCGGATTCGTAACATTTTAAGAAGTAAAGCATTTTCAAAGCTTCAAATGATACCCCATGCCCATCCTTTTGAATTGAATTGCTATGAACTTTGGTTTATGATTTTTTTTGTCTGAAAAGCAACTAAAATTTAGGATGCTGTTTACAGTGATTGCTATTTGAAAGACGCTGCATCAACAGCTTATGCAAAAACATGTGCACCTTATCACTCATGGGGTGTGAGAACTGCTGTTTATGCTGGTATGTATGCTCTGCCAACAAGGGATCAACTACTTCTGAAGTTAAATGAAAATGGTAAGTCGAAAATTTTCACTTTACACTTACACCCTTATTTCATTCTTCATGGATGTAATCATGGGTACTACTTGAAGTGCTTTAGATTTATTTTTCCAACTTTCCAAGATCATTCCATGTGTCCCAATAACTAAACTAATGTTATGGAAATTAAAAGACAACAGTCCACAGGTTCAACTTGTCTAAATAAATAAATGGAAGTAATAATTAATCTTGCCTTTTGAAATCATGCACTCGAGTAAACCCCAAGAACATAGCTTTCTATTGACCATGGGAATAGATTTCCCCATCTTCACCAAATTATCCAATTTAAGGAGGTTGTGACTCAGGTTGAAATTTGTTTGAGACTATGCTATCAAAGATTCCCTGTTGATGGTCAAAAATATTTGAGATAGTGATTTTCTTGGGTTGACTGGAGATTAATTTCTCCACTAGAAAGAACATTAAGGATAAGGTGTGTACCTGTTGCCAATCAAGTGGATCCTTTTTTAATCCCATATTAAACTGAAAATTCATGTTGTTGCCTCACATTATCCTCACAGTACTTGAAATAATGAGTGTTCTTGTTAGAGGCTCTGTACTCTGTAGCTATTCAAAAACCTCTCACACAGATGACGTAAGACACTAATTCCACAAGAAACTCGGTTACTATAAGTAGTTTAGTTGTGTTCAATTAGTTTTGTATGTATGCACTCATTATCTTGATGCCAAATTTAACTTTATCACCAACACGTGTGTTGAGCTCCATGGTCTGCAAATATCATTTTTGTTACACAGTTGATGACTTGATGACAATAACGTTGCCTTCTGTGGCTTGCTCTCAATACTTGAATTTAATTTAACAACTAGGCTAATGTGTTAATTTTCACCCTGTTCACAGATGATTCAGCTAAGAGGGAGATGATTAGATACATCAATGCCTCCCTTCCAGTCATCGAGTACATTGACAAGTTGTTCATTTCAAGACGTATCAGTTTGGATTGGTGAGGTTAATGCTTAGAATTCATCGCCCATTTCATGCTTGGAGAAACTTCTTTGAGGGATCCTTGTGTTCCTATGAAGATTTCTGTTCGCTCCAGATTTGACCTGTTGTATCAAATAGCTAATTTTGTTTGTAAATGACATACATTCTTAAGCTCTACGCTCTAGTTTCAGCGATAAATATATCAAATTAGGGATGTATTTGGATGCTTGTGCTTGTTGGGGATGGCAAACGTCCAAGGAAACGCAGCTATAATAGCTTTATTTTTCCAACTCATATCTCTCTGTACGTATACTTGAAGAGGTTTTTGCATAACGAATATAACATGATCGTAATTGCTGAGTAAAGTTTACTGTAAGTTCTATACACACCTATTAAAATGTGTGCATCCATATGTAAACTGACAATGGATACTATGCTCATTGTCATAAATGTTTGACAAGCAAAAAACCCAAGATTAGTCTGACTAGCTTAGTGCATAACTTAGCACAAATTATTCAGGATCCTGTGTGGGTGGTGGGTGGGTGGGGGGGGGGGGTGGAGTTCATTGTATAAACAAATTCAACCATAATGGCGTTCACATTAAATAACAAACCGAAAGACCTTTTTATTATCCTCTTCCGAACACAAGGCGCATCAAAAAATTCTAAGTTTTGAGCGCCTTTGTGCCAAAATTTGCCTATGTTCGTTCACAAAATGAATAATGTAGTAAAAGAAAAGGGAAAAATCGAATACAACAAAGCATTTCCGGAAATCCTAAGAATAATACCAAAGAGAAGCTAAGCTTTGGCCACAGTCTGTTAATGTGATGCTTTCTACACTTTTTCGCCAACCTAAATCTTCATTTACATGGTCAAGCTCTCTGGATTCTCAACGATCTTTGCAAAGGTTTGAAGGAACGCAGCCAAGTCCGCGCCATATATGATTCTGTGGTCAGCTGTCACATTCACCTGAAATCACATTTTTAAAAACCATTTAGTTCAATTGCTGAAAACAAAATTCTTCTCTCTCCTTCTCCTTTGGAGCTTAAGCGACAAACTATGCCAGCCTAGGCTTTGGTCAACTAGAGACATTGGCATATTGTTATAGCTCAAGTCTGAGTTTAATAGTACCGTCCAGCAAAGCAAATTGAATTGAAAGAAAAAAAAAACCTTTAATACTGTTTGTGTTCTTATGCTCTAATTTCTACACGTTAACATTATCTAATCAAGCCATTCAAGGACCAAGAAGTGTGATATCAACAGCTCACCTCAGGTGATGGTAGAACATAATTCTGCAGATGCTATGTGCATATATGTATAACATGAAAATCGCCCTCAGGGGTAGTAGTCATGTGGTCTTAGGAAAAGATAAAGATTATATTTGCTCATATGCACAAGTATACTTTCATACAGACATTACTCATCTCTTGGGTAAAGTTCAAAAGCATATACCTAAACATACCCTATATGAATGATGATCTTTGATAAAGCAGAGGGCAACTGTTTCCAGCTAAATTGCACCAGAAAACAAGCAACTGAAGCATTGTCCCAACTATATTATGAACAATCAAGTTTCCCTATCACATGCTCGAAACTTACCTCCGATATCCGTTCATTATCATATATAAAATAATGTTCAGAAAATTGGAGCATCCCTATTGTGCATATGCATACAGCCCAGACCAGGAGCAAGGATGCCCTAGAATATCCATAACGAGAAAATATATAAAGACAACAATGTTTTTGAAAAGGGTTTTATGTAGTGGACTTCAACTCTATCATGTACGACAAGTTGGGATAGCTGGCAGATGTTCAGTACTAACAATATGTACACAGCTTGCAGGTACAAAAAATCACCGTTGAGAAAAGATTGTGATACCAGAAAATTCAATGCACTCATATCGATCTCTAAATATTATATCAATCGCAGCCGCACATAATAAGCTCTTAAAAATCAGCACAACTAGAGGTAGATGATTAACTTACCAGCATCTTGTTCTTGACACTGAAAAATCCATCCTTTCCGGCTAGAACAGTAGGTTTTGATGCTCCAACAGCCATGATAGCCCCCTGACATCATCCAGATTATTTTAAGCAAAGCATAGAATATTTTGGTAAAATATAATATCACAAAATGTTGGATCCCTTTACTCACCTGGCCTGGAGGAAGGATGGCATCAAACCTATCCACTCCAAACATGCCCAAATTAGATAATGTGAAGGTCCCTACACGTCAAAGAAGCATACAATTTAGCAGTGATAGAATCTCTAAAAATTGATTACTTATGGTGCTGAACATTATTACAACTCTTCAAGGTACCTGAATTGTACTCCTGTGGCTGAAGTTGCTTGGCACGAGCCTTCTCAACTAGCTCCTTCCATTTTTGAGATAACAGATAGAGATCCAACTGAAGTCAAGAGCAAACAAGTTATGATCATCTGATACTTCATGGCACACCATTTAAAAAACCGACAAATGTACAATGAACAGAATATCTACTTCATGCATTGAATTATACCTTATCTGCATCCTGAAGTACAGGGGTGATCAATCCACCATTGATTGCCACAGCCACAGCAATATTTATATTGCTATTGTAAGTAAAACTTTTCCCATCTTTACAAGTAGCATTCACCACCGGATGCTGAGCCAATGCCATCGCTGCAGCTTTTGCCAATAAAGCTGTCATGGTTACACCCTTCGGCTTCACCTATGATACATAAAATAAGCAAGAGTTCATTTTTGGAAAATGTGTGAGTTATTTCTACTTAGTACAGTATCATAACTGAAGATTAATGAATACCTGAAATCTACTTTTGACATTGCTTATTAGCAAATGTTATCTAAAATTGTTGTACCTAAGAACTTCCTCCATAAAAGTCGACATTTTTTAACTCTAAATATCCATATCCCACATCAAGATAACAGAATTTCTTCTCATCATCTCAAACAACTAAAATCACAACATATCTACCAAATTAACACAAATGTACCTACTCATAAAGGCCATTCATCTCCAACAACAAAAATCACAACTTATCTACCAAATTAACACAAATGTACCTTCTCATAGAGGGCATCAAGCGCATCTGTAGCAATTGGATAACCAACCCTGAAAGTTGGAACGCTCAGACTCTCCATCATATTCTTCGACACAGCAGCCTGCATTGTAGTGAACGCCACCACATTTGATCCTGGAATCTCAGGAAAACTGGCTGCAGCTTTAGGTGTAGACGCAGCAGGAGCAGTGGCAGCGGCAGCCACTGGCACCGCCACATTAGCCTTCGGAGAAGGCGAAATACCAGCCGCCTTCTCCACATCCTCCGGCGTTATCCTTCCAAACGGACCTGTTCCCACCAATTTGTTGATATCCACCTTATGCTGCTTCGCCAATTTCTTCGCAAACGGCGTCGCCACCACCTTCCCCGGCGTAGCCGGCGCCGCTGCCGCTACCGGAGCTGGAGCAGGAGCTTCCACCTTCGGAGCGGGTGCCTCCTCTTTCGGCGCTGCCGCGGCAGGGGCGGAGGAAGACGATTGAGCGGAGGCTTTAGCCTTAGCCTCGGCAATTTCATCCTCGGTTTCCGCTAAAATCCCAATCGCGGCGCCGACGGGAGCCGATTCCCCCTCATTAACAACGATGGCGGCCAAAATTCCATCGTAGAAGGTCTCGACGTCCATGTCGGCTTTGTCAGATTCAACGACGACAACAGATTCGCCCTTGGACAAGACGTCCCCTTCGGATTTAATCCAGCTGACGATCTTACCCTCGGTCATGGTGGAGCTGAGGGCGGGCATGAAGATTTCGCGGATCTTGGCGCGTACGATGGGAAGGCGAGAAATGGATCGGGGTTTGAGGAAGAATGCGGAGGGGCGGAGGAGCGGGGTAGTGGAGGAGAGGGCGGCGGAGAAAGAGATGGAGGGGGTTTTGGAGTGGAGGAGCGCGGCCATTGCTGCGGCGGTGGGGAATGAGGAGCGGGATCGGCGTTGGGCGAGGAGTGCGTGAAAAAACCAATGTAAGTGTGTGAATATTGGAGAAGAAAAAGGAGAAGAGAGTGAGTGTAATAATATGGAGAAGTGGGCGGAGAAGACGAGGGAGAGTTGGTTTTTAGTTAGCTTTGAGTAGTCCGCCACTTCCTCTCTTTTTTTCCAACCATAATCTCTACTATGTTTCTCTCACACCCAACCCAAATTGCTCATTATTTTTTATTAATGTGACTTGGTTCCATCTATTTATAAATACTTTAGTTGAGTGAGATGTAAATCGATCAAGGGTTGAGATGTAGATAGAAAAATATATTCGAGTGACATAGAGTCAACATGATACAAACCATAACTTCATAATATTTTGATGAAAATTTTCTCCCCACAAATCTTACTGGCTTGGTTATCGGTTGTGCCCTTATGGACAAATTACCCATTATTTGATTTCGATTTGGTTTGCTACATCTACTAAACAAGTTTTGACATGTGTCTATGTTTGATAAAATCTAAAAGTTAGTATGAATTTGAATTCGATAGATTAAAAAAATAAAGTAGAATTGATGTTCAATTTGATTAAACTCATATCTGAATAATTATCAAATAATCTTAATATAACTTTTGAAACTTGATAACATATCTAACGATAAAAAGTGTTGATACTTAGATAAAGAACCAAATATCTAATTCTATATTAGATTGAGTTTTGTCGATCTAGTCCATAAGTTAATAATTACAATGTCTGAAATATAAAGGCTACAAATTTTGGGTTTTAAGGATAAATATTATGAATTTTCACAGAAATAAAATAAAGACCATATTTATCATCTTGCTATTCTTTAGTATTATAAGAAAATTAGAATTTCTCTTCTTTTTTTCCTTACACAACATTTATCAATCATATCTTTTCGGAACTGTTATAATAAATTTTTTTTAAAATAATTAGGAATTACAATGAAAATAAATCATCAAGCAAATTTGCAAATTAATTTGGGCTGAAATGAATTAATTAGTGAAATTTAAAAACCTGAATATCTAAGGACTCTATTTTATTAGCCCAACCAAATTCTAATCCAAGTATTACGAACACTGGAATATATTTTTTGGGCCTAGAGTTTTGAGCCTATGGTCTGCAGGCCCAAATTGCTTTATTCTTGCTGTAGCCCATCAGACATATTAAATTGGTTAAAGAGAAAAGCCCAAATCGTGGTCTCAGATCATCTCTAAGAGGGGTATTTGATTAAAACTTAAAAGATCTTAAAGCTCACACATTTTATAACATATTTTAGAATTCATAAGGTGCTTTATATTATATTAAATATAAATTGCTGAAATATTTTGATAAATAAAATGATGGGACTTATAAAATGTTGCTTATGAAAATATGTAATTTAATGACATTAAAGAACTTGATTGAAAGTAAGATAGCTTAAAAATAGCTTATAAGCTCTTGATATTTTTTTAGTATGAAATAAAACTTTATTTATAAAATTTTACAAAACATTATTGAGTTTTTTTATTTGTTTTTTTTTTTTTTGTTGGATAAGGAATTTATAAGTCCCAAAACATCTTATGAGACATTTTAAGTAGCTTATAAGTTGAGACAAATTTCATTGCAACTTAATAGTGTGTGAATATTTAATTTTTTTTCGTGAAAGAATATACTAGAATTTCATTGTTCCATCTGTAATTTTGACTTTAAACTGATCCCCTTGGATTTTAAATTTCATGTGACTTTTCAACAAGTTCAATAGACTTTATTTATCTTTATGGATTCTAAAATCATCTCATACCCTTTTTAAGAAATTGATAGAATCATTTTTTATTTTAAGTTTTCAGAAAAGTCGTACATGATATCATGTCACATAGAACTCTTTAGATATAGAACTCTTCAGTCAAAGAACATAGTATACTTGATGTGCTATGGGTTTAGGATTGGCCTTTACAATCAATTATAGAAATTGGACCATAAAAAAAAAAATCATATGCAATTAAAAGTTGAAGACAAATGATCCACGTTGAGCTCTATTCCCATGTGCCATGAAGATCTAGCTAATGGTATGTTTGTTTCGGGTTTATGTAGGATTGTGGAAATCTTGGGATTTGTAAATAAATGTGAATAGTTAAAATCCGTGTTTGTTATGAGATTTTATTGATGGGATTATTACTGTAGATGTCAAATCAATGCTGGAAAAATTATGTATGTGTAATATTATATTGTTAGTTATAGTGTTAATATTATATTATAGGGTTAATTATAGTTTTTTTTTTAGATAGAATAGGTTTTTGGTAGATTTGATCATTCTTGACAAAAGTCCTTAAACAAACACGAATGTGGGATTTTAAAATCCCAAATCCAGACTTGTGAAACCTGAAACAAACGTCCTTAGGGCATCCACAACTATTAATTTATAGATGTTAAGAATAATAAAAATAAAATAATATTCCAAACTATAAACTATTGGCCCCCACATAATTATGCTCTCACTCTTTCTCTCTCTTATAATAGTATTATTGTATGCAAGTTGACGGTCTGCAATAACACCCTCTACATTTTTTATTATTAAAATATTAATATTTTATTTAATAATACAACTTTCATTAACCATTACTCATGCTCTTATAAATACTCAAGACCAAAATTGATATATATATATATATATATATATATATATATATATAATCATAAATTTCTTAACTTCGTATTAACTTAGGTCAAAAAGATTACCGGTTGAATTAGTCTAACTAAAACATATCAATAGTTCAAAGAGCAATTAAGTTGAAATGATATTAATATTGCATTTACATAATTTCATTTGGACCTCCTACTATGTCATTTCTGAATTTATATGATAATTAGAGAGAGTTGATGTGTACAAGAAAATCACGACCAAATTGGTGTACTCAAGCTCGAATATAACAATACTTGATCAATTGGTAAAAGAATTTGATCATCAGAACATTACATTTTTATTTTGTATTTCCTTATTAATGTTGTGCGCTCCATTGAAACAATACATTTTTATTTTTCTGTAAGATTATAACGAAGATATAGATAAATAAATATGACACATAGGAATGGATAAAATCATGAATAGAGACACATCTAGATCTAGTTGAATCAATCTCCGTGCAAATCTTGCAATACCACAGTACAAAATCTATTAATTGTGTGATCTTATAAAGAGATGTGTGACTTCTACTTTTGTCCCTTCTCAATCTTCATTAATATAAATTTTCCTTGGCAGTTAAGAACTGGAATTTTCCAGTTCATAAGGATTAGAGTTTTCGAGTGAATTAATTGGTTGTCATATGATTTAAGGCGGTGATTGCCTTAATTAAGGTCCATAATTAAGGTCCAAGTTAGATGAACAACTCCTTTTGAACCATTAAATTATAATTTTGGAATTGAGTTTCACAACAACAAAAAAATATATATATATATATATATAGACTGTTTCTAATAGAGCAATCAAGTTGACTCAGATATTAATAATCAGAAGAAAATCTTTAACCAATCCAAATGTTATGGATAGGAATTGAACACAAAACACTTATCATATAAAAAAATTATAATACCACCAGACCAATTTGTACTCTTGTTAATTTACCTATTAAAATTTTCTTTTATCTATTACATTTTAAAATATAAACATATAAATAACTAAATTAAATATAATTTACTTATTTCTAATATATTGTTTGTCATGTCATCTGAAATTTTTTGAAATTTTGATATTAATGATACAATTTACCAATGATATATTATCTTAATAAAAACGATATAATTATATTGATGTTTCAAGTATAATCTCATGATCACACTACAAGAAAATTCACCGACTGTGACGGAAAAATCCGTCACTAAAACAAAAAATTATGTCACTAACTTTTATTAGTGACGGATTTGTGACGGAAAAATTCTGTCAAAAAAAGCTTTGTCACTAAATTTTAGTGACGGATTATATTCCGTCACTACATTTCTGACAGAATTTTCCATCATGAAAAATTTCGTCACTAACATTTAGTCATTATTTTGACATCATCATGGAGGTGACACGTCATCGTGACACATCACCGCAAGTCATCGTCGTGGTGCCACGTCATCACTGTGACGCCACATCAGCAGTGCAAATATGGTGCGTTGTATGGGAATCGAACCCGGTCATTATTTTGACATCATCATGATGGTGACACGTCATCATGACACATCAGCACAAGTCATCGTCGTGGCGCCACGTCATCACTGTAACGCCCATCAGCAGTGCAAATATGGTGTGTTGTATGGGAATCGAACCCAGGTGCCGATGTGGTACTCTAACCACTAGGCCAATGGTGCTTATGTAATAATATATTGCATTCTTTTCTTTTATTTCAATTTTGTGATGGAAAAATCCGTCACTAACATGTATTTTTGACATTTCTTTTATTTTAATTTTGAATTTTGTGACGGATTTAAATCCGTTACAATTTTGTGACGGAAAAATCCGTCACTAACATGTATTTTTGACATTTCTTTTATTTTAATTTTGAATTTTGTAACGGAAAAATCCGTCACTAAACGTTGTTTTGACAGAATTCATGTAGTGACAGATTTTTCCGTCACAAAATCTTTTCTGTCACTATTCAGTAACAAATTTGTGACGGAAAATTTCCGTCACTAAAATCCGTCACAGTCGGTGAATTTTCTTGTAGTGTCAACATAATAATTTAGCATTTTGGTCTTGAAAATAAGTATACAAATATATGCTTAATAATATATTCATAATGAGTAAAAAAATTATACAGTCCAAAATAAAAAAAATCTAATTTCAACTTACCAACGTATCTGGCTACCTACCCAGATCCACCCGTTTCTGTTGATTAAACCATTTTTCTTTTTCAGACCAAAATTCATAGCCTTTGCATCAGCATGGATTTTTCACATCACAAGTTATCTATGTTTTCCATAGATGAATACGACGACTGGAGACTACGTATGGAAGCTCATCTGTTAGCCATGCATGCCGAGATGTGGTATGTTATCACTGAAGGACCTCCAGTAATCTATAAGGTAAACCCCACTTATGTAGCACAGCTTCGCGAATAAAGGCGAGCTGAAAAAGCTACAGCAGCAGCAGGTGGAGGAGCAGAAGGCGCGACAATCATCAACGACGGTGTTGAAGTGGCTCCAGACAACAGAAGAGATCCTCCACCACAGGAATATATTATCAAGGAAAGATATGAATATACTCCTGAAGAAAAGAAAAGAGTCAACCTTGACAATGTGGATAAGAATGCTCTATTTCTTACACTGGATAGAGGCACGTTCAGTAAAGTCAAAAACTACAGAACAGCTAAAGAGATATGGAGTAAACTAGGGTTAATTTGTGAAGACAATGAACTTGTCAAGGAGAACAGGATTTCAAAAGCTACACAACTATATGAGCAGTTCACCATGAATTCTGGAGAAACTTTAGAAGAGCTTGATCTAAGATTCACAGCAATCATCAGTGAGCTGGAATCTCTGGGAAAAACCTACAAACAAAATAAGAAAAATTTGAAGGTTTTGAGAGCACTACCTTTGGAATGGCATAACAAGGAAACTGTAATGAGAGTCTCACTTGATCTCAACGCAATGAGCACCTTTGATCTATTCTCAGACCTCAAAACTTTTGAATTTGACATTGAACGAAGGAAAATGAGGCTGAAGGATCAACATCCAGAGTTACAGCACTTGCTGCTAGGGCATAGGATACTGTCATCACAAGCAGAAGTAAGCTAAAGAGCAAACAAAAAGAAGTACCTACCGACGATGCTGAAGAAGAGATGACACTTCTGTTAAAAAGGTTCAAAAAGTTTCTAAAAACCAATCACAAAGGAAATGACTACAGAAGGAAGCCTCAAACATCAGAAATGAGTCCCCAGGAAAGAGGACAACGACAAACAAACATAGGTACATCTAACTTGTGTTATAATTGTAGGAAACCTGGTCACTTCGCCATAAACTGTCCTCATCCTCAAGTTCACAAGTATACGGAGGATGAAAGGGTGCAGAGAAAAGAAAATAGGAGGGATGACAAACAAAAATTCAGAGTCCTTCTTAGTGAAGCTGAAGCCTTAAAGGCAGAAAGCAGCTCCAAAGAGGAAGCCAATGATGACTATTCATCTGAGAGCGATTTTGACAGCTCTACCTCCAATGAAGAGGCACTACTGTGTCTAATGGCCAAGGATTGTGAAGACAATGAAGAAGATGAGGTAACTTCACAATCTGCTGATATTTCAAATTGTGAAAAGCTTAACATGATCCAGTCTTTTAGAAAAATCATGAGTGACTTTAAGCAGATAAATTCAGCTCATGAAGAACTCAAAGAGGAAAATCTCCAGCTCAAAAGTGAGCATACTGTACTGAAGGAACATGTTGCTAACCTAGAGTACTACAGTACATAATGCAATAATCTTAGAGCTGAGGTCTCTAAGTTCAAACTGCTAGTCACTAAGCTAGAATCTGAGAAAGCTGGACTGCAAAACATAATCAATGTGTATAGCAAGTCAGCAAGAAAGACACAGGAATGTATCCAAGAAACCCAAAATACCTTTACAGAGAATGGTATAGGATACTGTGCCAGCACTTCTCAAAGACCTGTTAATAAATCTAATGATGGAAAGTTTATCCAAGCTAGAGTCTCCTATGATAAGGAACTTCCAATCAATGGAAGTATGAATAAAACTAGTACTCTGGATAAGGGTAAGAAACCCCTGCTACAGGAAGACAATGGTAAGTATGCTCAAACCTTCGGAAAACAGCATAATCAGTATGTTGTCAACAAGAGAAGAAAGTAACAAACTTCCAGAAAACAATAAAAACTCTACCCTTCATATAGCAAGGCCTACATGTCAATATTCCAAATATCTTATGCTCAGGAAAGATATAAGAGAGTACCTTCTTCAAACAGGAAGTACAAAATCTGGAAACATCCAGTACACACACATCACGAACAGTATTCTGCTAAGAATATCAACAGAAGGAGAACCACCAATGTTTATGGTAAAACAATTATCATTAAGCAAGTGTGGGTTCCAAAGAAGACTAACCACACAGGACCCGTACTTATATGGGTACCTAAATCTACCTGATTTACTTGCAGATACAGTTGTCAGGAAGCAGCAGTGATGTATGGTGTATAGATAGTGGCTGCTCCAGACATATGACTGGCAACAAGGTTGGATTAAGAGACTTCCAACCATGTAAAGGACCTAAGGTTGTCTTCGGAGATGATTCCAAAGGAAGCACCAGAGGTATAGGAAGTTTGATCAGAGGCAATGCAAGTATCAATGATGTATCATATGTTAAGGGACTGAAATACAACCTCCTGAGTATCAGTCAGTTTTGTGACAAAAGATGCTCAATAGAGTTCAACCTCAATAAGTGTCTAATCGGAGATAACAAAACTAAAGAGGTTAAGCTTACTGGCACCAGGAGAGACAACATCTACCTTGCTGATTGGAGTTCAACAATGTAGCCAACGTGCTTTATTGTAAAAAGTACTCCTGAATTAAGTTGGCTATGACACAAGAGGATAAATCATTTGAACTTCAAAACAATCAACAGACTAGCAAGAAAGAATCTAGTAAGAGGATTACCTGATGTTGCTTATCAAAAGGAGAATGTTTGTGGAGCCTGTCAGAAGGGAAAACAAATAAAAAGCTCATTCAAGGATAAGGTTCAGAGATATTCTCATAAAATAATGGATCTTCTGCATATGGATCTATTTGGACCAGTGGAGTCTGTCAGTGTAAGTGGGAAGAAATATTCCCTAGTAATTTTGGACGATTATTCTAGATTTACTTGGACCATCTTCCTGGCCAAGAAATCAGAAACTCAAAATAGGCTGCCGGAATTCATGAAGAGGTTGCAGAATGAGAAAAGTTTAAGTATTGTAAAGATAAGATTTGACAGAGGGATTGAGTTCACAAACAAATTCATAGAGAAGTATTGTTCAGAAAATGGGATCAGTCATGAGTACTCTGCAACAAGAACCCCTCAACAGAATGGAGTTGCAGAAAGAAGAAACAAAACTCTGAAGGAAGCTGCAAGGACTATGATTGTTGATGCTGGAATTCCTTAGAGATTCTGGGCAGAAGCAACTAGCACATCATGCTACACTTAGAACAGATGTCTGATCAACAAAGACCATGACAAGACTTCCTATGAGATATGGTATGGCATAACACCTAATATTTCTTATTTGCATATCTTTGGATGCAGGTGTTACATACTGAACAATGGAAATGAGTACTTGAAGACCTTTGATGAAAAATCAAATGAATGAGTATTCTTAGGATACTCTTCAGTAAGCAAGACCTTCAGAATATTCAACAAAAGAAGTCTGGTCGTAGAAGAATCAATACATGTGGTATTTGATGAACTACATTGTGATACTGCTGAGATGGACAAAGTAAAAGAAGATGTATCGAATATAAAGATCAATGATCAAACAGTAAGATACATTGATGGAGTTACAATGCCTATAGAAGAGATCACTGCAAACAGTTCACAGGTCACTGCACACCATGATACAGTAACGCAGAATGATGAACAACAAGCAGACTATACTCAGCAGACCAACAGAAATCACACTCAGAATACTAAAGATAAACAGGTTGTCATCCACCAACCTAGCTATTCTTTCGAGCCTAACAAGACATAGCTCAGGGATCACCCAAGAGAACTTGTGATTGGAAATATCAATGAAGGAATTCGAAAAAAAAAGAATAAGAACTCAAGAATCATTGCTAACATGCTTCATATCACAAGTTGAGCCCAAGAGCATAGAGGAAGCACTTGAAGACAATAACTGGGTTCAGGCCATGTAGGAAGAACTAAATGGATTTAAGAGGAACCAAGTTTGGAAATTGGTTCCACGGTCTGATCATCAAGGAGTTATTGGAACCAAATGGGTATTCAAGAACAAGTTGGATGAATCTGGTGTTGTGATCAGAAACAAAGCAAGGTTAGTAGCAAAATGATACTTCCAGGAAGAAGGCATAGATTTTGATAAGACCTTTGCTCCAGTTGCTAGACTTGAAGCAATAAGAATATTTCTGGCTTACGCTGCCAGTAATTTCAAAGTCTATCAGATGGATGTAAAGAGCGCATTCCTTAATAGATTTCTATCAGAGGAAGTCTATGTGGAACAACTATTAGGTTTTGAAGAACAAGCAGATAAAAAAGTATGCAAATTAGAGAAAGCCTTATACGGACTAAAACAAGCTCCCAAAGCTTGGTATGATACACTGTCCCTGTATCTCTTGGAGAATGGTTTCCAAAAAGGAACAGTAGACAAGACTCTTTTCAGAATACTGGATGGAGACAGTATACTGTTTGTTCAGATTTATATGGATGACATAATCTTCGGTTCTACAAACAAGAATCTATGTGATAAATTTTCATCACTCATGCAAAGTAAGTTTGAGATGAGCATGATGGGAGAACTAAGTTTCTTTCTTGGTTTACAAGTCAAACAGCTAGATCAATGGACTTTTATAAGTCAAGTTAAATATACCAAGAAATTAATCAAGAAATTTGGAATGGAAAGTGGCTCATCTGTGAGTATACCAATGGCTATATCCATAAGCCTTGATAAGGATGAAAAAGGAAAAGATGTGGAGATTACTAAGTACAGAAGATTCATTGGATCTTTACTATATCTAACAACAAGCAGACCAGATATAGTATTTACAGTAGGAGTATGTGCAAGATTCCAAACAGCACCAAAAGAATCACATCTATCAGCGGTAAAGAGGATTATCAAGTACCTAAAAGGCACTCAAGATGTTGGACTATGGTATCCAAAAGATGGAGGTTTCAATTATAAAGGATACTCAGATTCAGATTTTGCAGGCTGCAAGATTGACAGAAAAAGTACCAGTGGCACTTGTCAATTCTTGGGAGACAGGTTAGTTTCCTGATTTTGCAAGAAACAAACATCCATTGTGACATCAACTGCGGAAGCTAAATATATAACGGCTGGAAGCTGCTGTGCTCAGATTTTGTGGATACAGCAACAGCTAAAAGACTATGGGATAATAGAAAGAGAGACTCCCATCATGTGTGACAACACAAGTGCTATTGCCATAACCCACAATCCTGTCTTCCACTCAAGAACTAAACACATTGATGTCAGACATCACTTCATAAGGGATCATGTGGAGAAGAAGGATATTGTGCTAAACAAAGTACATACTGACATGCAACTTGTTGACATATTCACAAAGCCTTTGTGTGAATCAAGATTTTCGTTGCTGAGAACTGAGCTTGGGATAATAAAGCTTTAATGTGTAAGATTTTAAGGATTCCTAAGTAGGGGGAACTTAAGTTGTATTATCTATGTTTTCAGATATTCAGATTACTGGAATAGGATACTTTCATTAATCAAATCAGGATTTTCTAAGAGTATACAGTTTCAGGATACAACATATAGCAACAAATTCATGTAACAGCCTTTTGAAACAAGTTCCTGAAGGTTGCAAACAACATTTACTAAGATCAGTATTCATTGAGCCGTGCAACCTCGTACCAGAAATAGTAGCAACCTGATGGTCCCAAGTGGTCAGAGGTTCAGAGGGGGTGAATGAACATCTATCGATTTTACAAACTTTTCAAAATATATAACTGATTAATAGGTTTCTATCTCACTAGGAGGACAGTATCTTGTCACGAATCAGTAACCTGGCCCAAGGCTTTATCAGGTTACTGTCCCGATATCAGAATGTAACACAGCGGAATAAACTTGATAGAGTTTCTGATAAAAACCAGTTTTCTTTTCCAAATATGATTTTGCAACATACGTTTATCAGGATGCTTATGATAGATACAACAGAATAGATATGCAAACAATACGATGCAATAAATAAGATAAGCAGTAAACACTTATGGCTTATAGTGGTTCGAATGTGGTGTAATCCTTCTACATCCACTCTACTCTTTCTCTGAGGAGGAACTTCGTTATGGTCAGTTTGCTTTACAAGACTCGTCTTTACAAACCTCTTACAAAACAAGTTAAACCTACTAGAATCCCAGATTCCTAAGTCTAATCCCACACAGGGTTTACAAACTCCCACACAGGGAACACACTCCCACATAGGAAAAGATAGCCTACACAAGACTAACAAACTTAGCAAGGATAAAATCCTATCAACTAAGTACACCAAATAAAACAACCTAGCACACACAGCACAATGGTTAAAAGAATATGTTTCTTCAACTGGTGGGAGACAGTCTTGATCTTTGAAAGTACTATTGTTGTTGTAGACTGCTCCTTAAAGGTTGAGTGACTGAACATGTAGAAGCTTGAAAAGCTTTGGGAAGTATATGAGTTTCCTCTCGACTCTGTCCAGCTATTTCTTCAATCAGCCACACCTTCTATTTATAGATCTTGAGAGTTTTATCCGTTGGGAAGTATCCGTTGAAGTGAGATGCTTCTCCTACTTGAGTTCAAGCTTTGATCTCTAAGATCTTCTCTGTGGTCGCTTTAAATGCATCCGAGTTGTTCCTGATATGAGCATTTAATGCATCTACTATTTGTTTTTGGACCTTTCTGACATTCTTGCTGACCTGTCTAGTCGGTATGGGTCCAAAGCTGAAGTTCATGCAACAACTACTTGAAGTCAGTTAGCTTTGCTTCCCTTTGCGCTGCATGCTCTTCCTGATACTGCATGAGAGGGAGTAACACTTATCTTTCAACAGATCCGTTGGCTATTTCCTGCTCATTCTGTAAAAAGTGGGTCCTCCTTGCTTACTGCTCAGGATTGTGGTTTCATGCTGCTTCATGTTTTGTACCAGGATTCTATTTCAGAATAGCTTCCTATTCCTGAAACCTGTAGCCAGCTTCCTGTCGTTGTATGTTGTTTGTTGCTTTGCTCTTTCAGCTTCCTTTCGCTGCTTGCTGCTTCCTGATTGTAGCATCCAGTATTCAATATCAGCTTACAGCTTCCTGTTCTTAGAAGATTCTCCGTGTATCTTCTAAGATTGGTTCTCCTTTTGTGCAGCATTCTGCTCGAGGCTTTTCTGATTTCTGTTGCTCTTTCAACATGTTGTCTACTTCTTGCAGTATCATATCTGCTTCCTATGCAGATACTTTCTTTCAGCTTGATGTTCCCTACAGCCTGCTGACCCTTAAAAGACTTATTTCTAATTCTTCTAAGATTGGTTTTCCTTACACCTTGGAAAACCATAACATGATCTTATTCATTGATAGATAAGCTTATGATCATGTAATACGTGGAAACTTCTTTTAGCAACCTTTATTATCTTATTATGCATCCTGTTTTGTCATGCATGTTCTTTGTCTTATCAAGATAACTACTGAAATATCCCAACACAACCTGTTCGAGTGATGATTATGAAAGAGAATTTGGCTCACATTTAATGTGAAAAACGGTTTTTTTCAGGGGAGGCGGAAAAGACGTGGTTCAAACTTCTGACACGTCTTCAGCAATGTACATAATTACCCTTTCGTCATTTAATCTCAACTACTGGATCATGTACGTCCTTTAAAGTTTTAATCTGGATTGTCTATATTTTTGGAACATGATTTTAAAAATAAACTGTTCATATTCTCTTGTCTTCAACATCACGTCTTCTTTGATATATCCCAAAACAAAAAACTGCTACCAAATCTTTGCAAACAAAATTCTCTCAAAGCTCTCTTCGTCTTTCAAGTCTCTCACAAGCATTCAATGGAAGAAGGAATGAGCACTAACAAAGTGCTGGAAGGAAGACTTGTTGACACAAGAGTGTTACTGGGTGACAAGTCACCATACGATAACAAGGATCTTATTTCTGAAGTCTGGAATCATGTGTGCAACAACAAGCTGGATGGGCTGTTCACAACTACATATGAAGGATTCTCTAGCATAACAGTGGAGAAATTCTATGCTTGGGCACAACTCTCAGATGATGAGAAGACCATCTCCTTCAAGATCAACGAGGATGACGATGAGGTTAACACGCTTACTGTAGCAGATATTGCCAAAGCCTTTTGTATTTCTGATAAAGGTATGACACTTTCTAATCTGATAGGGTATGGAGAAGATTATCTGGAAGAAAATTGGAATCAGTTCACACTGGATTCAGTAAAGGAAGAGGCTGTCATCAACAACTTTCCTAAGAAGAAACTCAAACCAAAGTATGAGTTTTTGCATGATATTCTTGTCTACACCGTGGAAGGAAGATGTGGAAGCTATGATAAGTATACCAACCTACGGTTCAGGATGATGACGGCTATTGTCAGGGAAGAATAAGTCAACTGGGCTCAAGTTCTTTTTCATAGAATTTGGGAAGAAATAATCAAACCCTGGGAGAGGACGGGGTTTGGAATTGTACTGTCATCTATTCTAACCTCGTTGAGGTTGCCTCTGGAGAGAAGGATATCTTATGCTGCTGGGTGGTACCTAGGAGTGAAGAAGGGGTACACCAAGGGAGAGAAGAAGGAAAAAGCACTTAAGAAGAAACCAACGAGCAAACCATAGGTTCCTGACCCTTCTAGTGATTCAGGCAATGACGAAGGTAAGCCAACAAGGAAGAAGATAATGAAGAAAGCCCCCTCAAAGAAGAAGAAAATGACAAAAAAGGATATTGTTCTCTCTAGGCCTGTGATACCTTCTCCTACTAAGACTAATGATGAATCCAATCATTCAGATACTGACAAACAGGTTCCTGATCAACTAGATGAACCTGCTACTGAAAAGATTATAGTGCCTTAGGAGCAAGCAGATGAAGAGATCCATATTCCAGTTGGTAAAGAAGATTCTAAAGATGTCCAGGAAGTTCAGGTTACTGTTCCAGTGATCCAACCTTCAGGGGAATCGAATAAAGAAAATACTGAGACGGCTACTGAACAGATTTCTAATCAGATTACTGAACTTGTTGTTGAAGAGGTGCAGAAATCAAGAAAAAAAAAAGACTAGTAAAAAAGGCTGACACCACCATCAAGAAAAGAAGGTGGTTAGGACCCAAAGAGGAACTAAAGGAGATCAACACCCTTAACAAAGTAGCACAGTCCATAGAATCAATCACTGCAGAAGAAGCAAGAAGGACATTGAGAGAGTCTGTCAACTCCATTTGGAAGAGATTTACAGTTGTCTATAATGACTGAAGATGGATGAGACTGGGTTCTGGAGTGGATTTGATAAAATGGTCTAATTGGCTTACAGTGGAAAATATCAAAATATGATGGATAGAAAACTTTGTGACTGAAGATGATCTATTTCATGAACTTCTACCTTTCTTCAGTGAGGATTACATTCATCGCCAAGCTGAAGAAATGATATCCCTTATTCAAAGTAGGCAGGATACCCTGAATGTCTTTTTTATGGCCGAGGCTGAGACAGAAGAGAATATGGGTGAGCAGTCAATGAAGCTTATGGAAGACTACACATTGATGAACCCCACAGCAAAGACTGTTAGGAACCCTACTGAGCTGGAGATGACTGAAGTTTAGTTAGCTAATCTCACTCCTGAGGAAGCTAATGAAAGGATATTACGACTAAGAATGGAAGCCGGCAGAGATGACTCTATGAGGCCTCCCAGAGTACTACAACAAGGGGAAGAAAGTTCAAAGGTTACGGAGACACATGACTCTCCAACATTTACAGGTATTGCAACTCTTTCCCCTATGACTCGTTTAGACACTGTGGATATTGTTATCCAACTGCTTGATTATTCTGTTTTCCCTGTAATTCATGATCGGCCTACTGAGGGGGAAACATCATCTATAATCCATGGTGTTTTAGAGAAGATTGAAGAGGAGGCTGCCGATAAAACATCTGTGGAGAAAGATGCAAAGGCAGGACTCCCTGTACTGGCTAATATTACAGTATAGTAAGCTCAAGAAATTGAAGCAGAAAAGGTTTCTATGGAAAATCCTGATTAGACTCTCGAACTTCTACATGAAGCTGCTTCAAGACTAGCAGAAATGAATCAAGATTCTGCTGCAACTGAGGAGGAAGTTACTGAAATTCCAACTACTGAAGCAATTACTGACATCAATGAGTCATATGAAACTGGTCAGGTTGCTAATGAAGTAGTTGAGGAGGTTGTTGAGGTAGTCGAAGCTTCTAACCTACAGAAAGCTGAGATTACTGTGGAAGCAACGGTCTTGAATATTGATGAACTCAATAAAGTAACCACGGTATTTGGACAGGTTACTGAGGGTACATAAGTTAATAATGACATAGCGACACAAGTTGCTGAACCTCAAGAAGCTATTGAGACTACTAATCTGGAGGAGACCTCGGGCACGGATGTTGTTGAGACGGCTCCGACGGAGGATTTAGAAGGGATAAAATCGAAGGATACTGTGCCTACAAGAAGCAAAAGTATGATGGCTGATGTTGTTGCTTCAACTTTAAATAGTGGTGATGACTCACCTAGCTCCAGTGATTAAGAACCAGCAAACTCCCTCTCCTACAATGTCTTTGCAAAGGTAAAAATGATAATGAGGAGAGAAAAAAATACCAGGCTGATTTAGAGACACGGAGATGGCACAAGCTGAGAAAGAAGCTAAAAAGAAATTAGATCAGGACCTGGTCATGTATACTCAAGAGGAATCAAGACCAGGGGATATGGTTGAGACTCCTTCTGATTCACAAGATCTGACTCTTCAAGGTGTGATGAATGTTGTTCAAGGATTAATGAGGGCCATGAAAACACATCAGATGAATCTGGCTACAAATTTCATTATGAGAGAATGAGCACACTCAGAAACCTTGCAAGTTCTCAAGAAGCAACTTGATGATCTTTCTGGAAAGATACAAGCAAGGATAAACTCCGAGTTCAATACTCAACATGCTGCCAGAAAAAGGTTTAAGAGAGAACAGCAAGTCGTATCTGAGACTCGAGATAAAATCATAGAAGAGATGAGGAATACTCAGGCAGCACAGAGTTTAGCTCAAGAGGAAATTATTGCCACAACTCGAAGCAATAATGACAACATTCTCAACATTGAGTTGTTGCTAGGAGAGATGAGGACAATCATGGAAAGAGTTTATCCATGCGAGACTGCTGTAATTACTAACCCCACTGTTGCTAAGTTGATGATGCCAAAAAGGGGAAAAGTAAATAGCTAAGTGAACCAGATACCGAGATGGTTGAAACCTTCTCCAAGGAGCTTGATCAAGATGATGATGATGAACTTCCCTTGACCAAGATTAAGCGCAAGAGATTAGATGTTTCTGAACATGGTCAAGATGGTGATTCTAAAAGAAGAAAACAAGATGATGATGACAATGCAGGTGCTGGAGGTACTGGTTCTCGAGCAGTAAGTAGCACTGCATTGCAGCAAGGACAACAGGTCACTGCTGCTTCAATAAGACCAAGGACCTACAGGCAGCAACCTGGTCGAGGTCGAGGAAGAGGAAGACAGCAAACAGGTCAGGTTTCCAGTTTACAATCTTATATGGCTTTACCTGTTGACCCAAGAAGAAGGCTTTCTGAGGAAAGATGGAGACAACTTAAGACTGCAGATGAGGAAAGAAGGAGAAAGCAGACGGAATGGATTCCAAGATTGGGGATAATTGGAAGAAGAACAAAAGTTGAAGAGAAGATTGATGCAGCTCTTCACTCGTTCCTAGATCAGGAACCACTTGACTTCAATAAGGAAGATGCTCCAGCTGAGGTGTTAGTATTGTTGGAACAAAGAACTGAGGATATCAATCATTACTGGGATTTAAGTATCTTCGAACAAGTATACTTACCCAAAAATAAGAATCCTACATTTGAAGAGATCACCAAGTTCAAACGCTCAGAATACTGGAGGTATTTTCGAAACCTTCTCAAATGTAACTTCTTTCAAAATTTTCCATCTTGTGAGCAAGCATTGAAGAAATATGAAGAACTGGCGAGAGAAAGAGAATTAGATCGCCAAAAGATTTTGATTGAGAAAGTCAAGAAAGGAGAAAAGATTCCTTACTGCTAGGACTTTTGGCTAAGATGGATACAGATTCCTGAGATTGCTACACAGTTAGAAAGATCATATCAGGATTCTATTTTAAACTGGTGGAAAGGAACGAAGTATGAAGAAGTCGTCAAACGGAATCAGCAAGCGTCTTCAGGACATGATCTGGTAAAGAGGAAGTTGTTTGGTGACAAAGAATCTGATGAAGGATAGCTTACTGATTATCTCTGATTGTTCTGCTGTAAACATCTCTTGTAAAGAATTTTTGCATTCTTTTAAATTCTTCATTTTCTCTTTTTACATTGTAAGCATATGTATCAATATGTTTGAAAAGCTTATATTGTACTATACTTGTACATGTTACATATATAAAAGTACATCTATTTTTACTGTTTTATATGGGTTTTGTCATCATCAAAAAGGGGGAAATTATTGGGATATTTCTAACTAGGTTTTGATGAGACAATGTAATATTAGATGAACTTTTAGAGTACCCATATTCCACGTTTTATAAGTGGATTTTTGTTTGCCTATCAAATCTTTCAAGTTGTATTTCTTAAGAATTCAATTGTACCAGAAAGATAGGTAGAACCTTGTTAGCAGGATTCTGGACTTCGAGTTTTCAGGAAGACTGATCCACATTGAAAGAAGTCAGTAAGAGTTAATCGAGGTTAGAATCAGGAAGCAGATAACAGGATTCTGAAACAGGAAACTGGTCAGAAATAGGAAGCAAATTAGAAAGGATACGCGAGTCAAGAAGCTGATTAAAAGTATTCAAGAATAGGAAGCTGATCAGGAACAGAATCCCGAAGCACAACGGATACTGCAATCAGAACAACATGCAGTAAGTCTTAGTTTATTCAATACAGTATGAGGAAAAATGTTGGAAACTATACGAGGTTTGGATCCTGATTAGTTACCAGTAGATAGAAGTTTGTGAAGAGCCACTGAGATACTGCCAGGTGGAAAGTGGCTCTACAAAGTACTGTATCTGAAGTATGGCACTATTAATGAGGATTCAGAGTAGGATATGTTATGAAGCTTTGATCTTTCACACCGCATTAATTATGAAGATTTGAAGATCTTTTTGAATTACAACTTGGATCATGTCTCTCTTCAACGGGCATTTTCCAAACATCTATAAATAGAAGGTTGAGAGGATTGTGAAGACTATTGAACAAATTGAGCTCCTCAAGTTATTCTACCATTCTTCATTATCTCAAGCTTTCGAGTTCAGTCACTCAACCTTCAGAAGCAGTCAAGCCAAACATCTGAGCTTTCAAGTTCAAGACTGTCTTCGAACAACACCAGTTGAAGAAACATATACTTTTAACCATTGTGCTGTGTGTGCTAGGTTGTTTTATTTGGTGTACTTAGTTGATAGGATTTTATCCTTGCTAAGTTTATTAGTCTTGTGTAGGCTATCTTTCCCTGTGTGGGAGTTTGTAAACCCTGTGTGGGATTAGACCTAGGAATCTGGGATTCTAGTAGGTTTAACTTGTTTTGGAAGAGGTTTGTAAAGACGAGTCTTGTAAATCAAACTGACCATAACGAAGTTCCTCCTCAGAGAAAGAGTAGAATGGACGTAGAAGGATTACACCACCTTCGAACCACTATAAGTCATAAGTGTTTACTGCTTATCTTATTTGTTGCATCGCATTGTTTACATATCTATTATGTTGCATCTATCATAAGCATCCTGATAAACGTGTGTTGCAAAATCATATTTGGAAAAGAAAACAGGTTTTCATCAGAAACTCTATCAAGTTTATTCTGTTGCGTTGCATTCTGATATCGGGACAATAACCTGAACTAGCCTTGGGCCAGGTTACTGATTCGTGATAGGATATTGTCCTCCTAAGTGAGACAAAAACCTGTTAATCAGTTATATATTTAGAAAAGTTTGAAAAATCGATAAAGGTTCATTCACCCCCTGAACCTCTAACCACTTGGAACCATCAGGTGTCCCCATGGTGATATCAAATCCAGACTCTCTTGTATTGGGGGGCCTACAGTGAAATTGCCCACAAGATCGTAAGCATGCTTGAATCAACCAAACAGAAATCCTTTCATCCAGAAATAAACCTATAAATGTTACTAACACACCTTCGTTCTCGAGCTCCTTAAGACATAAAGGCATTGTGAGTAAATTGCTATGTATTGTCTGGTTCTTTCTGTCACTTTCACATCACGACTCTTTTCTGGTAGAATATGAAAAATATTCGTTCATACAGAGAGATTGTCTATTTAAGCAGTGTCTTGTTCATGTATCTTCGTGTGTAGATTTGCATGTAAAAGTATGATGAAGTTATTGGAATAAGATGTGAGCAAAGTTTGATGTTGAATGAAGTCTATTATATGGCAGTCAATATGCTGAGATTTGATGTACATAAAAGGGAGAAATGTAAATGGATTCTCATAGACTGAGGCTTTGAAGGAATATAATTTATTCTCATATATCTTTAGTCTATCCATTTTTGTATTTTAATCCTGTTAAGTTTAGGAACTTTTAACTTTTAGTTTGATTACCTTTATAATAGGTCATAGTGATCTTGTGTTGCTTGTTTGACATCTAAATTTATGTACAGACTTTTTTGTTCGGGTTGTTTGATAAGAGAACATATTTTTCTTTATGAATGAATTCATGTAAATATTTTTTAAAAATTGTTAATTTATAATATGTAGTTTGAATGTCAAATAAACGATAATAAGTTATCTTAACTTGTTATTACGGTAATGGAACTAAAAAAAATTAAACTTATATATAGTGGAAAAAAAAGGGTAAAGTTAGAGGGAAAAAAACTATTTTTTCCCAAATTTTTATTGTTAATTCTTATTATAAATTACAAAAATCTTTTATCTGTTTTGGATTCGTGCAACTAGTATTAGACCCAAATCAAAGTATTTATATTATTTTTTTAGTTGAAACTTCACTACATAAAAATATGACTAATATTACATAAATGTATCATTAGTTATATATAAATGTATTAATTTGAATTTATTAGAAATATTTAAAGCTTAAGTTTGACTTGAATTTGATGAAGTTCAATTAATTTTGATTGAACTCAACCCAAGTACTTATATAAATAGTTTAAGTTATGTTGTAATTCAATCAAAACAAAAGGGTTCAATAGGGCTCGACTTAATTATGCAGCTGTAAATATGTACATTATATAAATATAGGATAAATATATTGTAAATAACTATAACTTAATGAGCTGGCTCGCGAGTCTATCAACTGCAATGCAAAGGATATCATAGAAAAACTGAAATTAAGTTGCAAGAAATTCATTTTAACAATTTTTTAACTCAAGGGTATGTATGTTATAATTAGTAATTAAAACAAGAGGAATGTATCTAGCACTGTGTGTTCGTATCTTGGGTGAGCAATTTTTTTTTTTTTTTTTTACTTTCATTTGGAATAGGACCTATGTAGTGATATTAGTGGAATATCCAATATCAAACCTAACCATTCAAACACATTTCATAATTTATATGGTAATAATTTAGATGTATTGGTTAAAAAAATGAATTAAAGAAATTCACTAAAGTATAAATCTAACATTATCACAATGATTGTAATCTGCACCCTAACTAGCCAACATAACTAGGCTAAACTTGTGGACTTTCCTTTTCGAGATATCAAGTGACTTCATTAAGCCAAAAATTGAAGAAAACATATAATCTTTCTATATGTGTACTAAATTCTTCTCTTACTAGAGTGTGGTCATGATACATTCATTTAAAATAATCGATTGGAATGATCGTTATTTGAAATCACAAAGGTTAGTGATGTAGATGTATGTCTGCAAGATGGATCTGATGATCCGAAGGTCCAACCTTAGAGAGAGCTAAGATTTTATTTTTGCTTTATCATGATTCAAATCTATAATAATCACTTATAATATAATAATTATAATTTGCCACCACCATATCTATTATCCAATTATTCCGAAAACACGTGACTTTCTTTAATTGTTCACATTTGATACACATAATGAGGAACTTTATTAAAAGAGTCCCAAATAATTGAGTCGTTAGACAATTGACATTTGTAGGGGTTTGTATGGTTAAATTAGTGCAACAAAAGTTGAAATTTCTTTAGAAAAGAAAAGGATATTTTGTCAAGTGGATGACATCAAAGTGACTGAATAAATTATGTCAAGATTTGTTGCTCTTAATTGGAGGGGAGCGTTGATTCCAGCGTGCTTTTATTTATTTATTTAATTATTATTTTTCTCACCATAATTTGGTGGGGGTGTATTACTTGTGTCGGCTCATACACCTTTCGATTTCTCATTGGCCATTCACATAATTTATTATATTTTGTTGAAGGTTTCTTATTTGAAAAATCAATAAAACCCCACTTCACTTTCAATGGGGGTTTAACCATCCATATATCAATTTAAAAATAAAAGATGCAACAATGATAATGGGAACTAAGAATATATGCTCACTCATATGTTAATGAGAATAATTTTTTACAAAATTGTTTCACGAATTTAATTTCATACGCCAGATTAATTGATAATTCAAAATTCATTTAAATTTGTGAAAATAAATATAGTTTATGATCAGTTATTAATTAGTAAAACAATCTCACTCTATAATTTTATTATTATTATTATTATTATTATTATTATTATTATTATTGCAACCACTAAAATATCCCTTCCTCCATTTGTGCAGTAGAGTGTTCAACAAGGAGACAAGCACACATTTGGAATCCCTGTAGTATGCTTCCTCTGTACCAAGCACTTATATGTAATAAAATAGTAAATCAATTTTATTTTTTTCATATTTTAATCAATGATTAATGACAAGTGTCATTAGCAGAAAGCTGCTACGTTTCGATACGTAGTACCAACAATATTATAAGCGGCAGGAAAAAGCTGCAAGCAAAATCTGATGCTTTTTAGCTACCAAATCCAAAGCTTACATTGTTTGGGCATGATCCTTAAATTAATACTATTGTTTTGTTCTTTTCTTTTACAAGTTTAGAGAATAATATATGGTTATGCGTCACTTTCAATTAATTGGATTGATTCATCTCTTCTCTTTTTGGACACCTGACCCAGAATAGTACAATATTTTAGTCAACATGTTTAATTAATGATGTGTTAATTAGATTTGGAATCCCTTAATTACAATTTTGTCACTATTCTGCTTTGGGATTTACTATAATCTGGGAGCTAAAGTGTTTATGATCCTATCAAGTTGAAATAGAGTCGGCTCAAATGTTATAAATGTTGGTATAATGATCGATTTTAATTGGACTCCATTTTTAAATAGTATCTTTCGGTACGCAGAAAATTAAAATGTATCTAAAATTATAATATTATTTATTTGATAATATTAATTGTTTTTTTTTTTATAATTGTATAGTGTTATTGTTCAAATAATTATTTCATGATAAAATGACTTAATATAATGTAATTTGATATTAAAAAATCTTTTTCAAGGAAAATTGGTTATTTGACCAAATATTTGGTGTAAAAAAGAGCTATATTAAAGCTAAAATATGAAACTATGTAGCATATTAGGCTTATTAATTTGGATGATTCACAATTAATAGCCTTTGTACTTATATCAAATCAAATTTGAGAAAAGGGTAATTAGATAACCAACTACTAATAAACATAGTAGGTTAGGATATTAATTACACATTATGTATTGTTGGTCCCAAGTGGTCAGAGGTTCAGAGGGGGTAAATGAACCTCTATCGATTTTACAAACTTTTTAAAATATGTACTGACTAACAGGTTTTTGTCTCAATCAAAGAGAACAGTACCATGTCTCGAATCAGTAACCTGGCCCTAGGCTAGATCAGGTTACTGACCAAGTATCAGAATGCAACGTAGCGAAATAAACTTAATAGAGTTTCTGATGAAAACCAGTTTTTTTTTTCCAAATATGATTTTAGAACAAACATTTATCAAGATGCTTATGATAGATGCAACAAGATAGATATGCAAACAATGCAATGCAGCAAATAAGATAAGCAGTAAAACACTTATGGCTTACAGTAGTTCAAAAGTGGTGTAATCCTTCTACGTCCACTCTACTCCTTCTCAGAGGAGGAACTTCGTTATGGTCAGTTTTCTTTACAAGACTCGTCTTTACAAACCTCTTCCAAAACAAGTTGAACCTACTAGAATCCTAGATTCCTAGGCCAAATCCCACACGGGGTTTACAAACTCCCACACAGGGAAACTCTCCCACACAGGGAACACACTCCCACACAGGGAAAGATAGCCTACACAATGATCAGATCCTATCAACTAAGTACACCTAACTAAAACAATCTAGTACACACAACACAATGGTTAAAAGTATATGGTGATTTCTTCAACTGGTGCAGCTCGAAGACAACCTTGAACTTGAAAGCTCAAATGCTTGGCTTGACTGCTTCTAAAGGTTGAGTGACTGAACTTGAAAGCTTGAGAAAATGTGGAATAGTAAGATAACTTAGAGAGCTCAATTGTTCAGTAGTCGTCTCAGTTCTCTTTACCTTCTATTTATAGATAGTGGAAAATGTCCGTTGAAGAGAGATATGATCCAAGCTGCAATTCAAAAAGATCTTCAAATCTTCATAATTAATGCGGCATGAAAGATCAGAGCTTCATAGCATGTCATACTCTGATCCGCATTAATGATAACATACTTTAGCTACAGTATTTTGCAGAGCCGCTTTCCACGTGGCAACATCTCATTGGCTCTTCACAAACTTCTATCTACTGGTAACTAATCAGGATCCAAACCTCATATAGTATCCAATGTGTTTCTCGTACTACATTGAATAGACCAAAGAGACTTATTGTATGTTGTTCTGATTGCAGTAGTCACTTTCTATTGTGCACCAGGATTCTGTTCTTGAACAGCTTCCTATTCTTGAAGCCTGCAATTAGCTTCCTGACTCGCTTATCCTTTCTGACTTGCTTCCTGTTCCAGAATCCTGTTATTTGCTTCCTGATTCCGACTTCAACTAAATCTTACTGACTTCTCATGTTGAGAATCAGTCTTCATGAAAACTCTAAGTCCAGAATCCTACTAACATAAGCTCTACCTATCTTTCTGATATAATCAACTTCTTAAAGTACAACTTGAAAGATTAGATAAGCAAACAAAAATCCACTTATAAATCGTGGAATATGGGTACTCTAAAAGTTCATCTAATATTACATTGTCTCATCAAAACCTAGTCAGAAATATCTCAACATGTATATATTGTTGTATTGACCTATTTATACAAAAATGGAGCGCCTATATCGTTCATTATATGTGTCTTTATGTGTGGTATTTCCGTATTTTAAATTAATTATTTATTAATGATGAATTAGGATTGACAACGTGGCGGGCAAAAGCAATTTCCATCCTTGACTGTGTCCTCCAACTCCCCTTTTTTTTTTTCTTAATAATAGAAAATACAAAAAATATATATAAATTTAAGATTAATCATATACAATAAAGTAATATGAACAAAATCTAGATTTTTTATGAGTTTGAAATCTATAATTGCAAATTCAACATTTTAAATGAAGCCACAAACAATATATAATTTCTTCACTAATTGATATATTTCATATATGATAATCATTTTAAAATTTTGAAGTCAATTTGAGAAATATAAGTTCAAATTTGAAGGTACCAACAAACTTGATCACCTCTTTTGATGAGTTTGAAATCCACTAAAATCACAAATAAATATGCATTTTCATCAATAATTGATTTTTATTTCACTATATGATAATCATCTAAAAATTTAAAAATTTGGAATTAGGAATTTAAACTAGGATACATGATAAAAGGCACAAAGCACAAATAAAACCTTGATGCCTAAACAGTTGGATCTGATCTCCACATTAACGATGTATTTGACATTTTGTAATGTAGCCAGGAAACCTGGTCCACGTGTAAGGGGTTCATTGGATGGTTCACCTTTCAACAACTTATCAAATTGCCCAATTGACTAGCGCCAATATCTCGGGTACCTGGTCCAGGAGAGATTTTCAAGCCTACTAGGAGTCTAGGCCTAAACAATAGGATAATTGCATGGTTCACCCCAAAATTATTGGAATCTTTTCAATTCAGTCCTCTTTCATTTTGTGTCCATCAATTAACAAATCTCCATTGCATGTTGAACTTTATCTAAGCTTAACTTGTGATATTATATCTTAAGCTCCGTTTATTTTGGGAGATAACTCAGAATAGTGACATTTTATCTAACTTTATCTAGTGTTTATTTTGATGAAAATAAAAAAATCGGATTATCCTTCCGATCCGAGATAAAATGTCAAAATCTATTTGATAATAATCCAGACCCACCCCCTAGGATAGCTTACCCAAAACTTGGAATAACATTAGAAAATTACATTTATATCCCTAATAAGCATTAAACATTTACATAAAAGGGACATTTATGTAATATCACTCTTATCCTAACATTCATATATTACATAGTAAACTGTGGATAAGGATATCCTTATCCATATATTATATGTTAGAGTAAACATTGGAAGTGGATAACAATTTACATCTTATCCTATGAAGTTATCTCACTGTCCTAGATAATCAACTTATCTCTATTTACCAAAGTAAACGGAGCTTTAAAAGAAAAAAAATACTCGGTACAGTAAACTGTTTAAAGAGTTACTCTCCTGTGCACTAGTTGCATGGATATAGATCCATGCAATTGGGTCGACCCGATCCGAATCCTTGCAGTTTTGAGGTTTATTTATTTATTTGATTCATATGTTATTTTTATATTATATTCATGTGACCTTTATGTTATATTAGTATAACATTTATTACAAATATTTTTACCTTTATCTACTTTAACTTAGGAAAAAAATGAATTTCAATATAATTTGTATATATATACATTTATATGATATTACTCATATATTTATGTGATATTACTTATACATTTATATTAACATAGTCTTTATGTTATATATAAATGTGCAACCAATATAACTGAAAGGTATGAGTACATAACTAAAAGTAGACTAACATAACTGAAATGTATAAAAAAAAATTATATAAAGGTATGATTACATTGATATAAAGATATACGTAATATCACATAAATGTATGTTGATCTAAAATGCGTTGAAAAATGATTTTTTTTTTTCAATTACAGAATTACATAAATGTTATAAAATTTGTATATAAATATCATACTAATATAACATAAATGTAACATATGAATAAAAAAAAAAAAATTTAAAGTGCGCAGATTCGAATCAGATCAACCAAATTACATGAATCCATGCAATTGGTGCACATGATAATTTGTGTTGTTTAAATGGTATAATATTAATTTTCAGAAAATTGTTTTACAAATAATAGGAGTACATTAACATTAACCCATGGATTAAATATAAGTTTTTTTATGAAGATAAGTACTATTGTAATTTCCATCAAAATTGGCAAAAAAAAAATTAAAATGTTGTGATTAAATTGAAAAAAGCACACAACTTCATTTTTTTTAATCCAAATAATTAATGTGGTACGTTCCTTATTTTGTTTGCTCAATTTAATTATTCCTAGTACAGAAGCATTAAAGTTTAAACAACCACATTAAAATTAATATAAGATTTGAGATGATCAAAACAGAAAATAATCTCCACAAGTTGGTGGCATTTGAAGGTTGTGTTCTCAAAATGAAATTTTATATAGAAAATAACATTTCATTTTTTTAGATAAATTTAATATATTATTTTGAATTGTTAATTCAAGGTTCCACATCTAGATATATTGTTAGATCTTAGATCTATAAAGATGTCACTTACATGAGTACATCTTATTAATTAAGCATGAAATTATATAATGAAATTTATATAATGAAACTAGCAAGAAGAATCATAATGATGTTAGATTAATCTCTGATATAACCATTTAACTCATCTATAAGCAAACTCATAAACTAAACTTGTATCATAATTAGGAATGTTAGCTGAATATTTCCACTGGATAATAGTTAATCAAGTACCATAGAAACTAAAATATTGTCATATTTATTATGTAGTTATTTCATTTTAACAAAATCAATCTAAATAAAATTTGTATGTGGCACTCAGTGGCAGTGCACTGACATGGGTCTAAAAGTGGGAATAATCGGTAGAAGAGGGTCCAAAGTGCAAATAAATATCAGAGCTTGAACATGATTCGCGTAGCTGTAAATCCAGCCCAACTCCCTACGACATTTGACACGTTGCACTTTCCCAAAAAGGGACCACCCACTGCTCCACCACTCGCGCCCCCAGCGCGTGAGCTTAAAGCCCGACGAAGATATGCATTCCACAAACCAAAGGCCATAACGTGTTTCAAGTCACGATATGAAAAGGCAAGTGGGTGGGGGCCATCTCGTGACCCTTTCCAAAATATCAGACCCATCTGCATTGCGAAACCCACATGCTCCTCTGTGCATGGCCCGACCCGGACAACCCACCCGTAGGCCCCACCCCGCACACGCCTTATATTATACTCCCCCCTCTCACCATCAAAATTCAATGCAGTATTTATTTCTCTCTTCAGATATAGCTAATTTGCTCCTCCTCTCTCTCTCTCTAGATGCATGGAATGGAGGTTAATAACAACAGCAATAATATAATAGCGCCGTTTGTGATGAAAACGTACCAAATGGTGAACGACCCGACGACGGATGAGCTCATCGCGTGGGGAAGGGCGAATAATAGTTTCATCGTTTTGGAACCGTTGGATTTTTCGCAGAGGATTTTGCCGGCGTACTTTAAGCACCATAATTTCTCCAGCTTCGTCCGCCAGCTCAATACATATGTGAGTTTTTCAATTTCTCCTAATTTCAATTGATTCGTGTGTGATTCCTCTTATTTTGATGGGGAATTGGGGATTGACTATTTTCACCGTGATTTTACTGAGAATTATGTGTATTGATGAAGTTTGTTTGGGAGGCGGTTTTGGTGGGGTTTTTAATTAGCAGATGGAGTTTTGCGAATTATGTGCGAATTGCCAGAATCTCTTGCTTTATTTTTGTGATTCGTTTGATCTTTTGCGTTGGTGATGATAAGTGTAGCTGAAAGCCAAGCAATGGTGTGAGAGGCGTAAAGTAGTCGCACACACACTCTCTCTAATTAACTGTCAGTTGCAACTTGCATGGAATGAACATTATGTGTGCTGTGGTGGGGTACAGTAAAAATGAAGGATAAATCATAAAATCTAAAAATAATTTTATTAAAAATATCAATTCATTTTGTAATCATTGATACTTTCTCTTAATATTTTAATTTTAATATAATAAATTACATGTGCATATACAAACGTTGAGAGATGCTTGTATCTCAATGCACATTTATAATTTTGAACTATATAATAGTTTTTAAAAAAGATAAAATATCAAAAATAATGTTTATAATTTTAATTTCCACATTATTATTAAACTTTTTACTCGTGTACTGTTGAGTAATTAGGCAAATAATACTACCCAGCGACACAAACCCAACCTGAAGTTATTGAGAAAACTTGAACCTGACTCGATATGGACACAATTGACTCGATTCTAATATAATTTTATGATTTTTTTTTCTTCTTAAAATGTAACTATTTTATATTATACTTAAATTTTGATATATTTTGATTAACACGATGCATGACCTATTTTTGCCATCCCTAGGCATAGGACTGCATCATAGCAGACAGATTCGGCCTATGCTAATAAATATGAATAGTAAAGGAATTTTTTGCATAGCATTAAGCATACCTTATCGGTTGATTACTATTTTCATTCGATATTTATTGTCGCATTCAGATTTTTAAAATAATTTCAACTTTGATGCACGACCAAAAGGGAAATTGCACATGAGAGTTATGCTTTGACAGTTAGTAGTCATGATTGCATGATTGCGCTCAATTATTAAAAAATTTACCTTTGAAACCTGACGTCTAAGGAAATTCCAGTTATCTCCCCTAAACAAAAATATATTCTGGCAGTACAAGTATAACCCCACTGTGGGATAAATAAAGGAAAAGAAAGAAATACTCCACACATTAATAAGAGTACATTTGGATTGGTCGATTTGAGGAGATATTTGAAATTCATGATAATAAATTCATCGATGGTGTTTGGATGGACGCAAATCAATCAATTTCATTTTAAATTAAGTTTGGAGTTATTTTGATGAAGTTCAAATTCACTCCAACTTGAGTGGATTTGAAATTCATTCATTTAAAATCCTGAATTTCAGATCATTCTATCCAAATACAACCTAAAATTAAATTTATTTTATTGGTTCTAGAGATTTGTATTTCACCAAAATACATACGAGGTAACTCATTGAAAATTGTTTAGTCCGATCACTTTTTTAACTAATTCTATAATACTTTAACACCACTCCTAGTTTTAGTTTTTTTCTTCCTTTTTTATTTATACCTCAGAATTATTTTTACAATAGAATCTAATTATCCAAAAAGTTATCCTTTTAATAAACACAAAAACTTATATAAGACGGTCTCACGAATAATTATAATGAGATGAATCTTTATTACCCCAAACTTCATATTCACAAATTTATATATGAATTGTGAAAATAGCTAGATTGACCTGTTTTAAGTAACTAAATCCGTGAAAGATCTCATATAAGACCCAATGTTTGATAAGAGTCGTCTTGTTTGGTTACTTTCGGATCAAATTGATCAAAATACTCTACAAGGTATGGTTCCAGTAAAGGAAATTATACACTTTTAATTATCAACTACACAATACAACTAACTTTCTAACTTACATGAATTCTTGGTCACTTTTATTAGTACCTTTCAAATATTTCACGTGAAGTACACCTTCTTCTTTTTATAGAAGTTCGGTACCCAAATGATGTTTACTTTCTTTTATTATATTTCTAATTTTCATATTATTGCGTAGAAATGTTGCAAGTATATTACTGCAGTAAATTAAAGAAATTAATAAAACACTAATTGAAATGCATCGTTAATCCTGCTAATACTCTCCAACCATTAATATTTTGCAGCTCTGCCTATTTTAGATAATTTTTCAGAGCATTAGTTGATAACTCAGTTTAATTTAGTTGACTGAAGAAATCTAATCAAAGAATTCAGATTGATTAGATTAATAACTAAACTGACAGGTCTATCAAAGTATAACAACGTTATCAATACTATGGATTTGAATGAAATCCGTCTATATATGTCTATAAATATTAATATATAAAAATTAAATCCTTAATTTGCATCAGGGTTTTAGGAAAGTGGATCCAGACAGGTGGGAATTCGCCAACGAATGGTTCCTAAGGGGGCAAACACAGTTACTCTGCAACATTGTAAGAAAGAAACACACAAACCGAACACTCACCACTTCACACATCAAACACGAAGACGACGACGAAGAAGACGAGGAGCTGATAATGGAGATCGCGAATCTAAAGGAAGAGCAGAAGAGTCTAGAACAAGCGCTGCAAAGCATGAACCGGAGGCTAGAAGCAACGGAGAGAAGACCCCAACAAATGATGACTTTCTTGTGCAAAGTCGTGGAGGACCCCGAGATCTTGCCACGTATGATGCTCGAGAAAGAAAAGATGAAAAGGCTAACAATATCCAGCAACAGCGACAAGAAGAGAAAGCTCATGATTTCCACGGCTTCATCGAACTCATTGTCGGGCCTGGCCTTGTCCAACTCATCACTGAAGAGTGAAGAGGAATCAACCCCGATTTCCTCGCCTGATGGAAACCTGGATGTCGATCAGTCTTCACCGTCGCTCGAGATGTCATTGCCGGAGGGGTTATGTCGTGGACCTAGTACAGGTATGCCGATGATCCTGCCAGAATATTCCAATTCATTGCTGCTAAGCTCCGGCGGCGGAAGCGGTGTTGCGCCGCCGTTGACGAGTGTCGTGGGGTGTAATAGCGGTGATGGATATGATAACAATTATTTTGAAGGGTTGGTCGCCGGCGAGAATGCTAGTCCGCCGCCACCTTATCCATTCTCATTGTTGGGTGGTGGCTTTTAGCTACCATATATCATTTTATTTAGCCTATTTTTTCCGACCTTAAAGTATGTTCATATATATAACCTAATTTTTTTGTTTTTTGTTTTTTGCAGTTAGTTATGAGTCTCTTGCGCTTTACAATTTGAGTGTTTGCTGCCGTTGACTTTTTAGTGTTTGGACTAAAAAAGTTGATGGTTGTTGCAACTCAATTTGTGGAGTGCAAGAGATATATGGTTCGAATTACAAAGTAGAAAAAGGGTATTAACTAATGTGTAAAATTGGGTTATAGTTTGGATGATAAAAAAAAGATGTAATTTACAACATGAAAGAAAGAGAGGAGAGAAAAAAGTTTTAGTAGCATACAATATATGTTTTGTAACTGTTTATAGGTATATATAATACCTAACTAAAAGTTCTCCATTTTGTGGAGAGATTAAAAATTCATATACTCATTTTCTTATGTTTGCATTTATATAATTATATGTCAGTTTTTAGTTGGATTTTGGAAATATTCTTTCCTTTTCTGTGAAGATATTGCATTCAACAATTCTAATGTTTTTTTTTTTTTTTTCATAAATATCGACTTGGCTTGCTAATCAAGCAAAATATGATTAAATAATCACTTTCTACTAGAAGTTCCTTTTTACTGATAGCAAATTATATATTTTTTTCTGTAGTTCTTTTTTTGTAGTTTGATAACCAATTATGTGTCTTTATTGTTGACCCAAAACATATAATCTTAAAAACACATGTTATTGTGTATTATTATTATTATTATTATTTTCTGAACCCAACTCTTTTTAAAAATATGCAGAAATTAATGTTATAACTTCTGATGAAAGTCGGCTTCATTATTATACATACATTATATTGATATAATAAGATAATACATTATATTGATATAATAAAATAATATATTTATTTATCATAAAAGATAAAATTAATAAATATATTGTGATATAATAAGATAAAATATTTATTTATCATATAAGATAAAAATTAATAAATATATTGTGGAATTTTCAAATTTTGAATGAATATGCGGTTTGATATTGATCCTAATTTGGTTCAACCTAACTTGGGTCTTAATGACTACTCTTGTTATATTCATATCTGAATTGTCATAACAATCATTTTTTCTTTTGAAAATATGGTAGATAGATATGATCGTATCTCTTGTAGTGACAGCATTGGTAAGATAGAATTCTGGGCCTGAAAATGTTATTGAATTTCTCAGACCCCTGATAGGATCACGTGGGACCCACTAGAGTAAGGCATGGCCAATAACGTGAATCAAAGTGAGAGTGGGTCCGTTGTTTCAGAAAAGCATCTTGCCTTTACTATGTAAAGGGTAAACCTCCAGACCTACCACACTATCCATAATTAAAAACAAAAATACCACCTTATATAACAAATTGACAAAAATACCATAAATTTTGAACAAAAGGAATTTTGAACCTTTTGAACCCTTTGAACCCACTTTCATTCATTTAATTTTTACTACTTCCAAACACTTTTTATCAATTGCAATCTATAAAAAAAATTTCCAAATTAATTAATAATTCCTACTCCAAATAAGTACATAGGTTGGAATACTTTCCTCGTGCCGATACTGTCTAAAAAAATAGTGATCTGGAATGAGTAACAATGCCACGTACGAATTTCCTGGAAATGGAATCTAAAAAGGATTTTAACGTAAACATACACGAATGAGTGAAAATGGTATCAGAGTCTAGGTTTATTAAGAACTTTTAAGTTATATTTACTATTATGTGATTAACCTTTGGTGAGGAGAATTTTCTCGCGAAAATATGGATCTGGACGAATGTCTAAAATGTATACCTTACAGGAGATATCATCAAATTTTGACGATGTATGAACGAGAACACCAAGACAAGTTAACATATTGGAATAATCAATATGTTGAACGAGAAAACGCAGGAGCTGACAGGAAAACCTTGAGGCAATGCGACAGACAAGCGACATATTACATGGGTTTCCTTTCGGTTAACTAGATGTTATATACCGAACTAATGAACCTCCAGGAAATTGTTCATCAAAATCATTGATGACAGGAGGAGAACCTGAATGGTGTGAGATACTGCCAGATACATCTAAGATCTCTTTAGATCTTAGAGAAATCCAGAAGACGGTGCAAAATTATGGCAACCGCCATAATCATCTACCAACACAAGTCTATCAGATCTAGAACCAGATGGAGACGATGGTGAAATATCAGAAGGAGACTCTTGAGATCCTTTATGATATTCAAAAAAGAATCAAGAATCTGGAGGACAAACCAAGTCTTTCCGGAGGAAGAAAGCGTATAGATTTCGGAACGGTACCCTACTTACACCAAAAAGGGAAACCAACCGAAGTCATATGACCAATGACCCGAGATGAAAAACTCATTGCTATCATCAAAGGAAAATCTATCATAAATTAAAAAGTGATGGATATGGAGAGGATGAATCTTGAAGATCTACATGAACTTGCCGAGTCCTTCGCAGGATTAGGTATTGTAGATTTAAAGATGAACGCAGGAGATGGTTCAATTTTGGTTACACGTGACCAACACCAAAGACCACCTCCACAACCACTAGTAGATCCCAACATTGCAAAAAGTTCAGGTTCACATCATATGGATGAACCCATGCCACAAACTGGAGATTTACTACAAGAGGAGATCTTATTGTTTCAGAAACTCGACAACGTTCCAGAAGGTCAGATCTTCTTAATACGCCTTATGGAAAGTCACAGCTTAATCCAATACATCCGTATGGATTGATGCTAAATCTGGATATCCCAGATTTCAAAAATCAAGAAGTCCTTATCGATGATTGGGCATCGGCGATGAGGATTGCAACAGAAACCCTTGATCTTACAAAGGAATGATTCATTTTACTCCTAGAAATAAGTCTTGAAGGATCTGTAAAGATCGCGTGGGATATGACGACACCAGAAATGAGAGACAACGTTACCTCTGGTGAGTCATTGAAAGGAATTATTGATAATATGACCAAATTATTTAAAATCCATTTTATCGGCATAGGCTATTTCGAGGGATTGGAAGAGGAAAAAAGAAAGAGATATAAACAAGCCCTCTATTGCCTCGAGTTGCATGATATTTTTCATGTAAATGAATACATCAAATTATTCACCGAGTACCGATGGAAGTCCAAGGTGGATGACAAAGAAGCTTCGCAACTTTTCTTTGCGAAGATACTAAGTCCCTGGAGAGAAATGCTTATCAGGGAGTACAAGAGTGCAGACGATTTGGATACAGTGGCTAGAAGAATGTCCTTTCTGAAGGCCAAGCTGTTGGGTCCCAAGTGGTCAGAGGTTCAGGAGGGGTGAATGAACCTCTATCGATTTTTCAAACTTTTCAAAAACATATAACTGAATATCAGGTTTCTGTCTCACTTGGAGAACAATATCATATCTCAAGTCAGCAACCTGGCCCTTGGCTGAATTAGGTTACTATTCCGGTTTCAGAATGCAATACAGCGGAATAAACTTGATAGAGTTTCTGATGAAAACCAGTTTTCTTTTCAAAGTACGTTTTTGCAACACATTTTTTAACAGTAAGTTCTAACAGTATGTTTCAACAGTATGCTTGTTAGTAAGTTCTAACAGTATGCTTATAAGAGATGCAACATAATAGATAAACAAGTAAAACAAAACAGTAATTAAGTTAAGCAGTAAACACGTATGGCTTATAGTGGTTCGAAGGTGGTGTAATCTTTCTACGTCCACTCTACTCCTTCTCTGAGGAGGAACTTTGTTATGGTCAGTTTGCTTTACAAGACTCGTCTTTACAAACCTCTTCCAAAACAAGTTATACCTATAAGAATCCCAGATTCCTAGGTCTAAACCCACACAGGGTATACACACTCCCACACAGGGACACACTCCCACATAGGGAAAGATAGCCTACACAAGACTAATCAAACTTAGCAAGGATATAATTCTATCAACTAAGTACACCCAATAAAACAACCTAGCACACATAGCACAATGGTTAAAAGAAAGTGTTTCTTCAACTGGTGGGAAGCAGTCTTGATTCTAAAAGCTCTATTGCTGTTGTAGACTACTTCAAGAAGGTTGAGTGGCTGAACATGTGAAAGCTTTGAGAAGCTTTGGAAAGTATATGAGTTTCCTCTCGAATCTGTCCAACACTTTTCTTCAATCAGCCACACATTCTATTTATAGATTTTGCGAGTTTTAACCGTTGAGAAGTATCCGTTGAAGAGAGATCCTTTTCCCATTTGAGTTTAAGCTTTTATCTCCAAGATCTTCTCTGTGGTCACATTAAATGCATTTGAATTGTTCCTGACATGAGCATTTAATGTGCCCACTATTTGCTTTTGGACCTTTCTGACATTCCTGCTGACCTGTCAAGTCGGTATGGGTCCAAGGTTGAAGTTCATGCAACGGCTACTTGAGTCAGTTAGTTTTGCTTTTCTTTGCGCTGCATGCTCTTCCTGATACTGCCTGAGAGGGAGTAGTCTTTATCTTTTAGTCTCATCCTGTTGGTTACTTTCTGCTCTTTCTGTAGATAGTAGGTCCTTCCTGCTTGCTTTTCAGGATGTGGTTCCATGCTGCTTCCTGTTCCGTACCAAGATTCTATTTCAGATCAGTTTCCTATTCCTGAAACCTGTAGTCAGCTATCTGTCGCTGTATACTGTTTTGTTGTTTTGCTCTTTCAACTTTATTTCATTGCTTGTTGTTTGCTGTTTCCTGATTGCAGCATCCAGTATTCTGTATCAGCTTGCTGCTTTCTGTTATTAGAAGATACTCATATTTTCTAAGATTGGTTCTTCTTTTGTGCAGGTTTCTGCCCGAAGCTTTTCTGTTTTCTGTTTCTCTTCCAGCATGCTATCTACTTTTTGCAGTATCTTATCTGCTTCCTTATGCAGATACTTCCTTTTAGTTTGTTGTTCCCTACAACTTGCTGACCCTTAGAAGACTTATTTCTATTTCTTCTAAGGTTGGTTTTCCTTATACCTTGAAAAACCATTACATGATCTTATTCATTGACAGATAAGCTTATGATCATGTAATACGTGGAAACTTCTTTTAGCAAACTTCATTATCTTATTATGCAACCTGTTTTGTTATGCATCCTGTTTTGTCTCATCAAGATAACTACTAAAATATCCCAATACAAGCTATTTGAATGGTGCCACCAGACAACACTCTACAAGAATTACAAGAGACTACGAGGAATCAATAAAATAGTTCCCTTATGTTGCGAAGAAAATGACATCCCAACAGTTATAGGAGGTCAACCACGAAGGCATAAAAGAATGAAACAAAGAAGCCATCCTTATAGCCGTGGAGATAGCAACAGAAGAAGTAGTCGTAGGTCTTCATGGAGATCTAGATGGATGTGGTCAAAACAAAAGGCCCGAAGTTACAAATCAGGGCAAAGACCAGCACCAAACAGGAGTAGAGTCTCTTCATCAGGCTCAAACCAAGGAGGAACCAGCAGATTATGGAAAGAAGAACTTTCAGGCGAGCTCACACTCGAGCTAACGCAAGTTTTAAAGACTGTAATTACTGGACGTGGGGAGCAAGAGGGCATATCTCAACGGATTTCCTGGAGAACCAAAAAAGAGGTCTTAGATAGTTCGAAACAACACCAGAATTCGAAGAAGTTGTCTATTACCAAGATCTTATACAGGTGTATCAACTTGAGGATTTACCCTCAGATGAAAGCATCTGCAAAGAAGAGATCTATTCGGATGATGGAAGTGAATCCACATCGGAATCAGAGTGAAGAAGAAATTCTTCAATCGACAAGAGAGGATATGTCAGGTTTCCTCTCTCACACAACGGTTTCTCATAAAAATCTTATGAAGATTATGAAAGATGATCTAAAGCTTCAGATTTATGATGGTTTTACCATCGGAGCTATGGAAAAAGTCTTGGATAAGTTTGGATTTCGTAACAGAAAACACCAAAATATCCATGGAGTTACCACTGGAGAATTTGTCATCCCAATGGAGTTCACGGGTAACATGATCGAGATGCAATTGATCTCTTATCGAGAAGTTCAGGAGATCAGAAGCAAGGTTAAAAGAGAAGTTGCGAATACACTCGCATGGATTCACATCGGAGCCATAAGAGTTGTTATTAAAGCAACATTCAAGAAAGGAATTGATTCACCACTCAATCTTGCCATATTTGACAAGCGAATCTCCAATCTCAATGATTCATGTCTTGGAGCTGTTATAGGAAATTTGTATGCAGGGAAATTGACATTCAATGTCTATCCTAGAATTGCATACAACTTGAGAGATCGAGACTTCAACAAAGTCTTAACCCTTCATCAAGATTTCAAAAGAGATGATTTGATGAAAGAAGGTAATAGACCCTACTCGATTACCTACAAGATTTCCTACGCTCTCTCGAATACACATCATTCAGATGTATTCTTGAGAAATGAATTTATCGAAGTCCCAAGAATCTTTGAGGATTTCGCCAGGGTGGTTCTACCAGAGATTATCGAGTCTCCAACTATAAAGAAGATCGATATGAAAATTCAAGATCAATATGTCTTCAACAAGAGTCAAAGCATCAGAATAGAGACAAGGAGAATGTCTTTCCAACAAGACAGACTGCTAAGTAGCAGTCGTTGGGAAGAAAGAAGGCCTAGTACAGTTCAGCGAATCCTAGGTGTATTCAAAACACAAGGAGGGCTGAAATGTCCAGAAGGCTGGAGATAAGTTGAAGTAATATTCGACATCACCCAAAAGGATAATATTTTTCCTTGTGATGTTCTATATTATCTACAATAGTCTATAGTCAGAAGATATCAAGGAAGCCTAAAGATGGGTGAAATTGATATGACTATTACAGGAGTCGCAGGAAGAATCCCAAAACAATTAATACTGGGAATCGATTTTCTTGAGGATCATAAACCTTGGGAAAGATTATAAGATGGAATAGAGTTTACAGTGGCTGATAAAAGATATATAATCAGATGACCACTAGTCCATTCTCCATATACATCTCTATTGGGATGATATATGTTGAATACAAGGCTGAGTATTTTACAGCCTATGTTGATTCAGGAGCAAAGATTTGTATTGCAAAGCAGGAGGTTTTTCCTAAAGAAATGAGAGATGATCTACCAGCCATTGCAGGATGAGATTTTTCCAAAAGGATTCTTATCCTTAACAGAGGAATCAAACAAGCAGAAATCATGATTGGTGGAGCAGACGGTACCCCATGGTACAAAGTAAAGAAGCCACCAATCTATTTCCATGATACAGGAACAAAAAGGCTTATTTTCACAATATTAAACAATTTTCTACAAATATTTAAGCGATTTACACAAGAGAATGAGACAAAAAAGCTTATTTTCACAATATTATGTGATCATAAGATTATTGTCCAGAGACTGCGGGAAGTATTTTATAGAAAAATGTCTTTTCATTTTCGCAGCAAGCGTGGTGATGAAGCCAAACTTCGACATCCAAAGATGACGGATAAAAGAAGATTTGGGGACGCATTATTATCCTTTCGGCAATTTGGTTCGAAATAGAAAAATACCAAGAGATGGGATAATACCCTATATTCATTCAGAATATAAGGAGAAGAACGAGTTTCTCCAAAGGCTATTGTATAATTATTGATGGCTTTAAAAGAGATTATCCAGAGTGATGTTACCAGCGAGGAACAAATATCACTCGAGGATTTCAAGAAAAAGATCCAAATGAATTACAACGAAGATCCTTTAGCATGGTGGGATAAGAACGAGCTCAAAACATCCTTAAAGGTGAAACCTGGAAAGGAACATGAGTTCGTGAGACTCAAACCAATCCTTATGAATCAGAATGATCGTGAGGATATGCAGAAGATACTTAAGGAACATCTTGACCTTAAGTTGATCTCACCAGGAGTTTCTCCATACAGTAGCCCAGGTTTCCTGCTAAGGAATCATGAAGAAATCAAAAGAGGTAAACCTAGACTTGTCATTAATTACAAATGGATTAATAACATTCTAGAGTTTGATGGATATTATATCCCGAGTAGAGAACACTTGGTTAACTGTATCAAATGTGACAAGATATTCTCAAAGTTCGATTGCAAGTCTGGATTCTACCAGATTAAGATGAAGGAAGAAAGTAAGAAGTTCACAGCTTTCTCCACATCTCGAGGACACTATGTCTGGAATGTTATGTCTATGGGATTGACAAATGCACCCCAGATATATCAAAGGAAGATGAATAATCTTTTTAAAGATTATTTTAACTTCATGTTCGTATACATCGATGATATTCTCATCACATCAAAGAATATGAAGGAGCATCTCAAACATTTGGAGATATTTTCAGATGTTTGTCATAAAGAATGATTAGTGATTTCTGAAAAGAAGACAGTAATTGCGACTAGACAGATTGAATTCCTTGGAATTGAAATCGATGAATTTGGAATCATCCTACAAAGTCATATTGTAGAAAAGATTCAGGGATTTTCAGATGATCTCAAAGACAAGAAACAACTTCAAAGTTTTCTTAAAGTTGTTAATTTTGCTGGAATGTTTATCAACAATCTAGCATTTCACAGGAAGGTGTTCAGCCTATTACTTAAAAAAGACGTTATATTCAAATGGGAGGATGAACATCGAGAAGGGATAAAGCAACTTAAGGAAGTTTGTAAACAGCTTCCGAAGCTTGCTATACCTCAAGACGATGATGAACTGGTATTATATACAGATGCCAGTGATAATTGGTGGGCAGTAGTTCTTATGAAAGCCACACCAAATGGAGAAGTGTTATGCAAATATTGCAGCGGTCTGTTTACAGAAGGAGAAGCAAATCGATGGCATATCAACGAGAAGAAATTCTTTGCAATCAGAAAGGCTTTTAAAAAATGGCCTCTCTTCTTACTGGCTAAAAAGTTTACCTTAAAAATTGATAATTCAAGTGTCAAGGCTTTTCTGAAAAATAAAATAGAATCAAAACCAAAAAAGGCTAGATTACTTAGATGGCAGGTTGAGTGCCAATATTATGATTATGATATTGTCATTGTGAAATCTCATGAGAATGTTCTTACAGATTTTCTAACACAAGATGGAAGGACGCGTTGCTGACGAGGTTCTTAAACGAGTAGACATCTCAGGAAAAACCTGGAGAGTCTTGAATGAGAATTTGGGACGTTATGTCTCAATACCGAAGTTGTTGGACGACTTCAACGAGATGATCAGAAATTCATTTCTGGTTTAATACGAGCATGCCAATACGCTCAGGGACAATTGTTCCAAGAGTTGCACAAGTCTCTCCTCCAGGCTGCATCTTCTACGGTGCAGAAAAGAGTGATTAGAGAACGAGACTCTAATCCAGAAGTTATGGATTCAAATACCATAATCAAGAGTGTTACATGTGATGCATTCCTTGAGGATGTACAAACTGTAATGAATGTTGAAGCTCCGGTGTCACAACCTGAGTCTTCAAGTCAACCTAGCACCTCTGGGGTAAAAGAGAGAGAGTTGAACCTTAGGCCACAGACAGGCAAAACTAAGGTTCAAACTAACGAGATAAAAATTTCTCCTATGCAGGTTTATCAAAGGCAATGGAAGAAGTTTGTAATCAGAATGAGAATCAACCCAGAAAGAACAGTGGTTGATATCTCTGGAAAATACTCGAGAGTTTGGATGAAGCCCGGAAGTCATCCAAATGAAGTTCAAGAGTGGTATAATTTTGGAGTTTTAGCTTCGATTCATACCATATCACCTGGTTTCCCAGAAATTTCGAAGTTACCGAAATGGATTGGGGAAGCAATCTACGAGACTTGGGAAAATAATCCACATTTGTCCAAAGACGATATTTTGGAGTTATACTTCATTAGTGCAGCTCCAGAACCAGCCAAGAAAGACTTCAATGAGCTTTTCATTTCATCAAACTAAAGAAACCAGATGGAAATGCCTTAAGAAAAATAAAGGCAGCTTCACCAGAAGAAATTCCAATACTGGTAAGAGCAATTTCAGAAGATGAAGCTTCTACAAGACGAGCATGGGGACTTTAGATTTGTTTAACCGAAATGGACAAAGTCAAATACCCATTCAAATTCTTTCAGAATTCAGCAAATGGATCATTCCTCCTGAATTCTATGACAGGATCAACAACAGGCTTTGCAGAGGAACTTTTAGAGATGAAGAGAAGAATCCTCTGAAAAAATAAGATTCCGGCAAGCAAAGAAACTTACCGGAAATTCTGTAATATGGCACATGTTGGGCGATGGATCGATTGGATCTGCCAAACATGTCCGGAGTTGAAAGAGCCCGAGTTTGGGAAAGGTTTCCGACCCAAACTCGACCGACAGGAACAAGGGTCTGAAAGAGAAAGGGGTCTAACTCAAAAGAAACGTTATTCGCGGGGACCACACAGACCTAATTTTTAAAAGAAAGATGCCCTAACAAAATAACATGAGGTGAGTCACGAGAAAAGACAAACATCACATGGACGGAGCCATGTGAAGAAATAAATGATTTCCCGACAACTCCAACCACCATCGCATGTGATGGGTCACGGGGAAGAAAAAGAGAGCGCACTAACTAATTGGTGCACTAAATAATTACCAGGCCAAGACAAAGACAGCCAGCCAGTTTTTCAACAAGATTTGGAATCCGTATTTCAAGTCTGGATTCATGCCTATAAATAACGAGAGTTGAAGGAAGCTGAGGACATCGACCATTCTCCTTAGTTTTCTTTACAATAAAATCTTTGTAATAGTTTGAGTGTTTTAGTTTATGTGTTTACAAGTGCAGGCCTCATCTCTGATGAGAGGCTAAACAAGTATTCTCCTCCTAAAAGGAGATTACTGAAGTAATAAATATTTCTTTCAAGTTCTTAATAAAATAAAGGCTTTTGCTTTCAATATGTATTCTTAGTATTGTTAGTTCATCCCTTAGAAGGAGTACTTTATACACCTGGTGTAGAAAATGAACCAAGGTTGTGCTGTACAGTTGCTGAAAGAGTTGGATAACTTGCAGATCATCTTCCCCAAGGGTTGAAGTTGAACAGTGAGGAGTTGTTCGTAAAATGATTTGGGGGCAGTGATTTTCCAACTGGTGGCGTTGCGAACCATCTCACCCAGTGTTGTTGCGGTCAAAGAAAGGTACGAATTTTAAGGGATTAATTAATTTTACGGAAGCATGTTGGACTTGATTTTGATCAGTTTACGTTTTATCCGGATATAATCACTATTTAGAGTGGAAGAAATAAATTAGGTTGGAAATTAATGCATAATGATGAATCCTTGGAATTGGGTATAAAGTATTAAATGAGTAATGATTGAATTGTGGTAGAAAAGGAAGTTTTATAAGGAAAATGGTATTTTTGTCAAAATTTTATATGAAGTGGTATTTTTGTATTATATTATAGTATTTGTGGTAGGACAAAATATTAACCCAACTAGTAAAATGTGAGTTGTAAAGTCCACAGGGCTTCTTTCAAAAACTATCACTAAATCAGAGTCTGTATTAGTTGGTTAAAACCGGTTTGGATTTGAGTTTGTTCACTTCAGTTTTGATTGCTAATTTTAAGAATTTCGATTTTTGATTTGGTTTTGGTTTTAGAAGTACAAAAAGTTTGATTATACCGATCCGATTGGATTTTTAATTCATTGAATAATGATAACTCTACTTTATCTCTTATGTATATGGACGGATTCTGTACTTTCACCTTTCTCCGTTTTGCCTTAACTATATTCTTTGTTCGTCTCCTTTCACAACTCATCTCTCATACAATAGCTAGCTATCAATTGAAAATTATCAACATTCTGAAACACGAACAATCGTCTGCCTCTCTCACCCTTCTTAGAAGTTGCTTGGTCATATTTGTCGTTTTCTATTCGCCGCCGTTTTTGAATCTAATTATGTTTTCTATAGATTCAAAGGTTGATTCATTTAAAATAAGATACTTTTGTCGATTTTTCTTTTTCAATGGGTCGAACATCTCTGAGACTTTTCTTGATTCACCACTTCTTTCAATTAGAAAAGTTTTTATTACATTTGATTTGTTAAGTTTTTGTTGATTTTTTTTTTCGTGCTTGATTTTTTTTGCTGTAAAATCTAAGAATTCCACAAAACCTAGTTTATTTTTCTGATCACACTTTTTTTTCCAATAATTGATTTTCCAACGACAGGAAAATCGAAAACCGACCGAATTGAAATTCGATTGAAATTTGGTTTCACAAACAAATCAATTCGATTCGATTTCACCAACCTACTGATGCATAACCCTAGATATAATATTTGTTTCTTGATTGTCGATTATTTGGTTGGTAGTGGGGCATAGTCATCTATTAACCTCGGTCATTACTACTAACAAGTCAAAACATGAGTGAATTTTTTTTATTTAGAAACAATTATTTTTCATGTGCAGTTTTTAAATCCATAAAGATGGTCTATTATACAGTTTTTTATTTAGGAGTAATAATTTTTCATGTGCAGTTGTTAAATCCACATAAAGTTTCTTAGTGAATTATAATAACATTTGTCATGTGCATTATACAGTTTTTTATTTAGGAGTAATTATTTTTCATGTGCAGTTGTTAAATCCAAATAAAGTTTCTTAGTGAATTATAATAACATTTGTCATGTGCATTATACAATTTTTTATTTAGGAGTAATTATTTTTCATGTGCAGTTGTTAAATCCACATAAAGTTTACTAGTGAATTTTAATAACATTTGTCATGTGCAGTTGTTAAATCCACATAAATTTTATTCATTAATTATAATAACATTTATCGATATTTTCTCCTAATTTTGAATATTTATGAATAGATGAGATAAATATATTTTTAGCAATTTATAATATTTTCTCTAAATTTTCGATATTTGTGAATATATGAGATAAATATATTTTCCGATAATATAGGTACTAAAGATACCAATATTGATATTTTCTTGATTTTCTCGACATTTGATCACATTTATAAAATTGATTACATCAAGGGGAGGAAATTTTGTTAATAAAAAAAATGATACAAGTATTTTTGATGGTTCATTGTTATAGGGAGTTGAAATTGATCAAGGAGGAAATTCCGTTAATAAGCCACTAAAAGAAATTTGGGTTTTTACAACGGGTAAAATCCGTTGTCGTAGCTAATTTTTTAGCGTTGTCGTAGCCAGGGTTGCAAAAAAAAATTCGCCATTTTACAACGCACCACGTCATCATTCCACATCATCCAAGTGATGACACATCATCATGCCACGTCAACAAAGTGCTGACATCATCATGACACATCACCATATTGTAAACACATCAACATGGTAAATAATGCGCGTTGGCTGGGATTCGAACCCGAGAGCCATGGTCGTACTCCAACCACTAGTGTTTTATGTTATAATATTCTACATGCATTTCTTTTATTTCAATTTTTGATATTTTTTAATTTTCTATTATCACATATTTTTTTGTTAATTTTTATAATTTGTATTTTTAATATATTTTAAAAGGTTAAATATATATATAATTGGAAGATTAATGACTAATTAATATGTTTAGTAATGTTTAATCTAATTTCATTTTAAGACAATTATAAAATATACTAGTGCATATTTTTAATATATTTTATGAAAATACTATTTTTTAAAATTATGAGTTTGTTCATAGATAATATTAATGCAAATAATATAAGATAAAATCATAAAATTAATAATTAAACTTTTGAAATTTAATTTAATTAAAAAATAATTAATATTATCACATGTTTTTTGTTAATTTTTATTATTTGTATTTTTAATATATTTTAAAAGGTTAACAATATATATATAAGGTATGATTTATATATATCTTTTTTTTGCTTTATAAAATAATTGTTTAAAATAATTTATGTTTTTTGTATTAATTTTAAAACCAAACTCATTTTATCTTTATTTTTATTTTAGAAAAACATTCATAATTTATGAATTATGAATTATAAAACATAATTTTCGAATTATGTTTTAAAATAATATATAAATTTTGTATTATTATATAAAAGGGTGAGAGTAATATTTTAGGTGTAGTATCTTAATTAATTCAAAATAGTATTTTATAAAAATACTATTTTTTTAAAATTATGAGTTTGTTCATATAAGATAATATTAATGTAAATAATATAAGATAACATTATAAATTAATTAAATTTAATTTAATTAAAAAATAATTAATTTATAATTAACACAACACATAAAAAAAGCGTTGCACAATGGGTTGTCTATTGGCAAAAAAGTACTATGAAAAGACAACGCATAAAAGCGTTGCACAAAAGCGTTGTCTTTTTAAAAAAAAAGATGTCATAAGACAACCCTTTGAAAAAGCGTTGCACAAAAGCGTTGTCTTTTTTTAAAAAAAGATGTCATAAGACAACCCTTTGAAAAAGCGTTGCACAAAAGCGTTGTCTTTTTTTAAAAAAGACGCCATAAGACAACCCTTTGAAAAGCGTTGCACAAAAGCATAGTCTTTTTTTAAAAAAAGACGTCATACGACAACCCTTTGAAAAAGCGTTGCACAAAACCGTTGTCTATTTTTAAAAAAAGACGCCATTTAACAACCCTATGAAAAAAGCGTTGTCTTTTCCACAAAAACCGTTGTCTTTTAGCGAATTTTTTGAACAAAGACAACACTTTTCGAAAAAAGGGTTGTAAAAAGCCAAATTTTATGAAAAGGGTTGTCTTTGGGGGTTGTTAAAAGCCAAATTTCTTGTAGTGAGCAAAAGTGATTCTTAATTTTCATCAATTTTTAGAACTTTTCCAATATCAACATTAGATACTTTCTTAAATTCAAAGTATTTATATTTTTATAAAAATTTATAACAAAAATTTATATTTCTATTGTGGTTGATATTTGAATTGAATATTGAAAAATATTAACTTTACCATCAATACCCGTGCGTCACAAGGTGAATAACCAGTTCTCTCTAAAGTGATACAAGTATTTGTGACCATTCATGATTATATGGGTTAAAATTGGTAACATGAAGGGGGGGAAATTTTGTTAATAAAAAAAAAATGATACAAGTATTTTTTATGGTTCATGGTTATAGCAAGGGGAGGAAATTCTCATTCATGGTTATAGAGAGTTAAAATTGATAACATCCAGTATAGAGTTGAAATTGATCGAGGGAGGAAATTCTGTATCCTGTTAATAAACAAAAATGATAATCGTTCATGATTATAAGAAGTTAAAATTAAAAGTGATAAGAGTATTTTTTACCGTTTTTGGTTATAGCCTATCTTTATATATATATATAAGAAGGACAAAGAATGTCACATGACATTCACACAAAGCTTGAACATTTATTTCTCTTATTAAATGTTATTTTTAAAGATAATCTATTATTATATATGTAAGTTTTTTTTATTATAAATATATATTATTCATACAAAGCTTGAACATTTATTTCTCTTATTAAATGTATTTTTAAAGATAATCTATTATTATATATGTAAGTGTTTTTTTAATTTTAAATATATATTATTGAACACAAAAACTCATGTGAGACGGTCTCATGGATAGTTTTCGTGAGACGGAGCCCCATCACCCACAAACAACATGTGAATTGTAGGGTTTGGATGGTGGGTAATTGGGTTGTGGATTGACCCGTCTCACACAATGCATTAAAATTTCGTGAGACGGTCTCACAAGAGACTTACTCATTATTGAAAGAATATACTTTTAATAATTAGATCATATTTTTTAATAACCAAATTAGTTACACTTAAATCTTGCAAATCTATGATCATGCAATCATGCAAAAACTATAATCATGCAAATGACTGTTACTTTTACATATGTCTTATTTGAGAACTTCAATTTTATTTGTCATTATAAATCTCAACCTCTAACTATTATATTCTTTGCATGTTTGCTTATGTATTTCGTACAGTACCCCAACCCTTCTCAATTTTTGAATTGTATATTTCATGTGATATTGTATTTCAAAATTCAACATTATAATTTTCTTTACATAATATTCTGACCAAATCATTTTTTATACATTTTTAAGTGGACATGGAATACCTTGCAATTGTTCACATTGATCCATCAAAGGAGACATGTGCAATAAGAGTTCGAGTTTTCAGATCATGGTTTGTACCTCAAAGAAATTATCCACAAGAAAATAGCCTCATGGAGATGGTTTTGATGGATGATAAGGTATTTTAATAACACATCATATTATTTTATAAAATTGGTATATATATATATATTCTTCAATGATGAGTTTTTTTATATTTTTTAAAATCTTATAATATGCTTACAATTCAAATTTATTTAATTCTAATATTTTTTTCTCTCATGATTTATTTTCAGTTTACAAGGATCCAGACTACTGTTGCACGTAGTCAAATTAGTAGATGCAAAAACATGCTAAAAGAGGGAGTAATTTGTTCGTTAAAAAACTTTCAAATAGGTCAAAATTAGGGAACTATTTGGGCTACAAAACATGCATATCGATTGAGCATCTATAAATTTACTACAATCAAACTTTGTCCTAAAGTCTCAATCCCTATGTATGGCTTTGAATTTACTGCATTCGAAGAAATTATCTCATGTCCTGATTTAGAAACTTTTTTAAGTAGGTATGAATCTTTATTATTTTTTCCAATTTATGTTATTTAAATTCACTTTTAATTAAAAATATTTGATTAGTGATTCTTAGATGTCATTGGCGAGGCCTTTCCAAAAAGTTCTATTGAAGAGATCGTGAAGAAGGACAATGAAAAAGAATACAAAATAACCATAGAACTTGTGGATCTAATGTAAGTAAATATTTGATAAATTCACGTGTTTTTTCTTATATTTGACCCCAAAATTCTTCGATAATCGTGGTCCTAATTTGACTGTTATCTCCTCAATGTGACAGTTGGTCACTACTAACACTACTAAATCATCTTTATTTCTAGCCCTTTTCGATTCTTTATCATTATCAAACTCTTTAAACATCATTAATATTATTTAATTGAGTTGATAAAAGTATATATCAAGTTCTATTGTACCTTTTCGTGTAGTGATCAGTTTAAGACCTCGGTTAGTTTATTCAAATTCTAAATTCCTTTTCAACATTGATGATTGCTTGATATGATTATTTTATATATTTAATAACTGTTAGGCAAAATAAATTATCTTGCACGTTGTGGGGAGATTAAGCTAAGATGTTTGACACCTACTTAAAGGAACATCCCTCTGAGTTGATTGTGATAATCTTGCAATTTGTCAAGATATCTCGATGGAATAGTAAGAAACTTATTTGATTAACTTATATGACCAATTATATTTATTTTTGTATTATATGAATTGTTTGTAATATTGCGATAATTTTTTTTTTTTTTATAGAAACAATAACGCTTTCAAATTCTTTCTACGCAGGTAGATTGATGATCAATAACGATGTTGAACCAATCAATGAGTTCAAAGCAATGTAAGTAATTTTAGTTTGTTATAAATGTTTTTGTCAAAAATTTTAAACAACAAAATAAATGAGTTTTTTGTATTTTTAGAATGTTAGAAGAAAGACGCAATGTGAATGTGGACATGTTATATTTAACGTCTCAATCTAATTCTTTGAGGTTGATTGATTTTGTTGATGACAAGGAACGAAAAAAAGCTAATTGATATTGTTGACGTGACTGAGGTATATATAGTTATCAATTATTGACATTTAAGCTTGAAATTATTATTATTATTATTATTATTATTATTATTATTATTATTATTATTATTATTATTATTTATATAAACATATGAAGCAAAACCTATTTTTTGTAGGCCACCTATGGTGTTGTCATTGCAACAACACTTCAACTTCAAACTAAATTTGGTTATCCAAAATTATAAAAATATATTTAAATAAAAAAATTACAAAATTAAGGAAAAAAATATGATCAATGTGAAATGACAAATAAATTATGCATTTATCAACATATACATGTAAAATAAATAAATAATAAATCATAAATTAAAATAAATATTATTCAAACTTAAAATTTAAAATAATATATATAAATAATAAAATTTATTTATCATAAAAAAATACCCGTCTATTACAAGGGTATTTCACTAGTAGGAGTTAAAAGAAGAGATTCCGTTAATAAGGGACTAAAAGAAATTATAAATTAACTTCTCCATTAGTATATTTTGCAATTACCCTGTTATGACGAAACGCCGATCGCCGACGACGAGAACTTCCTAGTTAAACATCTTTCTTTCTTCGAATTCTAACCCTAATCCCCAATTAAGCCGTATTGGAATCACAGTCGAGTCTTTACTTCTTGTTTTATATTCAATGGCTGGACACTCTGGCGAATTAACGCGTCAGATGCACCGCCGAGATGATAAGGAGGAGCGCTCGAATCGAAAACACAGCAACCGCCGCCACCGTCATCGGAGCAAGCAAGGGAAAGAAGAAACACGAACCAAATCTGGGGAAGAGTTGGAAGGTGAAAAAGTTCTTGAAATTGAGGTCGAAGAGTTAAAATTGGGATATGATGGTGACGACGGATGTGGTGGCGCAGGCAAAGTTGTGGTGTCGAGTGGAATGGGTTTGACAGGAGTTGATCAAGATATGGAAGAAGGGGAGATTCTGGAGGATGATGATTTAGTTGATTGTATTAATGAGGATGTTGAGAAGGTACAAAAGAATTTGGTGTTTGATGTTGATTCGGGGGAAATTGGTTCAAATGGATACGATAATTCTAGCATGGTGTGTTCATAAACCCTTAGCTCTTGTTTTACATTATTTTTTTTACATTTATTATGTGATGAATTGGGTTTTGGATTTTGTGGTGTTATGTTACTAAGAAGAAGAAGTGTGCAGAAAATTGTTGAATTTGAACAATGATTGTCCTTACTTTGCACCATATGCAATTGAAATGAAAACTAGGCTTGTTAAGTGCTCACACACTCTATTACTAGGTGCATTGAAGAGTTAATTTTACTCTTTGTGTATTTATATTGGTGGAGGATGCCTTGGGTTTCACTAGAAGAAAATGAAGCATTTTGGATTTGCTTCACTCATTTGACACAGTTGTTGAATTAAGTAAATGTATTGTTCTCAATTTCTTTTTTCTTGTATTAATCTTTTAATCAACTTGTCGCTTAAGTAATTATTGAAGTGGAATTTTTTTTTTTTGTTTTTCTCTGGAGAAGGCTTCTTGCAACCCATGGGCCATGAGGACATGATGTGCTTCTCTTACTTGCCTGAGTTATCGTTGCAGTGAGCTTTTGTCTACATTTTGAACTTTTGGTAAAATGTTAATGTTCCTCACAAATTTGCCAACTGAACCAAAAAAGTCTTATAAATTAGAAATACGAGCTTTGCACTAAAAATCTTTTGCTCCTACTGTTTATGCTTTCCACCACTTCCATTTGATTTGTGAGACTTGGTTATGTCTTTAAAACTTTTTGCATAGATCATTTAAGTTGTGAGAAAGTGCTGATTATAAATATTTTATTCTTCGTACTATTTCCTTACAGGGAGTTAATCAAGAGAATGCGAAAAGATTTAATAAACATTTGAGGAAATTGGTGAAGGACAGTAGGAATGGGAAATATAGTAGTCAGAAGGATTGTGAGAGAACATCTAGTTCTGGGGTTCTTGCTCAAGGAGGTTATGCACTCAAATATCACGAAGACGACCTTATAATACTCGATGGAGAGAACCCTGGTTATGACGTTGAGAGAAGGCAAAGGGAATTCTCTTCTGAAAATAGGCCGAGAATAGTTGTAGATTCATGCTCTCATGAAAAGTCTCAGCAAGAGGGTTGTCATAGTAATTTGTTGGGGTCACCTGAAAGGGTTAGGTCGAGGTCTCGTTCCCGAAGTATTTTGCAAGAGGCTTCTATTGTGGGTACTTCAGGCATGATTGAGGAACCATACCGTAAGGAGAGAAAACAGATACATGAGTCCAGTGATGAAAGGATTGTTGCATGTGACAAATACTACAGACATGATCGTGTACATGATGAAAGGAATAGAGAGGAGTGTAGTTCTAGCAGATTCAAAGAGAGAATGGAAACACATTATAGCAGGGAGAGTCATGAGAGATATAGGAGCAGAGATGTAGATCGGGTTAGGGATAGAGAAACAAACAAAGAAAGGGAGGAGAGAGAGAAGAAGAGGGACAGTGAGAAAGGAAAAACTAGAATTGAAGATAAAGATTGGGGGGAGAGAAAGATGGTGAATGTCAGGGCCAGTGACAAGGACAATGCGAGGAAGAGGGAGAGAGACTGGGAAATAGAGAGGGAGAGGGATCGAGATAGAGTAATAGAGAAGAGGAATAAGGATAGGAATGGAGGTAGAGAAGGAATTAAAGATAGCAGCAGGCCTAGAAACAGAGATAAGGATTGGGATAATGAGGTTGAGGAATCAAGCTCACGCCCAAAAAAATTTGATAATGATGTGGATGGTTTCATTAATAGGGACAATGGTTCTAGGGACCTGAGAGATGTAAAATATCTCCATAGGGAGAGATTAAGGAGAACTGGTTTAGGCAGTGCGCACTCTCAAAGTAATCCAAAAGAGAGGGATAGAGTTCTTAAAAGGTATATTGTCCTCTTAAACTGATCTGTAGAATCTGAGCATTCTGCTGGTTCTTCTTCCTTTTCTTCTTCTTCTTCTTCTTCTAATTTTTTTTTTTTGTCGGCATCAGAGAAAATGATAGACAAGAGGAGTATCAAGAAAGGATTGCAATGCAACTTGCAGAACAACAAGAAGATGACCTTGATAGAATTAAGGAGGAAAGTAGGAGGCGCAGGCAGGCTATTCTCGATAAATACAAAAATCAGCATGCACAACAACATATTGAAACACAATCACAAGTTATGGGTATGATTTTATAGTATTTTGAGTTTTAACAATTGAGAAGTTAGGCATTTGAAGTTTGAGCTGTTTGGCTGGCTTGTAACGGATTTGATAAACCCATCTTCATTTTAAGTTTGTCACAATTTCTTAATGCAAGATATGACCCATCCCAAAATTATTGTTAACTCAGCAATGTAATAAAGTGCTTATATGTTCATGTTGAATTAATTCTTCTCGACTCTCGAGAGAATTTGATAGAAGACTCATATCTTGTGATTAAGGAAAATATTTTACACTTCTCGTAGGCATTTTAGTGCATGTTTCTTTTCTTTTGCTGATGTTATACTTGGCTAAAACTTGCTTCTTGTGGCCAGATAAGGAGCAAGTTGGACAGCCTTCTGAACAAGTGGAATCTGTGAAACTCATAGTAGAAAATGTTGACTCTCCGGTGGAAGATATTCATTCGTATGATGATGAGTCATCCTTTTCTGTTGGGAAGTCACCTACCCGAAATGATTTTGCACTTGAGGGGCCTTCTGTAACTGATGGATTGGGAGAGGGCAGCCCTAAGGTGAGCCCACTAAATGGCTGTTGATGTTTTGCATTGAAACTCAGCAGCAACAGTTTTTCCTTGATTATTTTTTTTGCTAAGGCTAATTCATCCCATGGCACTTTTGAGTATGCATGTTGGATTTGTGTTTTCTTTCTCCTATTTTCTTCTTCCTGATCAGATTTTCTTTGGATATGTTAATTGGGATTTTTATAATTTGTGCAGAGTGAGAGATCTGTGGATATGTTTTGTGATGATATATATAGAGAATCACCTGTTGGAGTTCGCAAAATGGTTAGTCTCAATTCTCAAGAAGACTCATTTTATGTGTTCAATTTCCTTTGAGATTTACATTAACATCTCTGCAGTTTTACAGATTACCATGTCTTAGTTCACTTCACAGACTTTTCTGTTCTTTGGTCATATATATTCTCTTTATTCTCTTTTTTTTTGTGTGTGTGTGTGTGTGAACTTTTGAAAATTTTCTTCATTCGAATATGAGTCACACCTAGTAGTTGGAGCTTTTTACTTAATTTATTTCTTATGATGCTTTTTTGTTTTGCTTGATTATGTTGGGACAATTCTCACTAAGTACTTTTTTGTATGACATTCTCCCACAGAGTATAGCAGATGATATAGTTATTGAGAAGAGTGGGCTTCACGACAATTGGGATGATGCTGAAGGTTACTATGGTATGAACAGCGATCAATCTCTGTGCTCTGTTGTATATGTGCCTTCATTTTGGATGTTGTTAAATCCAGTTGACTAAGACTATTTCTTTTCCTTTTATGAAAACCTATCATACATATGGATTCACTCATCTGTCTGATATTTTCTTTCTTTGAAGCTTCAATACATCTTTATGGCAATAGCAAGTGAAAGATGGTTTGTAAAACTTAAACCTGTGTTTGGTGATTTAAACCTTCTGATGCAAGTCTAGATCTTTATCTATTGTTATAAAACATTTTCATCAACATTCAGAACAATAGAAGATATTATTGTCCTTGTTTAGTTGAATTTCCATTATTATGTTTACTCACTTAGTACCCTTTTCATGTTTTTAACACTCAGTCTACCATATTGGAGAAATAATTGATGGCCGGTATGAAATACTTGCTACTCACGGGAAAGGTGTATTTTCTACTGTTGTTCGTGCAAAGGATCTCAAGGCTGAACCTGGTGACCCTGAAGAAGTGGCAATTAAAATCATACGCAATAATGAAACAATGTGAGTAACTCTGGTTTTTCTTATTTCATGCTTCAATTGATGTTATTTCTGTGATAATTATCTCTATGTTGGATTAGTTTACGTAGTCTTCTTTTATCATGTAGGTATAAAGCAGGTATGGAGGAATTGGTCATACTAAAGAAGTTAGTCAGTGCAGATCCTGAGAACAAGCGCCATTGTGTTCGTTTTGTTTCTACATTCAAGTATCGGAATCATCTCTGTTTAGTTTTTGAATCTCTTAATATGAATTTACGTGAAGTTCTCAAGAAATTTGGTCGTAATATTGGTTTGAAGCTTACTGCTGTGAGGGCATACACGAAGCAACTCTTCATAGCACTGAAACATCTGAAAAGGTGTGGAGTTCTTCATTGTGATATAAAGCCAGATAACATCCTGGTATGCAGTCACTAGTCTGTGTCCTGTTTATTTGTTTTCTCATAACTTTTATACCCTGAATATAAATTTCCCTTCAGTAATTTTGTGCATTTCTACAGGTGAATGAAGCAAAAAATACTTTGAAACTTTGCGACTTTGGGAATGCCATGTTTGCTGGTAACAATGAAATTACTCCTTATCTTGTAAGCCGTTTTTATCGTGCCCCAGAGATCAGTAAGTGATTCATTATGCGTATGTTTAGTTTGCTTTTTATGCTTGTCCAATGACAAGAAACCTTTTAGTTGATTTTTTTTTCTTTTCGTGTAGTACTGGGACTCCCTTATGACCACCCCATGGATATCTGGTCAGTTGGTTGCTGTTTGTATGAGCTTTACACAGGGAAAGTCCTCTTTCCTGGTCATACAAATAATGACATGCTTCACCTTCAAATGGATTTGAAAGGTCCATTCCCAAAAAAGATGCTCCGAAAGGTTAGATCTCAGTTTAGCTAGCTTTTCCTCAATCATCTCCCACCAGACCTTTCCATTTCAAATTTTGAACCATCATGCTGAATGGTTACTGGTTAAAAGTCTTTGATTGCCACTGTTACAGGGAGGATTTGTGGATCATCACTTTGACCAGGATTTGAATTTCCTTTCTACAGAGGAGGACCCTGTGACAAAGAAGGTAGGTATTAGTTTGTGTAGTGTGCCTTTTCTTTTCTTTTAAAAACCAAAAAGGGGAATCACCAATTTGTTGGAAAAGGTGGGTTCCTGCACTTATGTTGAATTTATTAATCCATATTTGCAGGTTACAAGGCGATTGATTGTCAATGTCAAGCCAAAAGATTTTGGCTCATTGATTTTGGGATCTCCTGCTGAGGATCCAAAAATGGTAGCCAACTATAAAGATTTCATGGAGAAAATATTCGTGTTGGATCCAGACAAGAGGTTGGATGTATCACAAGCACTAAGCCATCCTTTCATCACGGGCAAGTGAACCTTGATGCTGATCTGTGACTACAGAACTGCTGTTGCATTAGATACTTGTACATCTTGATGTGATCTCAATTACTTAAAATCCTAATGATTGGGCATTTGTCTGTCTTTTGGTTCCCTGTGGAGCAAAAATTCAGGGGACGGTGATCGGGCACAGATGAAGTTCTTAGAGATGATCTTTGAGAGGCATCTAAAATGGAGTTCTTTCCCTCAATTGTTTTTCTGTTTATATTGTAAGATAACTTGCAAAATGCCTTTCTTCTCTCCCTCTATCTCCGATTCTTTGTACCATTTCTCCAAGGACGGCAGTAAAAAAAGCTGTAAACTTATTTATTTCTTATACCATCTTCCTTTCTTGTATGCTGGGGACTGATTCGACATTTTATATTGAAGGCTTTGTTGGTCTCGTAAAAGATATCAGCAATCTGATGTCTTCATTATTACATACACAAGTTGTGTTAATTTGATACCAGGTGCTTTAGGAATTTCATGCGCACAATTGGTATTGGATTTTCGTCCCTATCCCCTTCCTCTATTATATTTCCTTTCCACATCTGTTTTATCAGTGGGTATTTCATTTGTGATTTTTGGTATTTTCTCGCAAATAGCCCACATCTATAACTGTTTTAATTGTCTTTCTGTTTTGATTTTTGATGTATACATTTTAGATGCTGATGTGTAATTTAATCTCTCATCCAGGAAATCTACTGTGATTTGAGGAAACCGCCTAGTGGTTAATGGCACTCTAGAGAGGTACATTGATTTGTTCTTAGGAGTTTTACTTGTGGAACCTTTGAGAATATGTGGATCATATCTTGATTCTACAAGTTTCAGCATTTAAATGTTAATTAGATTAATTATTTCTAGAATCTGGTGTGATGATTTTGTTTATTAATTGAGAACGTTTAATTTTCAGTGTTGATCATTTGGGTGGTTATGCAGAGTGATTTCATGTTCCTTGTTAATCATCAACGTCATGCCAGACTAAATTCAGTCATCTAGATTTGAGATGATGATTCTATGTATTGTATTTAAGAATAGTTAGTCCAGTGTGGTTTTGTTTGAGCCTTTACCATAAAGAACTAATGTAGACATGTTAGATTGTTGTTGGCATAGTCTATAACACCCCCCCCCCCTTTTTGTTGTTGTTTAATTTGCAGTTTTTTCTCATTTTAAAGTCCAGAATAGCCATTTTAAAGTCCTTCAATCTTCTCTGTAAAATGTTGGCAGATGATAGTTTGCCTTTTTTTTTTTTGTCCTTGTTTAGTCAAGGACATTTTTGTTACTCATGTTTCTGTGATCATAGTTGTATTATCTATTGAAATTGGATTCTCTGACCCATTGTTTGGTTGTTCTGGAGGATTAAATTCCCGTAGATCATCATTGCTTCTTTGAAATGTAAAGTAGTTTAGTGAGTATATCATTTTTTTGATTTGTGCTTAAAAAACGTACAAATACATGATATTGGAATAATTAGTTATGACCTGTACTTTAAATGTTTATAGGTTTGAATCCTCTCACTTCTTCATCCCTGGTAAGTACTTCGCATCTTTGCACATATTGTATTTTTTTTTTCATATTGCAGCAGAAGTGAAACTGGGTTAAAAACACTAGTGTTTCATTTATTTGGAATACATATTTAAGTTTCTTCTTGTTTCTTGAACCAAATTTTCAAATTTGTTGGTCAGAAAGTTGATCTGTCTTTAGTTATGTGTAATCTCCCTTGTCGTGGTTGCTTGTTGAGATATTAATGTTTTCCTAAACAATTTTCTCTTGTATTCCGAAGTTCTTTCTGCATTTTCATGTACTGTGATTACTGGAAAGAACTTTTATCTTGTGGGATGTCTTAGTTAAATTCCAACTTCTTATGAAGGCATAAATCTTTCTTGTTTCTATCATCTCTGGTCTATTTATGATTTCAGTCATTTTTTAATACATAATTGATTTTAGTCTTCTAATTTGTAATTTTCCTTCAAAAAAGGGGAATTTTCATTTTCCTACCTTTCCAGATAGGCATCACTCATATTAAAAGATTTGCAATGTGTGACAATTTATGTATGATTTCCTTTAAAATCAGTATGTAGATTCCAAAAGGACTGAAAGCTGAATAGACTAATTTAGAGAACTTGAGAAATAGCATTCCCTAATTGATATCAATCAAAATTCAGCCCTACCATGTCTGAAGTTTAGAAAATTGTGGGACTTCAATGTCTTGCTCTTGTTCTGTATCATGTGTATTCGTGTCTTTTCTTTTGCGTTTTCTATCAGTATATATAGTTCAGGGCTTCATATTAGATGCATCTAAATCACCTTAAAGTGAAAGTTCGAGCATTTGAAATTCTTCAAATAAACCCAAGGTGCATTTGGATTGTATAACTTGAGGATGGATCTTAAATTCTAGTTCTTTGATACTGGTTTCGATTGAATGATTTGAATAAAAGGTTTAAAATTCATTACCTTTTTAGCGATTCAAGTGGATTTGAAACCCATTCGTTTCAAATTAACCACAATGAAATCATGTTTTATGAATTCAAAACCTTTGACTTGAGATTAGACAATAAGCATTGTGTTGTTGAAATGTTTGAAATTGATGGCATGTGAACGTACTCGTGGCATTGTGATTCTGTTGGCGTGGATTTATTTCCTGGCTTTTGACTTACTGTCCTGTTATTTTGCTATGTGTACAAACCTAAATCATAGGTTGACAACTAAAACATAAGTAGAATTATCTTGTGTTTAATGTTCTGTGACTAAACAGAATGTTGGAGAGTACAAATCATACCTACTGCTGGAATTTTCTGTATTAAGGCAATTGCTTATTGTATAGCTAAGCACTGGTCTTATTTTAATATTATATTTCATCTCCTATTGTAGTTGTATCATAGTTATGTGTATTTATGAAATTTGTCTAGCACCCCACTTATGGTGACTGCAGAAATACAAGAATTTGAAAATACATGGGGGCTACAATCTAATGGCTGATGAAATACAGTCTAAAATGGAAATAGAAGAAAAATCATTATTTAATATATCAAGGGTTTAAATATTGAATTGAAGGTGAATATCAGCTCTCTAACATAATTTTGTTTTGCATTTGATGATTAATCTTAAAGTCTCTGTGTCTTAGTTGTGAATGAAGAAACTTCACAAAGGCACACTGCTCTAAAGAAGGCTTCCGTTCTTTCTAGATGTTGTTTATGACCCATTTTCCATTTTTGGGATTACTTGTAATAATTTAATCCATGCTCGAAACATCTTGGAACTTTCTCTCTACTGATCGGTCAACTGATTTTTGTGGTAAGTCATTTTCTGTTGTCTATTCTAATATGTGGGGCTGCAGAGAAAATTTTGTTCTTTTCTTGCTTAAATTTCATCCACATTAACTCTTGCAATTAATGTAAAACTTCTACTAGGAAAAAGACTTTGTCCAAATGCTTATAAACCTTTTTCATTTCGTGTTTGGTTCTGCAAATTTGTCAAGCAGTATAGTGATTCTAAAACTTTTGCAGCACCTTCAAGTTATTGCAGCTTTTGTATCATTTACATCTCTTCACACATAGTTTTGCATGTTTGTTTGCATTTTGAGATTGATGTGAGTTGGTCACCCAACTCGGACTTTATATGAGAGTACTCTTTTTAACTTGCTAATAGGGCAAAACTGATGGATGATTTAATTGATACAATAACCTAGGGTTGAGTTTTCATCAAGTTAGGATGTGAATTGATTGCCTTTACATACGAGATTGATCATCTGTTTCAAACGACGTCACATTTCTTATTTTTGGATTATCGTTTGAATTAAATAACGACATCGATACATGTAAGATGTAATGAAATAATTGAAATATATAAGATAAAACATTATATGAAATCCATAAACTTTCATATATATCTTATGTTTCATCCATATTTAATGACATGGAAACGTTTTTTACCATCAAAACACGTGGTGTTCAATTGATCAATTCAATGTTAATTTGTTCGGTATAAATTAATTTTTGGGTGAGTGGGGATTTGGAACCAAGATTATATTTTATACACTGTTTTGATAAATCAATACTTGCAAATTAATATTTAAGATATATTTTTTCAATATTAAATGAACCCTAGGAATTTAAACATTTCATGCCACAAACAATAAATTAGTAAACAGAAGAACAGGAAAAGAAAAAAAAGAAGAAGATTAATTTAGGGTAATATATCTTTGTTTATCTTGAGCATAGGATACTTCCAGTTCCAATAGTTATCACCAAATCTAATACAATTTCCAATAATTAGTATAAATATTTTAAATATTGTTTAGATGAACATCATCAAGATTCAGTTACATTTTGATATTTTATCTTCTATTTCATTATCAAATATTAATTAATATTATTTATACATTTCATGTGATGATTATTTTAAAATTTTAAATAAAATACATTGAAATAAATGATCTCATTTGAGATAAATCGAGAGCATGAAGAAGAGATGCGTAATAGGACCGCTTGACCTGCGACGTCGACAAACCAACCGCGTTTAATAAATCTTAGATTTGTAATGAATGGGAAATTCTTAATCAATAAGAAATTTCCCTACACGCTTCTCATTCATTTTATTATTTTTTGAATAGATACTCGTTCAAAATTTCGTCTTTAAACCACCATATATATAAAAAAAACTCACACACACACAAACAACTGTGGTCTTCCCCCTTCGTCATCATCAAAAGGTGCAAACAAGCATCTCCTGTTTGTACCTAAACAGCACAGTAGTATGGGCAGGAGACTCGATGCTTTGCTGGGACGACGACGTCGTTTCAACACTTCAGAGCTCAAATCCAACGCCTCTCTCGCCGTTTCCCGAGTCGCCGTCCTCAAGAACAAGCGTCAGACCCGCTGTTCTAATGCCCAATCCGACGTCGTTCAATACCTCAACAGTAACAACTTTGACGGCGCTCTTCTTAGGGTACTTTTATTTTCAATTAATATTTTTTTATCTCGATTGTTTCAATTCTCATTGTTTATTGGTAGATTAATGCATGGTTTATGATGTATATAGGTTGAGCTAGTGATCAAGGAGCAGAATATGGTGGATGTGTTTGTTGTTTTGGAAGGATATTGCCACCTGTTGCTAGAGCGACTCAACTTCTTTGAACAGGAAAAGTTGGTTTTTCTAACAAACTTCTCATCATTTGTCTGAGATCGATACATAGCTATTTGCTAATACTTATGATTTAAGTGTTTTTGATTTTGTTGCAGAGATTGTCCTGAAGAGCTGATTGAAGCGGTATCGAGTTTGATCTACGCAGCAGCGAGATGTGGAGAGTTTCCAGAACTTCAAGAGCTTCGTAGGATCTTCACTTCTCGATTTGGAAAGGAATTCGTTGCTCGTGCTGTCGAGTTGCGAAACAATTGTGGTGTCAATCCTAGGGTATTTTTTTTTTTTGTTGTTTTGAATTATATAAGTTATGTGTTTTGAAATGTTAATGTTTTGTGTCCAGATTATACAAAAGCTATCAACTAGGATGCCAAGCTTGGAGGCCAAAATGAGGGTGCTCAACAAGATTGCTTCAGACAACAACATTGATCTCCCCATTCAGGACACATCACCTCATGACAATACTGTAGTTGTATGTATTAATGTATATCTATCAATTATTTATTTGAAACTATTTTATATCCGTTTAGTGAGATTGGTAAACGTGTGGATTATAGGAAACTAAGGAAGAGAATGTAGTTGAGGTTTATGAAGAGAGAGAAAGAACTCCGAGGAGAAAATACAAGGACGTGGCTGACGCGGCTCAAGCCGCTTTCGAGTCGGCTGCATATGCGGCTGCAGCCGCCAGAGCTGCGGTGGAGTTGTCTCGATCTGAATCCACCGATCCTGACCACCCAAACACACCTCCTGCACACGTGTCATCATCCACGATTCAGCCAAAGAAAGGTAGGTTTCAGGACATGAAAACCGAATCAGAGATTGGCAAGACAATGGAAGATGAGGAGAGTAGTGGTTCAAGTTCGGATAATGAAGATGAAGAGATAAGAAATATTGCAGTGTTTGATAAATCTGATAATGAAAAGGATGATGAGATAGTTGAAGAGAGGAGTACTAAATCTGGTGAATTGGGAATGGATATGGAGAAGAGAAGTGAAGGTGAAGATGTGGAGCCTTTGAACATCCATAGGAGGCCAATCTCTGTGAGGACCACATGGGCACAACGACGATGACATCTTCATTTTGCTACTATGCTTGTAACCAATTTTTCGACTTTTCTGTACTCATATATCGGGTTATTTCAATTTTTATGTAAGACAATTTTTATTTTCTAGTAATCAAGTATTTATTTTTAGTTTTGGTATTATGTTTTAATTTTTTCTAATTTTAGTTTAATTTTGGTCAACCATGTTAGTAATTTTATAAATTCCGACCAAAATTGGACTGAAATTAAAAAAAATTAACATAGATGATCAAAACTGGAAAATTAATGATACTTGATTGTAAATAAATGAAAAATGTTTCATATACAAGATCAAAATTGATATTACACTTAATATATATTTTCTGTGACTTTTTTATTTTTATTTTCTGGACAGTGATCTTTGTTTGCAAATATTTGTGATGGTTTTCCAAATTAAATCGAGTTTGAGTTTATAGTATCCACTTTTGAGATCTACGTGTGAAGCTTAATTGCCAACACTTTCTAAGAACTTGGTATCCTACTCTTAAATAGTCTTTTATCCTACTTTTCTGAACCAGATCTATGTATGGTTGTCCAAACTATATTATTTTGATAATTAATTTAAAATGTTTAAATCAAAATACTATCAATAGTGATGTACAAGTGGAATAAAAAAGAAAAAAACAAAAGATTGAGACAGGGACTAGCGTGGATGTGCAAATTAACAAAGTCTGATTATATCTATTGTTGTATAGCTAGCTATGTATAGCAATAAAATTTGTAGACTTTCACTAATTTATTTTGTTCCCGTAATTAATACTATCATTATGAGTACAATTCGATCTTATTGCTCTATACGTGGCATGCTTGATTAACACAATATAGACATGTTATCTTAAATACGTCTAATAAATCATAGTGTAACTGATTTTAAAAATTATTCTCCTTCGATTCCCAGAAAAAAAGAAAGTTATATTTGTTTGATAATATTTTAATAAAGAGTAGTGTTTGTATGCACAAGTGTATGAATCATGATCCATGCAAGCACGCGCGGGTCGGGTTCGGCCTGGATCCGCACCCATAATTTTTATTTTTATTTATTTATTTATGACATAACCTTTATATTAACCGAGTATAACCTTTATGTTATATTAGTATAACATTTATGCACATATATCATAACCTTTAAGTAAAATGACTTGGACTTTTTTCAGTGTAAAAAACATAATTAAAAGTTATGTAACATTTATGTTATATTAGTATAACCTTTACATACATATATCATAACCTTTAAGTGATATTATTTAGACTTTTTTTACTATAAAAATTCATATAGTATGACTTAATCTTTATATTATGTTAATATAACTTTTATGTACTTAAAGAATAACATAATGTTATATTATTATAACGAAAATATTAAATTATTATGCATAAATGTTATATTATTACAATAAAAAGGTTTTGAAATGTATTATAGTTCTGTCATACACTGCAAAAGGTTATGCGAATATAACTAAAAGGTTAGGTTCGATAAACTAAAATGTTAGGCCAATATAACAACGAAACTAGGGTTTGGACGTGTATGGGCGCATGAAACACGTGAAATATACTCTCGGATCGAATCGACCTAGTTACATGGATTTAGAATTCGTGCACCCGATGTACATAATTAAATAATTGTGCTTAATAAATTATTTTCTTTCTTCCATAAAAACACCTTTGTCTGATGAAATTGAAGAGAACTCTTTTGAACGATTCAAAAGATTGTTTCTAGTTTCTATTTCTATTTCCGTGGTGTAATTTTTGCTATTGTATTTTGTTTTTATTTTTACTAGTATGGATTCCGTGCAATGCACGGATAAATTATTATGAAGGATAATTTAGATAAAGGATAATTTCAACTTCAAATAGTGTAAAATGATTTTGATCTTAAAATGTTTTTTAATGAGACTTGTTTTTATTTTATTTTTTTGGATAAAGATTTATGAACGATTGAATGACACGATACTTCATTTACATATATTCCATTTGAATAGAGATTTATAAAAGTGATACAAAATCATTTTGATGTAATGATTTTTGTAGAAGACTTTTTGGTTAATATAAAAAAACCTAGTTAGATTATGTAATTTTTTTCATTTTACAACCTAGACTTTTTTATTTTTCAGGTTGCACCCACAAATTTTTAAATTGCAACCTATGATCATTTTCTGATTACTTTTCCGGTCGAAATCGAATTTGATCAATGCCTAATTTTATTTTATTTTTAACCAAAAGGATGATTTCAACTTCGAAAAGTGTAAAATGATTTTGATCTTAAACTGTTTTTTGATGAGACTTGTTTTTTTCCTTTTTTTCGAATAAAGATTCATGAACGATTGAATGACATGATACTTCATTTACATAGATTCCATTTGAATAGAGATTTATAAAAGTGATAGAAAATAATTTTGATGTAATGATTTTTGTAAAATATTTTTTGGTTAATATACAAAACCTAATTAAATTATGATATTTTTTTTCATTTTGCAACCTAAACTTTTTTATTTTTCAGATTGGATCCACAGTTTTTGAAATTGCAACCTATGGTAATTTTTTGCTCACGTTTTCGGTCAAAATCGAATTTTATCGATGTCTAATTTTTTTAAACCAAAATACATTAAACATACACTAAAACACTACACACATCAAATCAAACAAAAGTCTCAAATCAACTTTCTATTTTCATTTGATTCAAGATCATTTTGAGAAATGAAACAAAAATTTTAATTTTGGCTGCAATAAAAAAATCTTGGAATTACATTTGAATTATTGAATGTGATGTAGATACAATTCTAAACACATGAATTTGTTCATAAGACATAGAACTATAAAAAAAAAAAAAAAGATTCCAAATGTAGCCGTTAATTTGTTCATCCACTAAGTTTTCTCTTAACTTAGGAATTCATCTAGATCATTTTCACTTTGTCTTTAATCTAATCTTTTTAGGAGTCACATCTTTCAATTCTAACGGTCTTTACATAAAAAAGAAAAATAATATATTAATCTGAAAATGATTTTTATTCAAATAAAACTTTAAAAAAATGTTAACAATCATCACACCTAAGATATTTCAATGACGAAATAGTGTTCCCAATTCCATCAATAACATGGAATCAACCTTGAACTTTTTACAAAAATTAAAATAAGATATTTATCATCCTAAAACAATTATTATACAAAACAAATAAAAGATCTCTGAATATGGTATATATTTATATTTAGCTTTAAAAAAAACTTAGTGTTAAAAATCTCGCTTAGTTATATAGTTATATGTACCATCATGGAATTGTTCACCACATTTGAAATAAAATGCATTTCATCTTCACGCTTCAATAGACAACTTAGTACAAAACATTTGATACCTTCCAAACTAAAATAAGAAATTAATTAAGTTATAATATATTAAAACCAATACGAAACATTTATTATAAGATAAAAATAAGTAAACTCTTACTATGAACATCAACAACACCATCACAAATTATTCGGTTAACAATAATGAATGAACACGTGAGTCAGTATAGTGAATTATGATAAAAAAAATACACAGAATGACATACTAAAAATAAAAATAAAATTCTTGACAGACGTAGGATATCGATGTGTGATTGTGTAGACACCATTCTACAAAGTATTTATAGATGGAACAAATGAGAATCCTAAATTTGGAATTGAATTATACGGATCCATTTTTTCCAAATATAAGGATAAAATCATATTTATGTTAAAATTTGAAATATCAAAATCAACACATGCAAGATCAAAAAAAAAAAAAAATCGTTCTGATTGATTAATTATTAATGATGAATTAATTGCGTGTGTAATCAGATTTATATAAGGCAACTGTATATATATAAACATAGATACTTGAATGAAATTATAAAATATATATCAAATGTTGTATCCATTTTCTCTAAATTGATTTTAGGTCCATATTTAAACAAATCATAATTGATAGCATATTAGTTATATATAACTAAAAAACTTATCACGTTATTGCTCCAAATCTGCTTCAATGCAGGATTGTGTTTGAGATCAAAAGGATCAAATACTATATCATATTTTCCATCCATATACCATATATAGTAATTTGTTTTTATACCATATATATTTACTATTCAAAATCAATATTTTTGGAAATTCTTAATAAATTCAATTGATATCACAAAAAAATAAAAATATAAGATTTAATGAATTTTCTATTATTAGAAAGTGAAAATGAGCGGGAAAACTTTTGACATTTCTATTTTTAGGGGTAATTGTTATTATATATATATATAGATATATAGAATATAGATATATATATATATATATATAGATATAGATATAGATTTTTTATTGAGCAACTTATATGAACATAGAGATTGAAAATTAATTATAAATATATGTCATTTAATTTTTACATATTCATGCAAGTTTGTTACCTCAAATACAAAGCAAAGTAAAACTTGTTAGCAAATTCCCTTGTTTGATGTATCTCGATTGGCTAATAGATTGACAGGTTTTAACAATTCGAAAAAAATTGACGGTAGAACCAATCATGTTATACATGGTTTCGATTCTATTGATTTTAATTTGAAATCTTAAAAATAAATAAAAATAAACATTATATTGACGGGCACTTCATAATGGTCTGTAAAAAGAAAAAAAATTAAATAATTAAAATTTGGAAAACCAAACCAACAGTTCTGATTTTGGGCAAAAGACCAATAGATCACAATTGTTGGCTAATAAACAGTCAAATAATCAATAGACCACGTGACATAATTTTTTTTTTTAAATATCAGTTAATGATTCTAAAATGTAGATATCAAAATCGAAACTTAAATATATCGTTAAGGTTTTCAATTCTGATTTTGAACCGAACTGAATTCAACAATTTGATCTCCGAGTCAATTTTTGGCACCTCGAGTCCTCGACTAATATGTTTTTCAACTTTTCATAAATCGTCCCCATTATTCGAGATAACATCTGGGGCGATTTTCATGAACACAGGGGATATAAAATCGCGTTCGAAGCCCCAGCGACTATTGAAGAAAATAAAGAGAATAGACACGGGTATGTAAAATCGCGTTAGAAACCCTAGCACTATTGAAGAAAATAAGAGAATAGAAAACGGTATAGAAAATCGCGTTCGAAGCCCTAGCGACTATTGAAGAAAATAAAAGAAGAGAAAACGAGAAAGAGAACGCCCTGTAATTGTTTTGTTCCATCAAAGACATCGCTTCCCCAAAATACATCTGAAAGTAATTAAAATCTCTCTCTCTCTCTCTCTCTCTCTTCAAATCTGAGAAAAGCCAGCGGGAACTCGCTGTCTCCGGTAACTTCCTTCATTACATCTCTGTTTTACATATTGTATGGTATGAATAGACGTGTGTGTGGTAAATCATTTCTCTGTTTTTTAAGTTTTTATTTTCGGGATTTAAATTCATGTTTGTCTCCAGATCTTAGATATCCCCGATTGAATTGAATTCTCGTTGCTTTATTTAACTTCAAGAATGAGAAAGTGATAAAGTTTTTCCCAATTGCACTGGTGACCCTAGCTGAAACTTCTTAAGAAATTGTAATTTTTCACCATTTTCCCTTGCTGAACTGGAAGTAAAATCTGATGTTAATGAATGTTATATTAACAAAATAGAACAGTGTTTTCATTACTATAATCTGGGTTTTGGTTGTTTTGTAGTATTGGTGGAAAAAAGTCCTTTCTGTTTAGTTTTAGGTTTTCCTCAGTTAATTTGTCATGAATGTGATAGGGTTTTTTAACCATCATTTCGCTTTCTCTATGGGATAAGATCATGTATTTTGTCTTTGTGTACCCTACATTGTTTGGCGGATCTACCCAATTTTGAGCTCATTGTCATTCTTCTTGCTTTTGGTAATGAAGATTCAACTTATTGGTTTACAATTCTTCTGCAATATTAATGTTATATTTACCCTAAGATTAGATAAGCCAATTTTGTTTTATGCTTTTAAGATGTTTTGATAAAGCTTGTATCCTCTAGGAAAATTGATCTTGCGACGGAATGTCGATGGTCGATGAGCCACTGTATCCAATAGCAGTACTAATAGATGAGTTAAAGAATGATGACATTCAACTACGATTGAACTCCATTCGAAGACTATCCACCATTGCACGTGCTCTTGGGGAGGAAAGGACTAGAAAGGAGTTGATCCCATTTCTCAGTGAGAATAATGACGACGATGATGAGGTGCTCCTTGCTATGGCTGAAGAACTGGGTGTGTTCATTCCCTATGTTGGAGGGGTGGAGCATGCTCACGTGTTGCTCCCTCCTTTGGAAACTCTTTGTACTGTGGAGGAAACCTGTGTGAGGGAAAAAGCTGTAGAGTCATTGTGCAGAATTGGATCACAAATGAGGGAAAATGATTTGGTTGACTCGTTTATTCCCCTTGTGAAGGTCAGATATAATTTTTGCTGCTTCTTTAATTATTCTGGTGCTACTCTGCAAGCTACTTTGTTTGTATTGTGTCAACTGCCTTAGCTGCATGATAGGAGTTATGGTCCTTAAGAATTTTATGATGTTTGATGGTGGTTCTATTTTTAGTTTGCCATTGTTTCATTCCTTGGATACCTTGCTAAGAATTGGAATCAGTGGAAATCTAACTTTGATTTCCTTCACTTATCTTATCGAATATGACACTGCATGATATTCATATATTATCTGATATTGGTTATTATTATCAATATATGCAAATGATTGTTTTTATCATTTAAGGTAGGTTGTAGTTTCTTTGGACATTTTTCTTAAGTTAATTTTAGTATTCTTATCTTCATTATGCATTAATTCAGAGTTCACTGAAACACAGTTGGGAATTCTAGTTCTTCATTATGTTCTCGGTTTCTTAAGTATTTATTTCCTGGATAGCTCATAAATTGTTTAGATTTATACTGGAAGTACCCTAGGCCAACTTACTTTAAGCATTTTGATACTTTGTTATCATCTCAAAGGACATGGAGTATGGAGCTCATTTTGGTTTTTGGGTTCTTGGTTTTGTTGCTATGCCATTATTGCATTTAACATGTCAAGATCTTGTTGTTTTCTTTATTGCTGGAGTATTTGTGTGCAATTTATCTTTCTCTTTTGGTAGTGAAACCTGTGCCGTTTCTAGTTTTTATTTTCAGTTTCTTTGTATTGGTTCAGAGGCTGGCTGCTGGTGAGTGGTTTACAGCTCGAGTCTCGGCTTGTGGGCTGTTTCATATTGCTTACCCTAGTGCCCCAGATATGTTAAAGACAGAATTAAGATCAATATTCAGCCAGTTGTGTCAAGATGATATGCCCATGGTGAGAAGGGCTGCCGCGACCAATTTGGGGAAATTTGCTGGCACTGTCGAAGCTGCTCATCTCAAAACTGACATCATGTCCATGTTTGAGGATCTTACACAGGATGGTAAATAATACTCTGAGTTTATCCTTCTTATTATAAGTATTTTACGAATAATGTTTACTATAAATGTGAGCATATTCACACTTCAATATTAGCTGACATGATTTACTTAATCTCTAAAGAATCAAGTCTTGATGCTGGGTAAGTTGAGAAATTTAATGATTTTTCTATATTGTAAGATGATTTTTTACATGAAGCTATTTATTATGTAGTGACCCCTGGATACAGCCTTTAGACGGGTGGGTGAATGAATATTTTTAGTAAATGGAAATGGATCTCTAAACTGTTCGAAAGTGTCTCATTCTCTGTTAGCCATCGATTCCTGCACATTAAATATTTTGCTTTCTGTTTGTGTCATACTCTTATGGTCCTCACCCACTCGGCCAACTTCTACTCCTAAAGCTGATAGGTAGCACACTAGATGGAGTGTGTTGTGATAAGATTTGTAGTTTTATGCAATACATGATTTAACTATGCTTATACATGTATTCAGCTACATTTTCGTAATTAACATTTATGCAACATTTGTTTCTTAATTCATTTTCTGATTTTTTAAATTATATCCTTCTTCCAGAACTGATGCCTATTATTTGAATAATCTTGGTAGCAAGTATTTAAATATTATCTTTGTTTTTCTTGCATAATTTAGTTGGCATCATAATCTTAGTTGATATGGAACCCTTTTATTCTATTTTTAATAATCCATTGATGGTAAATAAATAATGACTAAAACAGCTCCATGAATTTGTTTTCTAATTCTGAGGGAGAAAAACATGCATTATTTATGCTCAACACGAATGAGGAAAGCATCAATTGAAGGTGGTTGAAGCATATACGATTTCAGAGAAGTTGTTGGATCATTACTGAATTCACTAATTTATGTAATGGGCCTTTGTCAACCAGAAACACTCTTTCCCCCCCCCCCCCCCTCGCATGTGCATGTGTATGGTGTGGTTAAGTAAATTAACTCTTTAGTCTCTTCTTTTCAGATCAGGATTCTGTTCGGTTGCTAGCTGTCGAGGGTTGTGCTTCCCTTGGAAAGTTATTAGAACCTCAAGATTGTGTTGCACATATTCTTCCTGTAATTGTCAACTTCTCACAGGTACATTCCGAACTGTATGGCTTGTTCTGGTTGTGATTGCTCAACTTGCTATTACGCATCATCATGTCCATTTTATTAGGATCTTTTATACTTGCTTCATGAGATTGTTTTACTATGAATAAGTTGATTTTTTTATTGTTGATGATGCATCAAATGTTTTCTGATTCATCCTTCCTTTCATTAAATGCTTTTTTATACATCACTGGCTTTGGCTAAGAATTAAATATGATTTATTCTGGCCTGAAAGTTAATGCAGCTGCCATATATAATGGACAGTTGTCAATAGGTAATATATATTTCGCCACTACAAGTGGATGTGACTGAGTTTTTATTTTTTCTGTTTCCATTCTAATTAAGTTTTTATTTCCGATTTATCAGGATAAGTCTTGGCGTGTCCGCTACATGGTCGCCAACCAGTTGTATGAGCTCTGTGAAGCTGTGGGACCTGAACCTACACGGTATTTGTTTACTATATATGGTTTATATGTTTGATGTTCTGTATCTTGTGTGACATAAAATTATGTGCCTTTTTTAGATTTGTGTTCCTATATGACTATTTAAAAATTCGGCCCCCTCTGTGATCCTACTTAGTATGGTTTAGGACTTGGGTATTAGATAGGATACTGACTCTGGACCAGCCAACATAGGAAATGTCAGAAAGTGAGTATTTTAATTGCTACAGAAGCACTAATTTGTTATATGTACTTCTGCATGTGCTTTACAATCTATTGATGTTTGCAAGAGCATACATATGTAAACAACTTTCTATTTCTTCATGCGTTTGAAGTTATGTGCTTATTCTATTTTTTTCTTTGAAAATGAAGCCAATTTTACACACGCAACTACAATTGCCTTTTTTGTCTTATGTGAGAATGTTGTATCTCAGTCCTTCATATTTGGCCGCATACTAAGTGTAGTATTGATGGTGTCCAGAAGCAGAAAATCCTTGGACTGGACATTTTAATTATAATGGTAGATATGTACAGTAATGATCAACAAGTAATTACTGTCTCACTGAGCATGTTGTCCCTCCAGGAGTGAGAGCTTTTTTGTTATATGAGTTTTGTTACTGATGACAGTTATCGAGCTTTTGTTGGCATATAACTGTATAAGATATAGACGTTTGTTTCTTACCATCGTCCTTGGATTAAGTAATTTTCATAAGTGAAATTTGTATGTTTCAAGGACGGATTTGGTTCCTGCATATGTTCGGCTACTTCGAGATAATGAAGCAGAAGTGCGGATTGCAGCTGCTGGGAAAGTCACAAAATTTTGTCGAATTCTTAACCCTGAACTTGCTATCCAGCATATTCTTCCCTGTGTAAAGGTAGCCACCATGGTGCACAAATCAAGCTGGATATTTCCGATGAATATATTTTGAGATATTGTTCTTCTGTACTGTCTTATATGGGAAGAATGTTTGCAGGAATTGTCATCTGATTCTTCTCAGCATGTAAGATCTGCTTTGGCCTCCGTGATAATGGGAATGGCTCCTGTATTGGGGAAGGTAAAAACATTTGTGCAACTTTTAAGTTAGCATAAATACCATGTTAATGCAAACACGTTCTTTCATGATGTGTAGCTTCTATCATTGTATTATAAGTAACATTACATTTTTTTTAAAGCTTAATATACTGAGATCATCAACATCTTTGCACAAGATGAGACATTGTTTTAGCACATCATAAGAATTATGATTCCAGACAATGGACTTTATAAGAGTCTTCATCTTGCTTCGCTAATCACTACCACTGTTGTGTCTTGATGTGGTTTTTAACAAGCTGATTACACAATCTTACATATGTCTCCTGACAAGCTTGTGTAATTATCACAGTAAACGTTTTCTGAAGTGTAGCACCCTTACTAGTAATCTTTCTTTCTTTTTTTTTTTTCCTTTTGCATGGCATATGCATCCTGGTTAACTTTATAGTTCAATGTAGAGAATATAAACTCTAATATTGAAGTCACCTATTGATTGACACAGCCTGACCTCTTGCTGAAGGCAGCATAGTTTTTTGTTCTATTTATCAAGATACTGATGTTTGCCTCACAAATTTCATAACATACAGAAATGGAAAAAAACTGTCTATAGTCATATTTATTCCCTTCACCTGCTGGACCATTTGTGCCCCATTTGGTGATGAAAATTGCAACATATTTTTCTGAAAACTTTGTTCTGTTGATTTTGAGGCATGGTTGCATTTCAATATATCATCAGCTCACCCATCCCTACATTTGTGCTGCACAAATATTTCAGCTGATTTGCAATCCCTTGTCAGAATGTTATTTTTATGATCTGCCTTCATATCATTCTTCTCTTTTGAGTTTCCTTTTCTTTTATCCTTTGATTATTAATGACATGTTTTACTACTTGCAAACATCATATCACTGAAATTTTGGGTATTGGATTTGTCTGGGCTATGCAGGATGCAACAATCGAACAACTTCTTCCCATATTTCTCTCCCTTTTGAAAGATGAATTTCCCGATGTTCGCCTCAACATCATTAGCAAGCTAGATCAAGTCAATCAGGTCTGTGATGCTCCATTAAACGATTTATTGTTCAATTGCTACAGAAACTTAATTCAATTTTTCTCCATATGCAGGTTATTGGAATTGATTTACTCTCTCAGTCTTTATTACCTGCTATTGTTGAGCTGGCAGAAGATAGGCACTGGAGGGTTCGACTTGCCATCATAGAATATATACCTTTATTGGCTAGTCAGTTGGGTGTTGGGTTTTTTGATGATAAGCTGGGTGCACTTTGCATGCAGTGGCTACAGGACAAGGTTTCTCTTATTATTATTTTCATTTTTAGAAGTGGATTTTTCTTGCCATGTATTCATTCTCTCTCATTTTAAAATGCAATAGATTGGAGTATGTGAAAGCAATAATTTTATGGCAGCCATCTGTTTGAATTTGAAGATCTTATTTACGACCTTACTTGAACAAAATCCTATAGGCTTGTACCAGTGTCCGAGTTCTAAATATATTGGAGTTATAGTTTGATGTCTGTGATGTGACATCAGAGAAACTATTCATATTGTCTGTTCTTTTTTCTGCTCTGGATAATAATTGCTTTTATAACTTGATCTAGTGTTTTCTTTCCAACTGAAAATGAAGATATTTTGGATTTTGTTCAGGTTTACTCTATTCGAGATGCTGCAGCTAATAATTTGAAACGTCTGGCTGAAGAATTTGGTCCAGATTGGGCAATGCAGCATATAGTTCCTCAGGTTTGTGCAAAAATATTTGAAAAATGCTATGATTTTGCTGTGCTTAAATTTGCAAATGCCGGCCTTTCGTGCAACTCTTCTGCTCAAAGTATTAATTTTTCCACAAATTACTCTAATCTGAAGGGGAGAGAATGAATGGAGAGTTTAGAAAGCCAAAGTTTAGAATTCCTCCATTGGATCCTGTGGCTTTTGTAGGTTCCCATTTTGCTTATCCTGAAAATAAGTGAAGTAACAATAGAATATAAATAGTTCAGAAGTGGAGGCATTACAACATGATACTCTTTGAGGTATTTTTCTTTCCAATTCCATTGCAATGAAGAGAATGAGTAATCAACCAACTTTTGTAGTGTAACATTCTTTCCCAATAATTACCTAGTTATCTCAACTATCAACATATGTAACCCTGTAATGGATATCGTCCTCTTTGTGCTGGAAATTTAAAGGGGTGAACTCTCTTTTATTACCAAACAAAAATGTATTGCACATGGTTATTTGCAAAAGTAAAATTTCTATCTGGATTTTAATGATTATTACTCCACATGGTAAAACATACTCAACTTTATCTAAAGAATGTTCCTTGTGTAACAACTCATTGCCTATTCAGTATCCATGGCTTGTCTGATGCTACCATATCGACCGATAAAATGTTAATTCATTTTTCATGCAGGTTTTGGATATGATAAGCAATCCTCATTATTTGTATCGAATGACTGTTCTTCGTGCAATTTCTTTACTTGCTCCTGTGATGGGTTCTGAGATCACATGTACTCAATTACTTCCTGTCATAGTCACTGCATCAAAGGACAGGTAGAGTTATCTTTCGTCCATCTCCATCAAATGGAACTTAGTAGCATATTCATATTTTCCACAACTAATGAGCTGAAGTATGATTTTATCCAGAGTTCCCAACATCAAGTTTAATGTGGCAAAGGTGTTGCAGTCCATGATCCCCATTGTTGATCAATCTGTGAGTTCCGTTAGCTTATATGTTAATCTTATGAATAAAACCATAGTTTGGCATGGCTTAGATTGTCGGTATATCGATCTTTATAATAATATCTATTCTTTATTGTGCCTCTGAATTTTCTTCATACTCATGCAGGTGGTGGAGAAAACGATACGCCCCACGTTGGTAGAGCTTGCAGAGGACCCTGATGTTGATGTACGGTTTTTTGCCAATCAAGCTCTCCAGTCAATTGATCATGTGATGATGTCGAGCTAGACAAGGCTGTGCTATATATTAAATACCCTTGCTGCTAGTTTAATTTTGGCATGCCTTTTTCATTCTTGTGGTCTTGGATAGATGGTATTTGTTTCACATATGTTTTGTTCTACATTTCACCTCTGCGTATCTTGATATCATCTATAGCTTTCTATTTTGAACTGTGGCTAATCTTCAAGGCTTAAGCAGTCGTGTCTTATCAAGAGTTTGTAATTAGGTTTTTTGGTCGTTTTAGCATCACCAATGAAAATTTGTGTATCTTTTCATTTGTTTAAAGAAACTGCTAACTTATATATAATTTGAGCATTTATATAGTATAAAATGCAGAAAACCGGCTCGTGTTTTGGAAATTTGGCATTGGTCCCTAATTTATTAAAAGAATGGTATTGTTTAAACATGATTTAATAATGTTGCAAGTTTTCCACTAAACCGGTTTGCACGCGTTGTTATGTGAAAATTGAAGTTTGTAAGGTTTTTTCCATCATTCAGATTATCATTGCTTTTAACATGTTCTTCATATTTTCTTACTATTTGTATCCTTAATTAAAAAATGAATTTATGCTCTAAATATTTTATATTTGATTTAATTTTCTTTCAAACATTAAATATAATTTATCTCTCAATAAATTTTAAAAAAATAGTAAAATAAATTTTGGAAACTATAACATAAAAAATTTGATTGTTTAAATCTTTGAAAAAATCAAGTTAAATCTAACAAATGTAGAAATAATGAGATTACAAAAAAATCGTAAATTTAAAATTACAAGATATATATAGAATGTTTTGTTCATGGAATTCAAATAATTTCAACAAATCTGAAAATAATATTTGATGTAACTACTGGTCATATATAATAATATTGAATATTATTCTTGTAAGAGAAAACTTAATGTAATTTAGTTTAGAGTTGATCTTGTGTGCACTTGATGTACATGAAATCCGGGTCGACCCAGTTTTTGACCCGGATCCGCGTGTTTTGAGTTTTGTTTTGTTTTGTTTTTTTTTTTTTGCTTCAGGTTGTGACCTTTATGTTGTAAATGTGTAACCTTTATGTTATAAATGTGTGACCTTTATGTACAACTATCATGACCTTTATGTACTGTAACTTAGAAAAAAAATGAAGATTTTCAATATAATTTGAACTGAACACCTTTATGTGATATCAATGCGACATTTATGTTATATTATGTCACCTTTATGTACAAATATTCTGACCTTTATATATCTTTATATTATATAAAAGTCAGAATATTTGTACATAAAGGTGACATAATATAACATAAAAGTCACATTAATATCACATAAAGGTACATAGTACAAATTGTGTTGAAAATCTTCATTTTTTTCCCAAGTTACAATGCATAAAGGTAGAAATAGTTGTATATAAATGTCACACATTTATAACGTAAAGGTCATACATTTATAACATAAAGGTCAGGACAAAAATTTGGAAAAAAAAATAAAAATAAAAATAAAAAACTCACAGATCCAGGTCGGATCGACCCGGATTGCACAGATCTTAGATCCGTGCACCTGGTGCACAGGAGTTTTTGTTTTTAGTTTAAAACATGTTTACCAAACTCAATTCTTGTACTGCATTTAACTAATTATATTGTTTCTAAATTTATAAAGTAGTTTAAAATATTTTAAGTAGATAATAAATGAAAATAAATAAATAAATAAACTTATATGATATTATAAAATATTAGAAAATTTGAAATATCAAATTGTCACAGTCAACATAAGAATGGGACGAGAACCGTAGAGTTGGGTCGAGTTTAAAGTTGGACAGTGCTTTGTATGGTTATGAATTATGATGTCCCGTCAGCAACCTACTGGACTACTAACAAACAATGCGTTCGGTGGAACTTATTGGACTTGGATTTTCTTTTTCTTTTTTTCTTTTTTCTTTTTCTATGTTTTTTAAGGAAAGAAATATAAAATTTGAAGTTTCGTAATCTTTTTTTTTTTTTATTATTATATATTTGGGGATTTGTTTTGTGATGAAATATAAAATTATTCATTATCTAAATTTGTAGTAAAATATTACTCATCTATTTTATCCGTGAAATATCTTTATGTTTAAACCCTTAATTGTAGGAGGGCAACTTATTTTGGTCATTCATGTAATTAATATGTTGTTTCTAGTCATCTTGTAATTAGTGTAATGTTTCTAACCATCCTTAATAAGATGTCCCATATTATTAAACTATCAGAATATAAGAAATGCCACCGAATACACCTTATATCAAATAGTTATGTGATCAGTGATTACGTACATGTTAAATTTTGTGTAACATGATAATACACATGAACCTCACATCATAGATAATCACGAGTCATTATATGATATATGAGCCTCGTGGCATGTGATGATTACAACATCGTATTATATGGCGATATATAAAGTTTTACAACATAATCATGCATCATATGTGATGCATGAGCATGGCACGAGGTTGGTTGGACGGCAATAAAATAGGATGACAATAGAGTTTTATTTAAATTTTCACATTTTTATGTTATAGATGTTACATATATCTGGTGATATATATAAAATGTAATATTTATTTGCGTGTATATGTATATATATATATATATTGTGTGATAATTATTGTAGAATATAAAATTAAGAATCTGTTGAAACAAAAGATCCTGTGGGTTGTGTATATAGATTTTTCTAAATAGTACATTTTGCATATATAATAGCTATACCTATAATATAGAATGAGAATTTAATTTTATTATTATTTTAAAGTGGAATGCATATGCTCTCCGTTGGTTCTGTCTCCAGATATTTCAAAAGTTGAATAGTCAATAGAGGATTGGTCCAAGAGTTAGAGCGAAAAGGACTTGAGTTTAGGATCCTATTTTATGAGTCTCAAATTTTTATTCACCCTAAATATATATAATATTTTATATTTAATGTATTTGGCCTAACATATTATAGTTGATGATAAAACATTTTTGGCTTAATTTTTTTTAAAAATCAAAACAGATTCATTTGACTTAAATATTAAATAAAAGATGAGGTATATATTAAAACTCCATTTATGTGCACAACTTTTTAAATAAATTTTTTTGGGATAATATCCTTTTTTTTTTTTTATCACAATTCATATAAAAACATCATCAACTACCACTCACTATAACAAAACATCCCAATATACCACTATCCTTATATTTTTATCCCTTTCGACCACAAATCAATCATTACTTAAATTTGACTTTCACAAAAATCTAAAGATTCCAAAATCTTTCTTTATTCATTTAATTCTTCCACTCCTTATTTTAATTAGATTAGATTAAAGCGTAAACTGATCAATATCAGACCCAACATGCTTTCGTATTTAATTTTTATACTTTGTAAAATACATACATTTGTCTTTGTCTCTGATCCTCTCGATTTCGGCCGGTTTTTACGGATCAACGATCCAACCACACGCTCGTAGTCGGTGGTTCCGCTCCGTCTTCAAATTGAGAACCCAGATCACAATCCTTACTCTTACCTACCTGATAGAGTTTTCAAGGAGATTACGGGGAGACGCACTACCGGTATTGACTATACAGAGTATTAAAAGGACTTCCGAATAACATGAAGAAAAGCAAAAGTCTTTCTTTTATTGAAAAAATAAAATAGATTTATATTACAATATTATTTCTCTGCCATTGGAGGAGAATACTTATTTTAGCCGATCATGACTACATTCTTTGGGAAAACCCTCATAGACTTGAAAAACTTAAAATTTAAACTTTAAAACACTTGAGAGAGAAGTGCTCAAGAAATGGTCAATTTCTTATGCTCTTCTCAAATGGCCGAAGCCCTCTTTTATAGTTGAGTTTCCGGATTTCAATTGCGGACTTCAGCCTCCTTCCATTAGTTGTTCCTTTGCCAGCTCTGCATCCACATTCTTCTGTCTGGTAAGTGGCCACGTGAATTCACCCACCATTCTTCATCAGTTTGTGGAGTGTGATTTCTCCACCATTCTTTGTCTGCTGGTGACCCCTTAATTATCTTTTATCGGGTGGAGTATTGTGAAAGTTGTCTTGTAGTAACGACTTATCCTTCGGTCGTGGTAGGGACACCCCACTAACCCTGTTTGGTGTTAGTGCTTGTAGTGACGACTTATCCTTCGGTCGTGGTAGGGACACCCCACTAACCCTGTTTGGTGTTAGTGTTTGGTAGGGCCTTACACGAAGATTTAATCCTTACACGAGGATTTAATTCTTACACGAGAATTTAATACTAGTTTACACGAGAATTTCTCTACATGAGAATTTCTCTTACACAGAAATTTCTCCACACGAGAATTTCTCTAACAAGAAATTCATATTTTACATGAATTTTTATCGAGTGTAATTAGACTCGTTTTCTTTTACATTTTTGGGATTTTCTTTCTAAAAACCCCTCTTCGGACCCTTTTTTTGTTGTGGTTCGGGTTGGTTGTTCTTGATTTTGAAGCCTTGTCCGAATAAGGGCTTTTCCTATAGTTGACAGAAAGAACAAATTCTTTCTTCCCATTTTCTGATATGTATCATGTTACATATCTTTTTTCTTTTGTTTTCCGTTGCCGGAATCTTGTTTTCCCATATTAGCTTTCTCTTATTTTTGAAGAGATTTTCAGCAAATCCAGTAGTGTTTCCTGTCATTGAGTTTAACAGAAAAGATCTGTTCGTAGAGTTCTGGAAGATCTTGAACGAATACTTAACTTTGTCTATCTCTGTATGACAGATCCACATTCCCCATGCTCGCCTTATAGAAATCTCATCTTCAGTGAGGGCGACCACTAGAGGGCTGCTTGTTGGTGGCGCTTTTGCTCTGTTGAAAGTCACCATATCTGGTCTCTGTAGTTTTATAAAGTGAAAAATCGGATGAGACCCTTTACCTGTAATCTCTGGAGTTGCTGATATGAATTTCAGCTCCAAGATATCTCCTCGACCCAAGTGTGGGTTGTTTTACCATGAGTCGTGAACGGTCGTGGCAATCCATTCTAGTAATTTAGAGATTTTCAAAAAGCTTGGTCCAGTGGTAAGAATTGAAGCAATAACTTCAAAGTCATACCATTCTCAAATGTCTCGTGGATTTGCACCCACAAGCATCCACAGTCGTGGATATTTTCCAGACCAATCAGCAATCATCTTGCTTGGATTCATCCCGATTCTTGTGACCAGCTTCTCTCATGTCCTTTGATAAACCTGCAATAGAGAAATTGGTTCGTTAGTGTTAACTTTCTTGGGCCGGTCTGTGGCCTAAGGTTAACCTCTCCCTCTTTTACCCCAGAGGTGCTAGGTTGACTTGGCTTATCTGTAATAAATTCCTGACTTTCCAAATTAATGTCTCTATCGGAGTCCAATAGCTCACTAGCTTCGGCATTAGATGCCTCTATACCAGAATCTGATGTAAAACATGTATCTACAAGATGACCTGCTACGGGTTTGGAAATACCCGTTGTGTTCATCGATGATGAACTTTTCTCAAAAATTTATTTTTGGGTTACCAATGGTGCGCTTTGAGAAGTGGTTTCTCAAGTGCATCCCGTAAATGAGTATGAACAGCTTGTGTGGTTTGAATAGCCTTTTGGACATAGTCCAAATCTGCCTTTTGAACGCTTCTTCGACACGGATTCTTAACAATCCATATCTTTTGTTCAATTCCTCCAAATTTTTCCTGAGGTGTCTTGAACGCACCGTGATGGAATCTGCTTCAAGGATGTCCATCTCTCATCAGGAAATCTACAAGAACATTCTTATTAGATTTCATAATAACAATATCAAAAATATTATAGTGACATTCTGCTTGCCATCTGATAATACGTGCTTTCTCGATTTTTGATTCGAACTTATTTTTCAAGAAAACTTTAACATTTGTATTATCAACTTTTAAAGTAAATTCTTTTGCACGTAGAAATAAAGGCCATTTTTTGAAAGTCTTTCAAACTGCAAAGAACTCATTCTCGTTGATGTGCTAAAAACTGGCTTGTTGTTCCGAGAACAACCCTCCGGTGTATCTACACGGTTCTTCACCTGTAGATGTCTTTCGCATGAGCACTGCTGCCCATCGAAAATCATTAGTGTCTATATAGATAACTAATTTATCTTCATCCTGTGGTATGATGAGTTTTGGCAGATTGCTACAAATCTGTTTTAGCTTGCGAACCCTTTGGGAATGTATATCTTCCAATTTCCATTTCATCTTTTTATCCTTTTGTAATAGAGGACGGAAATCCTTTTTGTATTTTGACAGGTCTTTAATAAAACTACCTGCAAAATTAACAACACCAAGAAGCTTTGAAGATGTTTCTTATCATTCAGAATATTAGGGAAATTGCATATTTTTTCCACAATATGCTTCTGAAGTTCCATACCTGGTTGGTCAATAATAACATCAAGAAACTCGATTCTATTGACTGCAGTTATTGTCTTTTTTTCAAATAACACTAATTCTTCTTTATGACATGCTTCAGAAAATATTTCAAGATGCTTAATATACTCGTTCATATTTTTTGATGCAATTAATATGTCGTTGATATAGATAAACATAAACTCAAAATAATCTTTAAATAGATTATCCATTTTTCGTTAGTATATTTGAGGTGCATTTGCAAGTCCCATTGGAAGTACATTCCAGATATACTAACCTTGTGGAGTAGAAAAAACTGTATACTTTCTTGACTCCTTTTCCATTTTAATCTGGTAAAAACCAGACTTACAATCAAATTTTGAAAACACTTTTGACCCTTTAATGCAGTCAATTAAATGTTCCCTACTCGGGAAGTAATAACCATCAAAATCAATATCTTATTAATACCTTGATAGTTAATTACTAACCTCGCTTTACCTCTTTTTATTTCACCATGGTTTCTTACCAGAAAACCTGACCCACTGTAAGAGGAGACTCCAACTTCAATCAATTTAAGATCGATATGCTCTTTGATAATTTTTTGCATATCTTTCTCATCTGTCTTGTTCATCTGGATTGGCTTGTATCGAACCAATTTGTATCGAAATTGTTCATTTACTTTCAGAGTTGCTTCAATCTTTTTTCTATTCCACCAAGCCAAATGATTCTCATTAAAGTTTATCTGGATTAGTCTTTTGACATTCTCAAGGGAAAGTAAACTTTCCTCATCAATGTCCTCAACAGGTGTGCTCTCTTTAAGTGCATTCTTCAGAAGTTGGATATTTTCTTCGGATGTCTTTTCGAAACCCCATTGTCTGAAAGACAAAAGAGCTTTACCAAATTTCCTTTTATCTTGCATTTTAGGATGTGTTAATTTGGCACCATCACCACATTTGCTGTGAAAATTAATTGGTATTATTCTATTGAATACCCGTTCTCATCGCAAAACCTATATCAAACTACCATAGTTAGTAGTAAAGGTTAACAGGTTCTTGTGATTATCCTGCTCATATTTTGCAAAGGTTTGGATAAAATTATTATCCAACAAAATATCAGCACCTATATCGTGAATATAGATCAGTGGCATTTTTACCTTGTACCAAGATGTACCAAATGCTCCTCCTATCATGATCCTTGTTTCACAAATGCCCTTATTGAGTATCAGGATTTTCAAAGAAAAATCCCTTCTTGCAATAATAGGTAATGTTTCTACAGCTTCGCTGGGGAAAACTCTTAGTTTTGTCGTGTAAATACCTGAACCTGAATCAATATAAGCAGCAAAATATTCTGTCTTATATTCATCATCCCAACAGATATGTATATGAAAAATGGGCTCGTCATTCCACCCTTATGAGGTGTCAATCGAGATTGAATTCCATACATCTTCTTTTTTGTCCCCAAGGTTTGTGTTCCTCGAGGAAACTTAGACCCAAAGTCATAGTACCTTTGGTTCTACCTGCATTACCAGTGACATATACTTCATAGCCCGCTATTTCTAGCATGCCTTTGTATCTTCTAATCGCTGGTTGCTGTAAATGATATATTTCATCATAAGAAAAAAGGTTAAGTTTTTCTGATACATCAAAAACAACACAAATTTCTTTCCAACCCTCAGCACAATGCATTTTTACATTACTGACCCTAATTTGTTGTGGGTTGAAATCCTCTAGTGGTTCTTTTCCTGTTAGGCTAAGTATCTTATTTTCAAAAAATGACATTCTAATACTGACTTCAGATTCAAATCTCATTGATCTATTAAGAATAATGTTGGTCCCAAGTGGTCAGAGGTTCAAAGGGGGGTGAATGAACTTCTATCAAATTTTGTGTTTTAAAACTTTCTGTAAGCAGGTTACTGAATTCTAGAGAGAATACAACAACACAAGATTCAGTAAGCTGGCAGTATGCTTGATCAGCTGACATTCTCAGAATTTACAGTATACAGCGGAAACTTAAGATATAGTTTCTTTTATAAAAATAGTTTTCTTTTCTAAGTATGATTTTATCAAGATCGTTTTGTGCAGTATGGACAGAATATATTAGATATACAACAAATAGATAAAACAATAAACACATAAGAGTTTATAGTAGTTTGAAGGTGGTGTAATCCTTCTACGTCCACTTTTCTTTTTCACAAAGGAGGAACTCAACTAGGTCAGATTGGGTTACAAGTCTTAACTTTACAATCCTCCTCCTAACGAGCTATCACCTAATAGAATCAGTAAGATTCCTAGGTCAATCCCATACAGAGTACAAATACTTACACAGAATAAGAAGTCTTAACAATATAAAGCTAACATATAGTGAAGATCTAAATTCTTCCCACTAAAGACACCAACTAAAACAGCCTAGCACACAACAAATAGGTTAAAAGTATATGTTCTTCAACTTGTACTTTTGAAGACAACCTTAAGATTTTTGATAGCTTGAAATCTTGAGCTTGACTGCTTCTTGAAGGTTGAGTGACTGAACAGTGAGAAAACTTGTGTTTACTTGAGAGAGATTGAGAGCTAGAAAATTACTTCAGTTGTTCAGTAGTCTTCTCGAGTCAACTTCACCTTCTATTTATACTTGTAGAGAATATGTCCATTGAAGATAGACATATTCCTTGTTGAAATTCAAATCTTGATCTCATTTGATCTTCGTATTAAATGCTCTTGGAGTAACTGTGAAATAGGGCATGTCTTACTTTGCAAGGCATTAATGATGCCACTCTTCGGCAACAGTACTTTTGCAGGTCCGCAATCCAGATAGCAGCGCCTCATTGGCCATGTACTAACTTTCATCTACCGAATACTTTGATAATGCATATATCTCGTACTGCATTCACTCATTTCTCATACTGTAGTAAATAAGATTGATAAACTTACTGCTTCCTGCTCAGGTTGCAATGATCACTTTCTGTTCTGCGCCAGCTTTCTGTTTTGCGTCTGCTTACTGATTCTGTAACAACTTCCTGTTCCTGAATCCTGCTTGCTGATTCTAAATCCAGCTTACTGATTCTGAATCCTGCAGAAAGCCTCCAGTTCTCCTAACTGAGTACTGTATGTTGTTTACTGGTCGTGCTGTCGAGGCACGCAAAATTAAATAAACTTTTTTACCCTGAACTAACTTGTAGAAGTGACAAATAAGGGCCGATCCCACAGAGAATAGATGAATCAATTAAATTCACCGGTGCTAACTACTCAATAAATAAACAAGTTTAATGGGGGGATTGGTTGGGAAATTATCAAATTAAACTAAAAACCTAACAAGCTACTACGCAACAATCAAAGATGAAAACAAATTAAATAAACAAGAATCAATTAATAAACAAGTACTAGTTCTCAGTTCAGTATCTCCTTTTATTCTTGATCGAGTGGATTCATTAATAACGTTTCTCTCAATCTATCTCTCAAACCTCCGTATTAGCAACAAGCTTTGCTAATTCGAATCGTCTCTTAAGTTTAGTCTATTAAAACAAGCTCTTTAATAAACCCTGTTCAATCAGACAACCTAATAGGTACGACCTCTAGATTTAGTATGATGAACGCATTAAACCCTAAGACGATAGGACGAACTAGACTCCAAATTCATAAGCTCGATTCGGATAATCTAAAGATGGGTTGCCCCTAACGATTCCAACGTTTCTTGCTACTTATAAATATAAATTCGTAACAATTACGGATTACGATTTATACTCTAGAAATAAATATCACAACAATTTAATCTAACGGGACTTGCTAAATCAAATCATACAATATCATAAACAATTAACCAAGCAACATAAATCATTCAAGAGGTAGAAATTAAGAAAACATTACTAATCATCTGGAGTAAATCAAGAATAAAGGTTCAACATCCCTTTGAACTACCGTAAGGAAATTAGCCGCGCATCACAAAATTCACAGTCATGATTTTTCTCTGAAATTTCTCTCTGATCTCCTCTGCCGCTATCCAATCTGTTGTCCCTCTCTAGTATGCGGCCCTTTTAACATGATAGAAAAGTATTATGGGCCAGAGCTCATTCTTCTTTGGCAACAAAACTTTGGGTTTTTGGTGGGCTTGATTCTCACACATTGGATCATCTAATGTGTAGACATTGTACCCAATGTCCATCTTCTTGCAATTTCCAATAATCTGCCTTCATTTCTCCTCTCTACTTTTTCTTCAAAATCGTAGCTTAAATCAAAAGAATCGAAGATTGGGGTTCTCTGAACACATAATGAAAATGTATAGAAAAATAGCAAGTGCAAGCACATGAAATGCATTAGAACTATAGATCAAACCAATCAAATTATGCATGTTTTTCTACACATCACTTACTGGTCCAGCTTGCTGATTCTGCTTACTTCTTCTACTTACTGATTTTTCTTACTGAAAATTAACATCCGATACTTCTACACTTACAGAATCCTGCTGCGATTAGAACTTCCATCTTTTTTATTTTTACATATCTTCAAAAACTCATCTTAGAAAATAAACTTAGCAAAACTAAATTCCACTTAAACAATATGGAAAAATAGGGTACTCCAGTTTCCTATACAAATCTATTTTATCTCATCAAAATCTTACAAAAATATCCCAACAAACAGGATGATCTTTAATCAGTATGTTAACACCACATATCCTAGGGATTTGGATTGGGTCTGGTGTCATAACTTTGGCGAATTCCTTGAATATTCTAGGAATCTCAATATACTCTTTCCTAATAAACAAATTAGAATGATGTGTATTGAAAAGTGCATATGTAATTATATATATAATAGAATATAGTCTGTTACCCTTTTTCATTAGATATGTTCTTTTAAAATCTTGATGAAGGGTTAAGACTCGACTAAAATCTTGGTCAGTTAGGTTGTATGCAATCCTAGGATAAATGTCAAACATAAGTTTGTCAGCATACAGATTACCTTTCACTGTACCAAGACAACCATCTCTTAAGTTATTGATTCTTATATCCATTACTGATAGATGAAGTTCTGAATCAATATCTTCTTTGAAAATAACTTTGATCAATACTTCAATGGTTCCAATATGGATCCATTTCATAGTCACTACTACTTCTTCTCTGATTCGGCTCAGTTCCTTAAGAATTTCTTCATTTGGAATAAGCTGCATATCAATTCTATTATCGGTTAATTCGATTGGAATCTAAAACTCACCTGAGTTCACCCGATAGATGATATGGTGCTTGTGTTGTCTTAATCCGAACTGATGAAGGATCCGACTAACGCCTCCAATTCTGAAACCGTCGTAGGGGCTCAGAGTTGAGTATTGCCTTATGATTCTTTCCATCATTTTGTTTGAGATGGTCATTTGTGAAAAGAATCTTGATAGACTTTCCGAAGTTCGGAGTCTATCTTCGTCTCGAGGTTATTCGTCTAATTCTGTTGATGATCCATATGATTCATCTGAATCAATCTCGAATTCTTCTTCATAGATGCTTTCATCTGAAGAGATATCCTCGAACTGGTAAACTAGAACCAAATTGCCATAGAAAACCTCATTAAGGATGTCTACAGTTGGCTTGAATTGGTGAATTTCACTCTGCTTTTGTAGACAGTCTGGCGAAATATGTCCTTTCGTACCGCATGTCCAGCAATTGCAATCTTTGAAACTTTCATTTGTACGAATATGGGCTTGGTTGAAAGTTCTCTTTGTTGGTGTTCTTTCAATTAACTTCCTTTTGGATCTAGATCCTTGTGAAGAGAACCTGAAAGTACCGGATTTATGACCAAACTTGTAGGTTCTGGCTGTAACATCCTCGACCAAAACATGCATGTCATTTGACATTCATTTCATGCATCATATGCATCTCATATTATTATGTGCTTTTATATGATTGGTGAGGAGAAAACCCTATTATAAATTTGAGACTTTAATAACGTTGAAGGGTACAATGTAAATTATTTGATTAATAATAGTATAAATTATGAAAAAATAAATAAATGTAAATTGGATTATATATGTAAATATATACACACATAAGCAATAAGATGATATATATTAAATATGTGTGTGCACACAAGTTTAGGCATGTTTAGATAAAAAAAATGAATAAATATTATAGGATTTATATATGGAAGTGTCATGTGTGTATGTGTTTGGTTATAAAAAAAACGAAGTTAACTATTATTATAATATATATATATATATATATTTATAAGTAGCATATGTATATATCTATTTGCGTGCATATATAGAAAGTAATGTATTATATATATGAGTAATCAGGAGCTTATATATATATATATAATTGCATGTGTATAGATGATACGTGGATTTGTAGAAGCTTGCCACTATTATTTCTTTTAATGATAATAATATAATAATAATAATATAAAGACACTAAAGAAGTTTGCAGAGAGAGACGGTGGAAGGGGAGGATAACAAGAGAATAGAAAAACAGGGGAGCAGAGGAAAAAGAGAAAGGAAAGAAAAGAAAAAAAAGAAGGGTTTGTGAATTTTGGGTTCGTTTTTTCACCGTTTTGCTTCAGATTTTGAGGGGGAGCTTGTGGTGACATGCTCTTCGATTTGATCGGAGTGAATTCTCAAAGATTATCCCAAAAAGGTATAAAGAAGTTAGTGAATTCGATATATCTCAAGTTATGGTAATTTGTTGGATGTTTTGGTAACTTTAGAGGTTGAATTGGGAAAAACTTAAAACATGAAACTTATAGCCCTATCTCTTAGCTAAACTCAGAAGAAAACCGTAGATGTCTCGGTTAAGTATTGAGTAAGATAATGTCAAAAGAATAAATGTTGCTAGAAGTTAGTATTATATATGAAATAAATGAAATTAAAGCATACATGCATTATATTCCATTGCATAATAGAAATATATATTAAGGGAACAATTAGGCTAAATTGCATTGAATCATATAGGAGCACGGGCTGTAGAACGGGAGGAGGAACCAAAGCAACGAACGGATTACTTAGCATAGCCAGGTGAGTATAAACCGTATATGTGATTTATATGCAATGTCTGTTATATGTGTTATATAAGAAATATGTATTGATAGGAAATTGTCATTGGGTCAAGTGATATATTGGTAAATGTATATGTGATCATATGTTCAGATGAATGATATGTTGCAGTACAATTTGCATGAAATTAAAAAGGTCTGTGACTGTCTTGTTATGGATTTGTATACAAAGTGGAGACCTTCGTGTTCATATTGGAGACCTACGGGTCTATATACACAGTGGAGACCTTTGGGTCAAATTCATATTGGAGACCTACGGGTCTATATACACAGTGGCATATTGGAAATCCCGGGACAGATCCAAGCTTGAGCAGTTCACAGAATAATAAACCGGACATAGTGACATTTGCATATGTTTGATTATGTTTGTGATTAATGTTAATGATTGTTATCTGCTTATTATTTAATTAAGTTAATGGTTTATATTCACTGAGTTGCGACTCATAAAAATCGCATATATATATATATTTTTAGGTCAATAGCTATTTTGACGTGGGTTGTATATATAGACGCCACACTATACAGGTTGGCCGGCTGATGCCTCGTGCACCATTCTCCTCCTCTTTATTTTGCATTTTGAAACGTGTGTATCATAATTGTATTTAATATGACAATGACTGATGTTGAGATATTGATTGTGTGTTTTAATTTTATACGATATTAGTCCTATAATAATGTTTTTATACTTATATGGATAAATAAAACGTCAGTATGATCTGCCTACATGATGAATATTTTATTGTTAAATATATGTCATAGTGGTATAGGGTGCTACAATTTAGTTTGTTATCAGAGTGGGGATATGATTCTTTAGGATCATTATGCATTTATAAGCATTACACATCATATGTAATTGACATTGAAATTGCATTTATATAAATAGGAACATGGACATTCATGAGCATGAATCATTGAGGAGAGAAGGTTCAGTCGTGCCACATCAATCGATAGAGACATCTCATACATTATATGCATCACATGAGCTTGCACAACATTCACCTACACGGACAGAATAAGAGGTACGGGAGCTAGGTATAGGTTCAGAAGTAAAAATTTCAAAGAGCTCCGTAAATTAGGAGTAGTTGACTTTTATGGGACTACTGATCCTGCTGAAGCTGAGACATGACTCAAAAGAATAGAGAGAGTTTTTGGCATGATGAGATGCACTGTAGAGGAACGGTTTGACTTTACAGTGTTACTTTTATAAGGGGATGCATATGATTGGTGGGAGACAGTTCCACATGCTACAGTACAGCCGCCAATCCTTACTTGGGATGATTTTCTCACTGTGTTCAGAGATAGGTATATGCCAGAGGTATACCGAGATAACAAACAAAGGGAATTTCTATCCCTAAAATAGGAGAATATGTCAGTTGCTGAGTATGAAGTTAAATTTACTCAATTATCACCTTATGCGGCTGCGATGGTTGCTACTGAGCGAGATAGATGCAGATGTTGTGAGAAGGGGCTTTCATATAATATTCGAAGCAAGATTATACCTTGGGATCTCCATACTTACACAGATTTGCGTACTACAGCTGTTAGGGCCGAGACTTTGTTAAAAGAACGACAAACATATTTTCAAAAGCCAAAGAGAGAGTCAATGACTTATATTGGTGAGTCAAGTGAGAAGCCAACTGAACGTCAGAGTTTTTCCTCTCTAGCACAGACATTTAGTAGAGGTGGTCCAGCCGGTCAGAGAGGTGGACATGTACAGTCTTTTGGTCGTGGAGGTGACCGATGACCTAGCCCGACAATACAGACACGACCTATGTGTCAGCATTGTGGTCGATATCATGCAAGGGAGTGCCGATTTCTTACTGGAGGTTGTTATTACTGTGGACAACAAGGATATTTTTATAGGGAATGTCCAGCTAGACCTGATAGATCAAACATTAGCAGAGCGACATCAGAATCGACAGTGCAAAATATTCGGCCAGCAACGCCAGTGGCGAGTGTTGGTAGAGGTCGTGGTAGAGGTCAAACTTTAAGCTCTACTGTTAGTAGAGGAAGATCAAAGACACCGGGAACACAATCACAGGGTCAGACAGTTACAACACTTGAGGTCATTACTGGTAAACTCTATTTGAATGATTTTGAAATGCATGTCTTGATAGATCCAGGATCCACTCATTCATTCATATCATCTACCATAGCATCTCATTTGCATAAAGAACCCGAACCACTAGATTACAACTTAGGAGTACATACTCCATTGGGTGAGGTTGTAATGGTGCATACGGTATATCGAAATTGTATAATGCGGGTTGATACAGTAGCATTATCAGCTGATTTGATCTTGTTATTTCTGTACGAGTTTGATGTTATATTGGGTATGGACTGGTTATCGAGACATCATACTAAAGTGGATTGTTATACTAAAGAAATAGTGATAGATTCTCCTGGACAGATTAAAATGGTTTTCTATGGTGATCAACGGATTGTACTAACATGTTTGATTTCAGCAACAACTTTTCGTATGCTTAGAGACGGATGCGAGACATATTTGGCACATGTTATAGATCGTACAACTACATATGATGAGATCAGATATATTTCAATTGTTAAAGATTTTTCTGATGTTTTCCCAGAGGATTTACCAGAACTACCACCGGATAGAGAGACCGAGTTTGCCATAGAATTGATACCGGGTAACGCACCAATCTTTATTCCTCCATATCGGATGGCCCCATTGGAGTTACAGGAATTAAAGAAACAATTGCAGGAACTGTTAGACAAAGGGTATACACGGGCTAGTGTATCACCTTGGGGTGGTCAGTACTTTTCGTGAAAAAGAAAGATGGTACATTACGACTGTGCATAGATTACCGAAAGCTGAATCAAATGACAGTGAAGAACAAATACCCATTACCATGGATAGATTATTTATTTGATCAACTACAGGGTGCGCAAGTATTTTCCAAGATAGATCTTCGATCTGGGTACCATCAGTTAAAGATAGCCAAAAGATGGTATTCCGAAGACAACATTTAGAACTTGATATGGGCATTATGAATTTTTGGTGATGCCATTCGGGTTGACTAATGCACCAGCAGCATTTATAACTTTAATGAATAAAGTGTTACAACCTTTCCTTGATAGATTTGTCATTGTCTTCATTGATGATATACTAGTATATTCACGGAGTACAAAGGAGCACACAGATCATTTATAGATAGTGTTACAAATCTTGCGAGAAAAACAACTATACGCAAAGTTCAGTAAGTGTGAGTTTTGGTTGGATCATGTGGTATTTTTGGGACACATAGTATCTGGATGAGGCATAGAGGTCGATTCAAGAAAGATTGAGACAGTGGTAAATTGGGAGGTACCAACTACAGTCTCAGAGGTTCGAACTTTTCTTGGTATGACTGGATATTACAGATGGTTTGTCAAAGGATTTTCCATTATAGCAACACCACTCATAAAACTGCTGCGAAAGAATGTTCCATTTCATTGGAGTGACAGATGCCAACAGAGCTTTGATGAGTTAAAGCATCGTTTGACTACAACACCAATACTCACAATTCCTATAGGCACTAGGGGATTTGTCGTTTATAATGATGTTTCGCATCAAGGACTTGGTTGTGTGTTAGTGCAGAATGGGAAAGTAATTGCTTATGTGTAACGATAATTACAACCACACAAAGTTTCCTATCCTGTTCATGATTTAGAGTTGGCGGCAGTGGTATTTGCTTTAAAAGTTTGGCGACATTATCTATATAGAGAGATATTTTAGATATTTACTGATCATAAAAGCTTGAAGTATTTGATGAGTCAGTGAGAACTGAACATGCGACAAAAACGTTGGATGGAACTATTGAAAGACTAGGATTGCACGATAGAGTACCATCTAGGAAAGGCCAATGTTGTAGCTGATGCGTTAAGCCGAAAGTCCGGTGGTACAGTGGCAAATATGCATCTGACTTCATTTTCAAATTTAATTGTTCTACAAAGTTTGAACACAAGACTACAGTTAGATGCAGATGGAGCACTGATTGCTACCTTGGAGATTCATCCGGTATTGAGACAGCGAATACAAGATGCACAAAACAGAGATGAAAAATTGACAGAAATTATTGAACAGGTGCGACACGGCAAAGACACATCATTTGAGTTACAAGATGGTACATTAATGTTTGGCACCAGGTTGTGTGTACCAGACATTGATGATTTACGATGAGAGATTTTAGACGAGGCACACAATGCACCATATGCTATGCATCCAGGCACAACAAAGATGTATCACACATTGAGGCAACATTACTGGTGGCCGAAAATGAAGAAAAATGTTGCTGAATTTATTTCCAGATGTCTTACTTGTCAGCAAGTTAAAGCAGAACATCAAGCATCCGCAGGTACGCTAAAACCCCTATCTATTCCGATTTGAAAATGGAAGCGGATTACGATGGACTTTGTTTTGGGATTACCGAGAACGCAACAAGGGAATAATGCTATTTGGGTAATCGTGGATAGATTGACTAAATCAACACATTTTTTACATTTACGTTGGGGTTGTTCATTAGATCAATTGGCAGAGAAATACGTCAGAGAGATTGTACGACTCCATGGTATACCAGTGACCATTGTTTCAGATAGAGATCTGAGATTTACTTCTCGATTTTGGGAGAGTTTTCAAACAGCTATGAGGACATAAATTACACTTCAGTACAACTTTTCACCCTCAAACAGATGGCCAATCAGAAAGGACTATACAGACATTAGAAGAGATGCTACGCGCTTGTGTTATTGAGTTTCAAGGTTCGTGGGATAGATATATTCCACTAATGGAATTTGCGTATAATAACCAGTTTCACAATAGCATTGGAATGACACCATATGAGGCGTTATATGGAAGAAAGTACAGAAGTCCATTATATTGGGATAAAGATGGTGTAGAAATTTTAGAAGGACCATAAATTGTTCAGAACATAATTGACAAAGTTGATGTCATTAAAAGCAAATTGAAGGCTGCACAAGACCGACAAAAGAGCTACTTTGATCAACATAGAAAAGAGATGGAATACCAGGTTGGTGATAAAGTATTTTTACGAGTTTTTCCTTGGAAAGGTGTTATAAGATTCGATAATAAAGGAAAGTTAAGTCCTCGATATATCGGGCCATACGATATCATTGGAAAAGTTGGACCATTGGCATATGAGTTAGCATTACCTCCAGAATTGATTCAGATCCATAATGTTTTTCATGTTAGCATATTGCGACGATATCGATCTGATCCTTCACATGTATTACGGGATTCAGAGGTACAGATTGCAGAAAACTTAAGTTACATAGAAGAACCAGTCTCGATAGCAGATTTCAGAATCAAACAATTGCGGAACAGAGGGATTTCAATGGTTAAAGTTATCTGGAGAAACCATGGTATAGAGGAAGCAACCTGGGAGACAGAAGAAAATATGAAAAAGTTATATCCGCATTTACTCACGGGTAACTGATCTTCTTATTGATACATTGTATAGAGGAATAACAAATTTTGAGGACAAAATTCTTATAGAGGGGGAGAACTGTAACATCCTTGACCAAAACATGCACGTCATTTGACATTCATTTCATGCATCATATGCATCTCATATTATTATGTGCTTTTATATGATTGGTGAGGAGAAAACCCTATTATAAATTTTGCCACGAGAAATCAAGACATTGGGATTGAACTTGTAAATCGATTCATAACCTTTCGAGCACAACCAATAGCCATTCGAACTCCTTTTACTTGTAGGAGTGCATCTTGGATTTGTCGATTATGTTATGAAGGGTACAATTATAAATTATTTGATTAATAATAGTATAAATTACGAAAAAATAAATAAATGTAAATTGGATTATATATGTAAATATATACACACATAAGCAATAAGATGATATATATTAAAAATGTGTGCGCACAAGTTTAGGCATGTTTAGATAAAAAAAATTTGAATAAATATTATAGGATTTATATATGGAAGTGTCGTGTGTGTATGTGTTTGGTTATAAAAAAAAAGTTAACTATTATTATAAAATATATATATATATATTTATAAGTAGCATATGTATATATCTATTTGCGTGCATACATAGAAAGTAATGTATTATATATATATGAGTAATCAGGAGCTTTTATATATATATATATATATATATAATTGCATGTGTATAGGTGATACGTGGATTTGTAGAAGCTAACCACTATTATTTCTTTTAATGATAATAATAATATAATAATAATAATATAAAGACACTAAAGAAGTTTGCAGAGAGAGATGGTGGAAGGGGGGATAACAGAGAAGAGAAAAACAGGGGAGCAGAGGAAAAAGAGAAATGAAAGAAAAGAAAAAAAAAAGGTTTGTGAATTTTGGGTTCGTTTCTTCATCATTTTGCTTTAAATTTTGAGGGGAGCTCATGGTGACATGCTCTTCGATTTGATTAGAGTGAATTCTCAAAGATTATCCCAAAAAGGTATAAAGAAATTAGTGAATTCGATATATCTCAAGTTATCGTAATTTGTTGGATGTTTTGGTAACTTTAGAGGTTGAATTGAGAAAAACTTAAAACATGAAACTTATAGCCCTATCTCTTAGCTAAACTCAGAAGAAAACCGTAGATGTCTTAATTAAGTATTGAGTAAGATAATGTCAAAAGAATAAAGGTTGCTAGAAGTTAGTATTATATATGAAATAAATGAAATTAAATCATACATGCATTACATTCCATTGCATAATAGAAATATATATTAAGGGGACAATTAGGCTAAATTGCATTGAATCATATAGGAGCACGGGCTGTAGAACGGGAGGAGGAACCAGAACGACGAACGGATTACTTATCATAGCCAGATGAGTATAAACCGTATATGTGATTTATATGCAATGTATGTTATATGTGTTATATAAGAAATATGTATTGGTATGAAATTGTCATTGGGTCAAGTGATATATTGGTAAATGTATATGTGATCATATGTTCAGATGAATGACATGTTGCAGTACAATTTGCATGAAATTAAAAAGGTCTATGACTGTCTTGCTATGGATCTGTATACAAAGTGGAGACCTTCGGGTTCATATTGGAGACCTACAGGTCTATATACTCAGTGGAGACCTTCGGGTCAAATTCATATTGGAGACCTACGGGTCTATATACACAGTAGAGACCTTCGGGTCAAATTCATATTGGAGACCTACGGGTCTATATACATAGTGGCATATTGGAAATCCCAGGATAGATCCAAGCTTGAGCAGTTCACAGAATAATAAACCGGACATAGTGACATTTGCATATGTTTGATTATGTTTGTGATTAATGTTAATGATTGTTATCTGCTTATCATTTAATTAAGTTAATGGTTTATATCCACTAAGTTGCGACTCATAAAAATCGCATATATATATATATATATATATATTTAGGTCAATAGCTCTTTTGACGTAGGTTGTATATATAGACGCCACACTATACAAGTCGGTCGGCTGATGCCTCGTGCAACCTTCTCCTCCTCCTCATTTTGCATTTTGAAACGTGTGTATCACAATTTGTATTTAATATGACAATGACTGATGTTGAGATATTGATTGTGTGTTTTAATTTTATACGATATAAGTCCTATAATAATGTTTTTATACTTATATGGATAAACAAAACGTTAGTATGATCTGCCTACATGATGAATATTTTATTGTTAAATATACGTAATAGGGGTATAGGGTGCTAGCTTAGATTTGGACCACCATGATCTTCCTCGGTTGGAAGGCCTTCTTTGTGATCCTCCTCACTTGGCATAAGATACGCTTCTAAAGTGTTTCTTTCTCGTTCCATGTCTTTCCTGTTTTGATTCTCTAATAACAGAAGGAAAATCGTTGCTATCACAACAAAGATGAGTTCTTTTTATTTGTCCTTTGAGTTTAGTCATTCAATATATAGTTTGAGAAACTATTGATTTTATTTGTAGTTTATCACGACATAGCATTCGATAATTTATACTACATCACTTGTCATGGCTTTGAGTTGTCTGCTTTTTAGTTATAGATTATTTGATAGTAGTTATTTGACAAATCTTGGTTTTGAATTATCAAGCATTACTCCAACATAAAATGTATGTTATTCATTTGAAGCTTGACAATGATATGCATGTTGTTATTCATATGTATCTCCTCCCCCCCTCATTTTTTTAGTTCCTGATGGTAAATACATGTTAAGAATGATCAGTCGAAGCTCTTATCATTCCTGTTATGAAATCATGAATGTATATATATGGAAACTTTGAATTTCTTGAAGTTTTTATTTCATTTTATTATATTGGTCTCAAAATATATACACTAGATTGTATTATGATGTGATATAAACTGATAAATGAAATGTGAGATTCATTAAGATTTGTGAGAAAATCCAAACTAGCAGAGCATTTTTAGGTTCTAAGTATCTATGTTAATCTTTGGAAAGAGTGAAAGTGATTGTTTATATCTCATAATAACGTCCTTTTGCAAACCTGACATGTTTTAAACAAGAAAACATATGTCATTGGTTAGATAATTTGTTCATGACATCATTTTTTGTTTAGGAGTCTTTTGTGTCATATTACTATGGTAGGAGGGCGTGGATGTGGCAAGGGAGATATGCGTGGAAGATGTCTACTTAGCATCGGTCTTAGAGATGGCAACAACAGTAGGAGAGATGTGTGTGGAGGACGTCAACTTGACATCGGCCTTGGAGATGGCAGCAATAGGAAAGATGGGCGTGGAGGACGTCAACCTAACATTAGTTTTGGAGATGGCAGCAGTAAGGGAGATGGGCGTGGAGGACGTCAACCTGGCATTACTCTTGGAGATGGCAGCAGTAGGGAATACGAGCAAGAAGGACATGGCTGTGGTAGGGGAAATGCTCGCGGAGCACATCCACTTCATTCACTTGGCCTTGGTTCTGGAGATGGCTGCTATAGTGGGAATGTGCAGAGAGTACGTCCAATAGTTAGTGCATCTGAAGAAGATAATGGAAGACGAAACGGACATGAAGGACGAACAAATTCATCAGCACCACCACCAACATTACTACATGCACCAGGATCACCTACAACACTTGCAAGTGATACGGCACCAGGATCACCATCATCAAGTCTTGGAGATCAAGTGCCAACTTCGTTTGAACATGCAGCTTCCAACAATTCTAAGCCACTACTCAAGATATATAACAAAAAGTAAGTTCATTTACAATAATTTTTACATAAGAAAGATACGTAATTGTAATTGTATGAGTTCACAACTAACATTGTGCTTATAACTAATATTGCAGCTTCATTCCCTCTCATCTTGCTTCCGGACAGATCACGAAGTGTATAAAACAGCGTCTCGACAAAGAAGGATATACTTGGTCTGCTGTTTCCAAGCAAACTAAAGATTTCTATTGGAAAGAATTTTAGGTATTTCATATATATTACTTTCTTGAACTAGGCTCAAATGTTATTTTATACAGTGTTTTAGATGCCAATGACAATGAAAGAAATATGTATTTTATAGGTTTAAACTTCAATTCGAATAAGAGAAAATAAAAGAAATTATAAAATAGTATTCTTTGAAACATGCTAGAATTGTTATATTACCAATAGCTCAAATTATTATTATCACTATCTTGTGATGTTCAATTTGAATTGACTGTCCATGATAAATAAATCAATATCTTCTTGTTTTTTTTTTCATCTTGTTTTTCTTTACATGGATTTAGCATAGAGGATTACTAGTTGTATGTAAATATCCATCTTTCAATAAATTCTTCCATTTAAGTTTAGAGAATAGCAGTGAAAATTTGCTGATTTTTTAGTTTGCTTTTTTTACATGGTGATGGCAATTTTTTTCCTCTCAACCTAACCTGACAAATCTGCTTAACCAATTCATGACTTGTTTTTTTTATCTTTTTTTTCTTTTGTGGTGGGAGTATAATAAATGCATGTAACTGAAATTAGTGAATGTAGAAGACAAGTTGATTGAATAAATATAATAAATGCATGCGTTGTTGAGTTATTGCTACACTTGGAAATTAAACAAAGTATATACGTTTGTGTTATATTATTGTATTTTTAATGATGACTAACACTATTAAATATCTCTATTGAAGAAATATTTCTCGTTTGATAGAGATTTATCTATTGTTCGAAACATATGGGAGCCCCAGGCTGGTAAACGTTATTCTGGAACACTTTGTGAGTGGAGGAAATCAGGACGACGCCCTATGAATGTTCCGCAAGAGACTTGGGATAGCTGGCAGCAAAAGTGGAACACTCCAGAGTTCAAGAAAAAGTGTACTGTAGCATCTCAAAATCGATGGAGTGAGGTTGCAGGACTTGGAAATGGACTATCTAAACACTGTGCGGGTTCCAGATCCGCTATAGATCACGGCATACAACTTGTAAACAATGAAAATGCTTACATTTCTTAATTTTTTTCAATTTATTTATTTATCAAATAATTTTATAATGTTATGTTCTATTTTAAATGGATCGCTAATAATTTCAAGCTAAAGAGCTTGGACGTGCTGTAACTGACTACGATATTTTCATAAGGATGCACAAGAAGAAAAATGGAGAATTCGTTGATAAGCGATCAGAGAAAGTTGCTGTAAGTCTGAACTTTATTTTTTGTTTTCATTTTTGAGATGTTACACGTTTTGAGATGTTCACTTGTATGTAGGAAGAGGTTATGGAACGCTATAATGCTGCCACTCAAAACCAAATTGAAGATGGAGAAAATTCTACAGCTGCTGTTGATTTCTCTAACATATACTATGAAGTAGTTGGACCATCAAAGAAGCAACGAGTTTATGGGTTGGGATGCAAACCATCAGCTGCAATTGAAAGTTGTAGCTCCTTCAATTCTACACAATCAGATCGTGATCAGCTACGTGCCGAACTTTATGAGGAGGTACGAGAGAAAATGAGACAAAGACAAAAGGAAATGGAAAACCAAATGAGGCAACGTCAGGAACAAATGGAGTTGGAATGGAGACAGAAGCAAAAAGAGATGGAAGATCTCATGCAAAGGTTTTCAAGAGGTGGTGGATCCTATGTTTCTCCTAATGATCCACAACCAAATGATGATGAGTACGCAGAGGATCTTGATCATGATGAAGAGTAGGAATATGATATGAATTACTATCTTTAAATTTTATTAGCATCTTATGTTGGTTAAATATATGCTATGAAAATTCTAACTTTGTCTATTAGCTATATATGTTACTCTACTTAGGAGTTATATGGTATTACTTTGGCTATCGAATGTTGTGTTTAAAGAGATGTTGGATATTGGATATTATGTTGGCTATTAATTTGTTGAGATTAACTGTGTTTTTGTAGTAAATTAATCTTTATAATTTCTATAGACAAATATGCCAACAAATCATTATGGATTAGCAATAAATTTAGGTTCATATCACTTTATTACTAATGGATTACCAACATAATTGATCTTTTTATTTGTTACTAAATTACAATAGATTTTGAATTCGTTGCTAAATTTCCAACGAATTACTAACCAATCCTACAAACAACTTTTCAATCCGTTGGTAATTTACAAACAATTTACCAACCAACCTATGCTAATTATTACAAACGGATTTTGGAATTCATTGGTAAATTGACAACGGACTACTAACCAATCCTACCAACAACTTTTTAATCCATTTGTATTTTACAAACCAATTAGCAACCAATCGTTGGTATTTTCTGAACAAATAACCAACTTATGTCACTAATTACAAACAAATTTCAAGTTGTTGGTGAATACATACAGATTACCAACACAATCTCGATATAATTTTACCAACGACTTTATATTTACTAATGAGTTTACCAACGAAAGATTAGTCGGTAAATTAGCAACGGCGTATTTTTTTTCAGTTGCCAATCCGTTGGTAATTTCCCAATGGATTTAATTTTTGTGTTGGGAAAATTTGCCAACGAGCACTTTACCAACAACTTCGCGGTCGATATTAATCTGTTGGTAAAGTCATTTACCAACGGAATTTCTTAATCACTAACGACATAAATCCGTTGGTAATTAACTGTTTTCTTGTAGTGATAGTATCCATCAAACTCCAGAATGTTATTAATCCCTTTGTAATTAATAACAAGTCTAGGTTTACCTCTTTTGATTTCTCCATGATTCCTCACAAGAAATCTCGGGCTACTATATGGAGAAACTCCTGGTGAGATCAACTTAAGGTCAAGATGTTCCTTAAGTATCTTCTGCATATCCTCACGATCATTCTGATTCATAAGGATTGGTTTGAGTCTTACGAACTCGTGTTCCTTTCCGGGTTTAATCTTTAAGGATGCTTTGAGCTCGTTTCTGTCCCACCATGCTAAAGGATCTTCATTGTAGTTTCTTTGGATCATTTTCTTGAAATCTTCGAGTGATATTTGTTCTTCAATGTTCACATCACTCTGTGGATTCTCCATTATGGTTTTTCGTAAATATGCAATAACCTCTGGAGAAACCCATTCTTCTCCTTGTATTCTGCACGAATACAAAGTATTATCCCATCTCTTGGTATCTTTTTGTTTCGAACCAAATTGTCGAAAGGATAATAAGACATCACCAAATCTTCTTTTATCCGCCATCTTTGGATGTTGAAGTTTGGCTTCATCACCACGCTTGTTGCGAAAAGGAAAAGGCATTTTTCAGTAAAAAACTTCCCGCAGTCTCTGGACAATAATCTTATGATCACATAATGTTGTGAAAATAAGCCATCTTGTAATCTTTCCCAAGGCATATGATCCTCAAGAAAATTGATTCCCAGTATTAACTGTTCTGGGATTCTTCCTGCCACTCCTGAGATAGTCAGTTCAATTTCACCCATCTTTAGGCTTCCTTGAAATCTTCCGACTATCGGTTATTGTAGATAATATATGACATCACAAGGAAAAATATTATCCTTATGGTTGATGTCAAATATTACTTCAACTGATCTCCAGCCTTCTAGACATTTCAGCTCTCCTTGTGTTTTGAATACACCTGGAATTCACTGAACTGTACTAGGCCTTCTTTCCTCCCAACGACTGTTATTCATCAGTCTATATTGTTGGAAAGACATTCTTCTTGTCTCCATTCTAAGACTTCGACTCCGATTGAAGACAGGTTGATCTTGTATTTTCATATCTATCTCCTTTATAGTTGGAGATTCAATGAGTTCTAACAAAAGCACCTTGGCGAAATCCTCAAAGATCTTTGGGACTTCGATAAATTTCTTTTTCAAGAATACATCTGAATGATGTGTATTCGAGAGAGCATAGGAAATCTTGTATGTGATCGAGTAGGGTCTATTCCCTTCTTTCATCAAGTCCTCTCTTTTGAAATCTTGATGAAGGGTTAAGACTTTATTGAAGTCTCGATCTCCCAGGTTGTATGCAATACGAGGATAGACATTGAATGCCAATTTTCCTGCACACAAGTTTCCTGCGACTGCTCCAAGGCATGAATCCTTGAGGTTTGAAATTCGCTTGTCAAATATGGCAAGATTGAGAGGCGAATCAATTCCTTCTTTGAAGGTTGCTTTAATAATAACTCTTATGGCTCCGATATGAATCCATGAGTTCTAACAAAAGCACCTTGGCGAAATCCTCAAAGATCTTTGGGACTTCGATAAATTTCTTTTTCAAGAATACATCTGAATTATGTGTATTCGAGAGAGCATAGGAAATCTTGTATGTGATCGAGTAGGGTCTATTCCCTTCTTTCATCAAGTCCTTTCTTTTGAAATCTTGATGAAGGGTTAAGACTTTATTGAAGTCTCGATCTCCCAGGTTGTATGCAATACGATGATAGACATTGAATGCCAATTTTCCTGCACACAAGTTTCCTGCGACTGTTCCAAGGCATGAATCCTTGAGGTTTGAAATTCGCTTGTCAAATATGGCAAGATTGAGAGGCGAATCAATTTCTTCTCTGCAGGTTGCTTTAATAATAACTCTTATGGCTCCGATATGAATCCATGAGAGTGTATTTGCAACTTCTCTCTTAACTTGGTTTCTGATCTCCTGTACTTCTTTGTAAGGGATCAACTGCATCTCGATCAGGTTATTTGTGAATTCCATTGGGATGGCGAATTCTCCCGTAGTAAACCTATGGATAATTTGGTATTTTTTTTTTCGAATTCCAAACTTATCCAAGGCCTTTTCCATAGCTCCAATGGTAAAACCATCGTAGATCTGAAGCTTTGGATCTTCTTTCATAATCCTCATGAGAGTTTTATGAGAAACTGTTATGTGAGAGAGAAATCCTGACATATCCTCTCTCATTGTTTGAAGAATTTCTTCTTCACTCCGATTCTGATGTGGATTCACTTCCATCATCCGAACAGATCTCTTCTTCATAGATGCTTTCATCTGAGGGTAGATCCTCAAATTGATATACCTATATAAGATCTTGGTAATAGACAGCTTCTTCGAATTCTGGTGTTGCTTCGAACTGTCTAAGACCTCTTTTTTGGTTGTCTGGGCAATCCGTTGAGATATACCCTCTTGCTCCGCAAGTCCAGCAATTACAGTCTTTAAAACTTTCATTAGCTCTAGTGTGAGCACGCCTGAAAGTTCTCCTTCCCATAGTTCTGTTGGAATCTCCTTGGTTTGAACCTGTTGATGAGGTTCTACTCCTGCTTGGTGCCGGTCTTTGCCCTGACTTATAGCTCCGGGCTTTTTGTTTAGACCACACCCTTTTAGGTCTCCATGAAGACCTATGACTCATTCTATTGTTGTTGCTCCCACGGCTATAAGGATGGCTTTTCTATTTCCTTCTTTTATGCCTCCGTGGTTGACCTCCCACAATTGTTGGGATGTCATTTTCTTCGCAACATAAGGGAACCATTTTATTGATTCCTCTTAATCTCTTGTAATTTTTGTAGAGTCCTGCCTGGTGGCACCATTCAGATAGCTTGGCTTTTAGGAAAGACATCATTCTGGCCACTGTATCCAAATCGTCTGCACTCTTGTATTCCCTGATTAGCATTTCTCTCCAGGGACTCGGAATCTTTGCAAAGAAAAGTTGCGAAGCTTCTTTGTCATCCACCTTTGACTTTCATCGGTATTCGGTGAATAACTTGATATATTCGTCTATATGACAAATATCATGTAACTCGAGGCAGTAGAGGGCTTGTTTATATCTTTTTCTCTTTTCCTCTTATATTCCCTCAAAATAGCCTATGCCGATAAAATGGATTTTGAATAATTTGGCCATATTATCGAGAATTCATTTCAATGACTCACCAGCAGTTACATTGTTCCTTATATCTAGTGGTATCATATCCCACGCTCTCTTTACAGATTCTTCAAGACTCATTTCAAGAAGTAAAATGAATCCTTCCTTTGTAAGATCAAGCGTCCTTGCTGCAATCCTCATCGACGCTGCCCAATCATCAATAAGGACTTCTCGATTTTTGAAATCTAGAATATCTAGATTTAGCATTAATCCATATGGATGTATCGGATTAAGCTGTAACTTTCCATAAGGCGTATTCTGAAGATCTGGCCTTTTGGAACATTGTCGAGTTCCCGAAACAATCGGGTCTCCTCTAGTAGTAAAATCTCCAGCGTGTGGCATCGGTTCATCCACATGATGTGAACCTGAACTTTCTGCAATGTTGGGATCTACTGGTGGTTGTGGAGGTGGTCTTGGGTGTTGGTCACGAGTAACCAAGGCTGAACCATCTCCTGTTTGCATCTTTAGATCCACTATACCTAATCCTGCAAAGGACTTGGCAAGTTCTTACAGATCTTCAAGATTCATCATCTCCATATCCATTACCTTAATTTATAATGGATTTTCCTTTGATGATAGCAATGAGCTTTTCATCTCGGGTCATTGGTCGTATGACTTCAGTTGGTTTCCCCTTTTAATGTAAATAGGGAACCGTTCCGAAATCTATACGTTTTCTTCCTCCGGGAACACTTAGTCTGTCCTCCAGATTCTTGACTCATTTTTGGATATCATGAAGGATTTCAAGAGTCTCCTTCTGATATTTCACCATCGTCTCCATCTGAGTTTGGATATGATGGACTTGTGTTGGTAGATGATTATGACGGTTACCATAATTCTGCACCGTCTTCTGGATTTCTCTAAGATCTATAGAGAGCTTAGATGTATCCGGAAGTATCTCACTCCATCCAGGTTCTCCTTCAAGAACCATGCTCCGGCCGATGGGCTGCTTCTTGCAAGATTATTAGTTCAGCATATAACATTTGGTTAACCGCGAGGTAATCCAAATGATAAGCTGCTTGCATATTGCATTGCCTCAGGGCTTCCCTGCAGGCTCCTGCATTTTCTTGTTCAACATATTGGTCTTCCTAATACATTATCTTGCTCTGGTGTTCCTGTTTATACATCGCCAAAATTTAACGATATCTCCTGTAGGGTATACATCTTGGACAATTGTCTAGATCCATATTTTCGCGAGAAATTCTCCTCACCAAAAGTTAATTACATAAAATAATAAATATCATAAAAGTTCTTAATAAACCTAGGTTTTGATACCATATTCAGGATCCGTTAATGTTTACGTTAAAACCCTTTTTAGATTCTTTTCCGAAGGAATTCGTACGTGGTATTGTTACACATTCCAGACCACTGTTTTTTAGACAGTATCGGCACGAGGAAAATATTTCAGCCTATATACTTATTCCGGGAGAAAATCGATCTTTAAAGGTGCTCCGAGATCCGATCAATATTTGGAGTAGAATATATTGATTAAATTGGAAATTTTAAAATAGATTGGAATTAGTAAAAAGTGTTTGGAAGTGGTAGGAATGAAATGAATTAAATGTGGGTTCAAAGGGTTCAAAAGATTCAAAATTCTTTTTGTTTAGAATTGTGGTATTTTTGTCAATATTATCTTGGAGGTGGTATTTTTGCTACTCCATATAAGATTTTGGGTACAGAGAGCTATTCCCCCTAATTATAAATGGATAAATTTGTAATTAATTATGTTTTTGGAGTGCACTTTTCCTACAAGTGGGGAGAGAATGTAATGTGTTGTCCCCTTATCTGTTGATAATTGGTTAGTTTCAACGAACCCGAGAGGTGGATTTATCAACTTATTGAGATACAATTATTGAAATATTTTTCTTGGATAAATAAATACCCCTCTTTTTTACTGTTTAAGGTATATACAAATCACTTCTTTATCTATTCTCTCATTTGAACATTCAAAACACTTCTATCATACAACGTTTGAAATCAAATTAATTATGGTCTTCTCTAATTTAAGGTTAGAATCTCGCTGAACATGTTTTGTATGTCTTCAACAATCAGCTCATGCTCAGAAGATCATTGCAGTTTAGAACACCTATATATAGATTCATCTATCTGTAACTACTATTATGTGACTTATGTCATGTCTATTAGATAATACTAATACTATTGACATATGCTCCACGAGTTGCCACTTTTACCCAAAAAAGTATCCCTCTCCCTATTTCTCACACGCGTACACAATAATAGGGTAATAAATGTGAAAAGGGTGGTGATGAAGACTTGGGTTATAGTGGTGTTGAGATGAGAGAGTGATGGTTTAGAAAGAGTGAAGTGAGAGAGAGAGAGAGATGCACTTTTCTAGTCTTCCATGCCAATATTATTAGTATGAAAGATGCACTTTTCTAGTCTTCCATGCCAATATTATTAGTATGAAAACTTGAAAGGCTTTGGAATTGGAGTTAGTGGACTTCTTTTCTGCTTTCCCAACCAATTTTATGCCCTTAACCCTACTTCGACTCTACATTTTCCACACCTACTAGTCTAAGTCTAACTACACATGCCTTGTTAAAAAGACTGTTCTACCCCTGCCTATTATTGACAAAATCCTAATATCCCATCAACGTTCTTGTTTTTCTATTGTTGACGTGAAATAATCTTCCTACAAAGAAAAATAATAATAATAATAAACCATTGATTACAATTATCTAATTTATGATACTAAATAGTAAAACTAATCATGACTCTTCTTAAATTATCCTTCTACTTTTACTATTGGTCTTATAATATCACAATTGTCTTGTAACTTAAATAATATCTTATTTTTATAAAGATGCAAATTGTGTGTTGATCAGGGTTCGGACTCGGGATCACGCAAAATTTTCTAATCCATACTCCCTCCCTTCCATTCCTTCTAGTTCATTATAAAAAATAAAATAAAAATTGGTCTTACAATAGCATAAAGTAGTTCATTGTATTTAAACTCATCTATACACGATTTCAACCTCGATAATCATATCAAAATATATGTATAATCTGCACTTTGTAAATGTACAGATTGTGATAATTATGGTTTGAATTTGAATCATACAAATATTCTAATATATATTGTCATCCTCTCTTCTACTCCCTTAGTTGATTAAAAAAAAATGCTCCCGTTGTGTGTTGATATAATAAATTCTACAAATTAACCCAAGTCTCATGTTGAACCAAAAGGCTAGCTCCTATTTGTTGCCTTTATATAGGACTAATAATGTCTCATCTTCACATGTAACTACATTCACTTTTCTTCACATTGTCTCTCTTTTCTTCACCTATCCAAGTGATGATGTTATTAGCTCACTAATCTTCCTCGTTTTTGGCATTGATATATTAGTCCTTGTAGCTAACAACAACATGGGTGGTAGTTCACCGGGTGGCTCCGGCGGAGGAACAAGGCGGCAGCAGCCGTGGCAAAGGCGGAGGAAATCATTGGAAATGTAGGCTAATTAGCAACAAGGAAAAGAGTAGCTTTGCAATTTCACTCTCTCGAGTTAATTTCAACCCCATTTAAGTAACAGTCGGATTCCTCTATTGCAAACGGGGTGGAATTGGGAGAGCGATACTATTGCATTGCGGGGAATTGAGGGTGGCGGTCCGAATTTGTGCTTTCATTTAGGTTTGCTTTGTTTTTTTCATTGTATTTTGATGAGATAAAACATGGGATGTAAGAGATGCATACAAGGTTAGCAAGTCCAAAGTTAATGTTATTTGGTAGTTTAATGCTGCTGGGTATGCATCTCTTACACCTCTTACTGTATTGGATTTCATTTCAATTTGATCTCACATGTTAAAGTGTTATTTGTTATTTCTTGCTTTTCACTGGTTATCCCTTCAATTTTTCTTAAAGAAATTAAAGAATTATAGATAGAAATATTTTTTTTTGGTTGTATGTAGGATATATTTGCTATTTTTCATAATAAAAGTATTAGGTGCAACCTTTTTTTTTTTTTTTCTCTGAGCTATAATTTTCTACTAGCTTGTTCAGTTGTTTGCATTATCATGGTAGGGTTTCTCCACTCATTGCAGTCATGAAACATATACCTTATACACCTTTATTCAAAATAATTTAGAATCTAAGATAAATTATTTGCTTTTACGTGTAACTACAGATTATATAAACTTTCAAAGTTGATAATATCATAAACTTTAAATCTTTTGTAATTCAATCACCGATCCAAAATTAATTTTGTTATTTTCAAGACTTAATTTATGTGTGTATATATTGTTCATAGAATCATATGTGAGAAACAAGATGGCCCTGGCTTGACTGAGAATTAAGCAGTTGCTACATCAATCAAAAATATTTGAATTTTAGATTGATGATTGACATTGCTAAAGATTAAAAGGTAAGTGATAAAACTGTAAAGTTTGAAAGTTTATGTTGCAACTACAAATAATTAGAACAAATTTTATGATTTTTTCACGATTAAATTAACCCCTTTTCATAAAAGAATCTACTATACAAGTTAATTTATTCTCTGTATCATCCTTAACAAAAAAACAAAAAAAAAAACTAATGAGAATCACTCAATTAAAATAGGAAATTAATCAGATGCTGCCTACTTTAATAATAAGCAAATTATTAGGTGTTGTCTGTACCTAGCTAGGATTATTACACCTGATAATAATTGTTAAATAGTGAAAGTCATGCTAGGTCCTATATAGCATTCAATCTCTACTCACTGTATTTTATTTGTAAAATAAAATAGTTCTAATTATATTGGATTGAAGTCATAAAATATTTTGTGATTATTATGATGGAATAATTGTTCCTATGACAATTAAATATAGTCTAATCAAATAATAATGATATAATCAGTCAAAAAGTAAGTTTGAAGCTATTTCGAAATTTCAAACTTAGTGAAAGTGGAAGACAGAGTATACTTTGTAAACCATGCGTTCCCCCCGTTCACATCTCTAAACCTAGAAATGACAAATCTCTCTCTTTCTTTCTTTCTTTCTTTTTTTTTATCATCCAAATTTTAATATAATAATACTGTTTTGTATAACCAACTTTCTCACAAATCTAATTTTATGAAATGAATTAAATATAATTTATATATAGTTTTTTCAAAATGAATTTGATTTATGAGGAAATTGTCTCATTGATATTAATTGGTGAGACATGTTAATGAGTTTTTGTGTATGTTGTTTTGCGGAGTTGAAACTTGATACTTATGGGAGCCTAATTAGATCATTTGGGCCTGGATTGTGTATGCATTTTACTGGGCCTTGGCCCATCTTTTAGAAGCACGAACAGTTTTTTGAAAAATTGGACTTTGGGTGGAGAATAACATCACTCCACATTGTTGGAAGATTGTGGAAAAATATTAGAGTATACATAAAATATAAAAATTACTCGAGCTTCGATGTGTTTCTTCAAAACCAGATCAAATTTAATTGAATTTTCTAAACATAATAAAAGTTATTCAACTTTGATCAATATGAATTCCGAGTTCATTACAACAAATGTTGTCGAATATGATTGAATGACGACCTTATTAATTTTGTGTGTGTTTTTGTGTTTATTCTTAACATTTAACAAGAGCTCATTTTTAGCGGATTTAAAATAATTCAACCACTAATTAGGAAATTATTTGAGATTGTTTTCCTTTAATTCATTTCTTAAAATTTAAAACATTCAATTAAAAAACAATCTCAAAGTTTGTATATTTTTTCTTGAGCTTGAAGGATTCATCCAACATGACTGAGATCAGGCCACGTGTTGCTTTAGGTTGCTGGTATTTATTTTGTATTGTCACGTCAACCATGTTGATTGAATATTTTGCAGTTGATCAGGTTTTTTGTTTTCTTAATTTAGTATTAATGTTTTATGTTAGTAATTATTAATAATATATTTATTTGCCTGTTTAGTATTTATTTCTTAATTTAGTATTAATATTTCACAAAAACTCATGTGAGATGGTCTCACAGATAGTTTCCGTGAGACGGAGTCTCATCATCCACAAACAACATGTGAATTGTAGGGTTTGGATGGTGGATAATTGTGTTGTAGGTTGATCCGTTTTACGCAATGCATTAAAGTTTCATGAGACGGTCTCACAAGAGACTTACTCTTAATATTTTATATTATGTTTTCTATGAGAAAAAGGTATATATTGAAATATCTATACATTCATATAGTCAATATATCTTATCAAATCGAAACAACCAGAATGCATATTATATACTGTTAGAAGAAAATTCAAAATTAAAGTTATTTTACTAAAATTTCTATAAAATTCTTATGATAAAAATATTTTAGAGTAGCTAATGTTTTTTTTTAATGAATAAAGGTGTATAAATATTAGGTGTATAAAGGTGTTTTTTAATGTTTTTTTTAAAATGTTTTTTTTTTTTTTTATGAATTACCAGCTTTTTAAAGGTTGTACTTGTATCTCTCTTTTTTTTTTACTAGGAAGAATGTAGCTCTATTCATTTAACTAAGGACTAATATCACAAAAACAGTCCCATAAATGATATATATTCAAAGTGACATTTTAAATACTCATATAACAGGTATTTAAAGTTTTTACATATTTTATGGAAAATGATTTGAAATAAAGGATGATAACGAGACAAGGTCCCATTGTGAAAATGTTGTAGCGCTTTTGAGAACTTGTGTACTTAATTGATTAGTGCATTCCATCCAATGTGAAATTCACAATTTCCACATAATCATAAACGTACAACCTTTTTGAGAACTTGTTTACTTTTTGTTAAATTTGAGCACATGGAATTCTCTCATTTTGTCAAAAATCTATTTAATCGGTAAATTTTTCGCTTGTTTTTATTATTTATTTAATCGATAAATTTTTCACTTTTTTTTATTTAATCATTAAATATCTAAAGTATATGTTTTTTATTAATGAATAATCAGTTAATTTTTTTTTTATATTGTTTCAGTTCATAACGATGGAAGAAGGAAGAAGATGTGAAATTTACACTCTTCAAGTTGTAGATATATTAGACAAGAGTTCCTCACTCATTAAAAACATTTGTTTTCTACAAAAATATACAAGGAAAAAATAGAGTTCACATGTAATATATTCAGAAGCTTTTAAGTTATTTGACTTCATAATAATCTATAAAAATTTGCAAGAAAAAATGGAAAAAGTTTACATGTAATAAGTCGGGCAAACAAATGACACATACCAAAGAAGGTAATCAATATTCCGAAGTTTTTATGTTATATGGCTTCATTATGATTTTTTTTTTCTTTATTTTGACATTTAATAGTTTTATTTATTTTTATTTATGTCAAGGACAACAAATAAAAATATTTGGATGGTTTAATAATAAAAATAGTAAATCTTACTTGGTAAGTTACTATATAATTATATATATATATATATCTTATTTGGTAAGCTACTATATAATTATATATATTTATTTATTTATTTATTTATAAGATCAATCTTACTCTAGAAGTTATTATATAATCTATATAAAGCTAACAACTGAAGAGAAGATACACTGATTTCTCAAATCAATGTAAAACTAAGAAATAAAGAAAAAATAATGATTTTTCAACAAAATAAAGATACATAAAGAATGAAGAAAGAAACATGATATATAAACAGTAGATATAATGAAACTAAGAAATGAAAGAATATAAGATTTCGCTAAATATTTAGAGGTTGAAAATTTCTTCTAAATTCACATTGTCTCATATCTTCGTCTTTAGAGAGATATAATATTTTAAGAGAAAAATATTATAAACAAACTTTATTTAGTACAAATTATTATTATTAAAATCCAACAATAAATATGACAACCCGTGCAACGCACGGGAGAAATACTAGTTAATATACATGGCAGTCCACAAATTAAATTTGAAAATCCACCTCACTAAATAACGCGTCACCTCAGCAAATTGAGCCCGATTACGGGTATCACGTGCAAAAAAAATGCAATTTCAGCCCAAATAAACAATTTGGGCTGAAATTGGGTAATAATTGCTGAAATTGAAAACAAAAAGTCCTAAATTGTCAACAAAAAAAGGCAGAATGTCCAAACCCCCTAATTTACTGGACGAAAAAAGTAATAAACTCAAAAATTAATACTACGAAAAAGATATTTATAATTGTTTTTATGAGCGGTTGATGATCCAACAGGACTAGGACATCAGCTTTGGTAGGATCTGATAATTTTCTAAAGTCTCGAGCATTTGTTCAGGTTTTCCTTTACAATCTCTCCGCCACCTATAATTATAAAAATTATCAAAACTCTTTTTTCTAAGATAATCTACCACATCTTCCCTGTAGTAGAAGCAGCAGCATCGATAAAAGGTTCTTTTATATAACAAATTCCTTCAGACCATGTACTTGGAGGACGATATTTAAACTTGAGCCAATCTTTTATCTCATGTTTGCATATCAATTCAAATAATTCAGCCTCACTTGAGTCAACCTTTTATCTCATATTTGAATATCAATTCAAATAATTCAGCCTCTGATGTAAATGGGAGTACATGCAGTCGCAAAGAAAAGATAAAACATGTAGTCACATCATGTTCCCTGACTTTAGGACACACGAAGCACAACACTTCAGTGACGGATCCAGTATTTTTATCGAGGGGGCCAACTAATAAAAGAATAACAATAGTTCTAAGAATAAAATCATAAAATTATGATAGTGTATCATATTATAAAATAACATCTAAAATTAATATCTTTATAACATTTCAACGTGACAAATAAAAAAAAAACCATTACAATATTTATGTTATATTTTTTCCTATTTTGAAATCATTGCAAGATACCTTCGTTGCTAACATTTCCAAATACATCATTTTCTGATGTATTATTAAATAATTATTTAATAGTATATCGCTCATTGAATTCAAAAGTGAACTTTGAATGTTGTTCATTTTGAAACACTTTTTAATATTAGTACTGATATTTTTCTATAATACTTTTTCATTATTTATGAAAGATAAGATAAAATTAGAATTATTAAATATCATTAAATTAACATTACTATTATACAAACTACAAATCAACATCTAACTTATCAACAATGCTAACTCAAAGCTAACAATTCATAAAATAATAATCAATGATAATAATTTTTTACAATCACTTCATATTTTACTAAGCTAAAATAATGAATATATTATATATTCTATAACAATTGATAATCAAATAAATTAAAATAATATCATTACTCAATGAAGAAAAATAAATAATGAGTTTAGATATATGAACAATTTACCTTAAAAATCTTAAAAATTGATATTTTTAACAAGAGTTTGATAATATGTAAGTAAAATTAATTAATATACATATTTTTTGAATAAAAATATAAAAATATCTAAAATATTATTAATTTTTTTAAAAATCTCAGGGATCCAGTACCCCGACTTCAATGTAGGTCCGTCGCTCAATATTCTCAAATTCACAATGTGCAAACATTTTGTCAAAATAGTGGAAATATAACGACTCAATTATTTTGACTAAAAAAACATTTAAAAATGTCACATGCATGATGCATGTGCCAAAATTCGTTGAAAATTTTCTGAAAATTTAGTATGGTGTTTTAAGTGTAAAATCCTTATGCTTTTTATATATATTGATGCAACCAAAAAAAACAATGATTGATATGCAAAATCACACTTAAATCCTTATACTTTTTATATATATTGATGCAACCAAAAAAAAAAAGTAATGATTGATATGTACTTTTTATATATATTGATGCAACCAAAAATAGGTAATGATTGATATGCAAAGTCACTGATTAGTTTGATAGAATTATTGCAATTAATCCTATCACATGATGTTCAATATTTTCATTTCAAAATATATTGCAGATACATGCAGTATGTATTTATTATTTTGATATGATATAATGTATATTAATAATAAGTATATTTTCATATTCATATTCATATTATTTTCATTTGAATTGAAACAAAAGATTATATATGAAACGCAATCAAGCATTTGATCTCTAAATAAGTCCAATAAACTCAAAAACTGAGCTATTAATCTTCACAGTGAAAACCAAAATTTGTAAATACTTCATAATTAATACATATGTATTATTATTCAAGGATTTAAAAATAAAAAAAATGTGTGCATCTAAACAATTATTTAAAGTTTGGGGGGCAAAAAAAGGAAGCCCCTAAAAAAAGAGTTGGAAAACCCCCCAAGCTGGAGAAAACAAAAACCCAAACAAAAAGGACAAATGTCAAAAGTCAAAACTGCCCTCGCCACAAAATTTCAGAAAAAAAGAAAAAGAAAGAGAAACAAGTTGAGGAACTCAACTCCACGCGCCGTGGTTGTCCATCCCATCCATCAATTCACTGAGACGGGAACCAAGCGAGGAGATCCTCGTCCACGCGCCGCTGCGCGTGCACCATATGGTCATCGGAGACGAGCGGCGCACGGCAGAGGGGGCAATTGAAGTTGAGGTGATCGAGCCAGCCGTCGAAGCAATCCTTGTGGAAGACGTGGTGGCAGGCTAGCCTGCGGAGGTGGTCCCCACGAGCGAAGCGGTTCAAGCAGACCACGCAATAGTCGTTATCCCCATCTGATTGGTTCGGGTAGGAGCAGGACCGGTTCAGATTCAATTGGTCGCAGAGGACGATGAGGTTGGCGAGGCCGGAGCCGACGACGTCGTTTATGGAGGCGACGAGGTGGTGATTGTGATCGGGGCGCGGGGAGACGAGACCCAGGCTGTGCAAGATAGTGAGGAGAAGGGAGTGGAAATAACTTACGCTCTTGCCGATGAGCACCGCCATGATTACCAGAAATGATTCCGATGACACGTCGGACAGCTGGTTTTGTAAACCCATTTAACTTAATTGGATGTTTGGTAGAAGAACAAATATATATAAATATAAATAGGTGAATAAATAAGTGTATATATTTATATATTAATATATATGCGTGTGTATAGTGTAGCAGGAAAGTTGGAGGAATGGGTGGATACGTGGGGAGGAGAGATGAAGACAGGCAAGCGAGAGCGGTGCGTGTGAGTGTGTATTCTATAATTATTAACTATTAAATAATACTATACCATATTTAAAAATTCATGAAGTATATATTAGTTTAACATGTAAAAAATTATTAATATAAATATAACACAATGTATAAATTATAAAGTACTATAAATATTTGAGAAATTTATATTTTAATATAAAGTATCGATATATAGAGGAATATATGTGTGTGTACATATAATCTGTTTGTAAATAGTATTATAAATTAGTAATTAGTATCTATATAAATAGTGTATGATAGTTATTGTTCCAAAAGTATTAAAATCCAATATATACTTGTATTAAAAATTAATTTGAATCTAATCGAGTTTAGAAATAGATTTGTGACCATTAAACAATTTGCGATCATATAAATGAATAGGGCTCGAGTTTGGATAGACTCACAAATATGTAAATTAAACAAGCAAATTTGTGAGTAAGAGGACCAAATACTATCACATTCGAACTCGACTTGATAAAGATCACAGGCTCAAAATTAAGCTTGACTCGTTAATTTATTAATCGATTTGATTAGATGAACTTTTTTGAATCCAAATCCGAAGAGCTTATGAACAATATGGTTTATTTACATCCCTAGCTATATATTGAAATCTTTACATTTAGTTATATTAATTACGTGGTTTTATTTTTATTTTTTTAAATATTACTTGAAAGCGAAGTAGGCTTAATAGCTAAGAATTGTAGGGAAAAAAAGTCAAAAACCCACCAAATTGTCAGTTATAAAAATTGGGTTCTCTTACAAAAGTAGAAATGAAATTGTAGAGAATAGACCTTCAACCTATGGAACAAAAGAGAAATATTCCAATGGATTCCAGGGCACCCACATTGATTCATTTTAATGTGTTTTTAATTAAAACAAAAGGTGTGTTAATTAATATAGTGTGTTTTTAAGTATATGTTTTTATATAATGTGTGTGTGTTAATAGGACACACAAACCAATTCATTTTGAGGTGTTATTAATTAAAACATGTGTGGTGTTAATTAATGTGGGGATGTTTTTAAGTGTGTGTTTTTGTGTAAGTATGAGTGTGTTAAGATGTTTGAATAACATTCTTGTCCCCTTTTTAATTATTAGCTAATGATTGGAAAGAATGTGTATTTTAGTGGATAAAAATAATAGAATAAAAATTAGTGGATAATGGGACCCACATGTAATGATTGTATTTGTGTTAAATTGATGTAAATTTGTGTTGAATTGATGTAGATGTGTGCTTTTAAAAAGTAGATGTTTTTAATTAGTGTGTTGGCATGTGGGTCCCACATTAAAATGGTGTGCTAAAAATCCATTAATGTTGTGGTGTGGTTTTGCATTCTCTCTCTCCTCTTCAATTAATTAATTTTTTTATAATTATAGTTACTATTATTATTTAACTTTTTATTGAGAAATAAAAAGGAAAAAAACTAACTATCTAATCCAAATTTCTGCCCACATTTTAGCTATTTGATATATTTGGTGATCACAGTAAAAGTCATTATCCTATTACATGTGTTCACCTACACTTTATAGTTCAAAAAATAAAATAATATGTGTTAAATTTTTAGTTTCAAATAAACACATAAATAATCTTAAATATTACGAAAAATAAAATATAATAAATAATAAATACGACTAATTTAGGAGCATAACTTTTTTATAATTCATGTAATCCCTATGTCAATAAATAAAGTCACACCAATTCATGAATGCTTTCCAACATCTCCATATGATGAATTTACATTAATGTCAATTGCTTATTTTTAATTAATTGCTAGCTATATATATATATATATATCTTTTTTATATAATCAATCCAAAAAAATACATAGATTTGGAGTAAATATTAATTTATTATTATTTATTATTAATTATATTTTAATGTGAATTGAAAATTATTAATGTCATAATTAATTAATCCAATATACAATTTTGACATGATTAAAAAAATACAAGGAATAAGTAAATAATTGAAATTGATATAAATAAAATTAATATAATAAAAATTAGTGGATAATGTGACCCACATGTAATGATTGTGTTTGAGATAAAATTGATTGCAATTGTGTTAAATTGATGTAAATGTGTGTTTTTAAAAAGTATATGTTTTTAATTAGTGTGTTGGCATGTGAGGCCCACACTAAAATGGTGTGCTAAAAACATATTGATGTGGGTGCCCTCATAGTGATGTATGTCACTGTCAAAGGAAAGTCTACCTCAGACTACATTTTTCCATAACCAATTATACCTATAACCAACTAATAAATAATTCATTTATCTCTCTTCCACATACACATTCTACACTACAACCTAATCTCATTTTTTTCATACTTTATCAATAACTACCCATAACCACAACCAACCTTTAATAAATTATTTCTTTTATAATTTAACAATTATATCTATAATTAATTTTTATTATATTTTAAATATTTAAGAAATATATACAATTATTTGATATTAAAAAAATCATAATTATAATAAAAAAAATTCCATACAGTTAAAATAAACTACAACATCCAATAACAAAATTAAAATTACAAAAATTGAAATACAAAATAATAAATAAATCGAGCTACAAATACATACGTAAATTACAACAAAACAAAAAATGCAAATTACATATTTAATTAATAATGCCGAATTTTTGTCATATATGCTCAATCAAGTCGTTCTTAAGAGTGGTATGAGCTTCTCTATTGTGAAGTTGTTTCCTATTAGTCATATAAGTGGATAAACTTGCAATGGGTTCAGTAGAGTATTGAAAGGGCTAATCATCATCTACGGGACAATCCATTAAAAATTCGGTGGGATCATAATAATTTTGGTATATGTCTCGTTCATCCTCCACTATCATATTGTACATGATGATACAAGTCATCATAATTTTTTCCATCAAAAGTTTATCCCAGACAAGACATGGACGTTTAAGAAATGCGAAACGAGCCTGTAGAACTCTAAATGCTCGCTCAACATCATTTCGTACAGTCTCTTGGTGTTGAGCAAACAATTTGTGTTTTTAGGTTAGTGGAGAAGTACTTGACTTAACAAATACAGCCTATGAAGGATATATGTCATCAGTTAGATAATAAGCTCTATTATTTTCCCAACCATTAACGACATAACTAACCTTTGGAGCTCGACCTTCCAAGACATCTGTAAAAACTGGAGATCGTTTGAGTACATTAATATCATTGCACGTACCTGGAGTTCCAAAGAAAGCATGTCATATCCACAAGTCATATGATGCAACAGCTTCCAAAATGATTGTTGGTTTTCCACTTCTCCCTGCATATTGTCCAGCCCACGCAGTAGGACAATTTTTCCATTCCCAATGCATATAGTCAATACTGTCTATCATACCCAAAAATCCACGTTGTTCACCGACATAGAGTAGTCTTGCCAAATCTACGTTTGAAGGCTTTCTGAGGTACTCTTCACCGAAACAGGAAATGATGTCTTCAACGAAATTCTTGATAGATTGTCTTGTTACTGCTGCACTCATGCGTAAATATTCATCAACGACATCAGTGGATGTCCCATACGCCAACACCCTCATAGCACTAGTACATTTCTGTAATGGTGAAAGACTTAGTCGACCCGTGCCATCAGGTCTTTGTTGAAAATATTCGTCATTGGCATTAATGGCCTCCACTATACGAAGGAATACAGATTTTCATATGCGAAATCTACGTCGGAACATCTAGGGAGTATACGTCGGCCTATCGACAAAATAGTCATTCATCAAGCATTCCTCACTAAGCTCACGTTCCCTTTCATAATACCTTCTTTTAGTTCTAGGAGTGGAATCTCCTCCGGTCATATTAAGATTGCTTAAGACCATATCCTCGATCATGCGATCTTTTTCGCGATTTTGCCGAGCATTCCCTTCCTGTCATTCATCAAGATCATTCAAATTTAATGAATTTGAACTTGAGTTTGAATCTGAATCTACCTAGGAATTTTCATTGAGAGACATTTGTAAACTGGAATAGGTAAGACAAATGAGTAGTAATTATATTTGAGAGGAAGCTAAAGAGTAAAGATAAGGATTTTGGTGTAAGTGTTGTTTCAAGTATGATTTATAGGAAATAGTCTATACGAAAGGTACCCTTGATAATGGAGTGATGTAACTTGTCATGTGGTTTGATTCTCACTTGGGATATGCATGTGAGCAAAGGTAGCATTAAAAATGGAGGGGTACAACTTGTCATGTGGTTTGATTCCCACTTGGGATATGCATGTGAGCAAATGTAGCTTTAATAATGGAGGTGTACAACTTGTCATGTGGTTTGATTCCCACTTGGGATATGGATGGATACAACCTGTCATGTGGTCTATACGAAAGGTAAATATAATAATGGAGATACATGAAAATTACTAATAGAAAAATTACAACGAATTGATTTCATAATTAAAATAATTAATTGAGATTACATGAAATTAAATAAAATCACACAAATTAATAAAACTTACAAGATAAAAACAAAAAAAATGCACAAAGTAAAAACATGTGAAAATAAATGACATTGATTATTTGAACAATGTCAATAGATGGTCTTTCATCTCTTCTTCGGTTGGTGATAAGTGATCTTTCACCATCAATTGGGATAAAAGAGAAAGTTGCAGCTCCATTTTCTTCTCTCCTTTCTTCCTTTGTTCTTTTTCTCTCTGTAAATTGATTCGTTCTCTAACCGCTTCAACTTCAGTTTCTCTAGTGATTCTCATTGCACGAATTTGTTCAACAAATTCATCTGACACCACCTTACCTTTTCCTTTTTTTTTTCGCCTTTATCTCTACCTATAGGACGTGGGATAGTTGAACTACCGCTGCTTGGAGTTTCTGGATTAGCGGGGTTGGAAAACTGTCCTTCTTCACTGGTCTTTCATTATCCTCTTCATCTTCAACACGAGAACATGTTAGAGCATGATCGAAATTTATTTGCCACTCCACATGTTTACTCAGAACTTCATTAAACACAATCAAGTCTGGAAACTTGTGTTTATGTTCAACACAATAAATTTCATTAGCTTCTTTCTCAATATCCTCTTGGCTCATTCCGCTTCTATATCGTTTATGTGCTTCCAACCACTTGTTGCAACTTTCATTAATTCATCTACAACGACTTTTCATCATCTCTATATTTCTTTCATTTATTTCCTTCGGATTTTCTCTTCAAGTTTCTTCGTACATAGCATGTACTCATTCCCACACTTTTGAGAGCTTTTGATTTTTGCCAACCATGTCATCTTCACTGATGAAACACCAACACGACATTAATGCAACATCTTCTTTAACAGACCACACTATTTTTATCACCTTTTTCTTTTTTTTTCTCCGAACAAATCGCGAGGGATATTTTCTGATCTTTGAACTTGTTCAGAGATAGGAACTTGGTTCAAATTTGGAGAAAATTGAGAATTCTGATAATACTGAGAAAATTGGGAATCAATAGTATTAAAAAAGGATTTAATATTTTGATCATTTTGAGAATTTGGATGGTTTTGGGAGTAGTGGGAATAATTGGGATGATTTGGATCCATGTAGAAAATGATAAAAATTAGGAGATTTGGCACAAGTTAGAAGAGAAAAGAGAATGTATGAGATTGTGATCCAAAATATATCAATATTGATATCTATTTATAGAGAATTTTATTTTATAAATTTTGGTGTATATATATATATATATATATTTTAAGTGGATAAATCGAAATATGCAATTATCTAAATAAAATACACTCGACCATTCATATGATGTCATGTGTCATCATAATCTTTAAAGGAATTGGTCATGACCATGGTTTTGGGATGACTTGGTCATCAAAATTAGTTTCATTTCCAATTTTTTTTTCATTTTTATCTTATGCACATGACCAGGTCATCATAATACCGATAAATATGGTTTAAATACAAACGTTCATATGCAAATTGCAAATCTACCCTCAAATATCCAAGTATTTACTTTTCACACAAACCATGTCTTCGTAGTGCTATACCTTAGAAAGAGATATATGGTTGCATTTCTGAATTTTGAGGTTTTATTGCACTTTGTTATTATGGACAAATTTCGATAATAAACATACCTATCACGATTCACGGATGAGATTTATTCGAAATAACAAAATGTAATAAATCGTAAAATTTGGGGATAAAGTGCAATACAATACAAAAGGGACAGGCTAAGGCTTGTTAGGACTAGGGTCCACCCTTTCGACATCTCAAATATAAGTCATTGTCATTTGTATGTATAATGTGTGTGTAAATAAGTGTATAATCACACATATATTATATTAAGTGAATTGTACTGAATTTATTATCCATCTTCCATACAGAGATATCAATGCAGATATCCAAATAAATTACATAAATTATCGTACTGAATAAATAAAAGTATATTTAACTCCTTGTAGTTTTCTTTTTTATTTGTCATTTTCAATGTCAATTTGTCATAAAATTTTATTCCGTATACTTAGTGGCTCGCAGAAAACAAATAATTTTAATTCCATATAAAAGTATTTTTATAATAAAATTAGTACAATATCCAATATTATTATTATTATATTAGTGACACGAAGTCTCTTACCTACTATCCAAATAAAATTTTATTAGACAATTTTTATTTTATGAGTGAGTCTTATACGGATTTTAGGATTCGCACAACTCGATCTACCTCACCATCTAATCTGTGTGCTTGCTCCAATTAATGAAAAACTTGTGCAACTTGACTCGCCTCATCCAATCCACATGCTCGCTCCAACTCATAGAAATAAGATTCAGTTATGTAACGTAAAGGTATTAGTAGTGTAAATAAAATGTATTATTTCATTAACGCTATTTTTGTTTTCTCTTTTTTTTTCCCCTTTTTCTCGCTTTGTCTTGTACTTGATTTCACTTCTTTTTATCATTGTTTGCTAAAATGTATCACTGTCATAATTTAAAAGATATTAATTATATAATTAAAATGTATCATTTCTCTAATAGGGCATGACCATACATGAATATAAGCAATGTGAACAAATGGAATGTATAAAAACAGCACAAATCGAATTACATTGATCTAAAATTTAAATACCAAAATATTATACTCCCTCCGTTCCTTTTTAAGTGTCCCATTTTATCTAATATGACGTTTTTTTTTAATTGTCACTATGTCATTATTGATACTCTTTTACCTTCTTTTTTTCGAGGGAGTAGAAGTAAAAGAGAAGTAATTAATGAAAAAATTGATTTGTGTAAATGGATAAAATGGAACACATAAAAAGGAATGGAGGGAGTATCAATTATGAATTATGGATTGATCAATAAAAGAGACCTGAAATGTTGCTAGAATCCTAATGTAACGGATAAGTGAGAAGTGATGTTGCATATTATTCTATTATAGGAAGTAGTACATCACGCCTATCTGTACATAAGTTATACACGTACAACTCAATTGCATTGCCATGCGTATCATTACAGAACACTCCACCTATGCTGACAAAATCACAGAGATGTTTTGTTATTTCATCCAATATTTCCTTTTTTTTCTTTCTAAATAATAATCGTATGAAATATATATCAAAAATATCATTAATTAACATGTAACATAAATATCAATGTAACACTAAATTAACAAACGTTTTTTTAATAATTGAAACAACCAAAAAAAATGACGAAACTACAAACAGAAATTTAAAAGTAGTGGGGCCACTCAGTAACAACAGCAGAAAATAGATGCATATCTTTAGAGGCAGTTTCATTATGATTTTCTTCTCTTAAAAATATCTATTTTGTTTTTTTGTTTAAATATAATAGTTACTTTTTTTGGATAATAACGTGGATGTCCCTAGGCCTTAATTTTTTAGTTGTCTTATAACCCCAAATTTCATATGATGTAAGAGATGAGCATTATTGATATTTGTCTTTATCTTAATTAATTTTAACATATATTATATTGTCGGTAGTGATATTTGATTTCACATATATTGATCATGTCTCCTATGAATTTTTGTATGAAATGATTGTTGTATAAGGTTAGTGACCAAGCACATGCTCTTTAGTCACTTTTTCAGAATTTTGTCAATTTTGATTGAGAATTTTTTATTTTTCCTCTTTACAAAATAAATTCTTGGGAAAGTGGGCCCTTTTGATCATTATTAATTTGCACTTTTTGAATTTGTTTCCTAGGTTAATAAGTATGTAACATATATGTTCTCCACATTTCTAAGTCTCTTACATTAAAAATAATTTAATACATGTGGAGATACATAATAGGTCATGAATAGAGCACCTTCATGTAAATAAATGAAGGGTTAAATATCAAATGTATTTTATACTCAATCAATGTTTTTAATTACTATTCAAACTCAATTTCATAATCATTATTTGTTTTTGCATATTTTATAAATCATTACTTCATTCATTTCAAAATAGAAGTACGTAATTTTACAACTAGTTTAATATTAGAAACGGAATTTTGATTTTGAGATGGGGTTAAGAAATAAAACATAATTTTTAAAAAAAATCCCAATTTAATTGGTAGGTGAAGGACAAGCCTGACTTAAGCACAAACTATGACCAATCTTTATATAATTCCTAAAAGTAGATAATTAAGGGTCATTAAGAAATTACTATTAAGTTAATTAAATAATTTTTGTTGAGATATTTATGTAGTTATCTTGATGAAACAAACATGATGCATAACAATGAGACAAACAGATTGCATAACAAAACAGGATGCATAATAAGATAATGAAAGTTGCTAAAAGAAGTTTTCACATATTACATGATCACAAGCTAATCCGTCTATGAACAGGATCATGAAAGGGTTTTCCAAGGAATAAGGAAAACCAACCGTAGAAGAAACAGGAATAAGTCTTCTAAGGGTCAGCAAGCTGTAGGGAACAACAAGCTGAAAGGAAGTATCTACATAAGGAAGCAGATAAGATACTGCAAGAAGTAGATAGCAAGCTGGAAGAGAAACAGAAAATAGAAAAGCTTCGGGCAGAAACCTGCACAAAAGAAGAACCAATCTTAGAAGATATGAGTATCTTCTAAGAACAGGAAGCAGCAAGCTGATACAGAATACTGGATGCTGCAATCACGAAGCAGCAAATAGCAAGCAACAGAAGAAAGCTGAAAGAGCAAAACAGCAAAACAGTATACAGTGACAGGAAGCTGACTACAGGTTTCAGGAACAGGAAGCTGATCTGAAATAGAATGCTGGTACGGAACAGGAAGCAGCATGGAACCACATCCTGAATAGGAAGCAGGAAGGACCCACTATCTACAGAAAGAGCAAGAAGTAACCAACAGGATGTGACTAAAAGATAAGTACTACTCCCTCTCAGGCAGTATCAGGAAGAGCATGCAGCGCAAAAAGAAACAAGCTAACCGACTCCAAATAGCCGTTGCATGAACTTCAACCTTGGACCCATACCGACTTGACAGGTCAGCAGGAATGTCAGAAAGGTCCAAAAGCAAATAGTGGGCGCATTAAATGCTCATGTCAGAAATATCTCAGATACATTTAATGCGACCACAAAGAAGATCTTGGAGATAAAAGCTTAAACTCAAATAGGAGAATGATCCTTCTTCAACGGATACTTCCCAACGGATAAATCTCTCAAGATCTATAAATAGAAGGTGTGGTTGATTGAAGAACGTTGTTGGACAGAGTCGAGAGGAAAATCATATACCTTCCAAAGCTTCTCAAAGCTTTCACATGTTCAGTCACTCAACCTTCTTGGAGCAGTCTACAACAGCAATAGAGCTTTCAGAGATCAAGACTGCTTCCCACCAGTTGAAGAAACATCTTCTTTTAACCACTGTGTTGTATGTGCTAGATTGTTTTATTTGGTGTACTTAGTTGATAGGATTATATCCTTGCTAAGTTTATTAGTCTTGTGTAGGCTAATATTTTCTCGTGTGGGAGTGTGATCCCTGTGTGGGAGTTTGTAAACCCTGTGTGGGAGTTTGTAAACCCTGTGTGGGTGTAGACCTAGGAATCTGGGATTCTTGTAGGTATAACTTGTTTTGGAAGGGGTTTGTAAAGACGAGTCTTGTAAATCAAACTGACCATAACAAAGTTCCTCCTCAGTGAAGGAGTAGAGTGGACGTAGAAGGATTACACCGCCTTCGAACCACTATAAGACATACGTGTTTACTGCTTATCTTAATTACTGTATTGTTTTACTTGCATATCTATTATGTTGCATCTCTTATAAGCATACTGTTAAAACGTATTGTGTAAAATCATATTTGGAAAAAGAAAACTGGTTTTCAACAGAAACTCTATCAAGTTTATTCCCCTGCGTTGCATTCTGAAATCGGGACAATAACCTGATCAAGCCAAGGGCCAGGTTGCTGACTCGAGACAAGATACTGTTTTCCAAAAGAGACAGAAACCTGTTATTCGGTTATATATTTTAGAAAAATTTGAAAAATTGATAGATGTTCATTCACCTTCCCTCTGAACCTCTGACCACTTTGGACCCAACAATTTTGGATCTCCACGCCAAGAAAGTAGAACCATATCTATTTAAAAGTCTTTAACTATAAGCTGCTGGAAAAGTGGATACAGAATGATATCCATAATACATATATATTAATTTAGTAGTATATTTTATTGTAAAAATACTAGCTTAGCATTTTTATAAGAGTCGTCTAATTGTATGACTATTGTCAACTCATGATTTATAACTTTACAAAATCAATATAATTGACTTTTTTTTTAAGGAATAATCTTGACTATTATTTCTTCGCAAAAACTTATATAATGATGTTTCATAAATATAATTATGTGAGATGGTTCTCGACTATCCATAATTTGAATTTATTTTTATTTTAAATTATAAATTGTAAGTAGACCTGTCACGAGATTCTTACATTTTTTTTATTTGATGTTGATTAAGGTGCATTAGTTGAACATTGAACATATATAAAAATTGTGGTGATGATTGACTGGATATAAAATGATAATGACTCCATGATGATGATTTGCACAAATTAAATCAGTTAATAATATTCCTTTATTTTATTCTACTTTGTCATCAACTTTTTAATCATTCACGATGCAATAGATAATAAAATAAAGGTGAATATATTTAGCTTTCACCGACGTAAATGCATTCATAAAGGTGCAATAAATAAGATAAATGATTAGGATGAATACGGTCGATGGTATTATTTTTATGTCATTTTAATATTACAAATACTACATATTTATTATGTAACACAAATAATTATTTTAAAATTCGAAGAGGAACTCATCCTTATCTTTTCTAGATGGTCATAAATATCTATTAACAACCCGAAAAATATCTTGCACGTCATCTTCATATTTAATTTAATATCCTGCATATTATGTTGCATGCTTGGAGCATCGTCAGTCATCTTCATGCTTAAGTCATATTATTATGGTGTTTGGATTGGTGTACGTAGGATTGGAAAAATTCGATTTTAAATTCTTGAGTTTTTGAAATAAAGGTGAATATTTAAAATTTATATTTGTGTCAAATCAATTATGGAAAAAGTGTTATTATATAATATTATATTGTTAGTTGATGTAATGATAATGATTTGATGATTGTAATAGTAAAAATTTAGGAGTGATTGAAATTTGTGTATTAATAGGTTATAGTATATGGTTAATAATTGTATTTTTATTTAAATAAAGTAGGATTTTAACAGATTATATAATCTCCTTCTAACCTCAAAAGAAACAGGGATTTGAACGAATACAAATCCCAAATCCCAACTAGCAAACACTAATCAAAACATAGCGACTTATGATATCTCATCTTTCTGCAACACGTTTTCTCTACTCAAAGCAACACCACATGATAAAAGAAACCAACAGATCAAACCCTGAACTGAATTAGCATAGTAAAAATAGAGGACAACTTATAAAGGGAATAAAAAAAAAAAAACAAAATTTGGAGGTATGAATTATTGCATGAAAACATCTATGAGGAATATATTGCATAGGAAAAGTTGTAACATTCGTTCGTATAATTTACAACACTCTAGCCAGCAACCAACTCTGGTTCCGGCCTTAATATGATATGCTGAAAAAGTTAAGTGTTTCTCAACATTTTATTACATATTGCAAGACCATGACTACTCGATGGTTATAACTCGGGTTGGATATTAGTTTCATCCATCCTTTCTCAAGTTCCTCACAAGGTTTTGGTAAGATTGCGGTTCCAGCAGCGCATGGCTTCATGCACTGTTTCCGGTTGCCTTGGGTAACGAGGTGAAACTGAACCTGCAATTAAAACCAGCGTGGATTGTTAACCAACCAAGAATCTAGTATAAACTGCACGAAGATTGTAATTTGAACCTCACAATAACATTCAATTGGATGACTTGTTTTGACATTTACCTAATGAGGGGCTTCTGAGCTGGCACTTGTGCTGATGTAGAAGTGATTGCAGTTGTTAAAGACAGTTCCAGAGGCTATACACAAACAGCCAACAAAAAACAGTGTAAGAAAATGTAGGAATTATAACTCTATTGCCTTTATACAAAAGGAATGGTTGCAATAAACAACGATGCATGTAATTTGAGATGCATGAAAATTGGTTAGGCCTATGCATGTGTGGCTAGTGGCTACAAGTAAAATTTATGGAAACACAAGTGAAAAATAGGCTGCTGATAAAGATATGATCCAGAATATTTCCAGCTGATTCCAAGATCAAATGCAAGCAAAAAAAAAAAACAAAAAAAAAAAAAAAGAAGAAAAGTAAGCTGACAACACCTCTAGCTCCTCCAAATCAGCCTTTTGTTCAATACTCAAAAACGAGGCCTCGTTTCCTACAGCCTGCTGTGATGTAAAGGTCTCCAATTGTTTAATTTCTTCTGTGTCACCATTTTGTTGGATTTCAGTCTGGACACCTTCTCCAAGCCCATCAACTACTTGGGAAGAAACTTCATCTACTTGGGAAGAAACTTGGTGGTGGTTAATAATAACCTGTGTAGCAGATTGCTCGGTGGCATGCTTCTCCATTGCCAATGAAATAGTGGCGTATTTGCTCTGACCAGAAGCTGCCATCTCTGGACCATGGATGAATGTATCCTCAGGAAATCCTCCATTAATTGTCGGAGCACTAAAAGCAGGTTCTTGTTTCTCTGCTATTGGTGGGTCAAATGAAGTTGCGTCACTAATACACGCACCAGTGCTCGAAGACTCTATCAAGCTGACTCCTCTATTGACTTCATCTTGTTTTCTCTTCTTTCTGCTCATAACAGTATGGGTGTGTGAAGGGTTGGATCCAAGTGATTTCTGAGTAGAACGACTCTCAGAGCTTCTTGGAGGGGGAGAAGGACGAACACCACCAGGAAAGACAAAGTGAGGTATGTCTTTCCTTTTAATGTGACATACATGGATCCACATTGTGGGCTTCCAAAAAGAGTATGCATATACGTCGCGCTTGAAATCCTCAACAGTCATCCTTATATCAAATTGTTCGCCTTCTTGAGGGTTAGCACCTTGTTTCCTTCGCAAGCCCGTGAAATAACTATGGTAAAATGGCTTAGATTTATCAGAAAATCCGCCTGGGTGAGGATGGCACTGAAGTACCCCATTTGTATCCCTTTCAATCTTCAATTATTGGCGGAAAAATTGTCCAACATAAGGAAAACACCAGATAGTAAGTTAAATTGACATCAAACTACTCGAAAATTATTATTGAAAAATATATATATATATATATATGGTACCTTCAAGGTAAGCAAACGTATTCTGGACTCAACCCAACCTTTCCAATTCATTAAGTCATCATCAGTCTCCGCAGCTATGTCTATCTGCAGATAATTTTTGTATGCTTCGAAGAAAGCAAAAGGCTCAAAAAGAGCATCCCAGCTAAGCTTGCTCGCTTCAATTGCCTACCATACACAACGAATCAATTTAACAGAAGTGAATGAAAGCACAAAAATGGATAAAGACAATATGGAAAAAACATTCAGATGCTGAAAATAATTAACTGCTCAAGCACTGTTACATCAAGAAATCAGAGTAAAAGGCCAGATTTCGCGAAGGGGAAAACACTGTTGCAGTTAAAGGAGTTCATTTCAAACATTAAAAACCACAATAAAAGAAAAGAGAACCAGAAAATATTAACAAACACACCCAATTAACAAGAATGATTTCCTGAGAGAACACTAGATAGGATATTGGCCTTGACTACTTGGTAGTGAACTGTAGCAAAAAGATTTTCTGCATTGAACAATGCCTATGACAGAAAATCAGCCTTCTTTTCTGGAAAGTTGCTATCTTTACTGAAGCCCGTTTTTTCCCATGAAGTTCATTCCAGGAACGAGTGTCGCCTTTTCCTATTATTATTAAGAGATGCAAATCCAGAACTAACAATATAACATGTATCAGCTCTTATCAAATTGGACAAATATAACAATCAGGAAAAGCCAATCAGCCTAAATATGAGTGACAACCTGGCACAAAATTAAGTAAACCAACTTTTTTTACGAAAAAACAGTACAACACTGAAAAAATAATCAATATAAGTTGCATTTACAGACTTACAATTGTAGTTAATCATTGTTTGGAAAGCATTAGGCAAACAAGGGAGCATTCATATAGACTAACGCAAATTCAAGTTTAACTATAAAAAACGACTGCAAAATGAATTACCTCACATATTTCATTTCCCCTCTGAAATTCTTCCATCATGACCCGCAATGTGCTTGTTGACACATTGTAGCTGGAGTTCATGCAGGGATATGCAGGAGTGATTATGGGCATCAAGTGTGATCTGTCCTTATAATTTCTTCTAGGATCCCAAAAAGAAAGACCTAAAGATCCTTCTAGAATTGGACACAACATTACAGGATTTGGCCACCGCCACAAATTGTACACCCTAAAAAAGCGAGACACCAACATGCTAGGCAGAGCATTTGGGTACAGCTGGCAAATGCGGGCAACGAGCAATGCCCAATTTATACCACCAAGAAAACCAGTAACCTGGAATATGGAAAAGCAGTTAAGGGAAAGAATTATGATATATATATATATAAATGAGAATGAGTTAAAAAATAAAAGACTGGTCTTAATTTCCTTACATTTGAATAAACTCCACGCCGCTTAGCCCACAGCCGCATACATCGCAGTGTAGTACGAAAAGTCTAAAGACAAGACCAACTTAAATTAGAAATTGTTTTCATGAAAAATAATTTGAAATTGGACCATTTACAGACCTGAATATTTGGGACCAGACGTAGTATTTGATCAGTCACTCTACAACCATTCAGACTACGAACAGTCTGATCATCCACATTTTGCAGAATGGATTCTTGTGAAATATCCAAGTCCTAAAAGCAGAAATCACTGATGTTATATCTTAACTACACAACTCCCCAAGGATATCACTAATGCTTCTGCAGTATAATGCATGTTTTACAGTTTTGACTGGGCACCACTAAGCAGCAGACCAAAATATTAGTTAAGATAAAATTTTAACTGAAGTCCCTATATTCAAACCAGATTCTGTCTAATTAATAGTGTCATAAAATTTGCATACACATGACGCGACAAAGAGAAGATAAAAACATAAAGACATTTTTGTGGCAAACCATTTTGCTATACAGGTCATCATATCATAGTATATCAATTTGAAGAAAATGGTACAAGATAAAAAAAAAAAACAGGAAATTATACTAAAAACTTGTTATGCAAAGCAAAAGATACATACTTCAGGAATAACCCAGAGGGACACATTTGCATAAAGCAAATCTATAGAGACACCATTGAACTTGAATCTCATCACCGGAACATGAGCATCTGGTACAGGATGTAGCTCTTCTACTTCAGGCATCTCTGACAGCATTCTGTAAAGTTCACCGAAGAAGTCTTCCTGGATATGACAAAGTTATTTTCTTCCTGTCAACAAGTATCAAATTCAATAGGAAATGATCCAAACAGCTTACATTTCTACTAGCATGCTTTGGTCCAACGCACAAGGTATCAATATCAGCACCAGGACCATGTACCTAAATGAATAGAAGAAAGCAACTATAATTAAATCAACATATTCATCCCCCCCAGAGTTGGTAATTAATTTGACATTTGTGGCATATAAATAAAAAAAGGCCCTTACATACAAACAAAACAAAAAAAAACACAGAATGTGTAATTGTTGGGGTTCACAGAAAGCAGCAAGAGAATCGTAAGCATATATATCTAAAAGCACCATAAGATTAATCAAATGGTTTGTTCACTTAGTTGTGCACAAAACCCAAAGGTGAAGATGTGAAGGAATAGAACTAAATAAAAAGAGTACAGATTATAAAGCTGAGAAAAAGTGAAGGAATTCATACACCAAGCCGATAAGAACCAAATGTGAAAATTTTTGCATTCGCCTCATGGACAATCGACTCATTATATCCTTTGGAACGGCTAATATTCTTCACCCACGTCTTCACAATCTGTTGATTTATGCAAATATCAGAGACACATGAATCAACAACTGGAGAACGACAAATAAATAGTTTAAAATTAACATATATTACCTGGTCCAATCTACCAAGAACTTCCTCCCTTTTGACAGCTTCTTCATTGCTTTCATACAATCCTGCTTCAACAAGAAACTGAAAACCCATAGACAAGTAAGAGTAGTCACAACACTAGTTTGAATTGCTTAAAGGAAAGGAAAACAGGAACAAGGATCTTTGTGTTAAACAAATCGCAACAAATCCTAGAAAATAGACAAATGCTGGCAAGGACACATGTTCAACAAATGGCAATGAATCCTAGAACATATACAATCTACAAGAACATGACCAGCTTCAATTCTTTTTTAACCTTCACAAGAACATAAAACTCAGGACAAGGGGCACTTGTGCAAAGCTGAGCTGATAAAAAGCTAAAGTTATATAACAGACTAAAACATGAGGGTGCCAAAGGCTGTTTTAGCACTATGCTCTAATTAATAGTAATTTACACCAACGACCTAGACTCGACTGAAGAAAGTTTCCTAATCGCTTCTTTAATGCAATTCATATGTTAATGCAAGATAACCAAAGGCAAATTATTATTTTTTCGCTCTAAGTAGGCAAAGAGTCAAATTTCTCTTATGTCACTGATTCTAATCCTAACCAAAACTATTTGTTAAAAATGTAATGATTTTGATGAGTACATTAATAAGCCAGGAAAAAAGCAAGAAAATTTAAAAACAAAAAAATATCAAGCTTGTATGCCTGTTTAGCTAAAGCAATTGGCAGGAGGGATGGGATAGAGTACAAAAAAAATCTTTTTCTTACAATCTAAGGAATTGGGATTGACATTGTAGCAGTAAAAATTGACTTCCCAAATATAACATGGAATTTATACTCCTTTTCTCTAGCATTTTTCTTTTTCCCCCTTGTCGGATAACCTTAGAACATTCAGGGGTTACAGGCTAAATCTATCCATATTACATTCACACTAAGAAAACTGATTCTTGGAACATAATGCAATTTTTAGGCAATGTTTCAGACTGCATCATTAAACAACCTAAGATAATAGTAATCAACACTGATGGCAAGTTTTTGATTCCAATTCACAGTTTATGAATCTCAGCGAACAAATTACATATTATGTTCAGATACCTAAATCCTAACTATCCTCCACCACTACTCAGAAAACAAACAACCTCAACCTTTAAGCAGAAGTATAATGCATCACTAATGGAGATTGAATACAAGGACCCAAACCTTTTCCAATTCACGAGTCTTAATGACATCAGATTCACTGGGGCCACCAGTTGAAATTGGCTCTGATAATCCAATACGAGCTGCAGTAGCCAAATTATTTGATCCAGGGCTACCCATCAACTGTTCCCTTCTCAACAATTCAATGTTAAAATTTTCTTTTTTTCTTTTTTCTTTGTTATTTTTTTCTCTTTTTTTCTCTTCTTTTCTCTTAAAACAAGAAAAATATGACGAAAAATAACATTAGAACCTCTCTTTTTATTTCCAATAACAGTTAAGAATCAACACTCCAAAAAAGGGGGGAACACATATAGAACAATCAGTACATTGATCAATCAATCGACTAAAAAAAAAAAAGTATTTCTTGATTTTTTTTATTGAATTGCAGATATGCTACAAGGGCAGAAGAAATACAAGCGAGTCGAGAAACAGAACCCTAATAACAGATAAAGCTCTCCCTTTATGCCCTCTCCTCTGCTGTTTCGCTCTCTATACTATAATCAATTTTGAAAACCCAAAAGTGCATCGAACGAGACCCCGATAGCCAAAACAAGATTTTCAATTATTTGTGGCTTTCGTTTTCTTGATGAGGCGTTTGGGTCTTCTGGAAAAAGTCGGAATCCCTAAATCAATCAAAACCCTGGAGTTATCCACAACTGAAAACCGATTGCACAGACTAATTATATGAGAATTTACAAATATAAGTGCGCGTGTGAGTGTAGAGAGAGAACGCTTACAGAGGGGGGAGTCGGCGACTGTAGGAAGGCGGAGGCAATCGGAGAATATGCACAAATAGTATATATGTCGAACGAATTATAGTTATCTGTTTTTGCAATAATGCGTAGGTTTCAAAAACAATGATTTACATATTTAAAACATAAATATATATGTTGGGGATAAACTTGTCCAGTTACCATGACTTTTAAATAAGGAAAATTTTCTTGTTAATATGAGGGAATATCTTTATATGTGAGATAATTACAATAAACTCTTCAAATTATTCGACTTTTCGTATTTTATACATAGTTTTTTTTGGGATATAACCCTCTTAACTAGTCAAATTGTTGCAACCCTATCAAATCTCGGAATTTCCAAAATATCCTTACAAAACGATAAATCCTTGTTTGAATATCAAAATAAAAATAATAAAAATATTTTTAAGTAGCCATCATTCACTACAAATTTATGGTTTTCTTCTTGATATTCAGATAATAAATATAAGTTAAGGATTAATTATCCAAATTGTGTGGGTTAGAGTCTAGTTTTTTAAACTTTTATTTATTTTATTTTGCATTTCTCACAAAATATAATTTTTGATATTTTTCATTGTGATCTCAGAAGATCTTATTGATTGCATCTAACATGTTTTTATCTTGCAGAAAGAAGAGTATTGATCAAATTTTCAAATCGACACATTCTAGAATTATGTCTTTTATGACATCAAATCTCATTTAGTTGATAACAAATCCTTAACTTTTAGGGATATGAGTTTATTGTTTATTATATTTCTGAATCCTTAATTTTTAGAGATATGAGTTTATTGTTTATTATATTTCTGGTGTAGGATTGAATGTGAGATTTTAAGAGATTGGATATATGCAAATCCACGTGAAGATTATGGAAAAACTTACCAAATTCGTGAGAATCCTAGAGTCTCTAAATTGGAGCTTGAAGTTTGCATTTCAACAAAGTAAGAAAGAAGAAAGTCATGTAGTTGTCATGTTCTTTACTACTTTCATTTAGGACAAAAAAAATTTGTGCACCTGGTGCACGGACCTTAGATCCGTGCACTCAGGTTGACCCGGCCAGACACGTGCTTGCATGTGTCACCAAGTCGTGGACAAAATCCGTCCAAACATACTCCCAGGTGTCAGACTTTTATATTATGTTAACTATACTTTTTAATAGTGTTAGTCATATATTTTAGTTATGTTAGTCATACATTTTGTAAGACTAGCTGTACCTTAACATTTTTTTTAGACAAATATATTAACATTTTCATTCTTTTTAGTTATAACAGTTATACCTTTTAGTTATGTTAGATATACCTTTTAGCTATGTTAATTGTACATTTATATATTATATAAATTTATGATTATGTTGATATAAAGGTATAAGTAATATCACATAAAGGTAAACATGTACAAATTGTGGCGAAATTAGGGTTTTTTTAGAGTTAAAAGTATTAAGTAAATGTATGATATCTGCACATAAGAGTATGACTAATATAACATAAAGACATGATTAATATAATATAAAAGTATGACTAACATAACATAGAGGTCAATGAACCCGCGCCCGAATCCAACCCGAGTGCATATGTGCATCAGGTGCACATGAGTGCTACTCTTCATTTAGATATGTTGGTTGGTAATTTCAACTATGTTTTCAAGTCCTTAGGCTTTAATTGTTAGATATATTGGATATGTGTTTTTTTAAAAAAAGTCGAATAACAAGATATCTTTGTGTGTGTGTTTTTTTACAATTACTTCATTATTATTCAACCGTGTGTTTTGTGTGATATGTAACATTCGAAACAATTTTACACGCTCTAATCAATTTTCGTGCAAGTTTTTGATCCATCAAAACTATCATACTCACGAATGGATAAACTCTACCGCTCGATGATTCAAAAAGTGAGCAGCAGTCTAAAAAATTAAAATGCAAAAGTTTAGGTGATACTTTAATATGCAATTAGGTAATATTTTAATATATATTAAGTGATATCTTAATAAATAAAAAGTAATACTACAACATTTATTAAGTTATACTATATAACATCTAGCTTTTTTTTTTTTTTTAACAAATACCGTATAGCTAAGCGAATGATACTTTAATTTGTAATTTTTACCATTTTAAAATTAATCATACGACAATTACACAACTCCAATGACAAAATAAATTTATTAAATTATGGAAACACAAATTAGCTTGGGCCTTTAATTTTGAAATGGTCCATATTGTAACATAGAGCCCAAGTTTTTGGATCCACTGAGCGGCCTAAAAACAATTACAAATCAACATAATTATTATTTATTTTCTGAATAAAAATCTATGCATTATAGCTAAATAAACTATTACTGTTCGTTCGATCTATTTCTCCGATTGCCTCCGCCTTCCGGCAGTCGCCGACTCCCCCCCTCTGGTAATCTCTCTCTCTCTCTCTCTCTCTCTGGCGTGTTGATTCGTTATTTTGTGAAGTTTTTTGAAATTTTATTCAAATTCAATTGAATTTTAGATTTTTGGTTTTTGATGATTGCTGTTTTAAGTAGCTTTTGACAGATTACATGGCCAATTATTATGACATTGATGATATATTAGCTGAAGAAGAGGTATATGCTTGAATTCCTGCTCTGCATATTTTAAAGTTGAAAATTGATGATTCTAAAATGTAATGTATGTTTTCTGCTTAGCTTGTTCCATCGGTGTTCCAACACAGTGCAAATAGGGTTGGGCTCTTCGATTCGAGTGATGACGGTAATAAGGTATCTGTTAATTTAATCTTCAACACAGCGAAAATAATTTAAGCTTGTTAAGAATTGAGTGTATCTGTTTGTTTAATCGTCAAAATGCACTCATTGTCTGCCTCGATTACGGATTATTTCCTGAATTTCAGGTGGAAGCTGGTTCCAGAATGGAACTTCCCTTCTGGCTGGTTCGTGAATTGTACTTGAGACAACTCATATCTATAAGGGTTCCTCCATGTTTTGACAAAGAGTAATATCTCATTTGATCCTAGTATACGATGTTTCAATTTCCTTTCTTTTGATGAGATTATGAAATAAAGGACTTACCATCAAAAAAGGACTTACCATCAAAGAATTTTTCTTGTTTGCATTCTGAAGAATTGATTATTCATGAAAGAAGTTTGAGAGGCAAAAGAATGGAACATATGACAATATATTTCTGTTTTTGTGTAAAGATGATTCAAGAAAAATGAATTAGTACCAATCAAGATGTTCAAATATGTCTAGGTTTTTTCTGCCATTTTCGTACTAAAACTTCCCCTCAGTTCTATATAAATGATCTGAGCCTACCTGAGTCCTCGGAGAATGCCTTTTACAATTGATATTGAAACAGTCGTCTTCTATGTGTTCTTTATTTTATTTTATTTTATTTTTGCATTCCAGATCTAAAACACGGGAAGAAATAGCTGCAGATGCTGCTCATGTGGATCTAAGGAGTCGATCTCCATATTTTTATGAATTAGGGTGTAAGATTGCACCGCTGTAAGTTATTTCACTTTCTATATATTGCCTGAATATTCAGTTTTCCCATGCATTTACCGACCATTTTATATTGCATGGAAAAAATAAAACAAACAAAACAGAACTCTTGGATATTGTTGTGTTCATGTGGATACAAGGACCTCAACTCTTTTATTAATATGTAGACCTATCTGTTAAATCCTCATATTTCAATTAAGTTCCTGACTTTCACTTGAAATGGTATTCGAAGGAATGTGGGCACAAGTAGTTTACAATTAACTTATTCTACATAACCATTGTGTTCAATTTCAATACCAATTATACTTGAATAAAGTCCTTTCATCCTAGTTATGCAACTTCTATCCAAGAGTATATGATGGTTGTTCACATCTGGTTTTAGCTATAGTAGTTGAGTATTGTGTCTAATGGCCCAAATCATGTCTTCTCCATGCACCATTCTAGAAGTGTCTCTGTCATCATAGCTGTTGTATTGTTCTGGAAATGTGCGGCACACATGTCATATACTGAAGTTTGGACTTCATACCACGAATTAAATGTTATGAAGTTATCTCTAAGCTCACATTTTTATCTCATAATGATGATCAGCATTGGCGACAAAACCATAGGGCCGTTCCTTCTTGTGGCATTTCGGATCAGATACAAGGAAGTCTTGATAAAGGCCCATACTCTGACGCTTAACCTAGCTCCCAAATACTTGCCACTTCTAACTAATAAAGAAACTGAATGTGAGTTCTGTGAAAACTATATGTAGTCTGTATAGCAAAATCACATTGTAATTGCAAGTTCATTTTCTCTTCTATTCAAAGGATTTGCTCTAATGGCTACATCTTGGTAATTAATTTGAAGTGTATGAAGCCGGTCAATCTTCAATATCAGCATTTAAGAAGTGGCGCATTGGTGGACCCAGATTTCAGATGGCTCCTGTTCTTGGGAGGAAGAGAAAACCACTTGATTGATGATTCTACTCTGAAGAATTTCAATGTCCAAGGAGATCATGTATTATTTGATCGTATTTGTACCATGCTATGCTACATGTGCAACATATTGTTCCAAAGGCGATCAAGAACTCAGATGGTGCGAGTAGGTCAGTTGACTCAGAAGAATTCTGCTCACTTGTTAGAATTCTTGTGTTTGTAGATTAATTTGTGACAGTTTCTCTGAGCTTGGATATCAATTTCAGTAACTCATATTACAGTTCATTTAGAGGCGAATTTTAAGGTCGCGGATCGTGTGTCTTATTTGAATTACTCTGCCCAACATTTCCTTTTATTAGTGGCATTAACATTGCATCTATGCATACTCAGTGTGTTTATGTACTGTGTTTTCTGCAATAGAAAGTGTTGTATTAATTTCAGGAGTTTTTTTTTTTTAATAAAAATAAGAAATAATGTGTTTATATTAATAAAGTTCACTGTGGGTACAAAATTTCAATATTTCAATAATTTGTTTAAGAAATCAAATGTACGTTATAGTTTACAGTTTATTTGATCTTCTTATGGGGAAAATTACATTCATTCACATTCAAAGCATATTTATTATAAATGTTTAAACTGAAATAGTATTATAAGATAGTAACTAAATCAAATGTGTGCATAAAGGCATCAAAGTGATGCGACAAACCTAACTTCTCAATAAAATTTTCATTTTCATTACATATATGCTAACATTATACTGCACGAATATGATGTAATTGTAAAACATGAAACATCAGAATTCGAACCTTTTAAGAAACGTTAAACTTTTATACAATTGTTTTAAATAATACAAGCAAGTTAAGATTCATTATATTTTTAAGAATGTTGTTAACAAGTCTGGTCATTCAGATTTGATACAGCAAATTGTTTAATAGAGATAGTATTATGTTGGAAAATAAAAAAAGATTAAAAGTGAGGTCGAAGTGGGAGATTGATCTGGCTGTCGGAATTATACAATTGATTAGGTGAATAATGTTGAGAGAAATAGAATCTGACCATATGAGTTCCAGACAGCTTGGGAACCCTTGTCCTCAATCCTATTAATTAATTCCAATTAATTTTTCACAATAATATTTTAATATTTCTAGTTTTTTTCTTAGATTTAACCATAGATAAAGAAATTCGTGTTGATAAATATATTTGCCGTCAGATTCAACCTTTTTTTATTTTTAATAAAAAACTTTGTGGATTATTAGAGGATAAATGAGACCCTCACTCTATATATCTTACACTCAAAGTTGTTTATATAGGAAATAAAGAGCAGAAATCTGAGTAACACATCTGGCAATTTGTGAAGTCTTAAGAACAAAAACCTAATCAAACAACAAGCTATTTGTAATGTCTGAAGTTAGATATTTGCCAACTATCAACAACGACAAAACCTTTTAAACTGTTACAAACAAAAATATTCGAAAAAGATTCATAATCACGATCTTGTACAACAATATTGCTAAGTGATCGGCTGCTTGATTGCCTTCTTTATGGATGTGAGAAATTTTGAGGTTGAAATTCTTTTTAAGATCAAAAATGTTTGAAATTATGTGTTGACATCCAACTTTTTGGATGTTTTTGCTGCAAAATTTGAATAATAATGAGAATATCTACTTCCAACAATAAATTGTGAATAACATTACAAACCTTCTAAAATAGCCGACAACTCAGCAAGAATATTGTTCATAGCCTAAGCCTTATAGACAATATTTTCTAGATTTTAACGACAATTTTATGACTCATTATTCAATTTGGCTGCAAAATCAAAATTTCAAAATAAATCGGGTTTGCTGAGACTTGATTCAATTGATATCATTTGAATATATTTCATATCAAACTCTAATCAATTTGTTCACACACTTTAACCAACAATGATTCGAGATTCTAATTTATGGTATAACTTATAAGAAAATATTTCCTTATTTATGCATATAGAATTAAGAATTATATATATATATATATATATATATAAAGAAACCTCCCACGACAATAATTAAATTATAGTGACGTGACATAAATTAATTCCCTTTAAATTCTCACGAATTGTCAATATTAAGTGAAAATTTTCTTTTTGTTTTTGGTAAAAGAATTTATTTTATATTGTTTTAATAATTTTTTAAAAAGTTTGTTTTTCGAGTCACAATAATTTATAAGTTTCAGATACGTTTAAATTATCATCATTACTATTTGTTATTCACGTGTATATGGTCACGAATCACACTGATTATTTTCTTCTCACATATAATTGTGTCGATCTTTATTTATTATTGAATGACACATATTGTTTAAAAGAAAAAAATTATACACACTATAGTTTATTACCAACTTTTTGGGAAAATGAGAAAAAAGGTAATTATGGTTTAATTTTGTTGAAATAAAGCTACGTTTTCAAATTATATTTACTACCCCTTGAATAATCACAAACATGTTTGTATGATCTTTTAACGAGTATTCCTCGGTGTGTACTTCGTTGGAAAAATCATTTCATATCAATGTTGATAATATCATAATTTATATGATGTATTGTATGATATGTAACATGTTTTAAAAAATACGATAATAATTATAAAAAGATTTAAATGGTTTCAGAAAGAAAGAAAAAAAAATGCCAAAGGTCAATGATAGTATTAATCTATATTTTTTTTTTCTGTACAATTAAATCTTTTACACACCTTGTATTATACTCCCTTAATTTAAAATAAGTGTCATTTCAAAAAAAATAAAAAATCATCAGATTAAGAGTCATTCAAATTTGATAAAATTAGTGCTTAAAAAATCTTTCTTTCCACATTTTCCCTAATTTATGCGAGATAATGAAGATTTAAAGGTGTACAGTGCATGGAGGATAAAGAATGAAAGAGGTTGGAAAATAAAATATTATTTTAGTCACAAAAACTCATATAACACTAGCTATATATATCTCATAAATATAAAATAGAGCTCATTGTTCACTCAAATTCATTTTTATAAGTCAAACTTTATTATATCGATTGTGGGTTATTTTGTCTTATAGAATTAGAATTGTGTAAGAAAATTTTATAACACTCATACTCCCTTATAAAATAATGTGTGTGACTTGTAACAATAGTTGGATATTAACTTAAAAACAAATAATCTAAAATAAAATTGACCTTTAAATTAAAAGTAAGATTTATGTAAGATGGTAAGGGTATAAAAGATGCACATGGCTCACGTTAGCATCATCATTGATTTAATCCAACAATGTGATGACACAAAATTTGTCATTATAATGTGTGTTATGTTGGGATATTGCCCACCATTACCCTCAAATATCACACACTCACACCCACACAGCTTGCAAAGTAGCTTAAAGTTAGTGTCACATTTTTCAATTGAATTGACATTAAAGTTTAGGGACCCCCTTTTTCACTTTTCAAAAAATAATTTTTATATGGTTGAAAAAAATAATAGTTTTGTGGTTGGGGGCATATCAAACCCTATTTGATAATGCATTATATAGAATTATGTAGTACAAGTTGATCTTGCATTGGATTCTTACATTTGTGATTTGAAATCATAATTCTATTATTAGACAAGAAGTTTGGTCAAAATCTCTTCAACCTTACCGTGTTGGGAATTTTGTATTAGCCCATAAATTTTTTATCGTGTTTTTATTTATTACTATATCATAATTTTGGTTGTGCGTTCGAAACATAAAGTTGACTGCTACATAATTCTGTGTGGATTAAAATCTTATTTATATTTGTATTTTGAAAGATTGCATAGTTTTGGTTGTATGTTTGAAACATGATGCTGACTACTATGTGATATATATATATATATATATATATAATGAAAGTAGCTCAATCATCATGAGCAATTATTTTTGACGTAGTGATAAATGTTTGAAGTCCAACAATATATATGTACATGTGTGTGGGGTGATGGCATTGTATTATATATGTGTATTATAAGTTTCCAACATAGTTAATAGAGAATATCTTATTATTGAACTTTTGTATCATGAAAATAAATGATTGTACTATATGTGAACCTCATATTGTGGAATTTTTTTTTTTTTTTAACAGATACTTTTGGATTGAGGAGGTATTTATTTAGATACCTGATTACCTTAAATACATGATCTTGTGGCATTAATTATTCGTTTAATAATCAACGACCACCTCAATTTTTTAATCGACTTATGTTTACTCACTTTATTTAGTCAACCATTTCGTGCTTAACATCACATGGGTTAAATTATTTTCAACATTATAATCATTTTTCACCCTCTCAATTATTGTGGTCAAATTCTTTTTGAAAAGTAGATTAGGAACTAGTTCCTGATATAAGAATATAGTTTTTATAAAAGCAATCTGTGTTGCAAGTTAAAACCTATCCCGATCATGAGCTCAAATGAAGAGACCACTTGTGTATAGTGACGATATTACTATATTTCAATTTCTAGGTGATGCATGTTTACACATCAAATATGTCATGCAAATTTGGCTGGTTCAAACCCCAACTTATAAATTTGGCACTCTTTAAAAGAAAAAAAGTTAATTTTGAAAATGAATAAGAAAAGTATAATTTTTTTTTTCAATTTGCAAGCTTTTTTTTTTTTTTTCTATTTTTGTTGCATTTTAAAGTTCACGAATTTTTCAAATTGTAAAATCAGATCATTTTTCCAGTCAAAATCGAATTTTTTGTTTGATTTTTGCTCAAATTGAGCTTGATGAATCCAATGGAAATCGAAAAATTGATTTGGATTTTTGTTTGATTTGAAATGTGTGGTGTTTTAGCGTATATGTTTCATATATTTTGGTTATAGAAATCAGGACATCAAAATAAATTTTGTCCGAAAAAATAATCAAAAAAATTGTCTAAGATATGAAGAAATCATGAACTTTAGTGAGCAATTGGGAAAAAAAATATGTTTAGATTGTCAATTGAAAATATCATAAGGTTTATTTTTTAAAATTAACCTAAAGAAAGAATTTTTTATGGTGATTCATAATGTGGAGAAGAAGACTTTGTAATTTTTTTTGAATATAATGCTATCATTTTTTTAGAAAAGACGGTTATTTTAGTAAGTTAAATAATATTCAATTGTATTTATATTCTAATATATATATATATATATATAGTATTTTATTTGTATGAATTTATATTTTAAATTGAAAAGCTTAAAGCTTGAATCTCCATTATCAACCGACTTTATTAGACCTGATATGTGAACCGGTTTTTCAGTTTGCAAATATAAAGTTTCAGTTCGATTTTGTTTGAAAATATTCGAATTTCGATTTGTTTTCAAAAATTTCTTGATCTCTGAACCACTCCAAAACCATGTATCTGATTATCATTTAAAAATTTGAGGTATAAAAAACTATAAAGTGTTATATATTTTTTTTATCGGTCAAAGTGAATTTTTTATTAAAACCACATGAATTGTATAAGTTATACCCAAATACAGAACATCACAAAACAAGCTAACATTCAATGATTGGTCTTGGATTATTAGAGCAATCTCTAAATGAAAATCTAGTACAACCTATCTCTTTTACATAAATCCAACTCTAAAGTTTAGTTTTTATCTCATTAACAATTTTTTCTATTGAAAAATTTTCTCCCCCAAAGGCATTCCTACTTTTCCATAAAACCCAAACTACATAAAGCCAAAAGGATGCAACCATTTTCTTCCAATTCTTACCCCTTAAAATATGACAGTGAGCGATCAAGTTGATTAGGGGATTAGAATGAATAATAGTTGAGACATCAAACCACTTATAGCATTACATCCATACCTTTTGAGAAGCGTCGCACTCGAAGAAGAAATGTCTCTCGGATTCATCATGTATCCCAAATAATGATAAGAATTTTTTTTTTTTTTTTGATCTGTCTCAAAGTGAATTTTTTATTAAAGCCACATGAATGGTATAAGATATACCCAAACACAGAACATCACACAACAAACTAACATCCTATGATTGATCTCGGATTATTAGACCAATCTCTAAATGAAAATCTAGAACAGCCTACCTCTTTTACATAGATCCAACTCCAAAGTCTAACTTTCATCACATTAACAATTTTTTCTATCGAAAATTCTTCTCCAATTTTTTTTTTTTTTTATAGAATTATTAATGAATAATAGTGGGAAAGGGCCAGCGCTGAAATAGCTTGCAAAATTATACACAAGATACATCCTTATCAATTATGATTATAGTGGGCTCAATAAATAACTTTTATATGAAAAAAATTGTCTTATGCTGTTTAGAATCTCTATGATGAATTTGGGTTATTTGCTTTATTTTCCTATCATTTCACATGGCTTCTATAGTTTCTTGAATAACTTTTGGGCCCCATTTTTATTTAAAAATATACATGTTTCAATCTTGGAAATTCTCCATTTCCCTTTTCTGGTCACTTTCATAATTTAGATACTTGAGACCTGCCAAGATGGTATTTCCTTTATTTTTTCGTAAATATCATTGTAATTACAGTTTGTTCACACTTAACTTAATGATATATGATTTTTTCTTTTTTCTTTTTGACAGAAACAACATTTTATAGTACTTAAAATTTACAAAAACTTATATGAAATTGTCTCACCGATATAATTTCGTCATATAAAACTCAATAATTATTTTATAAAGATAAATATACCTATGTAAGAAGAGTGTCAAGTGACCATCATACTAAATTATGATGAGAATTATATTATTTGATACAGTTACATTTTTGTAATGAGATGATTGCAAATTTAAGTTAGTACAAGAAATAAAATATGAGAATGATTTATTTTTGCTAAAAAAAGCTTGAGATTTTTAATCGCATTAATATTTGAAAAAGTATTTATATAAGATTTGAACCTTCCATAAAAATATTTTAATTTATTAAAATTTTGTAGTATTAAAGAAATCAATAAATGTGGAAAGTGCCAAGAAAAATATAAAAGGAAATTACAGCATACACAATTATGGGTACTGCAAAATGGAATTAAAACATGTCTTTTAGCTAATATTTATTCTAAATAAGCAAAGCAGTAAATTTATGGCAACCCATTTATCTTTCTTTTTTTTGGCCAATTTGTGTGGTCGCATTATTTAAGAGTTGATATAATTTTTTGAACCATATTTAGAATTCACAGGTCATGTGCATTGAATTATACCTATTTGGATATTTATAAAATATTATTATAAATAGTTTGTAAATCAATCATGGCCATAAAATCATCACTGCCACCGATGATTCCATCAATTTCTTAAAAGAGCTTGTCATTTGTCGTGATGATTTTCCCAATTTATGAGTTGTGAGTTGTCACTAATAAATGAATTTACCCAAAATACACTTATCCGAAACATTTTAATCAATAGACTTATCCAAAACATTTTAATCAACAAGGTCTTAGGATTTTCTAAAAGTTTCAAAACCCACAATCGTTAAAAGGCATATAACAGAATTTAGAAAATTGATGAAAATAAGAATCATTTTCATCAAATGAGGAAAAGATAAAAGGTGAAAGATAGAGATAATGAACAATTGTTGCCACCAACCATTCAAAGCTAATCATATACACAAATTCAAAAGGGAAAAAAAAAACCTTAAGAGAGATTAAATTCGTTATTATAATTTTGAAACCCGCAATTCAAATTTCCTCTATATAAAGGAGCTTGAAGAAAACATCGATGTAGTAACAATTTTATGATTTGAAACTAGATAATAGTAGCAGTAGTAATAATAATAATAATTAATATACATATACTAGTAACCAAACATATGGTATCTTTACATAAGACCATCTCCAACCATGACTCCCAAATGCTATATTTCAAAAAATATAGCATTTTGGGAGAAGTTTGAGTGTTCCAATGGAAGCACAATAAATTTGTAAGAATTGTATATCAAATTTTGAAATGCTATATTGGCATTTTACTGTTCATCAAATGGTAAAAATTTATAATAATTTAATACAAAAAAAGTAAATGAAAGAATTGGCAATCAACCACCAACGGTAATATTTATGTTGGTGGTTGATGATTTCATCTATTAAACTGGAATAAAAGAAGAAAAACAGAGAAAATAAATGGTTTGAAACAGATCAATTCGTGAGTGAAGAGAGACTACGATGTACGGCGACTTCATCATCTCGAAATGTTGAGTGCCGAAAAGAAAATAGGAACGGCGGCGGCGGCTTCATCTTCTTCACGCACCATCAGTGGTAGGCTTCATCTTCTTCACGCAACTCTGGTTTTTCCTTTGTTTTGTTTTCCTCTCATATCTCTATCTCTTCTCAAATGAGCCCTATTGAAATGAGACCCAATTCTTCCATTTTATTTAGTTTAATGCTGCAAAATAATGAGCCCATGAATATTGATAAATAATGATTCCACCCTTTCATTTTTGTGGCCCATCAATGTTGAGAATGTTTTTAACCCATTGGATAGTTAACCAATGGTATATTCTACTTGAAAATTTTATGGTCCACCAACGGTTCAAAATTAACATAGTTTAATATGCTTGAAACAATAATATTTTTATTTTCTGTAAACAGTAATTGATCAACATTCACAAATATCCAATTGAATACTCAAACAAATTCAGAATTATTAGTTCCCAATGTAATTTTTGTGTAGATGACTTCCGGAAATAGAAGGTTTTATACAAGTATGCTCTTTGACGAAACTGGAGATTCGGAAGCACATTATATGAATGATTTTGTATCCGGTACATTTAATGAAACTCAAGTGTTGGAGGAAAATAATGTCGCGTCAAAAACACCCAAACAAGGACGTCGGGAAGCCTTTTCGAATGACGAGGACATGTTGCTCATATCCGCTTACCTCAATACATCAATAGATGCCGATATTGGAACTGGGCAAATATCGGTTACATTTTGGAAGAGAGCATACGCTACTTTTGCAGAAGATAATAGATATGAACGTACTTAGAGTTCGCTTTCAAGTCGTTGGAACTCGATAAATAAGGATGTTAGCAAGTTTGTTGGTATTTATGCAGAAGTTCAACGAGTGCGTGAGAGCGGCAAGACCGAACAAGATAGGGTATAATACTTAACTTTTACATTTTTCGTCATTACTTAATTTTTTTAATGAATAATAATTATAATTTTTTCTTTTTGCAGATTCTTGAAGCAATGGATCTTTTCAAAAAAGATACTAAAAGAAATTTTCAATTCCTTCACTGCTGGAATGTATTGAAGAATCAAGTCAGATGGACAAATTCTCCTCCAACTTGTCGTTACAATAAATCATCAAAAAAGAATGACTTGCAAGCCCCGATAGCTCCTTTCCTGCAACTCATGATAGTGTCAATCTTGGAGATGATAACTTTGAGAACACTGAATTTGTAAGGCCAATGGGCAGAAAAGCTACCAAGGAGAAAAAAAATAACAAAGAAAAAGTTTCAGACTCGGTTAGTTCTGCTGTTATCTTAGAGTTATGGAAGACTAAGTACACGGTAGCGGAACGTGAAAAGAAGGAAAGGTCTGAAAAACTAATACTTTATCAACAACAATACCTTGAACTTGAGAACAAAAAGAGGGATGACAAGATAATGATGATGGATACTACCAACATGAATGAGGTTGATGCACGTTACTTTGAACAGCAAAAGGAAGTCATTCGTAACATATGGATGTCGTAGGGGGTGATTTTTAGTAATGTATTTATAATTAACGGATAGTATAATAGTAAACAAGAACTTTGGTATATGTATAATTAACGGATATATATATATATATGATAATCTTTCAATCTGCATAGATTTCTCTTAATATAAATAAAATATTATCAAGTATTTATGTGAGCATATCCATTTTTTTGAAACTAAACGCATATATAACAGATATATATGAAAGTGATTTTTCCTTCCAATAAAGTTACAATACAAATTAAAACACACAAATGCTATTCAAAACTAATATATTCTGATTCAAAACTAATCTATTCAAAACTAATTCAAACTAATCTAATCTCCTCCATACTTCTGCCATAAATGCTCAACAAGATCTACTTGGAGTTGAGAATGAGTTTCTCTACTCCTGATATCACTACGCATTTGAGCAAACGATGCAACTACTGGTGTATGCTCACATGATACCGTAATTTCTGAACAATCATCAATTGTATCATACTCTACGTTTTCAATATCTCTCTCATCATCAATGATCATGTTATGCAATATGACACACACATCCATAATATTTGCAAGTGTTTCCCTATCCCAGAAACGGGCTGGCCCACGAATTATTGCCCAACATGACTGCAAAACTCCAAAAGCTCGCTCTACGTCTTTTCTAGCTGACTCTTGAGCGGCAACAAAATTCTTTTGCTTATTTCCACGTGGACATGGAATTGTTTTCACAAAAGTTTCCCATTTTGGATATATTCCATCGGCTAAGTAATAGCCCATTGTGTAATCGTGTCCATTAATAGAATAGTTAGCTGGAGGAGCACGTCCTGCAAGTAATTCACGAAATACAGGAGATCGATCAAGAACATTGATGTCATTAAGTGCTCCTGGCAACCCAAATAATGAATGTCATATCCAAAGATCATATGAAGCTATTGCTTCAAGAATAATTGTCGGCTTATGGATGTGCCCGGTAAACATCCCTTGTCAAGCAGTCGGACAATTCTTCCATTTTCAATGCATACAATCAATACTTCCTAACATCCCAGGAAAGCCACGACTTTCACCAACTGTTCACAATCGGCTAATATCCTCATTGGTTGGTGACCTTTTATACTCGGCACCGTAAACTTCAATAACAACAGATACAAACCTTTTTAAACTCTCTATAGCGGTACTTTCTCCAATACGCACATAGTCATCTACAGAATCGGCTGATGCTCCATAAGCTAGCATCCTTATTGCAGCAGTTATTTTTTGAAGAGATGACAACCCAAGAATTCCACAAGCATCTTTTCTTTGCACAAAATAGCTATCATGTGCTTCAACAGTGGATATGATTCGGAAAAATAAATTGCGGCTCATTCGAACCTTCTATGAAATAAATGTTCAAGATATACAGGATCCGCAACAAAGTAGTCATTCCATAGTCTCTGGTGACCTCCTTCCCTATCACGATGAATGACTGAATGTCCAGGAATAGACCTGCGACGCCGTTGTCGTTGTTGCCTATCGTTTTCTTCTTTTTCTTCCCTAATCACACCTGCTATCGCCTCGAAGTTTATATCGATATCATCAAAATATTCGGGAGGATGCGTAAAAGGGTTAAAGAAATGAGCCATTAGAGTGTTTGAAGTGTATTTGTTAAGTGAATGTGTTTGACTTGTTTGAATTGTATAATAAATGAGTCAATTTTATACTAAGTATAACAGTATATGCCAAGAGCATATTCTAATGATGGTATATTCTTAGTATATTCTTATTTTAATAGTATATCACAATGGTATATGCTGAAGTATTGTAGTTTATGCCAATAGCGTATATTCTTAGTATATTCTTATTCTAACATTATATTACGGTATATGATGAATGATAACATTGAGAGTATATTATGAATGAGAAAATTTCAATGATATATTCTAGCAAAATTATTTCAAATAGGTATGGTTTCAAGTCTAACATATAATTTAATATTTTAAGTGATAATTTATTAATTTAAATTTAGTAAAGATATTACCTAATAATAAATATATTATAAATAATAAAATATATTTTTAAGTATTTACTTGTAACAATTATAATTTATATTGTAATAAAATATCAATTACAAATGATAATTATAATAAAAAATTAAAAAAAATAATAAAATATCATTTAATTTAGCATTTTACAATTGAAACACATGGTAAATTTGAAAATGCTATAACACTATTTGAAATGCTAAAAATACATTTAGCATTTCATTATAGCATTTATGGTTGGAGGTGTTCTAATACATCGATTTGATTAGATGGCTACCATTATCCAATTATTTCAAATTTAGTCTACTTATCTTAAATAAATGAATAAATTGGAAAGGGCAAAAGGGTAAAATCTAATAGGGTGACAATTAAGATGAATAGATGGTGCACATTAATATGTTCCTCTGAAATAATGGAATATCCGAGTCATCTTAATAAGCCCTCTGCCTGCCTTCCTTTCTTCCTGTACTACACCCTACACCCTACTCCCTAACCACCCCCCCCCCCCCCCCAGCCTCATGGGGTTTTCATTTAATTATTAAATTTAAGAAACCCAGATTTTGAATATCTCTCTTCCTTTCTCTCTCTACGTATTTTTCCTTTGACCGCCGTACCATTTTAAAACGTCACCGCCTTTTCGCCGCCCCCTGTTGCCTTCTCAGATATAAAGCAGATCTTTCTCTCTCTTCCTCCCTCTCTCTCTCTCTCTCCCTCGCCATTTTTGCTGCTGATTATTTTCGTCACTTTTCTCAGACAGTTGTATGTCGGCTTCGTCTCGGTACTCGGACTTCTCTTTTACTCATACTCGTTCTACCCTCTCTCCTCCTTTCTCTCTCTAATTTCCGTTACCAATTTGATCTCGAGGCTCTGAGCTGTTCGTCACCGAATCCTGCGCTTGTCGCTGCTTCTTCTAATTTAGTAAGGGAAATTAATAATTTGAGTCGCATTGCGCCTTTTCTCTTCGCATTCTAGCGTTTTTATGCGATGCGGCTGATGAACTCTCTCAGCTGATGTGTTTTTATCTTTTTAACTAATGTTTATGTGTGAATTTGTGTTCTGAGTATTTGCAGGTCAATCTAGTGTACAGCTTTGAGTTGCACTGTTTTTGTTTGTTGATTTTTCTGGGGATGTAACAACTTTAGCATGCACTGGACGTAGTTTTAGGTCTTTGTCAATGATGGGTGGTCCATGCTTTTTAACTTTATTTTACGAATTATTCGATTTTGTAGTTGGAAAGGAGTTTTTAGAGTTTTTTGGATTTGAAGTTATGATGGTGGTTTACTGGTTTTGTTGCTTTTTTTTTTTGGTTTATTGCATGCGATGAATGCCTTTCCTGAATCATTTCCAGCTTTTATTAAGTTCGGGATCTTAGTGCGCCTCCATATTATCTTTCTTTTTTTTTTTTTACTTTTAATCTTGTGAAAAGTTAGTTGATTTTACACAGGACCAGTACTGTTCATTGTGTTACTTTTTACTGTTTGTGGATTAGAGAAGTCTGATTAGGGTTTATAAAGCTGCAAGGTTTTGTTAACAATTTAATGAATAAGAGTGTTTTCATTGTTTATTTTATTGATTGTGGTGAAGGTTTAATTTAAAATTGGTGGACATTTGGAAACTTATCTTGTTGGGCTTGAAGTTGCTGTTTTTGGGTTGACTGTCACTACTGTTTGCTCAAAGATTCTTTTTCTTTGATATTTGCTTTTATTACTCGAGAATTTCAAAGTGATTATTTGGAAACAAATGATTTCCTAGCCAGTTACTAGTGTTCAAATTATATTGGATTTTCTTGAAATCTGCTTTGCCTTAAGTATGTATCAGACTTCAGAGATGTAATGATGTGTGTTTTAATTCATGTGGTAGCATGTAGGACAAAAGGTTGCAGTGGTGGTTAAATACTTTCCTTTGCTGTATATCCTTTTCACATGTTGAAGCACCTGTGTATCTTTTTAGATTACTTTTTAATGAGTTTGAATAAGTTTTTCTCCTTTAGTGTTTGCACCTTTTTCCTACCATATATAACAGTGGATTCTAATGTTTTTTATCTGGTAGTGTGACCTTATGTGGCTATAAATCTCAATGTTTATGCTCTTTCTTGCAGTGAGAAGTATCTAATGTATCAGAATATGGAACCCAATGGTCATCGAAGAGCCAGGAGGAAGGTTCCTGTGGCTTATCAAAATGGTGATTTGGGCACTTCAAGTAGTGAAGATGAGCATGATCCATGGACTGCATGGGCTTACAAGCCTCACACCATTACTTCATTGCTAATCGGTGCATGCTTTCTTGTGTAAGTTGGTTAATATGTTTTTTATTTTATTGACATTTATGCATTCTTGTCAGTTTTTAGGTTCAAAAGACTGGTGGATTGATTGATTAGCTTTTTTTTTCTCTTTCTCATCTGGATTCTTTATTTTTTTTCTTGATCTATGTTTGTCGCCTCATGCTCCATTCGACAATACTAGCAATCTGGCGTTCGTTAATAAGTTCATTAATACCTTTTTTGAAAGATAAAATTGAAACTTTAGCAAAGCATCACCATGACATGTGGAGTTAAATCTGAAGAAGATTCATTGGATGTCCTAATTGTACTCTCTACTTGAAAATTCTCTTCAGGTGGGCAAGCGGTGCACTTGATCCTGAACGTAGTTTAGAAACCGATCTTATTACCTCTGTAAAAAGGTGTGTGCTACTGCCCTTACCATATTGCATAATAAAAGTTTGATTACTTTTCGAAGGGTTCAATAATGTTGCATTTATGCCTTTTGGTAGAGGTGTATGGGCCATAATCGCGGTGTTCCTTGCTTATTCCTTGTTACAAGCTCCTTCTACGTAAGTATTTTTCTTTTAATAAACAATTTTGTCTATCCACTCATGAAATCTCCTCGTCTTTGCACCGGACCAGTTAGATTAAGCTATATTCCTTGTCCTGTAAACACCAGTTTGCTCTTATTTCCATTGTAACTTATATGAGAGTTGAAATATCATGACCTAGAGGTAGCTAGCATCTCTAAAGATATTAACTTCAGCCAATGTTGAATGGTTTGACAAGTATATGATGTTGTAGAGGATATGTGATAATTCACGCAATTTTTATTATGGCATTTTTTGTCTGCTTTATGCATGTGTACACTCTGTTTATTTGCTGAGTCTGGCTCTACATTTGTTTACAGGGTTCTAGTCCGACCGCATCCTTCTATTTGGCGACTTGTTCATGGGATGGCTGTAATATATCTTGTTGCATTAACATTTTTGCTTTTCCAGGTATTCTTTCGGCACACAATTGCCTTTTGATTTGCCTTCTTCAGCTTGAATCTAGGGCTTCTCTAAATGGCGAGTTTCTTTCTGTTGTCGAGTAACTTCCTGTCGTCAAGAAATGTATAACGTTGTGATTCTATCAAATATAAACACTATATGTTTGTTTGGAGACTCATGAGTCAGGATTATGTAAGGAGATTTAAATTAGGATTATAAAATCCACTCAAATGCTACTTTATTTAAAGAAAACATAATAATTAACCCTACACTCTAACCTATTAATACACAAATTTCAATACATGCTTAAATTTCTACTATTACAATCAGTCAATCATTACTATTACATCAACTATTAATATAATATTACACTTACTAACTTTTCCAGTATTGATTTGACATCTACAGTAATAATCCTACCATATAAAATCTCATAACAAACACAGATTTTAACCATTCACCTTTATTTACAAATCCCAGGATTTCAAAGTCGGATTTCCCCAATCCTACATAATCTCCAAACAAACATATATAGATTTATACCTCTCAAGAAAATTAGGATGCTTATCACTCCAATTCTCAACAAGTTTAGCATGCTGAGTTTTGGAGAGAGGGAAGCTAGAAATTGTATGAGAACGAGGCCCTTGCTTTCTGCCACTTGATGTTATTTGTCATTATAGAGGCACAGATAAACTTGTTTAAATGTAGACTTGTTTAGAATGTTGTTTGAGTAAATGAATATTTCTAGAGCTTTACTGAATTTAGGTATGTTTTGTACCAGTGTTTTTTTTTTTTTTGGTGAATTCTGTATTCATCGCTGCATGATTGGATCTATCAGTTTCTTCCTCATAGATCCGTCCAGTAGATTCTGATGCACTTCTTGATTTTTTGTATTTGAAGAAGCGTGATGACGCTCGGCAATTTATGAGATTTCTGCATCCTGATCTTGGTGTTGGTAAGGTGTTTGGACCTTTTGCTAATTCTATCAATGTACACATTGTGTTCTTATTACGACTGTACATGCTGATTGCTTTTACGTGCTGTTTTGCAGAACTTCCAGAAAGATCATATGGCGCAGATTGCCGAATTTACGTACCTGAAAATCCTACAAGCAGGTTTAAGAATGTTTATGTATGTTAACTTTATTTTGCTTAGTGTTTTAACATGATTCATGTTTTATGTTGAAAGTAAACATTCCCCTGCAGCTGATGCTCTGATTCTATTTGTCTTTAGGAGACACTTTTTGATGAGTTTGTTTTGGCGCATATTCTGGGATGGTGGGGGAAAGCTATAATGATTCGTAATCAGCCACTCTTGTGGGTACTTTCTATAGGATTTGAATTAATGGAGGTCAGCTCTTATTCTCTGCCTGCTACCTTCAGTCTGTTTGGTTTCAAACAAGTTCTGAGGATAGATTTCTTTGTTCATTAAGGTGGTTTTTATATCTGGTGTTTTCAGCTGACTTTCCGCCACATGTTGCCAAATTTCAACGAATGCTGGTGGGACAGCATCATTCTTGATGTATTAATCTGCAATTGGTTTGGTAGGAATTTTATCTTCTTTTTTCTGGTTATCATTTGTGATTATTCATTTCATCAAAAAGTTTCTATTCTTGTCTGTGCTGATCCTGTCATCGGCCTTGGTGTTATTGCTATTTTTGTTCTCTGTTGCACTTGTATGTGTTCATGCATGTAGTTGTTCATTCCAGTGGCATTTATCTTTTTATTGTTGCTAACAAATACAAAATATGGAAAGCTCAACCTTCCAGCTTCTTTGGTAAAATCAAGTCCCCCCATTGCATTTTATTGAAACTAGGGAATACACCAATCAACCCTCTCCTCAGGATGGTGGGGAAAAACTGAAAAAGAAGTTCCACTCTTGTTAACATAGGAACTGGAGGTAAGGAAAGGTAAATTTGTTTAGAGTTGCTCCATCGACTGAATCACCTTTGTTATGAACTTCGTTTATTACAGAAAATCTGAAGCACAGTGTGGTTATATTTCTTCAAAGAAAGCAGATGGAAAAGATAATATTTTTGAAAGCTTTGGTGCTTGTATTCATGAGCATGAGATATAATCTTAAGTTGCAGAATGACTTAGTTTTGGTTATTTGAGCTAAGTAACAGAATAAGAGAGTAGATTGTTAGTAAAACTTGTTAAAATGCTCCTATCTTGTGCAGACGTGCATGCAAATAGACTTTCAACCCTAGTCTTTTAGAAGAGGTGACAGCAATCGTTAGCTTACATGTGAACATTTGCTACATAATCTGTAATACCTTTCTAACAGGAAATGAAAATAGTTCTGAGAACTCGCTTAAAAATGACCAGTGGAAAATGGCATGGCCAAAGTTAATGTTTCTGCCTTAGATCATTACAAGGATAGACATAAGATATTTATTATGCCTTGTAGATTTAATCTGGATTCATCAGTCTTTTTACTTCAGTTGTTAGTAAATGCATACTAGAGAATTTATTTCAGGGCATAGTGAAAAAGACCACCGAATCCTCATTTTCTTCTCTTCTATTTGCCCTACTGATTTATCTTGGGAACATTTTTTTTTTTCCTTTTTAACATGTGGAAAGAGGGGTTTATGTAAAGTGGCATGACTTTTTTCTTCTTTGCCTTGCAGGTATATGGGCTGGGATGCGAACTGTTCGTTACTTTGATGGTAGAACTTATGAGTGGGTCGGCATAAGTCAGCAGCCTAACATTATGGGAAAAGTATGCTGGTTTGCAACTTTTTATTCAATTTCTGTTGATTTTCTTGAATTGGCTATGATATTTGTCATTTAACATTGTTGTCCTGAGTTATTAGTGAGTGTCCTGTCTTGGACTAATGGGTATCTGTATCATGTTCTGAACCCAATTTTTTTTCTACTCATTTTTATGCCAAATTTATGAAAAAAGGCTGTGATTGATGATAATCCACTCTGATTTTACGAAAAATATATATGTTTATAGAAATTTGAGAAAAATGAGAAAAATGAGAAAATGATGTGTAATTTCCAACAAAATTCTCTTAAACCCCGAGTATGTACCTGTTCCCAAAGGCACATAAAACAAGCTTTCCAACGAAACAATTTTTTTATGCGGTGTTTGGTTGGCTTGCTGTTTTCCAACAAAACAAGTTTATGTTAGTGTACTTTAATACTTTTTAACACTGATTATCTGCTGAGCTCTACATCCGAACTTGCTGCTTCCTTTTGAAATTTGTAGGTCAGAAGAACATTGGGTCAATTTACACCTGCTCGGTGGGATAAAGATGAGTGGCACCCCTTTCTTGGTCCATTCCGATTTCTTCAAGTTCTCAGCCTTTGCATTGTTTTCTTGACTGTGGAGCTCAATACTTTCTTTCTGAAATTTTGCCTTTGGGTGCCTCCGCGAAACCCAATAATAATATATAGATTGGTTTTGTGGTGGCTTATTGCAATACCAACAATTCGTGAGTACAATTCCTACTTGCAAGACAGGTATTTTCCGTTCTTCTACACCTACTAAGTCAAGACTAAATGATGTTTTAATTGGACTCATTATTATTATGTGCATCATTAGCAGAAAACTAGTGAAAAAGGTGGGGGCATTTTGCTGGCTTTCACTTGCTATCTGCATAGTGGAACTCCTCATTTGTATCAAGTTTGGACATGGTTTGTATTCACTGATTAATTTTTTTCCTTGCATTTTTCATTTGTATCAAGTGATTGCTAAAGTATTTGTTGTGTACCAGGTTTGTTTCCTAACCACATGCCGAGGTGGTTGGTCATGATTTGGACATCAGTTGGGATTGCACTTGTAGTATTCTTGGGTGCATGGACATGGCATCTACATAGATCTATGATGAGAAAGCGGATATAGCTTCATTTTTTTGGGTTCCAAACATCATTTGCAATCTATATGTTTTTTGTTTTGGGTAATTTAATTTATTGTAAATACCCACCAAATTGTAAATGTTCTTTCTCTCTCCTAGGTTAGATCTCATCACTTTGAATTAGATAACCTTAATTCTTTGACATTAGGCGTGGACAAATGTCTTAAAATCTATTCATCTTCATGTGTTTATTTAGTAGAAAAAAAATCCCTTTTTTGAAGCCTTTTTTGTTTTTGTTTCAGCTGTATGTTGTTAACAGTTTCCTTGTACTTGGTTACATGTGAATTTGAAGAAGTGTCGTTTCTTTTGTTACAGGAAACTGTCTATACCAAAATAGGCAATAGGTCAGAGACTAGGGTAATTGCATGTAAATCTGTTTAAAGTGTCAGTACAGTGTAAGAGCCAACTATCTTGATCGTCTCTACTTGTCCTCAACTCTGACACTTCTAAGTACAGTTGTACTTTAATATCTGTCCACTATACGTACAAATAAAATAAAAAAATCAGAAATACCTTAAAAGAGTATCTCAAGCCATTTAGAAGCTGTAATGGTGGTTGTGCTATATTACCAAGCACACCTCAAATACATACAATTAATAACATTTTCACATTATTCATAAGAAAACAGGCAATATTATTCACAAATAGTATTTACAGTAGGCGTCGTTCCACCTTTGCTCCATACAGCACAGTGTTTCTGAAACTAATGCTTCTTAAGCATTAAGCTCACAGGTGTATGAATTTCGAAAAAAAAAAAAACAATATTGAATCAGGTTTAATTAATACCTTAACAGATTACAAACTAAATGATGTTTAACTTACCCCAAACAAAAATAGACAGCACATATATACAGCCTCCCAGGGAATCATGCATGAACTGGAACGGACAAGTGATAGTTATTATACCTCAGCAAAATGATTCAACTCACGGACTCAGAACATAATAGATTTAAGTGCAAACTGGGACTATCTACACAGATATCATAGACAAACATGTGAGCAACAGAAACAGTTAGCATATCAATATAGTAAATAAGTATTCATATGCACTAAAGTATCTGGAGAACAATGCCAAATAAGATGAGCAGAAACCTTCAAGACTAACCAAGCTAAAAGTGTAATTCATGTAATAGCTTCAGTCGTATTGTACCCCCATCATCTCGAATTATACATTCAAGTTCTTGGACTGCAAATGATTTATAAGCTTTTCTTAAATGTTTAAACAGTGCGCTAAGTGTGTAAGAATCAGGTTGGATTCCCGGCATTTCTTTGTACAGCCTCATGACTTCCGGCCAATTTCCAAAGTTACTGGCATCTCGTTAAACAATCTGTAAGCCTCATACATTTTTCCGAACTTACAAAGACCATTTATCAGAGTCTTATATGTGATGACATTTGGCAAAATACCATTCTCACCCATCTCTGAGAAACATACTGATGCTAATTGTACCCTTCCTTTGTTGGTGATAAACCTTCGGTCAGCATCTCATTAACGACTCTCTGTCTTTCTCGAGGTACCCAATTCCGAGTGAGCATGGATGATGCTTGTACAGGTAACACGGTCGGGCTCAATCCCAACCCGTATCATCTTCTGCAATAACTCACAAGCTTCTCCTAAATCATCCAACTTAGAGATGCCATTCACAAATACATTGTATGTTATCTCATCAGCTGGAATTCATGTTAGCATATCCTCTTGCTGTTTAAATGCTTCATGCATGTCATCAAGCTTCAGTTCACCTGCCATGAACGTATTGTATGCAATACGGTCAAGCATCAGTCCTTTAAGAAGCATCTCATCGTAAAACTCTTTTGCAAGCTGTAGTTTCCCCATCTTATGAGAACAGTTTATGAGAATTGTATAGGTGACAAGATCAGGATAAATTCCACGACTGACCATTTCATCTTTCATCTGCCTAGCACCTTCTAAATCCCCAATCTTGGAGAGTCCATCGATTAATGTATTATATGTAATTGCGGTAGGGTTGAGGTTCCTTTTCCTTACCTCAGATAGCAAGACGAGAGCCTCAGTTACATCCCCCAAAAGACAGTAACCACATATCAGAGTATTATATGATATTATATCCAGCTCTAAATTCTTCTTCAGCATCACGGAAATCCACTGCCTCGCATAAGCAACTCTTCCTTGCTTGCAGTAGCCGAGCATCAACGCGTTATACGTAGACACGGTAGGCAAAGCTTGTCTAGTTTTCATCTCATCCAAAATTCCCAGCGCTTCAACTAGCATTCCCTTACGACCATACCCACTTATCAACGAGTTATATGCATTCGCTGAAACCTTCAATCCTTTATCCAACATCTCAGCCATTAACTCCTTTGCTTTCTCAAACTTGCCTTTCTTTGATAACGCATTAATCAGCACATTATATGTAACATCATTCGGAATGCAACCCCTAGTCTGCATCTCCAGAAAAAGGTTGAGCACCTGCTGCATATCCCCATGTCTACAAAATAAATCCAACATCGTATTGTATGTAACAATCGTTGGCTTAATCCCAAACAGATACATAGATTCATACAGTTCCTTTCCTTTACCAACTAAATCTCTATCCCTAAGTATCCTAAGAATCCTATTACAATTCTTGACATCTGGTAAAAACCCATTCTTCACCATCTGATCAAATACCCATAAACACCTCTCAAAATCCGATTTCTTCGTGAAGTACCACAATATCAAATCAAGTATCTTAACCGAAACCTTGTTATTTAAGTATCCATCAATCAAAACATTAACAATGTCATGCATATTCACATCAATGACCCTATCTACCACCCAATATGCAGAACTCATTAAACCATACTGCACAAGTATCTCGAGAACACTACAAAATACAAACTCCGAATGCTTAAACCCCTTTTGACACTCAGCCCACCGGAATATCTTCAAAACCAATCTCGGGCGATTGCGGATTAAACTTATAACACTCAGAAATAAATCAGAATCTACGACCAAAGCTCTAAAATAATCAGGAACAACCCAGCGACTATCTCCAATCACCCCAGGATTTTCCATAGCTGTTTTCAATATTTGATTTTGATAAAACGCATATGAAGATTTAACGCCACAGCCCCTTGTAGTTGTAGTCCCATTACCACCGGCGTTCCCTTCAGCCCTAATATCGTTTTTCAACTCCGACGTGCAATGAAAATTACGCGCGGGAAATGAGAAGAAAACAAACCGTACCTTCAAATTGATATTGATGTTGAGAGAACACAAGTGGTATAAGGAGCTAAGATTTTTTCTGGGAATCAGCGATTTTGAAGTAATTACATAAAGGCTCATTCTGTGATAACTCACGTAATCAAATGAAGAGGAAGGATGACGAAAAAATCAAACAGTATATTCATGAGAAGAAGGGAAGAGTGAGAAGTGTTGCTGAATAGAGGTGCCAGTTATGGAGGCCTGAAATTAGAGGCGGCGCAGCCCACCGCCGTGCGGCGGAAGAAATAGGGATGTTTGTTTGGGTTTCCCACCACCACGGATTTGGATTTCAAAATCTAAAACATCCAAAATTGGATTTCAAAACTCACTAAATTGTAACACTATTATATTTAATTAGGTTAAAATCATATTTCGTAAAATTAACTATGATATTTTTTTTTTTGGTCTCATAATTACATAATTTATGAATTTGTTTTGATTGGTGATTTAAAAATAATGTGGCGACACAGCTACGTTATTTTGAATCACTAGAAAACTTTAAATTGAAGGTCATTATTTTATTGCTGCGATATGTAATAAATCTAAATATGCATCAATAACTGTATATTTATTTGAGGAACCTTATACGGTTCGAAAAAATAGCAAGCAAACAAAACTGAAAACAATTGTCGAATTCACATGTGTTTTGTTAACATAAACACTTGAACATTCATGTGAAAAGGTTGTAGGGAGTACCAAATAGATACAAGATAAAAGAAAATATATCAATACAGAACCTATAAACCATCAATTATGACCTCTTTGTTAGTAATGAAGATCAGTGTCAAAGAGACAAGATTTTCACCATAGACAACTTGTTTCATGAAGGCCTAAAATTCCTCCACCCAGCTGCGTTGGACAGTCAAATATCGTCTAAGCATTCAGAACTTAACCTTCATGATCCATTAGTTTATATAAGGTTGACTGCAAAAATAATGAACATATTTTTAGACATGCTGAATGAATCAAGAAATGAGCTCATTGCAGTATTCAGGAGTTGATCATATGAATCATATGTGAGAAGATTGATTGATTAGCATTTAAGATTTGGAACACACCGGACAAGAACGATGGGATTTCAAGCCTTGATGTAGTTCATGCCATGATATTAAAAGCTTGACAGGGCGAAACTCAAGGGATTGGCCATGCCCTTTGTTGTCTGCAAAGGAGATCAGTGCGCGTTCCAGAAGATGCTCAAAAGCCTAAAAGTAGTGAATCAATTTCACATATGCTGATAAATCTTTAGTTTGAGATGTATCAACAGTTTAAACAGGAAGAGTTTTACATACCCGTAAGCATACATTCCGTGCGTAGTAGTCGGATGTTTGGAAGTTATCGTGTATGCTTTTGTACTCTGCAATAACAAACTATTAGTCAAGGATGCATTTCTAGAGGAGGCGAGAAGAAAAAAGGATCAAAATTTTAAGAACACCTTTCATTATTGAAATATAGTTGCATAGCTCCAGCTCTTTGACTTCCAACCTCTTCATGCAAACCAAAATATAAAGTTCTAAAACAGAGCAATCTGCACATACAAATTGAATTTGCATAACAAAAATGCTCGATCAGCAGTCATGTGAAATGATTGAACAAGGTTATGACTAGAGGTTTATTTGAGATCATTTGCTTCTTGCTTTTTTTTTTTACTCCCACATCGACCAGAAGATTCAATACTTCTTTTCATCAAATTTTAGTTACTTAAGGTGCCTTCTATCTTGAGATCATAATATGTGGTCTGAGAATCTTTATAACAAAAATTGAATGAAAAAAATTACAAAAAAAGGCATTTCTCTTGCCATAAAAGATTGTCCACTAGATGGTTATACATGTATCAGTGAACTCTTAAGAGACCAAGAACATAAAATAAGGGGAAAAACTACCATGAAATAAAGAAAACAACTCAACTTCATACAGAAAATGCCTAAAGGTAGAGAGATAAAACCTACATAATGGCCAAGTATGCCTGTACCTTTTAAAGCCTCCAGTTTTGGATGTCTTATTATGCATGGAAGAGCTGATCTAAAGTTCTCAACTGATAGGAAACCAGAACTCAAGTCCATATGACAAATAGCAGAGAACCTGGTGGGAATGGCCAACGATGTCATTGAACAGGAACTAACAGAACTATACACACAAAAGAATATTCAGAAAGATATCGAGTTACACTTACAAAAATCTTGATAGATTGCTGACAGTTGAATCAGAATAACATAATGTATCAACAATTCCTTTGAATTCCTCATCTTCTAGAACCTTCTATGAAGTGTCAAGGAACTCTAATCTTCTATATTTAGTGTACAAGACTCAGGACATATGTTTACGGAACTTCATCTCATGAGCCAAAAAATTTATTTGAAAAATGCCTTGCAATCATACAGGCAAAGATTGGTTTTATTTTCTTCAAATGGCAACTCTAAATGTAATTTTAAAAGGAAAAATCCACATGCTACTCCAGATTGCATCACAGTTTTGAAGCAAACAGTGAGATAGATAGAAAGATTTACCGGTCAACATGTTTTATTGCCTATTAAAAAGGAAACTTAAAAAAAAAAGGATAGACACGATAGATTTTATGTATGGTGAGCCATTCATTATGAGTATACTTCTCCTTATATCCTGCGCAAGGCGATTTCTTATGAGCTTCCTTAATATGGATGACCTTCCATTGAATATATACAGAAATATGGATGAGCTTTCATATGCTCCACTGTCTTAAAGGAAGATGGCATGTAATTATTAGGAACAAACTGAGATTCTTTGGTAGGACCACTCTCCTATGTAATTCCCCCCCCCCCCCCCCCAAACCAAAAACTGTTGCAAAAGAGCCTCTGTTTATTGAAGAAAATGACTGGTTTTGTTCTAGTTAGATCATACAGAACAGGAATAATGAGGCTCGTCATAAGATATTTGGCTTTATAGATGATAAAAAAATATATGGCATTTTCATGCATCAGCATTGTAAAATCAATTCCAGGAAATTTTGCAGTAACTATAGTAGAAATCTCATTTCATCTTGAAGAAATGAATTTAACAACTAATGGAATGATCCAGGGAAAGGATACAAGAAGTTTTGCATTAAAAGCAGCTGTGTAATCATTTGGAAGCCTTGAATCTGTTGGCAATATCAGAATGTGCTCTATAAGTCTGCACATTAACATCAAGTCATCATAGCAGAACTATTGCAAAAGAGTCAGCACACTGTATTTTGAAGTAGAAGAAAAAATTCACCTCTGAAACTCCTCCCCTGAGGGCGGAAGAAACAATAGCTTCCTATGTGAAAAACGGGATCTGACTCTTTTCTCCAACAGCTGATCAGCATCCTACAACCACAAAATAAGTTTTAAGATTTTTCAAAATCCTAGAGCCCTCTTTGAATGAATAAAATTTCTTAAATCTGGTCACAATATGCATTTGATCCATTCATTACAAACAAAACAGAATACATGGGCCGGCTCCCATAATACAATAGAGCTACTTGCCAGTGTTTTTGGAGCTGGTATGCCACAAAAACTAAGCGAGGTATTTTGTTTTAGAGTTACTAGTTATATCAGAAAAGGTAACACAATGGAAGTACTATAGAAAATCAGAAGTTGAAGCAACATACCAGTCGGCAACTCACTCCCACTACAACAGCTTGTGATGCGATAGATTGCATTGCATCAAGCAAACAATAAAGTAGTCTCTGTTTTCCCTGTAAAGATGAAGAAATAATTAAGTGGATTGGTGAAGAATAGAAGCCTGCAACTTGATGTGTTTAGAGGTTTTTTTCTCTCCATTTGGTGATATTACCTGCGTAAAAAGGTCAAACTCATCTAGCACAAAAACAATTGTTTTATGTGCTAATCCACACTCCCTGGTTCAAATAAGGGGAAAAATTCAACACTTGCTAAGGAAATATCTAGTACAAAATCTTCCAAAAAAAATAATTGGCACCAATCATAATGGATTTACCGCAACATGGACAGCAGGAATTGGGAGTTTTCATCAAACGACGCCTGCCGAATTATTTAGGAAAAAAGCAACAAAAATTTGGTGAGATTACATTGTATCTGGCAACTTAAAATAGTAAAATAAGGTTACCATTTTAGAGAACTGCAACTGGTGTTCCAGACACAACTGCCTAGCTATCTCCTGCATTACAGATTTAGTTGGATCAAGTGAGGAGGATATTTCAAATTACACAGAATTTGAGTCGCCAAAATGAATAAGAAATTGTCATATAGACATGATGAAGATAGAAACAGTAAGCAAAAGAGAGTGGCATGTTGGCTTAGTCCCCCTAATGGATCTCGTTATAACAAATGAACAGGTCATTAGCAAGAATTTCATGTTCTGAGAACATCTTGAGTAGTTTTGACTGACATGATTGTGATATGCCTATTGATTTGCATTTGAAAACATTTGCTAATTATAAGCTCATTTTGCATTTACATTGATCGCCAAGCTTTATGAATAAAAATCTTAGCATCTTTTGAGACTTTACCTTGATAAAAATATTGAAAAGAAAGACAAGAAAATTCTTGTGTATCTTGAAATTCTACCATCAATTTCCAAAGCTAAAATCTCATAGGCCAAACTTTGATTTCTAAAATCTGAATGGTTAAAACTTCTGCATTACAAAAGAGATGCAAATATACATTATCATAGAAAGGATGAAGAATGGGTGGTTTTGACCTTCAATGCGCAATTGTTGTCACTATGCAGAAGCCCATTAAGCTTAATCTGAAAAATAAAACAATGCTGATCATGACAAAATCCATAAGAAGGGCATGAGCCAACCTCTACTAGACTTTTTAACGGAAAGAAACATGCATTCTACAATTGACATTTCGTCAATATTTGAATTCAAAATCATACCACAGTAATCATGTCTGGATACTCTTTCAGTAGATCGTCAAGTACTAGCTCCAGTACCTAACCAAAACAAAGGGCAATAAATCACGTGAAATAAAACACTACCCTCCAAATAAATCCACACAGCCAAGGAAAAGGGAGAAATGGGGCACACCGCCGTCTTTCCACATCCTCGAGGACCCAAAAGCAGAACTGAATTGTTACACGCTTCAGTCACCGAACTTGATATCATATACTTCAATTTACTGAAAAAGAAGAAGGTCAATCAAAGTTTCAACCTTTCTGCATACCTGTTTGCGCCACAATTAATACAAGTAATAATCATCAACGGAAATATACTAAACATGCAAGACAGCAAGAAAAGCATGAATCGTGAATATCCACATCTACTAAAAGTGCAAATTATTAGAATTGAACTAAACTGTTAAAAACTGAAGTAATTTGGTTTTGGTAGCTCAAATGACTTCTCATTGCTGAGAAGGATTTTCCATAAAATTCAAAACAGACGCGATTCTGAGTACGATCACAGATTATAGTGTAGTGCTAAATAACTGAATCCACAAAAACTTCGTATTAACTCAACATAAAATATAGCATATGCAGTATATTTCTTACACACTTCAATTGACATTGAAAAACCGATAATTCTCACAGAATTGAACTTTATAATTCCCGCATACCCACAAATCTAGTATGTGTACTACCAAAAACGCTCAGTCAGAACGAGAGAGAGAGAGAGAGAGAGAGAGAGAACCTGTAATTAGAGTCGGGGGATTGGGAGAAAAAGGAGAAGATAAAAGAAGGATTAGTAATTCTGCTTCTGATGATGATTTTGGCAGTCTCTGCTTCATCTTCCATGCCCATTGCTCCTGCTTCTCTTCGGCTTCGGCCTCACAGGATTTGAGGACGGCGGAAAATGGCGGGAAAGGGTTGAATTTCCGTGCTCTGCTCTGCTGGTAAAAACAATTAATAAATAAATAGGAGGTAATTAATTTAATTTTTATTTTAAGAGCATCCACGACCCTCAACCCAAGATACAATCCAATTAATCATAAAATTGATTATCTCTCCTCCACATCAACATTTCATCAATTTAAATTCACACTCACAATCCATCAAATTTAAATTCGCTATTTTATGGTCTCATCTCCACTCAATCTTCTATTTCCTAATTTAAAATAAGATTTAATTTAAATTTTCTATTTTTGATACCACAAATTTTATTTAAATATATTTTAACTAAATAAAATATTATATTAAAATAAAATATTTAAACAAATTTATTTCATTTTCATAAATACTAAAATGAAGTACATAAAAACATAAAATTAAAGGTAGGATAATCGAACGGATACGAATTAAGCATTTTAATTCTACATCGAGACATCAAAGAGTTCCCAAATATGCTCAACTAAGTCCGCACGAAGTTGGTGATGGTATCACGTATCTCCGTATTAATTCAGAGAAATTCTTGAAATTCTCGAGTTGGGCCTCGGTTGTGTTATGCGAGATTATAACCTTCGTCATTGTACCAATTTGTAACCATATTTCCCTCGTCTTCAACAATCATGTTATGTAAAATTAACCTCCGGTGCATTTCCTTGCAGCACATTGTTGAACAAAGGTGATTCATACAACACATTAATATCATTGTGTGAGCCTGCAACACATTAAAATTAACCTCCGGTGCATTTCCTTGCAGCACATTGTTGAACAAAGGTGATTCATACAACACATTAATATCATTGCGTGAGCCTACAACTTCAAAAAATGCATGTCATATCTATAGATCTTGAGATGTGACTGCTTCAAGGATAATTGTAGGAGACTCGTGTCCTCTTGAAAATTGGTCTTTCCAAGCAACTGGATAATTTTTTCATTCCCAATGCATACAATCAAGATTTCCCAACATACCTGGGAAGCCATGTCTCTCTTCATTCATTTAGAGGACGATGTGTATCGTCAATAGTTGACCTCCTCAAGTATTAATCTCCAAAATTTTGAATAACAACCTGACAGAAACTGAAAAGACACTTGATAGAGGTTGACTCACTCATTCGTAAGTACTCATTGAGGTAGTCCGCTGGAACTCCATACGCCAATTGACGAATAGCAGCTGTGCATTTCCGTAATGGTGATAAACTGACTCTTTCCACAACATCAATTCCAAGATGAAAAAATGTTGAGTGATTTTCTAGTGCATTCACGATACGAATGAATAATTCTCTTCGCATTCGGAATCGTCTACGAAACAGATTTTCGTGATACACAGGGACCTCAAAGAAATAATCATTGACTAACCTTTCATGTTCGGCTTCACGAACCCATCTAATATACCTTATTCTCTGTCGCACCTCATTTTCTTGTACACATATTTGAAGGATTTCGTTGCTTCATCGAACTATCCTTGATATCAATTCCATCTCTCAATCATTAGCTTGTGAATCAGCTTCCACATCACTATAATCGCTAGAATTTGAGTTGTTAGAATATGTGGATATTTTGTAAATTTGTGTTGTGTTGTATTGCGAATGTGAAAGTGTGAATAGAGTCTCTTGTATTTATTGTTGCATAATTTTGATACTGTGTGCATGTGACTCATGTAATAATTGATTGTTGCATAATTTTGATATTGTGTGCATGTGATTCATGTAATAACTGAGACAACCTTTACAGAGTGCATGTGATCCTTACAGAGTGTATGTGATCTTTAAGTGATTTTCAATGTTATCTTATATATTTAGGTGATGTTCAATGTTATCTTATCTCTTTTCACTGACTTGAAATAATGTAAATGAAATCCATTGACTTGAAATGAATTAATACTAAATTAATAATATTTAGAAACATATTACATTTTCCTCACACATTGAAACTAATTGAAATGCATAATAGAAAATACAAATTGAAACAAACCAATTGAAAATGCATAATACTTGATACAAATTGGAGAAAACCAATTGAAAATGCATAATACAAAATACAAATTGACAAAATCATAGAGTAAACATATTTAGCCATGTCACTTGACTTTGATTTCCTCACAAATTTGTTGATGGTAGAGAAGTTGTTCGGGGGTGTAATGACTTGTGTCTTTACTCCCTCATGCGAATTTTCTTATTTTCATTTTCCACGTCTTGTTTCCTCATAGTGGTAAATGACGATAATTCATCCACCATCTTGGTGGAGTCTGTTTTTAATTCATGGATGACAGATGTTGTTGCATGGCTCTTCCCCTTTCCTTTTCATTTTGCTGCCTTCTGACCTATTGGACGGACCTCATCTTCATTTGATCCCAAATCAATATGGGTGTCTTGATTGGACGAAGTCTTGCTTGCTCCTGAAGAGTCAGTTCTCGTCTTCTTTGTACCAACATAATGACGGGAGGATTGTGGAGTAACTTGTGGTCGATCTTTCATGATCCTCCACATGTGCTCCAAATTAAACTCAACACCATTATTTTCATCACAATACTTTTGATAGGCGAGAGCAAAATGTCTTCATCACTGTGACCGCTTCGATGCGAACTATATATTTGATTATAGTCGGCATTAAAGCAATTCACTTTCAGACGAATCGTATTATGCCAATGTGATCTTAACACAATGTCTACTCGATAGATAAATTCATTGGGCTTATTTTCATTATAATATTGAGCAATACGTACCCAATACGCCGTCGTCTTTTGATCATTACCGATGATTGGATCATCACTGACTGTCGCCAAAGATTTCGCTAGGAGCACATCCTCGTCCCTCGTCCAATTTGGATGCTTTCTACGAACTTCAACACCAGTCTTTGATTTATCAATAGTATCCTCGTTGTGTGTTGAATCCCAATCAGAAAATTGAGTTTTCAGGACATAACATGGTGTGATCGGTTTTTTTTCATTTCAAACCTTAAAGGCTGACTTGTTGCACCTAAATTAAAATATCCATGTCCCCTCCAAAACTCCGGTATAAATGGCACTTGGGGAGAATTGCTTGTATAATTCATCATACTTCCAACACCCGATAAATTTTGAAAATAATGCTGAGGGAATGGAAAATTTTGGGGTAATTGTGGTGGAACTTGACCGGAAAAATTGATTTGAGAATATGGAAGATTATGTGGGGTTTGAGAATTTTGGGGAATATCATTTGCATCCTCCACATTTTGAGAATCTAAGAAATCTTGTAACATTTTCCTAGTATTTGCATTCATTTCTACAAAAATTTCAATAAGACAAGTACTACAAATTGAAAAAGAAAGTGTAGAAGATAAAGTAGAGAAGCGATGTGGAGAAGTGTATTTTCTTGTAAATATGATGGTTTATTTATAGAAGGAAAAATGTGGGTGAAATTAAAATTTTGAATACAAAAGAGTTGGTCAACATATTCAAATTCAATTCAACTTTTTCAGAGAATTGACAACACAATGTTATTAAATGTTAAAAATCTAGAATTGACAACACAATGCTACAACAAGTTACATATAGAATTGACAATACAATGATACTACAAGTTAAAAATATAATTGAACCATTCATAAAGTTGGAATCCAATGTGTAATATAATCTTGTTTTTGGGATATACTTAAAATTTATCTTATAATTTGAGTTTTAATTTTTTTGAAAGCCTCAAATTATTTTTGAATTGTGGTTAAAAATATTTGTTAGCAATTTCATTGAAATACGTCAAGTTAATTTATGAATGCACGAATATAATCGAATCATGATTATAGAGAATTAAAAATATAATTTATTTTGATAATATATAAATTAAAACGATAAAATTTTATAGGTTGAATAAAATTCATACAAAGTTGAATAAATAAAAGAAAAAAAATACAAATTATCGGCAATCTTGATTTCCATTAATAAAAAAATAATAATAAACTTGAAACTCTTTTATTACCTTAATTAAAAAAAGCATTAGGATTAATTGACAAATTTATATTAAAAGAAGAATGAAATTTTTTTTTAATACAAAACAACTTCTTATAATCTCGATAATTAATATTAGTGGATAAGGATAATTACAAGATATAATAAATGGTTCCAAAAAGAAATGAAATAGAATAAAATAAAATAAAATAAATAGAAAAAAATAATAATATAAAAATGCTGGACAGATTTGGGACCCAGCTGTCCGATCCGATAACGCGCCTCTATAGCGCATGTGAATCACGAGCCAATCAGAGTCTGGTGTGAACTGACTCTGCGATATTTTTTTTTTTTTCACTTTTTGGATCCAAACCTTTGGATCCATTTCTCTTTCTCTCCTCCATGGTGGATTTCATCCTCACCCCACAATGCTATGGATCCATTTAGTTTGGATCCAAATCCAAAAAACTTGATGCATTGTGGTTGCTCTAACGATTAAAATTTCAGATTATCAAATTTATTTGGTCAACTGACGAAAGAGAATATCTAGTTTTCAACTATGCGATATTTATCAAATATTACATGTTGCATCTTCTAATTTATTTAGTTTTTAACGTGTAATTTATCAATTTTGTGAATATGGCCCAAAGTGGCCACATTGGATATGAAACATCTTTTTAAGCCTAACACATAAGAAATATTCATAACTAAAAATAAAACATTTTGACAAAATATTTATTAGCTTTAGATGTGGATATCATGAATTATGTAGGTTGTGTCACATGAATATTAGCTTGTGTGTGTCATAGATATAAAAAAAAAGTGTAGATGATGAAGGTTATTAAGAGTATTATTTATGTTGATAAAAAAAAAGGCTTATTATTATATTTGGCTTATAAAACATGAATTGGTTTTCTATAAGGCTGTTTTAGAGATGATATTTCATGATCCATGTCTATCTTAGCACAAGCTCATTAACACACTAACCCTTTAATTAACTATACCCTCGCTACTTCCTAATTGTGCTTTTAGGATTAATAACTTTTTTTTCCTTTAATAATAATAGTAATAATAATAGATATATGTTTATTAAACTTACACGATGAAAAGTTCGATTCGGGCCATTCGGCCCATTACACGACTGCAGCCACAGCCCGAACGTAACTTCCCCACCTACCAAAAACGCGCAGAATAGGACTATCCGGGCCGAGCCATTCCTCACTATAATGCGCCGCTCTCCGGGCCAGAATATAGCTCACCAATTTCACACGACACCAATCATCAACATTTTCTGGTGCCCAAATCAGCCAGGCACTGAAAGAAAGCAACCATGGGAAGCACAGGAGCCCTCATCTATAATACGCACCTCAATAGCAACACCCTTTGTTTCAATTGTTTAAACGCTAATTCCCAGTCAAGAACAAATCTACGCTTTAATCAGAGGAAACCCAGGTTACTTGGCTTCTCAATCAACAAACCATTCAACAAATTTAGCAGAGTAGTTTGCTCGGCCGTTGAAGATGCCACGGAAGAGCAGCGCAAAATTAATGGTGGAGTTGAACGGGCTGTTGAAGATAAAGCCGGTAAAGTGCTTCTTAAAAGGGTTTTGATATATACGTGGGTTTCAATTTATTCACTTTTGTGTCTGCTAATGTTCTTGATTTGGCGCTTGTTATTGCTGATACGACTGTGATTTGAGATCCACGTGGTAAAGAATACTGGGGTTTTAGTTGATTAATCAATTTTAATATCAATAGTTTTGTTGATTGGTAAATTTATTTCCAAGTCCTATAGTTGAATTTCTGGGTTGAAAGCTGTTTTTCTTGGGGCTTCAGATTATAAATACGTCTATTCTGGCATTTCAGATTCAAGTGATGGGGCAATTGAAAATCCTTTCTTGAACAATGAGTCAGATGATGGAGGAAATTCTATTTACAATTTTCTCTATCCTAGTAAAGAGCTTCTTCCAGATGATAAAGAAATGAGTGTATATGACCATCTAGAGGAGTTGAGAGAGAGACTCTTTGTGTCAGTTTTGGCTGTTGGAGCTGCTATGCTTGGTTGTTTTGCATATTCTAAAGAGCTTATTAGGTTTCTTGAAGATCCAGTGAGAACACAAGGAGTTCGTTTTTTACAATTGGCGCCTGGAGAATTTTTCTTTACATCTCTAAAGGTTTGTGTTCATCCTAATCATACTCTGCAGTTAATCTAGTCCACTACAAAATAGAATTGTTTGAATCTTCCATGCACTTGGCAGTGTTTATAGGAATTGTAGGATTTGTAAACCTACTCTTTATTCCATTTGTGCCCTAAAAGCAATATCAACTTCTATGCAGGTATCGGGATATTGTGGCCTTCTGTTGGGAAGCCCGGTAATCCTATATGAGATCATAGCTTTTATTCTTCCAGGTTTGACAAAAGCAGAGAGAAGATTTCTCGGGCCAATTGTCTTTGGGTCTTCCATCCTTTTCTATACGGGCATCACCTTCTCTTACTATGTTCTCACCCCGGCGGCCCTGACATTCTTTGTTAATTATGCGGAAGGGGTTGTTGAGTCATTGTGGTCTATTGATCAGTACTTCGAGTTTGTCCTTGTGCTCATGTTTAGTACTGGGTTGTCATTCCAGGTAACATGTATTCTTAGTATGCTTTACTTCTCCTTGGTATTTGACAATATGAAGATTCAAGTTTCATAAACTTTCCATAAGTCAAAATGTGTCATGAAATTCTAACCGTCAATTGAATCTTCCACTTTCCCAATTTTCATTTGTAACTGGTATATATTTTTATTAATGTTAATGGCTGGGCACCTAGTTTTGTTCCTTATTTTTGTAAGGCTTCGATATAGTTTGAAATATTCTCTGAATCTGATTTTCTAAGGCATTCATTTATTTGATTTTGCCAGTGTGTGAATCTATGATATGTAATTGGTCCTTCCATACTTTTTCTGGTTATTCTTTAAATTTTGTATGTTGCCCCAAGTTTTCCAAACATCACATATCTAATTAACTTGATATTATATTATTCTTGATTTTCTCTTTCATGACTTACTATTTAAATCAATTAAGATTTTTATGGTTTTCTTAGTTTTGTCTTAAGGACATAGAATTCAATTCCCAGACAAAGAAGTGGAGACACCAAACTGTTTTTTATTTTTCTCCTTTTCCTTGATGGAAGGGGATTAAGGGAATCATCAACAAGTTTAGAAAGACCTTGAGGAGTTATTTTAACTATGATAACCTGCTCCAAAATTTTGAAACTAAAAACTACTTAAGGTGGTGATAGGTAAGTAATATATATCAGAGTGGAATATAGTTGAGAACAAAAATTAAAACAAAGGTTCTACCATATTGCTATCTCATTCAATTTGCTTTCTACTCTGTGCCTGAGCTGTTTAGCTATCAAAAATAGACATTGTTGTACCCAACAAATGCATTTATTGTATAATTTGATAATTTACAGAGTTTCACTTATTAACATTGACATTTTCATTATTTTCTCCAGGTTCCAGTAGTACAACTGCTTCTCGGACAAGTTGGGTTGGTTTCATCGGACCAAATGTTGTCCATTTGGAGATACGTGGTGGTAGGTTCAGTAATTGCCGCAGCTATTCTCACACCATCAACAGATCCTCTTACTCAAATGCTCCTAGCAGGCCCCCTTATGGTTCTTTATTTAGGTGGTGCATGGGCGGTTAAGGTTCTTGGTCGATGATTTAACAGCAACTTAGCAAAACATCAGTATACAGTTCCCAGCATTACCTAGCATCCTGGTGCGTTTTGCAAGGACATCTTATTCAGTGGCCTCCTATTGTTGTATTATCTCGTGTCTGTTACTTGTTACTTTGTAAGAAGTAGTTATCCTATGTATTACGGGTTCACGTATTGAAGTTTTGTAATAGAAATTGCTGGTATAATTATTAGTGCCCACTTGGCTGTTCAAGAATTTATAGGCCTCCAGTTGTGGATTTTGAAGTCTTCAAAGCTTAATTTTTGTATTGTCGATTTGTTCTTTTTTATATGTACATTGTATGTATAGCAAGACAAGTCAACTAAAATGGAATTCTTTATTGTGAAAATGTCATTTAAAAATCCATTTCTGCTAACACTACCTAATCAGCATATGGCCTCTATCAAAGCTTCATTTAAATTCTTACTCTTCTTGTGGGGACCACTCCAATCCAATGATTTGTCTTATATTGCATCATCAAAAGTGAACAGATTCATATCTGCAGTTTATTACTGTATTATTGCAATAAATCAACACTCAGATCATCATTTGATCATATCAGTCATTATCTCCATGAGAGGAGAGGAATCAGATCCTTTAATCTCAAGCCAAGGTATCAGAAACCATGATCTTCAACACCAACTGGATAATCACGATGATGATTGCACTTTTAGCACAAAAGGATTTATCGAGGAAGGCAAGAAGCAGTTGGGCTTGGCTCTACCTCTCATAGCAGTAAACATGCTGCAATATTGTTTACAAGTGATTTCTGTGATGTTTGTTGGTCATCTTGGTGAACTGCCACTCTCCAGTGCTTCCATGGCCACTTCATTCGCTTCAGTCTCTGGTTTCAGTGTATTGGTAAGCATTTTCTATCTATTCTTGCTGTCTTATAAATTTATAATATCATATATTCTCAACCATTCATATATATTTCACAATAACGTTTTGAAGCTAGGAATGGGAAGTGCACTGGAAACTCTATGTGGGCAAGCACATGGAGCAAAACAATACCAAATGCTTGGCGTTTTTACTCAACGGGCTATTATGATTCTCCTAGCTCTAAGCATTGCTCTTTCATTCATCTGGTACAATACACGCTTCATTCTTGTGAGTCTAGGTCAAGATTATGATATTTCTAATGGAGCTGGTGAGTTCAACCGATGGATGATACCTGGCCTTTTCGCCTATGGAATTCTTCAATGTCTCACTAGATTTTTACAGACACAAAATATTGTATTTCCCATGGTGATAAGCTCTGGGATAACTGCTATACTCCATGTTCTCTTGTGTTGGATTTTCTTGTTCAAAATAAATCTTGGGAGTAAAGGGGCTGCTTTGGCGAATTCTGTTTCATACTGGATTAATGTGCTTTTCTTGGCTTTGTATATTAAGTTTTCCTCAGCTTGTGCACAAAGTTTCACTGGTTTTTCAATAGAAGCCTTCAGTGATATACTCGGGTTTCTGAGGCTCGCAATTCCTTCCGCTATAATGATATGGTACGTCTGCTTCTCTTTTCTCCTGTTCATTTTCTGGTCTTTAGATTCTTGAAACTCATCAAGATATGCAGAACATAAGTAAACCTATCAGTTTCATTCTTCAATAATTAAGAGTCAGGTACATTGCTAATATTTTTACTGCTTTTATGCTGGAATCATACCTACATTTAGCTTTGAATATTGGTCGTTTGAGATGGTAGTTCTTTTATCCGGGCTCCTCCCAAACCCGAAGCTAGAAACATCAGTATTGTCAATAAGGTCTGTATATCAAGACTTTTGGAATTTGACATAATTTTTTGTTCAAATGTTTCACACAATTGAGTTCTTTTCCACAGCCTTAATACATGCTGGATGGTGTATATGATCTCAGTTGGTCTGGGTGGTGCAGTAAGGTGCTTCTTACTACCATATAATTTTTTTTTTTCATTCATTCAACACAAGATTTGAATAAAACTGCTCTTTTGTTAATAAATTCAAGCACAAGAGTGTCAAATGAACTCGGTGCTGGGAACGCACAACGTGTGCGTGTTGCAGTATGCGTAGCAGCAGTAATCGCCACTTCAGAGGGCGTAATTGTTGGAACGACTACAATTTTGGTTCGACATATTTGGGGAAAGCTATATAGCAATGAAAAAGAAGTGATCGATTATGTGGCCAAAATCATGCCATTGCTAGCATTATCTGACTTTCTAGATGGTTTTCAGTGTGTGCTATCAGGTAAAGACTAAAGAATCACTATGGCAGATATGACCACACACTTGAATAATAGATACAATCATCTGTTGCTAACTGTAGGTGCTGCTAGAGGATGTGGATGGCAAACTTTATGTGCAGTCATCAATCTTGGAGCTTATTATGTAGTGGGGATTCCTTCTGCTGTCATTCTCGCCTTTGTTTTTCATGTCGGAGGCATGGTAGATCTCTCTCTCTCTCTCTCTCTCTCTCTCTCTCTCTCTCTCTCTCTCTCTCTCTCGTTTAGCTAAAGATTAAAGTGGAACATTATAGGGACTTTGGATGGGGATCATAGGTGGACTGTCAGTTCAAGCTATGGCTCTCATCATTGTAAATCTATGTACTAATTGGGATGATGAGGTATGTACCACATGGGATCCTGTGTTTCCATGTGTTTAAATCTTATCCTAGAGCCACATTTGCAGTCATTAATATTATACTTATCTTTGGATCTGATGAATCTCAGGTGTTGAAGGCCATAGATCGAGTTCAAGCAAGTTGAGCATTAGAATAATACAACGATTCTCCAACCAATATGTCATGGCCACAAAACATGTCTTTCTTTCCTTTCATTTTTAGTGAGTTTTACGAGAATGCATCTTGATGGTTGAATTAGGGAATCATCTCGAAGATTAACCATTTATATTACAAGAATTAAAGCATGTGTTCTTGCAGTTTGAGCCGAAGTAGAAAACGTTAGATACATGGCTACAAAAATAAAGACACTCATCTACTAAGACATTAACTTCTAAATTCTCATGCATCCCAAATTTTCAACATAAAGAACAGGGATCTTGACGTCTAAAGTTTAGGAACACTCAACGGAAGACTGGTTCGAGCAAAGCGGCTCGTCCCCCTGTACATCGATTTCTGTGCAAATCGGCTCGTTCCCCTGTATGTCAACTTCTGTGACATGATCGGGTGATGGACAACGTTGTTCTGCTGCTGCTTCTGCATTTTCATTGTTCTCGGGATGGAAATTAATTGGGAACTTTGTAACTCTAGGTTTATCAGCTAAAATATTTCTCTGGACCTTATCAAGTAAAACCTTCTGAGGAGGCTCGGCTCTTAGCTGCTCATCTTCATACTCGTTATTGACATAGTATCCTACTCGAACAAACTCCTGTCCCTGATAGGAGCAAGTGAGGAGCAGCACAGTGACTCCAATAATATCCTCATCTTGAATTTTGGACGGATCTGGAGGATCAGCCTGGGATATTTTAGCAAAGAAATAAGAAACAATGCAGGATTAATAGAAACCAACTTTCGGTGTTGAATGTTAAGTGTGTTACCTGAAAAACAAAACGGTAATTGCCAACATTGACTGGCCCAACAAGCACACTTTCTAGGACTTGGTCATAAGTTTCATCCTCAGCTGATCCCACATAGACCAGCTTCCATTCCAAATCTGCAAAAAATGATAACTATCACTTGTCTTGCAACAGCAAGAGAAAACAACAAAGGATGCAAACAAAATAAAATCTAAAGAATCAAGCAGAGACAATCATAACTGATAGACTGAGTTGAACCAAAAGAAAGGGATGGAAAACACACACACACACACATATTGGCAACACCATTCCCATGGATAGTTTAATGGAAACATGGGTTGAGGGAAAGATGATAGCAGGTGCTCCATAGCCGATACCTGAAGGGATATTTTCTTGAACAAGATATTATCACCTCAGTTCAAGTATTATGCTCTGACCCTATGTGGCCTTCAGCATCATATTTATTTTAGCAGATGGTCTAATTAGACTACCAACAAGAATCAAGAGATTCTAGATATCAATGGTCAAACACGAAACCCTCTATGCACATCTTATAAACCACAAGTGACTTTACCTCAGGTAAAGCACTCCACTGCACATAATCCGACCATCTCCCTTTATTGTGAGGGAACGTCTATGTACATCCATCATGTATTTAGTGTCTACTAAAACCTATAACTGATATCAGAAAATGTCTAAAAATAGTTTAGGTTGTATCTCTTTATTGATATGAGTAAGGAAAATGGGTCGTGCGTTATAACATGAAGAGGAGATGGGTACTTTTGATCAGTTCTTCCTAGGCAACAACTCTAAACTTATCATGACAAACTTGCTCAGATTTAGCTACACAGTCAAATTCTACAAAATCATTCCATTCAAGGAATGATAGAAACACAACTCTCATTATAAAATTTTAGAGTTAGATTGATTTGTTTTTCATCTGAAAGCATCAACTCCAAAATCCTCATGTAAAACTTCATCATCAAATAAACTCACTGCCACTAGCAGCTGCTTAGTGCAGTCCAAAATAAAATTACTATTATACTAACAGAACAAACAAAAGTGTAAAAAAAATTCCAACAGAGGATCTCCTTCAACGACAAATGTAAATATCATAACCACACAAAACCATGCCGTGCACAAGAATAAACAAGAGTTTCAGCAACATAACAGAACCATCAACAAGCCAAAACAAAAATACAAAGCAGAATCATAACATTTAAAAGCTTCAGTACCGTCTTCGAGGGGAGTCAAGCATTCGTAAGAGATTTCGAATTGGAAGGGATTGACGAATGGAGCCGGATTGTCTAAAACGGTGACGTCCTTTATATTGACGGCGCTCATCGTTTCTCGACGGCGGGTTCAATTCCGAAGCCTGTGAATTGGGGAAAACGAACAAAAACGAAACCCTAGAAATTGAAAACTTAAGCAGCAGAACATTCAAAAGAAGATTTTATACAGAAACAGGAAATTTGAGGTTTGGCGGGAAAAAATTCAAGCTGATAATTGGGCAACCGCGAAAATCAAAGCGGCGAATGAAAGCATATATCCTGCAATTCTCCGATTTTATATGCGATGTGGAAATCGCAAATGTAAAGACGCGATTACAGCTGGCAAAGGAGAGTATCGGAAGATATGGAAAGAGAGTTGCCAGCTCCCACTGTTGAAAGTATAACTAGTAAACTAGTAAGTAACATTGGGAAATTTTATCTTATTAATGTTGATATGTTACATATTTTGTAAAGATGTACCTACATAGGAAAGAGAGTTTTTTTTTTTTTTTAAATTACACAGCATGTCACGTATTATGTGACATCCTGATATACCTACATAGGAATAGTGAAACACGATCATTGAAATATGTCATTTGATTAGAAAATGGTGATTTTAATTTAGAAAGGTTAAATGCATAAATAATTTTAAAGTATGATTAATTTTCAATTTGTAATTTAAATTATTTTTTTATTTGACTACAACTTGAAATTTAAGAATTTTTCAAAATGCAATATTCATATTTTTTTCGGCAACTTTTTCGATGAAATGTACCTCACGTGATTTGCATGTGATTTTCAAAAGGATAAAAACAACTTAAAGTATAACCGTTTTTCAATTTGCAATCTAAAGTATAACTTTTTTTTTTTTTAATTTGAAACCTAAATTTTTTTAAAATGACAAACTTATCCTTGTAAAAATCACTTGTGCATTTTTCCGAAAAAGTGGCCGGAAAAATAATTTAGGTTGCAATTTAAAAAATTACCAAAATTCGAGTTGCAATAAGAATAAAAAAAAAAAATAGATTGCAAATTGAAAAACAGTCATACTTTAGGTTAATTTTTGTATTTAACCCTGTTCTAATTTTTTTAACTTTCGACCATATACTATTTTTTCTTTATTTCTACCCTATATACTTTATTTTCTAATTTTCATTATTTGTTCTCATTTTCTTGTTTTAATATGAATATCGTTATTTACATTAAATTAAGTATCAAAATTTCATTTGATACCGATATTTTTAAATCTGCTCGAAACTATCAAACATTACGATGTAAGCATATAATAAGGCAATATCACAAAGTCATCTAGATATTTTATCTATGTTGTCGAGAGTCATGAACATTAATAATTGCAAAACTATTATGTAAATTATATTATCAGCATGGGTATTATTTGTAAATTAAAAGACACAAATAGGATAATAGAATCGAAAGACTTGTTTAGCCTTCCAAACCACGCAAAAACCCACGTGAGACGGAATTTTTTATAGTTTTACGTGAGAACAAAATTGACCATATTGAATGGATTGACCTGTTTAATTGATCCATATGAATTCCGTCTTACATAAGGTTTCACGTGAGACCGTAACCATCCTTATTCACAAAAATTTGTATGAGACGGTCTCACGGATAATTTTGGTGAGACGAATCATTTTTACTCACAATCCTAACTCATTTTTATTAATTTACATGTGAATTGTGTAGTGTGGATTGTAAATTAACCCGTCTCACGTAACATGATCCATGAAACGGTTTCATATAAAACTTATTCATCCTTATTTTCCATCTTTCAAATGGGTGGGCTGTCAGCCTGCGGTTAAGGATTGGTGGCCCATTTTTGTGGTTTTCCATTCTCTCCAACCTTTGATCATGGATGAAAATATAATGAAGTGTCACCAACATTTTCTCAATATTTTCATTTTTTATGTATTTTTAATATAAAAATAAGCTGTAATGATATTTCTTTGATATTTTCATTTTTCCATATACTCCCTCTGTCCCGATTAATTTTGCACACTTTCCTTTTCGGGATGTCCCGGGTAAATTTGCACACCCCCGAAAAGGAAAGAAATATTTACTTTTGACATGATTTTGTTGATTTTTCAACTCAAAAAGCAAAAAACACACTTACTTTTGACATGATTTTGTTGATTTTTCAACTCAAAAGGAAAAAAAACAACATTTTCTTATTCCACGTGCCGGGAAGGATGTGCAAAATTAGCCGGGACGGAGGGAGTAATTGATATAGAAAGGAGAAATTTCGTTAAAATATTGATTAAATATTGATAAAAATTGTATTGCGATTTCGATATCAATGACTTCACGGTACAAATTATAAGAAAATTAAGGAAATATCCTTAAATATTATTACCAATATTTTCATCGATACAATATTTCCATTAATATTTCAGTAAAATTAAAATGTCATACCTATATATCTATATAATAACAATATATATCTATATAATAACAATTACCCCCTCAAAATAGAAATGACAAAATTTTCCCTCCCATTTCCACCTCCCAAAAATAGAAATACAATTATTTATTATTTTATAGTTTATAAATTAAATTTTATTAATATATATATTAAGAGTAAGTCTCTTGTGAAACCGTCTCACGAAATTTTAATACATTGCGTGAGACAGGTTAACCCACAATCCAAACTCTACAATTCATATGTTGTTTGTGGGTGATGGGGCTCCGTCTCACGGAACTATCCGTGAGACCGTCTCACATGAGTTTTTGTGATATATTAAACATGATTTATATATGGTATCAATATCATCTATGATATTGATACCATCTTGAAAATTGTAATCTATATATGGTATATGAATGTTAATATGATCTCATCTAATATAATAATACTTAATTATTGCTATAATAAGTATTAAATTTATATTTATTAAATAAATTAAAACAATACAATGATTGAATTTCAAGATTTCTAGATCGTCTAAGTAAAAAATATATAAAAAAATGATTATTTAATTTTTTTATTTTGGAGTAATATACAATAACATCAGTATACGCTCATTATAAATAAGTTATTGAACATATATTTGTATAAGTTTTTTTCAGGCCAATTGTGACAAAATCAATTAGAAAAGCAGTCAAAATATGTATGATGGAAACAATAAATTTTTAAAATTGGTAAATTATATAGGTAGTATATTAAATTGAAATAACTTTGAAAAACTATGTTATTTTTCATGATCACCAATTTTATATCAAAAAATACTAATACTTGAAATTAGTTGCTACATCACACGGGTGGAAAATGAGGTTGAAATATTATCAAAACTTGATTATAACATACAATAATATAATCGTTTTGCACTCATTATGAATAAGTTATTGAATATATATTTGCATAATTTTTTTCCAGGCCAGTTGTGACAAATACTATTAGTAAAGTAGTCGGACAATGTATGATGAAAATAATAAATATTTAAAATTCATAAATTATATGGGTAGTAGATTAAATTAAAATAACATTTTGAAGAACTATATTGTTTTCATGATAAAATAACATTTTTATTTCAAAAAATTACTAACATTTGAAATGTATTTATCCGTGCATCACACGAGAATTATATGAGAAATATTATCCAGAGCATTACTTTTTTTATGAATTAACATTTTTCATATCAATTTTGAAATATTTAAATTTTACGATGGTGTGTCACACAGGTAATAAATTAGTTGAAATCTCCAATAAAATTTATTATTTTTTATATCCAACATTTTCATATCAAAATATATAAATAATAAAAGATTCACAACACTCATACTAGTTTCCATCAAAACTAAAATTTTAATCCTCGTCTTTGATGGAGTTTGGAACTTTTTTTAAATTATCCAATCAGCTTTATTGCCACCACACATATATCAGTCAAACATTAACACTTGCTAAAACTGATAATCAAACAGCAAAACATCAAAGAAAACAAATGACAGAAACATGTCAAATACCAGTTGAGTTGATCCTAAATACGAGAGCAGGTCTTATTAAGGACCAAAAGAGAAGAAGTGAACTTAAGGTGTAAAGAACCCAAGTCAAACTCCAACAAATTGTCCTCCAACTGATGAACTCCGATCACTATCGACGTCCTCGGCCTCGACCCTGCGTCCACGAATCCAAGGCACATTGTTTTCCGATCAACCTCCACCATCGAATTCGCCCCGTTTATCCTCCAGTACACATCCTTTCCAGGCAACACCAGGTCGATCACCGGAACACCAGGCCCCGCCGCCGCCCTCGACACCGTCTCCGACCTGTAACAGTCCCTGAACGGCGCCACCGCCACCGCACTCCTGATCTTCATCTCCGCCGCCGCCTTGTCGAAAGCCCGGGCCAAAGGCTTGTAGATCGAAGTATGCAAAGAAGTGTAATTCTGCATTGTACTGATCTTCGTCCCTCCGACGCCGGATTTGTCGATCGAGAAGTAAGCATCCTTCACCGACAGTTTCTCTCCGGCGACTGTTATCGACCTCACGTCGATGAAGTACTCCTCCGACGGGTCGCCCTCTGAGAAACTCGTCGCAGTGCTGACAGGGTTTATGATCAGGCGCGTGGTTTTCACGGCGCCGGAGTTTGTCGTCGACAGAAAGCTTCCGATGGAGAGCTTTCCCAGGCCCGACGATGGAGGGCAGATCGAGAATCTATCAGGCAGATTCAACCTGTCTGCAACCTGTTTATGGATAGAAATGGGGTTCATGGCGAGGCCCAGCATTCCGGTGGCGCCGGCGGCCAGGCCGGGGAGGTAGTCGTTTTGCACGCAGGAAAACATGAACTTAGGAACCTGGACATGATCCTTGGACGACAAGGTATCCTCGTAGTAACCAGAGGATGTAATGTACTCCATGTAAGGGTTTGAAGAAGGGTAGCCACCGCAGGTGTCGTTGGTGCAACCCGGCCGGGGTGACCCGCGGGTGCAGCCCATGCACCCGCCCGACCCGGCGAGCTCGCATTTGGGTGTGTCGCAGGGGATCGGGGCGTAGGTGTTTGAGGTGTAGTTGTCGCAGGAGATCCAGAGTTGGCGGCCGCGGAGGTCGATGACGGGGCTGATGGCGGCGCCGCCGCTGCCCATCTGAAAAGTGGTGTAGAGTTGGGATGTTTTGGGGTCCTTCCTGATCGGAAGGATCAGGCCGGTTTGAGCATTGGTTGCGGAAATGAGGAGGATGGCTATGAGTAGAAGAGAGTAGAGAGAAGCCATTGATGATGGAGTTAGGTGAAGCAGGTTCGTGAAATTGGATCAGCATCTTCATCAGTATTTATGGTGTCCGAGAATGAGGATGAAGCTGAAAGACTTTGACTGGTCAAACGTGGTGTTCACCAAAGACTGCTGTTTGCTGATGTGGCTTCTCAAACTATGTTCGCGTCGTATTTGTTTCAGGAAACATGAAGCGTTTTTTTTTTGTTTTGAGACACAGGATGGTGAAACTTGAAGATAAGACAAGTGATATATATATAAATGTTTGTATGGCCCGGCCCCCAACTTTATCGGCTTATCCGATTTTTTTTTTATTAGAAAAATAAAAATTCTAGATTTGTATAATAGATGAAAAAATTGAGAAGGGAGAGAGAAAAAAAAAAAAGTGAACAGGGCAATGAAAAGGAAGGAAAAAAAGAAGAAGCTTAGTCTCGGGAACTTCCCTATATATATACATATATTTTTTATTTTTTGTTAGATTAAGTTTATGGATACAACATTATTTTATGAAACGGCTTTTTATTTTTTTTAGTAGATTTGTTTTTTTTCTTTGTTTGTACCTACAATTAAAAATTCATCATTTTTTTCAATTTTAAGCACTATACTCCCTCCATCCCATCCCAATTATATGAAACGGCTTGTATGAAATGGCTTGTATTTCTTTTTGGGGTGTCCCAAATATATAGTCCATTTACTATATATGGTAAAATTTATTTAAGTTATTTACTAATATATTCCTATTAGTCTTAAAAACATAAATTTGAAAAAAAGTTGAAAAACCAATCTCATTAAATATGGGCATAATAGGAATTTAATTGTTTTTCCAATCATTTTCTTAAACTCCATTATAAAGAAATTAGATATGAGTTAGGGGAGTGGAGTGGGAGTGAATGAGACAATAAGGATTATAAAATTTGCGTAATCTAGGTTCAAATCATATTCATCACCATCAACACTTTTATAAATATGTAGTATCATTTGAGTCATAAAACTCGAGGTTCAACATCATTATACTACTTTTCCATGCCATTTAAACCAATCCAATTCACTAGAATTCAAATTGTATGATATTATCTTATTTCAATATAATTGAATAGTAATAACATACCATCATATCTTATACTAATTTAATCTTGTTATTTCATTTTTATTAGACATATTGTTTGAACTCATATCTTTATTGAACCAGAGAAAAGAATATAATTGAAAGAAATTTGATTAGAATAATATTATATCGATAAAAAATGAAATTGTAGTAAATGATCTATGGAGTTTAGAAAGATTATTCTGCCTTTCCAGGTTCTTATCTGGTTGGTGTGGGTTGGTTAAAGTTGGTGTCCATTCATTGATTGAGGTGGTTTTCTATTCTAATATAATGGTGCTCAATCGGTTCTAAAACCCGGGAACCGGCCGGTTTGGAACCGTCGATCAACGGTTTTGGGAACCGGGGTTTCCCGATTCAGTTTCGGTTTGAGTTTTTTCAAACCGCCGAACCGACGATTTTCATATATATAATTTTTTTTTAAATTAATTGTGCATGATACGTGGACGGCCCAGATTAACTATCCGTTGATGATCAATGACTGGGATTAACTAGCCGTTGATCATCAACAAGCCGTTGGAACCGAACTGGCGGTTCGAACCGCCGGTTCATGATCAATTTTGAAATCAACGGTCGTGATCATACGATCATTGAAGGTCTACGGTGGAGATCGGCCGAACCATCGGTTCACCGAACTGAAATCGACGGTTCTAACCGGCCGATCCTTTTTTTTTTTTTAAATTTTCAATGAGATCTATAAATACCCCCATTTCATTTGTATTTTTCACACCAATCTTGATTCAATCTCTCTCTCTCTCTCTCAATTCTACTCTCTCAAGCTCACAAACACCATTTTTGATCAATTTCTAGTTCACTTTATTTTTTTGTTGTTCTTCAATCTCTCTCTAAAAAAAAATGTCTCAAAGAGGTTCTTCATCCGCAGGTTCATCTCGTGGGAAGGAAAAAAGTCCGATGCCAATATCGCCACCACAATCTTTCCATGACGATGATGATCTTGATTATATTGACTCGTATCAATGTAATCAAGATGATTTGGAGGTGATGTTGGGCCCTAATACCGCCGCCGCCTTTGCCGAAGAAGAAGAGGTGCCGAGAGAAACGCAAGAGAGTGGCAACACAACATGCACCACTACTCCTCGACAACCTTCTACCCTTTGGAGTGACATTTTCTCCTTCCATTTTAAGAAGGAGAAAGCGACGAATAGCAACACCGACTACATTGTGACGTGCAACCATTGTTCGAAGATGTACAAGTTCAAGCATGGAGGAGGCTACGGGACATTCAACAACCATGTGATGAAAAAGTATCCCGACAAGGTGGGGCTCGATCGAGGGCAAACGCAACTCCGGAGATTTACCGGTTCTTCTCAAGGTGGAGGTATGGATGATATAACTTTTAAATTTAGTCAATTAAATACTAGGAGAGACGTAGTTGAATTCATAGCCGAAAAACATCTTCCATTTAATTTTCCTTCTGATGATGCTTATGAAAAATTCACTAGTAAATATTTACAACCGACAAGTAGAAAATTTTCTAAAAACACCGTTATTAGGAATATAGAAAAAACCGTAGGAGAATATAAATTTAAATTCATTGAAGACTTAAAATTTAAAACAAAAAATTTCTATATGTAGTGATATTTAGAAAGATCCTTATAAAATGCATAATTATATGGGTATCACTTGTCATTGGATAAATGATGCATGAAATGTTCAAAAATGTTTAATTGCATATATTGATTTTGATGAAACACATTCGGCTTTACACATTGCATAAAAAATGCGACATGTTTTAAATGATTACGGTATTTTAAGAAAAATATTTTCGATAGAATTTGATAATGCTAGTGGTAATATGGCGGCTTTACCTTACTTGATTGACTTTTGTCGACCTCCGATTGGAGGAAATTTTTTTCATATTCGTTGTATGTGTCATTATTTAAATTTATGTGTTCAAGATGGATTAGAATCATTAAGATAGATATATTAAACCTATTAAAGATGCAATTTGTGAAATTGCTAACTCTACGGTATATCATAAAAAATAGGCTAGATTTTGTAAGAAAAATGGTGTTGAAGTTAAAAAATTTACAATCAATGTTAAACATCGTTGGAATTCTACTTTTTATATGCTTCAAGATTCTTATCAATATGTTGGTACCAAGTGGTCAGAGGTTCAGAGGGGGATGAATGAACCTCTATCAAATTTTGCATTTTAAAAATTATTCTGTAAGCAGGTTGCTGATTCTACAGAGAATGCAGCAACTCTATCGATTCAGTAAGCTGGTAGAATGCTGATTCAGTTTACTGTCTCGATATATCACAGTATGCCGTGGAAATCTAATATAGAGTTTCTTTTGAAAAATGATTTTCTTTTCACAAGTATGGTTTTAACAGAATCCTTTTAGCAAAATGCTTAAGATAAATACAACAAGATAGATATATATATATGCAATGCAGCAAGTAAGTAAAACAGTAAACACACAAAGAGTTTATAGTGGTTCGAAGGTGGTGTAATCTTTCTACGTCCATTCTTCTTCTTCACAAAGGAGGAACTCCACTAGGTCAGTTTGTTTTACAAGACAACTTTACAAACCTCTTCCTAAAAAGTTAACCTACTAGAATCAACAGATTCCTAGGCCACTTCCCACACAGGGTGCAAAACTCACACAGAGTAAACAGCCTACACAAGACTCAACACTTAGTGAGGATCTAATCCTTCCAACTAAGGACACCAAACTTAAAACAACCTAGCACACAACAAATGGTTAAAAGTATATAAGTGTTTTTCAACTGGTGCAACTCGAAGTCATCCTTAAGAACTTGATAACTCTGAATCTTTTGGCTTGGCTACTTCTTAAAGGTTGAGTGACTGAACTGTAGAAAACTTGTATTTGCTTGAAGGTTTGATAACTCAGAATATTCGCAGTAAGTTCAGTAGTTTTCTTGGTCACTTCCACATTCTATTTGTACTTGTAGAAATATGCCTGTTGAAGAGAGACATATTCCATGTAGCAATTCGAAACTTGATCTTCATGATCTTTTGCATTTAATGCACCTGAAAGAATTGGGAAATAAGGCATGTCCTACTCTGACTTGCATTAATGGCGTCATCCCTCGGCAACAGTGCTTTTGCAGAGACGCGGTCCATATGGCATAACCTCATAGGTCAGTTGCTAACTTCCATCTACCGGTAACATTGATCGAGCAGAAACCTCGTACTGCATTCAATAAGACCTCGTACTGCATTCAATAAGACCTCGTACTACAATAAATAAAGCTAAGTTGCAGTTATTGCTTACTGTCTTGCACCAGCTTCCTGATCTGCGTTTGCTTTCTAATTCAGAACAACTACTTGTTCCTGAATCCTGTAGTCAGCTTCCAGTCCTCCTTACTGCTATCTACATGCTGCTTACTGATCTAGCTTGCTGATTCTATTTTCTTCTTCTGCTTAATGACTTTCCTTGCTGAAAATCAGTTTTTGAAACTTCTTCATGTCCAGAATCCTGCTAACATCAGTATACTTCATCTTTATGATCTTTTACAACTTAAGTAAAAATACAACTCCAGAAAGATAAACTTATCAAACTAAAAACCACTTAAACAATGTGGAAAAATGGGGTACTCTAACTTCTATACAAGAATACTAGTCCATCAAAACTAACCAGAAATATCCCAACACAGTATAAACAAATGCTTTGTGAATTTTATTTAGAAAATCCACATGATAAAGTTGTTTTATTTGAAAATTCATGGGATGCATGTCTTAATCTAATTCAACTTTTAAAAAAATTTGACGGGGCCACTAGAGAATTAAGTGGTTGTTATTATCCTACTTCTCCTATAGTTATAGATAATTGTGTTAAAACTACTCTTATTTCAAATGAATATTCAACTTGTGATATTTTAGGTTCAACATACTTAGTAATGAAAACAAAATGGTTAAAATATTTTCATGAAATCCCCGATATATTTTGATGTGCTAAGTTATTAGATCATAGGATTAGAGAAGATGGATTAAAAGAATTGCTAAATATATATTATAATGCATTGTTCCCAAATATGATATTAAATGATTATGATTTATGTGATTATATTCCTAGCCCTAGTGACGTTGTAAGTAGAACTAAGAAAAATTTATACGATTTGTTTAAAGAATATAAACAAATGTTAGGTGATTCTAGTAATGATATAAGTGATCAAAATGTAGGAGGTAATAGTCAATATTCGACACAATCTTCTAGTTTTCAAATGACTCCGACACTTAGTAAATTTTACAATTTATATGATGTTAGAACACAAAAACGAGCTAGAGGTAGTAACCCTTGTCAAGAATTAGATAATTATTTAGGTGCCACATTTGAACAAATTGTATTTGAATCTCCTGTGGATTTATTGAAGTGGTGGTCAAGAAAGACCACCACTTATCCTATTCTAACCAGTATTGCTAAAGAAATTTTTACAAGTCCCGCTTCAACCGTTGCGGTCGAACAAGTAAGTTTAGGTGAGTTAGAGACAAGGATGAAAATATCCCGATATACGTGTGATATATCCATATTTTGAAGGTTGCGATATGGATATGAGGGGTAAAAAAAATTTCCGGGATATCCCGGATATATCGCAAATATCCATATATGTATCCATATCCGTCCATCTCAGTGTAAAATTGGAAAAATATCAGGAAATATCACGAATATATCGCGGATATATCACAAAATATCGGGATATATCCAAAATATCGCAAAATTTTTAAATTGATCTAACTTTAAATTATGGAGGATTTTAAATTGTCCTAACAAGCTTTGGTTTGTAACACTTACATCTTTGATAGAAAATTATTGTTTTAAGGAAAATGCATTTCCCTCTTACATTTCTTTTTTCTTTGTTCTCTTTTACTCTTACACTTCAATTTATATATTTTTTTTATCAAATACACTTTCAATCTTTTTTTGTTAATGAAGGGGTAAAACAAAAATAAAAGTGTGTGAGAAAAAAATTTGAAAATAAAGTCTCATATGTTTTCAATGGAAGACACAAAAGTTAACAAAAATAAAAGTGTACAAGAAAAAAAATATGTAAGCTGTAAAAGCAAAAAAAATATTTTAATAATAAGGGTTAAAGGAGGAAAAATGTAAAAAAATTTAGTACATGAACAAAAAAATATTTTTTTTCTAAAGTTTGGTTCATAAAGACATTTTCTTATTATATTTAGTTATTTTAGCCATTTACTCTTATAACACGAAATAAAATACAATTATCTTCCAAAGATGTATGTTTATTTTAGGTATCCTTAATTATGAAAATCATATCTTATGTATGTTCTTTTGGAATGACTTTATTATCTCACTTTTACTTTTTCATAGTAGTAGATAAAATACTCCATACTAATATTTTATTTAGTTTTTAAAATTCAGACTTAAAAAAATAAATTTTCACTCAAGGGGTTAGGTTTTTTTTTTTTTTACAAATCATAATTGGAAATTAAATTATTTTTTATTTAAAATTTGTTTTTACCCTAATTGTTGTTTTGATTTATTGTCATAAATTTTAACTCTTTTATTTCAAAAATATAAATATGATAAATTTTTCAAGAGGTGCCTAAAAAGAAAATGGCTAGTGGAAGTGGTAGTGCTAGTAGTGGCGGAGCAAGACTTGATCCTGCATGGAAATACTGCAAAGTCATTCCTAACAATAGACATGGAGCAATTTGTAATTTTTGTGGTCATGTACTTCAAAGCGGGGGTATTACCCATTTTTTGAGCCATACAGATCCTCGTAAAAATTCACGAAAATGTCCAAACGTACCTCCAGAAATAAAGCAAGAAATTTGTATCTTACTAAAAATTAAGGACACTGCAAAACAAAATAAAGCTGAAAAAATGGAGAACATTAGGGCAGAACTACGACGAGGCTTGACTGATGAGTATGATGATGATGATGATGAGGATGATATGTTCATGTATCTTACTGATCTTAATAATCTGATGAACGACGAGCATATCGTGTTGTCTTTAGAGCTTCTAAGGCAAGTGAGTGGGAAAGACAACAAACACAAAGTTGGGTTACTAATAAAAGAAGTAGTTTAAGTCGAGGTACAAAATCTTCTTCCCAATTTCATCGAACACAAAACGAATAGCTCAACTGATGATGGGGGAAATGATGGAAACATTGATGGTGGTAATGACGGATCAAACTAAGAAGATTATTTTTAAATCAAAGACCATTGAGTCCATTCACAAGTGAGGATGAGTTCACTCATGCAACACAAGACACAGATCATGGATCAAAAGAAGGAGGTTCGGGTATAGGTGCAATCGGAAAGGATTATGTAAGGAGACATGTTTGGCATGAAGATGAAAGCTCAAATGCTAATATAGATCAATCACTTTCAATGAGCTTTGACTTAATAGGTATGAGCACCAACCAAAATGACATGTCTCAAGAATCATATACCCATGACACATACGGGAGTTCATAGTTTGATTGGAGTACTCAAAACGTATTTAATTATCCACTCCCTCAAATGTCCTATAGAAGCATGTACCAACAAAATGATGATTGACTCAATCCACACTATCCAATTTATGGTGAAACCATTAGAAGAGATAGAGTAACGTACCAACAACATATGCACAATTATATTCATAATTACTCAAATGTGATGAGTTGGTACCAATATTGTTTGGACAAAGATAACATTGCACCTGTTATTTTTGAACCTCATAGATCATCTAGTGATTTGGTTGTATCAATCAGTTTTGAATAAATCTCAATTTTCGTAACGCTTTTGTATGTTTATTATTTATATGTATGTTGTAAACATGTCATTTTGCTGAGATTTCAAATTAAATATATGCATTTTTATGTTATAATAGTCTGTAAAATCTTATTTAAAATTTCCAATTTTTTAATAGAGTTTCCATAATTTTTTTAAATTTTTTGCGATATCGATATATCCATCGATATATCCGTAAAATCAAGGTTGCGATACGACACGTGATATGGATATTTTCATCCTTAATTAGAGAACTACGTGAGCTTTGATTCATTCGTTTTGACAAGGATACGTAGACAATTTCATTCTAAGTTTAGAAGTTACACTTTCAATCTTAGAAAGAAACTCAAGCTCTTTCAATTTTTTTTTCCTGTTCTTCAATTTATTTTATACAAAGATGAAAAGTTGTAATATTTTAAATTCAAGTCTTCAATATTGTAGTATGATTCAATGAATCATGATTGTAATATATTGAGTTGTATTATATGATTTTGAACATATATTGTACTTGTATTTCTAAATTTCTAATGTTTTATTGTACTTTTTTAATTGGTTGTATTTTATTAATTTTCACTTATTTTACTTTGTTAAAAGTCTTCTAAACTTTATATAAAAATCTAAAAACTAAAATTATGAAATATTAAACAATTCATGCCAAAAAAACAAGAAAAAAAAAAAAGAAAAACCGGAAACTGAACCGTCGATTCCGGTTTAACCGGCGGTTCGGAACCGAAACGGAAACCGAACCTCCCACGGTTCGGTTCCGGTTCACACTTGGGCGGTTCGGCGAACCGCCGGTTCCGAATCATGAATCGGCCGATTCCGAACCGTGAGCACCTCTATTCAAATATACTAGCAGTCCACCCGCGCAATGCATGCTTTATTATTTATCGTGTTAATATTTACAAATTATAATAATATAATGAAGTTGTATAAATTAATAGGTTATTCATAACATCTTTATTATTTTAATTTAAAACATGTACCATAGATAAATAATTTTTCATATTACTCATGTGTGTTGCACGAATTGTCATATAACTTTAATAATTTTAATTGTTAATTTTATTTTTAAACATTTTTATTTTATTTATTGATTTTATAGTTTTTGTCAAATTAAAATTATTATATACAATAATATTTCCTTCAATCATAATGATTAATCTTTACTTTTATATTTTTTATTTGTACATTCCACTCTCATACTTCAATCATCATATATAGTTTTCTTGTCATTTCTTCATTTGTCTCTTACAAAATTATTTGTTCAATTTGTGTTTAGTGTACAAAGACAATTTGGTGAGATCTCATTAGATGAAGATATGAGACAATAAGATTTGAAAGAACTTTTTTACCTTTGAATGTTTAGCAAATCTTGTATATAGATTTGAGAAATCATTATATTTATGATTTTTTATTGTTCTTTTTTTCTTCAACAATAAGGTTTGGAAGAATTTTTCTACCTTTGAATGTTTAGCAAATCTTGTGTTCTTTCCTTTTTTTTTAGTTTGATATAGATTTGAAAAATAAATATATTTACGGTTTTTTCTTTTTTTCCTTCATTCTTTGCATATCTTGATTTTTTTTCCATTCTCTATACATCTTTCTTTTGTTGAGAAATCACTATTTTTTTTCCATTTTTTAGTTTTACATAAATTTGAAATCAATGTATCTCTCTTCATTTCTTAATTTTATATAGATTATAAAATAGCTTGTAGAGTAAGATTAATCTTTTTTTTAATTATTATTAAAGAATAACTTATCAAGTAAGATTTACTATTTTTTTTAATTGATATAACATTTTTAGGCGGGAAAGTGGCATCTATACTTATATTAAAGCAGGAAAGTTGGCCAAAGTTACAGGAGTACCATTTTCCCGCTAAAAAATGTCATGTTATTAGTTCTGGCTTCTTTTCCAAGCCTCAATTTGGCCAAAATTGCAGGAGTGTCATTTTCCTGCTAAAAAATGTTATGTCATTAGTTCTAGCTTATTTTCCAAGCCTGAATCTGACTTTCCCTAGAAGACATCACATTATATAAGTAAAGTCATTCAATATATCTCATTTCACATCAAATGTTAATAAGAAAACAATTCATAGAGGATACAAATATCAAAAGAAGAATTAGAGATGAGAGTCATTCAACAGATCTCATTTCACATCATAAAAGTTGAAAATAAGAAAATAATTCATGGATGATATAAATATCAAAAGAATAATAGGGATGAGATAAGAAAAAAAGTTTTTTCAAATATCAAAAGAAGAATCAGAGATGAGAGTCATTCAACATATCTCATTTCACATCATAAAAGTTGAAAAGTTGAAAAGTTGAAAATAAGAAAACAATTCATGGATGATAAAAATATCAAAAGAATAATAGAGATGAGAGAAGAAGAAAAGTTTTTTCAAATATCAAAAGAAGAATCAGAGATGGGAGTCATTCAACAGATCTCATTTCACATCATAAAAGTTGAAAATAAGAAAACAATTCATGGAGGATAAAAATATCAAAAGAAAAATAGAGATGAGGGAAGAAAATGAAATATCAAGAGAAAAATCAGAGATGGAAGAATAAATAATTTTTTTTTCAAATTTAAATGAGATATTGACAACATTAATTTGATTGTCATTAGTTTCATTATCCAAATACAACAATCCTCCAATGAGGAACAACATTACAAAAATAAAAATAAAAGAAAAATAGAAAAAATACATAAGACAGATAAAAGAAAGATAGAAAAAATACATGTAAGAAATTGAGAAGTAAAAGAGAAGAGAGGTTGAGTGTTGCTCCCATGGCTGCTTCTTTTCCGGCTTATTTAATGGGAGGATGAACAACATATTTGCTTACTTCCAAAACACACTATAGACAAAAGATTTGCTTACTTCTATAGATCAAAGATCATGAGGTCAATAAGATGAAATTGTGGACTTGGTTATCATATAAATGAAGAAAAAGACAAAATCTAGATAGAGTGTAGACGGTAGTTGGAGGCAGCTATTGAATGTAAAATTACTCTTAAAATATTTTTGTATCTAATTTATTTTCTTACTTAATAGTTTCCTTATATTTGAATTTTACTTCATTTTTTATATATTTTTATGTGGTTTTAACAAATAATTATTATGTATTTGTGATTTAATTGATAGATTTAATGTATATTATTCATGTTATCTAACTACTTAATTCATTGTTGTTTTTTTATACATGACGTTTGTTTATTGTTTATCTTTTTTGATACTTATATTATATATATAATATGTATATATTTACTGTTTATATGATAAACCGCACATCCCGCGGGTGTACTGCTAATTCTTGTATTTTTTGTCAACTTTCTTGCTTTAATATATAATGTGTGTATATATATATTATTTATGAATAGATGTTATGCGTGACGAGTCATGTAAGACCAATCAATCAATAACTCATATTTCATAATTCATATATAAATTTGTGAAAATTGATTTTGCTTGTGGATAATGAGGATTTGTCTTACGATAACTATTCGTAACATCGTCTCAAATAAAATTTTGTATTCATTTATTGATTGGTCACATAATTTCAACTAATATTTAAAAATAATTATTACAATATTTATAAACGATATCACTTATTAAGGCATGTTATAAATAAAAAATAATAAAATGAGACATAAAATACCAAATACAGTGGAAGATTCAGACCATTAACTGGTCAACATAAGTTTAATATTGAATGAGAATTTTGATTTTTATTATACTGTATTTTATTTCGTTAATAAAATAATATGAATGTGTTTTTAAATCTGATCAACCTGCTGCACACCCATCTCATATATTTAATGTTTGTTTTTAAAAATAATCTACATATTTCTTATAAAACCCATTTGTTAGACTAGAGAATACATAATATCTTTGTAAATATTCTTTTACTGACTTTCCTTGTTTATAGGCTCTGTTGTAATCTCTGTATTTATTTAATACTGTAATCTCTGTATTAGCCTTCTCCCAATAACCCTAATCTTCTCTTCATCGCCGCCTTTTCTAATCTCTATGGCTGCATCGGATTCTTCACTCTCCCTCTCTACGATGGTGCATATGATCACCATCAAATTAACCTCCACCAATTACCTTTTGTGGCATGCTCAAGTTTTGCCCTTGCTTGAGAGTCAAGGCTATGTCGATCTGATCGACGGTTCGACCAAACCTCCCGCTGCCACTGTTATCGATGATGTCGGGAATTCTACTTCCACCGCTGACTATGCAAAATGGAAGTCTCATGATCAGCTTTTGAGGGTTTTTCTTGTCTCCACCCTCACTGAGGAGACTTTGTCGCAGGTGGTTGGGTGTTCCACTTCGTACGATGTCTGGTCAGCCCTCTCTCGCGCTTACAACCATCACTCTAAAGCCCGAGAATTGAGTATCAAGGACGAATTATTGAACCTCAAGCGTGGTTCTAACACCGTTGCTGAATACAGCAGGCTTTTTAAGGGCTTTTGCGATCAACTTTCTGCCATAGGGCGTCCAATTGATGAAGTTGATAAAGCCCATTGGTTTCTCCGAGGGCTTGGTTCCTCATTCTCCAATTTCATCGCAGCACAGATGGCATAAGAACCTCTTCCATCGTTCTCTGATCTTCTTTCCCGTGCCACCAGTCATGAGCTTTTCCAAAAAGGCTTGGACGATTCTGCACCTGCTCCTGCTGCTTTTGTTGCTACAAATTGAGGGCGCAGTTGTGGTAATTCTTCCAACCGTGGCCGCGGAAATTCCAATAACAGAGGCCGCGGTACTAATCAGTCGTCCTCCCGTGGCTGTCGCAACTGGGTTCCTCGCTGTTTCTTCTGTCGCGATGAGCAACACGACACTTTTGACTGCCCAAAGTGTTTTGATCGCTCATATGATCGCAACTCTCAGCAGAATATTACGAATCTCGCTAAGGCTTTTTCTGCGAATTGTCATATTGCAAACACTAATCCCTCCGATTGGTTTATTGATACAGGCGTTTCCGCCCACATGACGTCTGATGTTAATCAGCTGGAATCCTCGTCCTCTTACTCCGGTTCAGATAATGTTGTTGTCGGTAATGGCACTTCTCTCTCTATTTCCCATACTGGCATGTTATCGCTTTCGAATAATTTACGGTTGCATAATGTGCTTGTTGTGCCAAAGTTAACCAAGAATTTGCTCTCGGTTAGTCAGTTAACTTCTGATTTTCCTATTTGTGCCAAAGCTCACAGCACAAGGGCTTCAAATGCTATGATCACAGTTCTGGTCATGTATATATTACACGACATGCAAAGTTTGACGAAATATGTTTTCCCTTTGGGACAAACTCTATATCTCGGTCTCCTACACAACTTGATTTATCTACCTTCATAGACCTTATGACATCTTCGACTCCTACCAGTAGTCATCACCCTAATGCTCAGCCGCCATCAGTTGTTCATCATCCTATCGCCCCATGTACATTATGTGATGCTTCTGCTGTTCCATTGCCCCCAGCAGATCCGTCTACAGCTGCTATTGACACCCTAGCTTCTCCGACGGCCTCTTTACCTGATTCATCCTCATCGTCCACTTCCAGTGATTCTGATGACGACAATGCACCTCCGGCTCCTGACTCCTGTCACTCCAAACACATCAGATGTGTAACAGGTCTCAATCGGGGATTCATAAACCCAAATATCCCGCTAGTCTTGCACTCTTGCAATCCAATCCACTCTACTGTGCTCTTACCGCCACCTCAGAACCTAAAGGGGTCAAGACTACTATGAAATTTCCTTATTGGGTAAATGCGATGAATGAGGAGATGCTTGCACTTAAAAAGAACGACACTTGGGAGCTCGTTCCTAGGCCACCGGGTATTAACATTGTTGGTTCGAAATGGGTCTTCCGAACCAAGCTTCTTGCTGACGGGTCTTTGGATCGCCACAAACCAGACTAGTAGCTCAGGGGTTTTCTCAATTGCCCGGGTTTGATTTTACACATACCTTTAGCCCTGTTGTGAAAGCCACTACGGTTCGTGTCGTCCTTACACTTGCCGTTATGAACTCTTGGTTGCTGCATCAACTTGACGTCAAGAACGCGTTCCTAAACGGCTATCTCACTAAACTCGTTTTTATGGAACAGCCGTCCGGCTTTGTTGACCCGGTTCGACCCAATCATGTTTGTCGATTGAAGAGAGCTCTTTATGGCTTATGTCAGGTCCCACTCGCTTGGTATCAATGTTTCCGCCAGTTTCTAGTGCGCAGTGGTTTCACTTGCAGTTCTGCAGACACTTCTCTATTTATTTTTCACAGGAATTCTGTTGTGCTCTATTTGCTTGTTTACGTTGACGATATTATCGTCACGGGCAACGATACTTCGGCCATTTCTTCTCTTTTTCATCGCATTCGGTCAGAGTTTGCTATGAAAGATCTTGGCAAACTGAGTTATTTCTTGGGGTTAGAAGTCTCTTACACTTCAGATGGTTTATTTCTTGGGCAGTCTAAGTATGCAAGAGACATCCTTTTGCGGGCTGACTTGCTGGATTCTAAGCCCGTTTCAACCCCCTTGGCTCCGAGTGCCTCTTTCCGTGCGGATGGTTCTCCATTTTCGGACCCAACTTTATACCGTTCCTTGGTTGGTGCTCTTCAATATTTGACTATAACTCGTCCAGATTTATCTTATGCTGTCAATACAATCAGTCAATTTCAGCAGCAACCCATAGACGAACATTTTCAGACAGTCAAGCGAATTCTCCGATATGTTAAGGGCACCTTGGATTTCGGTCTTTCCTTCACCAGGTCTTCCGCTACTCTTCTTGGTTATTCGGATGCGGATTGGGCACGATGCTTAGATACTTGACGATCTACTTATCGGTATTCCATATTTCTTGGTGACAATCTGGTTTCTTGGAGTGCGAAGAAACAACCAATCGTTGCCAGGTCCAGTTGTGAATCGAAGTACCGTGCAATGGCTAACACAGCTTCTGAAATCATTTGGCTCACTCATCTTCTCAAGGAGCTTCATGATATTCCTTTCCAGCCGCCAGTGTTGCTATGCGATAATAGGAGTGCTTTATTTCTGTCTCAGAATCCAATCTCTCACAAACGAACCAAACACATTGATATCGATTACCACTTTGTCAGAGAAATGGTGGAGCAAGGCCGCTTGAAAACACAGTTTGTTCCATCGAATATGCAGATTGCCGACGTTTTCACAAAGAGTTTGCCGCGTCCCATTTTTGAGTTTCTGCGTTCCAAGCTTCGCGTCGGTCGTAACCCCACGCTTCGCTTGCGGGGGTTAGACTAGAGAATACATAATATCTTTGTAAATATTCTTTTATTGACTTTCCTTGTTTATAGGCTCTGTTGTAATCTCTGTATCTATTTAATACTGTGAGTATACATGCACTCCTCAATTGAGGATTTACAATCCTATCACACCATTCATTCTGATATGTATCAATCTTACATTCTTAAAAAAAAAAAGTTAAAATGAAATGAATTATCCATACAATATTAATTTTGATATATTATTTTTCATCAGTCAAAAGTTAAATGAAAGAAATAATATATATCTAAAAAAAAAAAAGAGTGACAACCTACCAAAATAACTTGCAATCACATGTAAATAAAAGAAACAATTTATTTATACAATATGTACAAATTATTTAACTAATTTTACTTAATTTAATAAATAAAATTTTGCACACTAAGTGGTCTAATAATAATAATAATAATAATAATAATAATAATAATAATGTAAGCAATTCCAATATTTGAAAAAAAAAAACTGAAATAATTATAATACTAATAAAAAATAAAAAAATTTGGAGCAATGGTTATCTTTTTTTTAAAAAAAGTAGTTTAAATCATATAAGTTTATTTGAGTGTTTTTGGAAATTTTATTTCAAATTGATCTAAAATGAGAAACTTAAGTGTATGCTTACGAAGTCAACTGCTCAGAAATTGCCACGTTTTTATATCTGTCCATCCGGACCGTTGTTTCTTGTTTAAATTAAAAGTGATTACAAATTATAAATTTTTTTCAATATCAAAATTATGTAATTTTAGAGTAACACACAGATGGGATAAAAATGATCCGGTTTGTTAAGAATGGTAACATTCTTTAAAATCACATTGAGCAGTCGTCTCTGTCTCAGTCTCTCTGTAGATTATAACTTCGTCTCTCACAAACCCTAGTAGTCACCTCTTCTCCATCTCTCTCTCTCTCAAAACCAAACCCCGTTCGTCAATTCTTCCGCCATGGCTTCGAGGAGGCTTCTGGCCTCATTTCTCAAATCCTCCGCCTTGCGCCGCCCTAGATCTCCAATCTCCTCCGCCCCCAAGCCCAGCCCTCGCCCCTCTCCCGCCGGTCATTTCCTCCACCACTTCGTCCGCCAACACGCGACCGCCGCTGCAGTTTCTGCTCCTCCCCCATCCAAATCCCCCAGCGATGGAGCCAGCGGGAAAATCACTGACGAGTTCACCGGTAAAGGCTCGATCGGGCAGGTGTGCCAGGTCATCGGTGCCGTCGTCGATGTGAGATTTGAAGAGGGTTTGCCCCCGATTTTGACGGCGTTGGAGGTTTTGGATAATCAGATCAGGCTCGTTCTCGAGGTCGCTCAGCACTTGGGTGAAAATGTGGTCAGGTGTATTGCTATGGATGGGAGTGAAGGGTTAGTTAGAGGCCAGCGCGTGCTCAACACCGGGTCGCCGATCACTGTGAGCCTAACATATTTAATCCTTTTTATTTATTTTTTAAATGTATAATTGGTAATAGTTTTGTTTTTCACATGGTATATGATGCTGTTTGGATTAGATATGATGTTATATGTTGCTTTCTTATGCAATCAAGTCAGGGGTAAAGGGCTATTTGGTATATAGGATTTCCTTTTCTAATTGATGATTCTGAACTTTGTTATGAAGTTCCAGCTTTTCGATATGTGATTTTGTAGCCTATTGCATAGTTGATGCAGGGATTTTGCTTTCGGAATGTAACTTTGTTATACGTTTTGCGTTCATTTACGTGTTATAGAAATTGGAAATTTACATTTCCAGAATGCTCTGGTTGTGCATTCAAATATGATGATTGAATCTATTATGCTGGCAATGAGATTTTATTTCCATGCCATCGAATATTTTGGTAGGGATGCTAGCTTTTATTTTTACTTTTTATTTGGGTGGAGGTGATTGATGGTCAATTTGTTTGTGTATGGTGCAATGAGGCTTGATATTGAATCCACTGTTATGTTTGCCCCCCTTGCTTATTGTAGCTCATTTTCTCTCCTGCAATCATAGGTTCCTGTGGGTAGAGCCACTCTAGGTCGCATCATTAATGTCATTGGAGAGCCTATTGACGAGAGAGGCGACCTTAGTAAGTGAAATTGTTTTTTCTTACAAGCAATCTTATGGTTCTTAGGAGGTGTGGAAGCTTTACTAACGAAAGGCGTGTAATGCAATGCAGACACTGAACACTATTTACCTATTCATCGTGAAGCCCCAGCCTTTGTGGAGCAAGCCACTGAGCAACAAATTCTTGTCACTGGTATCAAGGTACTTTCTGACAATTCATACTACCAATAGAGCACTGTACTGTACGACTAATTTCTGTTCCAAGTTAGATGGTTATTTTACTTTCTTTTAATAAATTCCAGGTGGTGGACCTTCTTGCCCCATACCAAAAGGGAGGCAAAATTGGACTGTTTGGTGGTGCTGGTGTGGGGAAGACGGTGCTTATTATGGAACTTATTAACAATGTTGCAAAGGCTCATGGTCGATTCCTGTTTTAAAGTTTATAAGTCATAGTTTCTTAAAGCTCTGATATCTCACTGTTACTTTTTTTCTCCCTTGTTAGGTGGTTTCTCTGTGTTTGCTGGGGTAGGAGAACGTACTCGTGAGGGTAATGACTTATACAGAGAAATGATTGAAAGTGGTGTCATTAAGCTAGGTGAAAAACAGGTTAAGACTTTTACTTTTCATAATTGTATTTTACCTAATCTTGCAGTGCCTTTCATCTGATGTTTTTGATGTTGCTTGGTTATCAGTCTGAGAGCAAGTGCGCTCTAGTGTATGGTCAAATGAACGAGCCCCCTGGTGCTCGTGCCCGTGTTGGCCTTACTGGTTTAACTGTGGCTGAACACTTCCGTGATGCAGAAGGGCAGGATGTGCTTCTCTTCATTGACAACATTTTCCGTTTTACACAAGTAAGCTTGCTATGTGTTTATCATCTGTCTTCCATTATTTTACGAGTATTTTGAATTCTCTTGAATTTTGCTCATGTTATGTCTGTCATTTCTTCCACTTGAACAGGCTAACTCAGAAGTGTCTGCTTTGCTTGGGCGTATCCCTTCAGCTGTTGGTTATCAACCTACTTTGGCTACAGATCTTGGAGGCCTTCAAGAACGTATCACCACTACTAAGAAAGGTTCCATTACATCTGTGCAAGCCATTTATGTGCCAGCTGATGACTTGACAGATCCTGCTCCTGCAACCACCTTTGCCCACTTGGATGCAACTACTGTGTTATCTCGCTCGGTATACAAATTTTTTTCTGGAAGTTGATATAAACTTATCTTTGCCAACTATGATTTTGATCATTTGTATTATTTTTGTTTGCTACAGATTTCAGAGCTTGGTATCTACCCTGCCGTGGATCCTCTTGACTCAACGTCCCGTATGCTTTCCCCTCATATCTTGGGAGAGGAGCACTACAACACTGCCCGTGGAGTACAGAAAGTTCTTCAGAACTACAAGAATCTTCAAGATATTATCGCTATTTTGGGAATGGATGAGCTCAGTGAAGATGACAAATTGACAGTTGCGCGTGCTCGTAAAATTCAACGGTTCTTGAGCCAGCCTTTCCATGTTGCTGAAGTTTTCACGGGTGCTCCGGGCAAATATGTTGAGTTGAAGGAGAGTGTCGTCAGTTTCCAGGTAAAATTATGATTTGAACCTACATTGACTATTCTCTGCTCTTCCATTTTCATATTTGATAGTAGGATAGAACCGAGGTTGTTAATCTTTTTTAACTAGGATTGTATTTAGTAAACTTGTAAGATGACTGTTATGCATATTAGTATTAGTAATACCTAACAATAAACTTATAAACATGAACTTATACTTTACCAATACATAAAAAGAAAAAAGAAATTTAGCATTTTAGTCCATACATTTTTGTAAGACATCCACATAAAGTACTAAATGTTAAAAATAATGTCCTAAAGAAGACTTTCAATGTGATTGATTGCGTGGGCTTGAATTTCTTTGCCCGTTGAGCATGGGTAGAGTAGTGGTCTGTTGCGTTTTTTTTTTTTTTAATTGGCTTTAGCCCCAATTTATAAAAAAATGATTCTAAATTCTAAATTCTGAACTTATTTTGAATTAAAATTATTAGACATAAATCTTGAATGGATTATGGATTGAACCTTAAGTTTGACATTAAATCTTGAGTTGAGTATAGCTTGATTTGGACCAAACAATACAATCAGATGAACTAGGTATTAATCATATGAAAAAAATTGTGATTCCACTGAATTTACTTAGATTCTAAAAGATGTCGATCATGTACAGGTGTTGAGTCTTTTAGTGTTACAAAAAGTCAGAATCTTAAAATCACGAGTGAACACACAAATCGACAACCTTGGATAGAATACTTGATTTTGCTTGTGCTCTAATGCATTTCTTGATTGCTCTGAACAGGGTGTCTTAGATGGGAAATATGATGATCTGTCTGAGCAGTCGTTTTACATGGTTGGAGGAATCGAAGAGGTTATTGCCAAGGCGGAGAAGATAGCCAAGGAATCTGCTGCATAGATAGATAGAAACTTTTTTTCTTTTTCTTCTCCTCCTCGCTCCAACCGATGATTGCGAAAATAATTATGTTGATGGCAATGCCAGCATATTGAGTTGTTTTCTTTTTCATTTTTGGGACCAAAATTTTCCAAATCATGCGATCCTGTTTTTGTACCAAACTGTGGAAGTGATGCAGATGTGGAGCCTAGAGGCCTCCCTACCAAGCTTTCATCATTTGTTTTATTGTGTGACCAATACTAATAAGGGGGGGGGGGGGGGGTTGAGATGGCCAACTTGTACATTTTACTTTGACTTTAATTTTATGAATATTGGAAGCCCTCACTTTTAAATGCTTTTTACATTTTTATACTCTAGTTTAAACCCTCTTTCATGTATTATTGAAACTATTTGGGTTATGTTTCGAATGAGTGATTTGAAATGAACTGTATTACTATAATTTACTCAATTAGAGTATTCAAAATCATTTCAAATTGTTTAAACTGTGAATTTCAAAAAATTTCGTCAAATTCTTCTATCCTAAACAACCTTATTGTATTTCTTAATGTATATCCTTAATTCCTTATTTATGAGTGAACTTTTTTTCGGAAGAAATGATAACTAAATTTTTTAAATATAAGATGACTGTGTAGTAGTAATACAAAATTGGATTTGTTTAGCAAAAAAAAAAAACTAGATTGGTAATATTTTTAGTCAAATGTCCATTCTTTAATGGTAAGTTGTAAGGTATGTGCGATTATTTTACTTGTTGAAAGGAAATGTACAGGATATGAATTCCCTTTTGCATTTCCATTCATTCTTTCTCGGCTCTTTATTATCTCTATCCAAAGTCCAAACTCATCATTATTTCTCAAGAATATACATTTAATTTTTTTATCCAATCACAAAAAAATATTATGAACTAAAAGTAATTGAGTAGGTCTTGTGCGAGACTGTCTTACGGATCCCATTCTATAAGACGGATCAATCCGATCCGATCAACAGTCAAAGTCAAAAAGTCAACGGTCAAAGTCAAAAAGTCAACTGTTAAATGTCGATGGTCAACGGTCAGTCAACATCGTTGACTCAAAAGTATTATATGACACACAAAAATATTACCTCATATACATGAAAGTATTACATGATACTTTTATGTTTATTATGCGATATTTTTAAAAAAGTATTACATGATATACGTAAAAGTATTATATGATATTTTATTCTCATAATGTAATACTTCTATGTATAGCATGTGATACTTTCAAAAAGTATTACATAATATACATAAAAGTAATACATGATATATACAAAAGTATTACATGACACGTATAAAAATATTACCTCATATACATAAAAGTATTACATGATATTTTTATGTGTATTATGTGATACTTTCAAAAAGTATTACATGATATACATAAAAATACTACATAATACACACAAAAGTATTATATAATGATATTTTCAAAAAGTATTACATGATATATATAAAAGTATTACATGTTGTTTTATTCTCATAATGTAATACTTTTATATGTAACATGTGATACTTTTATGTATATGATGTGATACTTTCAAAAACTATTACATGATATATATAAAATTATTACATAATACACATAAAAGTATTACAAGATACTGATACTTTTATGTGTATTATGTGATACTTTCACAAAATATTGGGTCATTCTATAGTACACCATTGTATTAATACGCCAATATTTTCAGCCATTAGATCTTGAATGATTGTATCCTGGCCCTTTATTTATGTTTTAACCTTTTTACCTGTCTTCATAAATTACCACAGTAAAAACTAACGACATGATTGGTATGATGGAATGGAATTAGGTGGGAATAGAATGAACTCAAAAATGGAATGGTGATGGGAAATGAATGGTATAAAAATGTTGATTCTGTGATTGGTATCACAAAGGAATAGAAAATGAATGAAATAATTATTATAATTATATTTTATGATTGATAACTATAAATAAAATGTATAATATTAAATGAATCTTTATTTCACCAAATTACCTTCTACTATAATTTTATTTAATATTCATATTCAATATATCACTCAAATTTAAAATATTTGGCATATTTAAATTTAAAAATAATTCTTTTTACAGAAAATTAATCATTGTACTAATATTAAGATATATTATATTTATATATTATATTTTTTAATCTTATTATTAGTTTACTATTTTTGTATTATTTACATATTCTCAAAGTAGTTAAATAATAATATATTTTTCATATTTTTTTATTAATTATTCTATATGATTTTATATTATTAAAATCTTACTATCTTATTTTATATTTCTAAAAAAATATTTTAGCTACAATTTATTTATATTTTTTTAAATAATTTATGATCTATACTAATATTCATTTACCTTACAAATATATATAGATAAATCAATATCAGAACTAAAATTATTTGTATTATTAAAATTATATTCATATTATTTTATTATGTTTTTAAGATTTTATATTTATTAATTATTTTTATACTATTTATGTATTTAATTTTTTTTACTATTTTTTATATTTTTATTTTATATTTATTTTAAATTATTAGTTATTATTTTATAATTTTTTATAAATAATTTAATATTATTTACAAAATTTTATATAATAATTCGACTTTAGGAAGTTAATTTGTGAAAACATAAAATAAATATGATAATTGTCAAAATTAATTAAAAAATGTTCATTTTCTTCACGACAGGAATACGTAATACCATGGGGGTAGGAAGGAATGATCATTCCCTCATCCATGGTAATACCAATTCATGCGGGAATCACCATTCCCATCTATAAAACATACCAATCAAAGGAATATGAATAAAAGTAAGAATGATGATTCCATTCCCACCCCATTCCATCATACCAATCATGTCATAAGAATTTCACCCAACAACTAAAAGAACATGGGTAATGTAGTCAATATCTACCTTATTCGTTGATTGTATATAATCATAACCTGCAATCATAAAACCGCAATCGAATATGTTGGTATTATGCATCTCGTTATTACGAATTATTTGAAACTCATATTCGATATGTTTGGGTATTTGTTTGTTGATTTTTTTTTCAAACTTAATATTAAATATATAAATCAAATTTTAGATTTTATTTTGTATCTTACATTTTGAGATTCAATCAGAGACCATATTATTATTATTATTATTATTATTATTATTATTATTATTATTATTCAAACATTAATTGTATTTTTTAGTTTTTAAATTAACCTTCTGACTTTTAAACATTTTTTTCTATTTATAGACTATGTTTTTATATATGTAATTTTTAATATTAATTTTTGATTTTAATATTATTTTTCAAATTTATCTTGTAGAATTTTACAATAATTTTCAAATTTATTAGTTCTTTATTTTCAAAATTTCTGACATAATTTTTAAAATTTAATGATTTCCAAATTTCGAGCATATCAATAAAGTATGTGGTTTCTATTTAATACCCTCCAAAAATTATTTAATGTTTATTACTAGGGGTGGAGAAAAATACTGAATTACTAAAATATCGGGCTTATCGTACCAAAAAAATATCAAAAATACTGAAATTTCAGTACAGTGTGATACCATACCAAAAATTTTGGTACAACATCAGTATGATATTTTCAAAGTTTTGGTATTTCGGTATATACCGAAATACGGAAAATATTAATATTAATTAAAAAATATATTAATTCCACAATAATAAATTATAAAATATAATATTTTTCATTTCGGTATACCGAAGTTTCGATATGTAATTTTCATTTCGATATAACGGTGTTTTCGCTATACCGAAGTTTCGGTATATATTTTTCATTTTGGTATAACGGTATAAATTTCGGTATATCGAAATTTATCAGTATGAAACAGTATGACTACTCAATATACTGAATTTGGGTATACTGAAATTTTTGATGATTTAATAATAAGCCAATCAACGTTATCATAATCTTTCGATGATACAAATTTCGATTTGGATACATTTTAATATCTCTAGTCGTTGATAAGATTTAATACTTAAGTAGTTACATTTATCGCATCATAGTTTTAGGAAGATAAACATGAATTTCGATTTGGATACATTTTAATATTTTAAACCATTGTTTATGATTTCATACTCAATAAATTACCATTGCAGTTACCATAATTTTGTGAAGGTTTGGATTTGATATGCATGTTTCAAATTATATCCACTAATATATCATTATTAAAATAAAATATGCAATCTATAAAATACATATTCGATTTCATCATTTAACAATCATTGTTTTGGAATCATCCAAAACAATGGTAGCATCGATCATATCTTATGATATGGGTGCAATAATACATAATTATCATTAAAAATCATTATGTCAATCTATATAAAATATAGATTTCATTTTAAATATGAAATATAAACTATTGAATTGATCCAAATTGTATGAATTTAAAATAATATATAAATGATGTTAACATAAATATATAATTGAAACCATTCTATCATGCATAAAATCAAATTAATTAACAGTTATGACAACGACGCATAATTAATGTCAACCTATTACTATAATTGCATACTTCGACTAGTGAAATTAGAATCGTTTGTTCGTAAATGACACCTATTACTACTATTGCATACTTCGCCTAGTGAAATTATAATTGTTTGTTCTTATGTCATTTACGAATTAAGATTATGAACCAATAATTTTCTGATAATTTACTTATAATGATTTTAATTAACATCGCAAAATAATTAATTTAAATTATTAATTAAATGACTAAACAATTATTGTGAATTAGACATATGGAATGCATGTAATATTTGTAATAACAATAATGAAATGAAATGCATGTAACAACATACAAAATCATTAAAAAACCACTTGCATTGCAACCCAAAATTAAATAATATATAAGGAAGCCCAATGCATCTAGCAGCCCAAAACACAAAAGTTACCTTTTAAAGGAATCACCACAGTAAAAAAATACGGTGTACTAATACAACGGTGTATTATAAAATTATCCCAAAGTATTACATGATATACATAAAAGTACTATCTAATACACACAAAAATATTACATATTACACAATTCACGCGCGAGGAAGAGGAGCACATGGGCGCCCTCGGATCTACGTGTCTTTGTTGAGACCCGACCCAATTCCGGTCCTTATCCCATAATACAAAAGTATTACCTGATATATAAAAATGTATTGCCTAATACACATAAAGTATTACATATTTTCTTATAATTATGAGCAAATCCAAAATATATCATATAATACCAAAATATCACCTAATATATAGAAAAATATTATATAACTCATACAAAAATATTACATAATTTTTATGTTTGACCCGACCCGTCTCAAGACTTTATCAAAGTAATTTTTTGTCATGTGAATTAATATGGATTTGTTTTTATGAGAAAAAAGCCGCAACACAAAAATTAAACAAAACAATTTTTTTTCTGATAAATATTTGTTGTCAAAAAATTTACAAAAAAATCGTACAGTTATCAATATGTGCCACGTGAAGCCTGCTAAAGCTCGAGTACACCAGACGCGCACCTCTCAAAAGCTTCCCAAATTTAATCCGCCGTCTGCGGCGGCGCTTTCTAGCCTCCTCCTCGACCATCTCAATCTCTATACATACAAACTTTCGAAAAATGGCGGTTTTTATTCACTCTCCAACCCTCAGCTCCCATGTTCCCCACCGCAGCTTCTCTTTCCTCCACCACCAATCCATGACCCTCTCCATACTCCAACCCCTCCGGCACTTCTCCCACCACCTCCGCCGTCGCAGCCTCGCCGTGTCCGCCGCCGCCGTCCACCAAGACACAACTCTCTGGACACCAACCCCGCTTCTGAAAATCTCTCCGGCCGCTGAGTCACTCTTCAATATCGCCATTGACGTTTCGGAATCCCCCGAGCTCGCCGCTTCTTACACGAAGGCCGGCCAGTATTTGCAGCTCCGCATTCAGGATCCTGAATCCAAACCCTCGTTCCTGGCTATTGCATCTCCTCCGTCAACCGCGACGTCGAAAGGCGTATTTGAATTTTTGGTAAAATCCGTCGCTGGCTCAACCGCTGAGCTCTTGTGCGGGCTCCAAAAGGGTGATATTGTGGAGTTGACTCCGGCCATGGGCAAGGGATTCGATATCGACCAAATCTCCCCGCCCGAAGACTATCAGACCGTGCTAATTTTCGCCACCGGTTCTGGAATTAGGTAAATAAACATCATAATTAGATTAGCAAATGCTTATCTCATATTTCCAATCAGCGATTGGCTACGTATTGTTCATAGACCTCTTTTTTGTGTTGTTAATTCATCTCTGTCCAGTGTGCTTCTTCACAAAATGTTAGATATACTTTTTTTTTTGTAATGTTAATTCATCCTAATTAGGCGCCTAGTTTTGCACATTCTCTGTGGGATTGTCTTTCTGTTATTGTGCTTGCTATGTTGCTAATGGGATTTGTCCTATTTTCAATAATTTTCTTGTCTTCATTGGTGAACGGTGTCTGGACTCTTTGGTAATATCAATTTTGATGTTGTGTAATCTAGATTCAGTTAAGTGTTTTCATCTGCTTTCTCTGATTGCATAGTAGTAGTTCAATTTATTTGGGAATGCCGGTGTCGTTGAATAGGAAACTAGTTACTCTCTCTAGTCGTACTCCATAATATGATTCGTGGTATGCATGCTTTCCTTTTATGGTTTGTTTTGTTCACTATTTCTGCTTTATAATGTATAGCACAATTCGGTCTTTAATCGAGGCAGGCTTCAGTGCTGATAAGAGATCTGATGTCAGACTCTATTATGGAGCTAGAAACCTTAATTGGATGGCCTATCAGGTACTGCTATCTTCCTTGTTACTTTTTGAGCAAAGGTGTTTATTATGCTTTATTGATTCAAATGTGGTCCTTTGGTCTCTAATACCACCCCCCCACCACCAGGAGAGATTTAAAGACTGGGAATCTTCCGGAGTTGATATTGTACCTGTGCTGTCCCAGCCAGACGATAGTTGGACAGGGGAGCGAGGTTATGTACAGGTTGTTAACACATTTGTCTTTAGGGAACTAGTGAAGTATCTTGTGTGAGTATATCCTAAGTTTCTAACACAATTGAATTTTCAGGCTGCATTCGCTAGAGATAAAAGAATTTCTAACCCTCAGTCTACTGGTGTAGTGCTTTGTGGCCAAAAACAGATGGCTGAGGTTGGTAGTTTATCAGTTTTAAATAATATCAGTTATTATTCTTATGAGATGTATTTCGAATAGTTTGAAATTATACTCTTAATTTTCTGTTAGATTATCCTTTATAGTTTCCATTGCAAAATCACGTAGTAGAGCCGCTCTGATAGGCTTGCCAACTAGAGTATATGATAGCTTGATGCAAATCTTAATGTTAGTTTGGTGGCTACTTGTCTTCAACAACAGCTAGTAGGAGGCCTGAAATAGCTACATATATTAAGATCTGACAAGGTTCCTGAGATGGAAAAGAAAAGTCCTGCATAATTGATATTCATATGTTAATATGGATCAAAAACATCAATAGACAGACCATCCATGTGAAATCTTAGTGTTTCTTTTATGTCCTTGTTAACATTAATGCTTATGTCTTATAAATATTTGGTCTTTATAGTATTTTGCTCAACATTATTTTTTCTGTTCGACTCGGATGCAAAATTCTCTGGGAAGTCTTCATTTGAAGGCTACTATATGTTGTGAGAAACAGACATTCTTAGGATCGCTAATGTGAAATTGTTAAGGTGGATATATATGGTAAAACAAGAACCAATAATGCTAAGAAATAAGCATATTAAAGACTACAAAATATTGGCCACGAAACCACCCATCAAACAGTAATTTCTGGAGGACGAGTTTTGATAGCTGTGGCAGATTAGTAAGACTAGTAAAGAACTTCAGTTGAGTTATTCTTTCAACTTTCTGTTTTTCTCTGACCGTGAAAATAACGTGCATCTCTGCTAACATGAAAAGTAAAACCATCTGCTAATTTTCTGTATTGAATAAGAAAATCGAGTTGTTTATGTTCCTTGGGCTCAAAATTTCAATTTTGTGATGATGTGGAAGATGATCATGGGGTCTGCTTCTTGCAGGAGCTCACATCTGTTCTTGTAGCTGATGGAGTATCAACTGAAAAGATTTTGAAGAACTTCTGATAGCCTTAAGTTTTGGAGGCCACATTGTTGTATTTATTTGCTAATTAAACATCACCATTCATTTTCAGTAGCTGAGCATTGAGGATCAGCTCTATAAAGTTGAATAAAACCAATATTGTTTTCTGATCCTGAGTCTATGTATAATAATCAAGGGTTAAATTGTTTTTGCACCTTAATTGTCAACCTTTTTTCCATTGCATTATTGTCACCGAATCTTTTTTTTAATTGCACTTTGCCCCATAAACTACACAGTTTGTTGCACTTTACCCGTTGAAGACTTGAAGCTACACATAAGTGCACACTTGTCTGTTTGGGATAAGTCCATATTGAATTTCATAGGGTGAAGTTCCAAAGTCGTTAAAGTCGCTGAATAAATTGCAGAAAACAAAAAATAATTTGATGGCGAAAATGCAAAACCATGTATGGTTTTGTGGGTATGGTGATATGATTCTTTTCTTCTCGGTTTTCACTAAATAAAATCAAAAAAAAAAAAAAAAAAAAAATATATATATATATATTATAGATGAAGCTGTAATTGAAATTATATCTGTTTCTTTCTTAATTTCTGTATGAACATCTGGTTTTATTTGTTTAATAGTAGAAATTATTGTTTCTACTTTGTTATGTAAAGAAATTAATTCTTCTCCCATAATCAATGAGTGGAGATATTCCCCATTCTTCAAGAGGTATAATCTTCTTGATAATGAATTTTGAGTAAGCATACTCATTCTGCTGTGTATTTCCAGAAGTAAAGTGTTCAATATCAACACTTTCTAGTGCTACAAGCACCATTTCAAACCCAGGATTAGATTTGGAATTTGTACGTGATATTGTTACTCATTCCAGACCACTGTTTTTAAAACAGTATTGGCACGAGAAAAATATTCCAGCCGATATACTTATTCCAAAAGATAATAAATATTTAAGATGCATGAAAATTAAATGTTGGGTCCCAAGTGGTGTTCGAGGTTCAGAGGGGGGTGAATGAACCTTGGTCGATTTTGAAAATCTTATTAAAAACTTACTGTTCTGCAAGTTACTTGAACTTGCAGCGCCAGTCAGTTACTGCTTACAGCACTAGGATGCAGTGCTGCATGCTGTAACTTGAGTTTTATACGCAGCGGAAAATAAACGGTTTTAAGACACAAGGCCGATTTTCTCAAATATGATCCTTTTCAAAACATTTTATGCTTATGACAGAGATATATATGAAAGATAAAACGCAGATAAGAAAACAATAAAACACTTATGGCTTATAGTGTTCGAAGGTGGTGTAAGCCTTCTACGTCCACTCTACTGCTACCTTGAGCAGGAACTTTGTTAAGCAAGATTGGTTTACAGGACACTCCTAACAATCTATCAACTTACAAAGCTAAACACCTACTAGAGTCCAGCGTACACACAACAACTGCAAACTCTAAAGGCTAACCCACACAGGGTTCCACACTCCTACACAGGGAAGCTGCCTAACACTTAGACAACTATACAAACAGCAAGGATCTCTCCTATCAACTGTTCAACACCTAAAACAACCTACGCACACAACAACAAGGTTAAGAAGTATATAGATTTGTTCTTCAACTGGTGCGATGAAGTGAGCTTCTGAATCCTTCAAAGGATCTTTCAGCTTTGAACTTGCTCCACTTCACAGAGGTTGAGTGACTGAAACTGAACGTGTAGCTTGAATGCTTGAGAGCTTTTGTGCAAATGATTTTGGTTCAGATCTTGTAGTTTCAGTTGTCAACTTCAGGGTTGCTCATCCTCTATTTATACTTGTAGAGAAGATATCCGTTGAAGGAGATATCTCCCATTTTGAATTTTTAGAGTAGCTGATCAAAGACATGGCTCGCATTTAATGCGACTTGACTTTTCTTTCTGGAGCATTTAATGCGATGGTTGCGGCTCGCAGCTTTCTGCAGGCGCGTCAGTCCATGTGGCGTCTTGGCATTGGCTCTGTATCTGCAACTTTGATCTTCTCTCGAACGGCTCTATTTATTCTTGCTTGGATCTTCGTTCCTCGTACTGCATTTACCTTTTCTCGGATTGCAGGATACTTATTCTGTTTGTCATTGGCGCTGTTGAGTGTTTGAGTAGTAAGCTTCGCGCTGTATCCTAGGTCTACTTGCAGCTGTTTGTACTTTATAGTGCTGCTGTAATTTGGACCTTCTTGCAGTATCTTCGTACAGTACTGCTGTATCTTTTCTTGCAGTATTCCTGTAACTTTTTCTTGCAGCGATGTTGCATGCCGTTCTTTCATACTTTGCTGCAATGCTGTAACTGCCTTCTTGCAGTGTTGCTGTATCTGCTTTCTTGCAGCAGCGCCATTCTGAAATCGTCAATACAGCATTGTATGCATGTGTACCTCTATCTTTCAGCTTCCATAACAAGACTCAATCCTAGTCTATGTTTTCACTTAAACATTGTGAAAAATGGGGTACTCAAACTTCCTATTACATCCTTGGTTTGTCTCATCAAAATCTAAACATTGAAATCCCAACAATTTCCCCCTTTTTGATGATGACAAAACCATTACATAATTTTGTTCATGAAGAAAGTTTTTCATAGCATCATATCAAATTACATCAGGATTACATATATGATAAGCATAAAAGCAAATAACCCTGGATGTATCAGAGATGTATCTTGTCTACTCCTTTTAAAAAAAAAAATTATTGCTGAAAAAGGGACCTCCTTGTAGACGTTTCATCTGGTCTTCTTTCAGCAGTCCTTCCTTCTTGTTCTGCTCTTTCTCTCAATCCTTTCCACCAGTCTCGAATGGACTCCTGATAGGATTCTTCAAGTTTCTCCTTAATCTTTGGAATCTGAATCCATCTCAACCAGAAGTCCTCACAGTAAGGCACTAGATGGCCTTTCTTCACTAGGTCCATGTAGTAATTCTGAATTTCAAGCTCTCCAGCCCTAGTAAGCTCTTCATATCTTCTCAGTGCATTTTGACAGATTTGAAATCTATTGAATTTATCCTTTCTGCACAGAAATTTGAAGTATCTGAGATACTCGGATCTCTTGTACAACATGATTGCTTCGAAGGATGGATTCCTATCTGTAGGCAACTTGACTGCCTTGAAGATGTTTAAGCTCCAGGCCATGTTCTCTCCATCAGGCCTCTGATCCATCAACACTGATACTTCAGCAGATATGTTGTCCGTGCCGAGACGTGGAATTTCTTGAGGGGGGTATTGGTAGAGATCTCTGTCAAAGATTCTCCTCTCACCAATCACTCCAAGCCTTTGTATCCAGGTATATTCTTCTCTTTCTGCTCTGGCTCTCTCCACCCTCTGAGCAGTCATTTTCTCGTTGTAGAGCCTTTCAACCTCGGCTCTGCTCACCCTCTTTTTTGAGCCTTGCTGTTGGCTCTCTCTCCCTCTCTTTATATGATGATCAGAGGGAGGTGCTGCATCTTTTCTTGCAGTACTACTGTATGCAGCGCCTGCTGCTGATCTGCTTGCAGCAGCTGCACCACCAGCTCCTCCTTCATTATCTTTTCTCCATCATTTTGGAGAAGGAGCATCAGCAGCAGCAGATGATCCAGACCTCTTCTTCCTCCTGCTTAGAGGCTGGTCATCATCATCTTCCTCACTTTCTTTCTCTTCCCCAACAACAACAACAGATGATCCAGACCTCTTCTTCCTCCTGCTTAGAGGCTGGTCATCATCTTCTTCCTCACTTTCTTTCTCTTTCCCTCGGCTCTGGTATCTATCTTGAAATCATTCCCCCATTTTTGGTATCATCAAAAGCCGGGGGTGGAGCATGGGCACTTGGAACTACTTTAGACCCTAATCCTCTTGCAGGTACTGGGGTTTCCCTGGATACTTGGGCATACTGGTGCTGGGGTTTCCCTATAATGTGATCCCTCAGTTCGCCTATAATCATCTCCAGGTTCGCCACTCGTTCATCGATAATTCTGGTTCTTTTGGATTGATCGGTTACATGATCCATAAGTGTCTCTAGCACCAAGGCGTGAGTGTGCAACCTTTTCAATGCTGTTTCTGCATGCTGCGTGCAGAGTTTGACTTCAGCTCGGGTGAGTGCAGATTTTCTCTTCAGTTCTCCCTCCATTCTAACCCTGTCCATGTACAGCCTGTGAGCATTATCATTCAGATTTTGCTTGATCATCTTAGGCAGCGCTTCAATATCTTCCTTGAAGCCGGACATGGTTCCAGCATGAAACTTGGCGCCGATCTTCATGTTGTTCTGCATGTTAGACTCATGATCCTGAAGAACATGAATCAGGTGTCTAACAACATCAACTATCCTGTTAATCGATTCATCAGGGGTCAGGCCCGTATTCTGTCTGTGAGAGGCAGCAGCCGATGCAGTATAAGAAACTAAAGAACTTGAGGGCTGTGCTGCATCCTGCCTTGGAACCTTTGGCTCAATCTCTTCATTCTCATCCTCATTAAAGTTTGATAAGGGACTTGGGCAGCCTGAGGTGGGATTTTCTTCAACGACTTCTTCCTTCTCATCGGATGATATTGTGACTGTCACGTCACCAATATTTCCATATTTGGCTTTTCTGCGTTCAGCCATTATCCAGAGGAATTCAGCAAGCTCAGCTTCCTTAGTAACCTCTGCTGCTGTAACCTGGATAGGTTCTTTTGATCGTGCAACAACAACATCAACCTCCTCATGAGGTGACTCTAGCTGTGTGGCGGTTCCTCAGCCCCTTCTTGAACATCCTCTAAGGGTACTGTCTCAACAGCTGTCCCTTCAGAGGTTTTCTTACCCTCAGAGAGTGTTGTCTGAACAACAGCCTCACCTGAGGTCTTCAGCAAGGACCCCGTCTCCTCGGCCGGTCCTATAACCTCGATAATCTCTGCTGCAAGAATGGGTTATTGCAGCTCTTGTTGGTTTCTTGCAGCTTCCATTGTATGTAGTATTGAAAGCTCGATTGCTGCAAGAATCTCAGCATCCACCATTCGTGTATCTTCTGCAGCTTCTGATAGGGTGGCTGCTTGCTGTACTGCTGTCTCTGCCAGTACAGGGAGTACCGCCTCTGCGACTTCCTCCATGGTCGCTTCATCGGTAATCTCAGTAATGTCAGAGTGAGCATCTCTGATGATGGCGGTTGGTTCCCCCTGAGTGTCTGCATTAGCATCAGAAACGGTGTGCACCGGGGAATCTTCATAATCCACCAGTTGAGGCTCCTCCTCCTCCAAAGAATTAAGCGTGACTATATTGGAGAGGCCTTCAACCATTTGCTCATATGCGGGGGAGTTTGAATTGAGACGACTTGAGCTTCCTTCTCCCCGCATCCTCTTAGGAGTGTACTGCATCCTTGTCTCCTTGACACTTGTTTGCAGCACCTGTTGCAGCATGGCCTCCTCAGCTTGCTCCACTCCTAAGGTGTCGATTTGCTCTTACGTAAATGCGACATCATCGTCCTTTCTTACAGCCTCTGCAGCCGGGGCTAGGAAGATTTGAGCATCTTCCATTGCTGTTTTCATCGGCAGCTCTGCAGAGTGGGATTCTGCAAGAGCTTTGCCCTTCCTTTTGTCCGGTGCTCCCTGAGCAGCAGTGCTTCTTGATCGATCTTGCATCTCTGCTGCGTACTCAGGTTGTAGGAGTGCCATAATATCTTCTGAATTGGCCCACTCCAGGACTGCTTTCTCCACATAAAGGAAATCCTTCCACTACATCAAGATTTCCCCCTTGGACAGTCTCATCTCCATTCAGAGACTGTATTGCTGCTCCATATTTCTAGCAGCTGGGAAGGTTGGATCGAGCACAGACTGAACAACTTCTTCATCTGGCTGAACCCTTTGCTGATGTGACTCATCCGCAACAACATCTACTGACAAACTTGCAGTAGAGAGTTGGGAATTAGCAGCTGCAGCAGCCTGCTTCTTGCTGCACCGGGCCCTCCTGGCCAGGGGTGCGTCATCATCGAGGACGAGGACTCAGGTTCAGGTTCTATCCTCCTTGGTGTCCCCTTGATGACGGGAAGAGGATTTTCATCATCATCATCATCATCATCTTCATCCCTGCTGCCTGCATCTTCATCCTGCAGTGCCAGGGTTGCATTCTTTTTGTCTTTGGTTTTCTTCCGTGCAACCCCAGCAGCAACTGTCTTCGGTTGGGTCTTACCCTTCTTATTCTCTCGAAGATACTTCCCAACAGGGATGAGAATGAGAGCTGCAAGCTGAACATCTAGCTTGCAGAGCAGAGAGAAAATGGTGATTCCATAGCTCCTCCTTACTGTGTTATTCTCTGCTTCTTCCCATATTCTCTTCATGATGAACCTAGCCCAATTCACCTTTTTTTCCGGCCATGATGGCAGACATGATCTGGAACCGGAGATCTGTGCATTTGTCGTAACTCCCTGTTTTGTCTTCAATGGAGTACGCACAGATATCATGGAGTAGTTCAAACTCCAGTTTGAAGAGTTTTTTCGGGGTGCTTCTCTTGATCTTTGCCCCTGCATCTCTTACTCTGAAGAGGTCCCACATCTCTTGTGCGTTCTTTTCCCCATATGTCGCAAGTTGACTGGGGGTCAAACCTCCTGAGGAGATGCTGAAGGTGGTGGCTATGTCTCTGATGGTTAGAGACTTTTCTTCTTCATCTGCATCCATCTTGAACCGGATGCAGTTCCTTTCCTGGGAAGTTTTGGCGAAGGCGTAGAACTTTTGAACTGATTCTACAGAGAATCCAGTGTAGATGGTGGTTAACAACCTTAGGATTTGGGTCTGTTCTAGGGCGTCAAAAATCCTTCGGATGACAGTGTTGTCGTATAACCCAGAAGCGTAAACATGCTCCTGGTTGATCAGGCGTCCTTCCAGTGCTATGGTTTATCGAGCCGCCATGGATGAATATTTGAGAGAGATATTGGGACTCAGGGAATATTGTGATGGAAGGAAACTTCTCTTTGTGATGAAGATGAAAAAATGAATTTGAAATGAGAAGATTATGGGGTTAAGTAGAATATCAAAGGACGAGTAGTAAGATCGACGGTTGAAATAAAAATGATGGGAATGATCTTACGGTCCTTAAAAAAAGACGGAGGGGTCAAATCGTAAATAATCATGACTTACGCAGATGTGGACTCTGACCGCGCCTCTTCGTCTTCTAACAGAGCGGGCTTGCATTAAATGCTGAAAGACATACGGTTTGCCGTCCAATTTATTATCCTTTTAAGGTTGCAGCAGCCTGGGTACGAGGTTGTAGAGTATTAAATACTCTTTGAAATAAATATTGTAACCAGGTGCTGCTTACTCTCCCATTATCTTTTTGTGCTGTAAGGATAAAGGTGCAGCGCTGTTTGAACCCAACGCTGTATGCAGACGCAACTTACAGTACTATACTTGCAGCTTCTCGCAAGCATGCAGATATTCCCCCTAGGTTTCTGCATCTTCTTTTTCACTTCATAAATTCAGAATTCCCAGCTCGTTTCTAAGCATAGAAAAATTCGATTCACCCAATGGTTTAGTGAATATATCTGCAAGCTGGAGATCCGTATGAACTTTCTCGAGCATGAAATCTTTCTTTTCCACGTGATCTCTAATAAAGTGATGTCGTATATCAATATGCTTTGTTCTTGAGTGAAATACGGGATTAAGGGTAATTGCAATTGCACTCATGTTATCATAGAGAATTGGAGTCTCCTTTTCTTCAATCCCATAATCTCTTAGTTGCTGCTGTATCCAGAGAATTTGTGCACAACAACTTCCTACTGCAACATATTCTGCTTCTGCTGTAGATGTTGCAATTGATGTTTGTTTCCTGCAGAACCATGAAACAAGTTTATTTCCCAGAAATTGACAAGTCCCACTGGTGCTCTTTCTATCAATCTTGCAGCCTGCATAATCTGAGTCAGAATATCCTTTGAGCTTGAATCCTCCTTCCTTGGGATACCATAGGCCTACTTCATGAGTTCCTTTCAGATACTTGATTATCCTTTTGACAGTTGAAAGGTGTGACTCCTTTGGTGCTGCTTGGAATCTTGCACAGACTCCAACTGCAAACATGATGTCTGGCCTGCTTGTTGTAAGATACAACAAAGATCCTATGAGTCATCTGTACTTCGTGATATCTATATCTTTACCATCTTCATCTTTGTCAAGGCTTATGGATGTAGACATAGGAACAGATGTTGCAGTCCCATTCTCCATGCCAAACTTCTTGATAAGTTTCTTTATGTATTTGACCTGGCTGATGAAGGTTCCTACACCAGCTGCTTTACTTGCAGCCCTAGAAAGAAACTTAATTCTCCCATCATACTCATCTCAAATTTTGATTGCATCAGAATTGGAAACTTCTCACATAACTCTTTGTTGGAGGATCCGAAGATGATATCATCCACATATATCTGTACAAGAAGTATACTATCTCCATCCTGTATCCTGAACAGAGTTTTGTCCACTGTTCCTTTCTTGAAGCCATTTTCCAGTAAATAGATAGATAAGGTGTCATACCAAGCTCTTGGTGCTTGCTTGAGTCCATATAAGACTTTTTGTAACCTGAACACTTTCTCTTCTACTTGATCTTCAAAACCTGGAGGTTGTTCTACATACACTTTCTCTGTAAGAATACCATTAAGGAATGCACTCTTCACATCCATTTGATATACATTGAAATTCATGTGAGCTGCATATGCCAGAAAAATCCTTATGGCTTACAGCCTTGCTACTGGAGTAAAAGTCTCATCAAAATCAATTCCTTCTTCCTGACAATATCCTTTAGCAACTAATCTTGCTTTGTTCCTCACAACACGTCCAGATTCATCTAACTTGTTCTTGAAGACCCATTTTGTTCCAATAACTCTTTGATGAGTTGGTCTTGCAACTATTTGCCAAACTTGATTTCTTTCTAATCCATTTAGCTCTTCTTGCATGGCTTGTACCCAGTTGCTATCTTGTAGGGCTTCTTCAACATTTTGGGCCTCTGTTTGAGATATGAAACATGCAAACATTGCTTCATGAGAGATGAACCTTCTTGTCCTCACTCCTGTGGATGGATCTCCAATAATAAGATCCCTAGGATGATTTCTCAGCCATGTCCTGTCAGGCTCAAAAACTTGTACAGGTCTGGGTTGCTCCTCATGTTGCTGTAAGATTGGATGTTTTGCTACTGTAAGATTATCTGCTACATCCAGAGGTGCAACTTCTTCTTCTTTGTCTTCATCTGTATGCAGAACTCCTTTAACATATGGAACATCACTTTCTTTCCTTGGAACTGTATCCTCAGCAGGTTCTTCTAGTTTCTTTGTGTCACAGTGTGGTTCATCAAACACCACATAGATTGACTCATCAACCACTAAGGTTCTCTTGTTAAAGATTCTGAAGGCTCTACTTACAGTAGAGTATCCTAAGAGTACTCATTCGTCTGATTTTGCATCAAAGGTTTTTAGATGCTCATTTCCATTGTTGAGGATATAACACCTGCATCCAAAGATATGTAGATGTGAGACATTCGGTGTATATCCATTCCAGACTTCATAAGGGATTTTATCTAGATCCTTGTTGATTAGGCATCTGTTTTGTGTATAGCATGCAGTGTTGGTTGCTTCAGCCCAAAATCTCTTGGGTATCTCTGCCTCTGCTATCATTGTCCTTGCTGCTTTCTTGAGGGTTCTATTCCCCCTTTCAGCTACACCATTCTGTTGAGGTGTTCTTGCAGCAGAGTATTCATAACGAATACCATTGTTAGAACAGAATTTCTCAATGAATTTGTTTGTGAACTCAGTTCCTCTGTCTGATCTGATCTTCATAATGTTCAAACTCTTTTCATTTTGAATTTTCTTTATGAGGTCAGATAGCTTGCTTTGTGTTTCTGATTTCTTAGCAAGGAATATGGTCCATATGTATCTGGAATAGTCATCTACTACCACAAGTGAGTACTTCTTCCCACTTATGCTTACTGGTTCTACTGGTCCAAAGAGGTCCATATGTAGAAGGTCTAGAATCCTGTGAGATGACTTCTGCAACTTGTCCTTGAATGAGTTTTTCACTTGCTTTCCCTTCTGACAAGCTCCACATACATTTTCCTTTTTATATACCACATCCGACAATCCTCTTACAAGACCTTTTCTTGCTAGCTTGTTGATCGTCTTGAAGTTCAAGTGGCTTAATCTCTTGTGCCATAGCCAGCTCAGCTCTGATGAACTTTTCGCAATGAAGCATGTTAGATGAATAGAAGAGTTCCAGTCTGCAAGATATATGTTTCCTCTTCTTGTTCCTGTAAGCTTGACTTCATTTGATGTACTATCCTTGATTAAACACTTGTTGAGGTTGAATTCCACTGAGTATCATTTGTCACAAAATTGACTAATGCTTAGAAGATTGTATCTGAGGCCTTTCACATATGATACATCTTTGATCTTTACATTTTCTTTGACTAGACATCCACTTCCTTTTGTGCTTTCTTTGGAATCATCTCCAAAGATGACCTTTGGTCCTTTGCATTCTTGGAAGTCTCTCAGAACTTCTTTACTGTCTGTCATGTGCCTTGAGCAGCCACTGTCTATGTACCGTACATCGCTGCTGCAATCTGGCACTGAAACCTCTTCTTCATCACTGTCCTCACAGTTGTTTGCCATCAGGCATATCAGCGCTTCTTCATCAGAAGATAAGGTTTCAGTATCGCTGTCAGAGGATTCTGCAGCCTTCAGTATCTCCTTTGAGACTGCTGTATCCTTGGCCTTCTCCATCTCTCCAATGAGAGCTCGAAGCTTGTGCCTATCCTCTCTTTTCTTTTCTCTTTTTTGATCTCTCTTTCCTTCTGGGTATTTGTGCACCGTTGGATGTGGACAACTTCTGGCATAATGTCCAGGCTTCCTGCAGTTATAGCACAAATCAAGACAATCATATTTGAGTGAGAAGAGGGGGATACCTGGGGAGGTGGATGACTTCTTCTGAAGTCATCCCTCTTATTGAGATTGGTGTTGTTGTTGTTGTTGCTCTTCATGAATCTTCTAAATTTCTTTAGAAGAAGAGTCATGTCCTCTTCAGCGTCTTCTGCTGCAACCTCTGATTGCTTGCTGCAACTTGTGGTTGCTATATCTTTAGGTCCTCTGGCAATTAGTGTTGTAACTTTGGAGCTCGATTCTTCTGTCTCCTTTCTCCGTCAGTTGATATCGTATTCGAATGCTTTGAGGTTGGAGAATAGATCAAATATACTCATGGATTTCAAATCCATGGACACTCTCATGGCAGTGGTCTTGATATCCCACTCAGCGGGCAGGGCTCTAAGCAATTTCATGTTCTTCTCCTTCTGAGTGTAGTGCTTGCCCAGAGCTTCTAGTTCATTCACAATAAATGTGAATCTTAAATCTAGTTGCTCAAAAGTCTCTTCATTCTTCATCTCGAAGAGCTCAAATAGTTGGGTGGCGTTGGAGATCTTATTATCTTTAGTGAGCTCTGTCCCCTCATATATTTGTTCCAACTTTTTCGAAATTTCCTTGGACGTTCTACAAGTTTTGACTTTGCTGAATGTGCCTTTATCCAAGGTGATGAATAGAGCATTCTTGGTCACGTTGTCTAAGTTGGCTCTCTTCCTGTCTTCATTGTTCCATTCTTGTCTTGGTTTGACCAGGAAGTTGGGTGGTGGCTGTGCTCCTTCTTCCATCTCTCTACCGAGCATGGGGTTCACCTTCATAGGGATAATCGATCCTTCGGTGATGACCGCCCACATCTCATTATTCATTGCTGAAAGATGTGCCTGTATTCTTATCTTTCAATTGTCATATTCCTCTATGGAAAACATGGGTAACTTATGATTAGAGGAATCCATGATATGCTGAAAAGAATGAGCTTTTCAGGATGCAGAGAAAAACAAGGAGACAAATGTGGATCTGGGTAGGTGACCAGACAAGTTGGCTTTTAACCCAACTCGCTCTGATATCACTTGTTGGGTCCCAAGTAGTGTCCGAGGTTCAGAGGGGGGTGAATGAACCTTGGTCGATTTTGAAAATCTTATTAAAAACTAACTGTTCTGCAAGTTACTTGAACTTGCAGTGCCAGTCAGTTACTGCTTACAGTACTAGGATGTAGTGCTGCACGCTGTAACTTGAGTTTTATACGCAGCAGAAAATAAACGGTTTTAAGACACAAGGCTGGTTTTCTCAAATATGATCATTTTCAAAACGTTTTATGCTTATGACAGAGATAGATATGAAAGATAAAGTGTAGATAAGAAAGCAATAAAACACTTATGGCTTATAGTGATTCGAAGATGGTGTAAGCCTTCTACGTCCACTCTACTGCTACCTCGAGCAGGAACTTTGTTAAACAAGATTGGTTTACAGGATACTCCTAACAATCTATCAACTTACAAAGCTAAATGCCTACTAGAGTCCAGCGTATACACAACAACTGCAAACTCTAAAGGCCAACCCACACAGTTCCACACTCCCACACAGGGAAACTGCCTAACACTTAGACAACTATACAAACAGCAAGGATCTCTCCTATCAACTGTTCGACACCTAAAACAACCTACGCACACAGCAACAAGGTTAAGAAGTATATAGATTTGTTCTTCAACTGGTGCGATGAAGTGAGCTTCTGAATCCTTCAAAGGATCTTTCAGCTTTGAACTTGCTCCACTTCACAGAGGTTGAGTGACTGAAACTGAACGTGTAGCTTGAATGCTTGAGAGCTTTTGTGCAAATGATTTCGGTTCAGATCTTGTAGTTTCAGTTGTCAGCTTCAGGGTTGCTCATCCTCTATTTATACTTGTAGAGAAGATATCCGTTGAAGGAGATATCTCCCATTTTGAATTTTTAGAGTAGCTGATCAAAGGCATGGCTCGCATTTAATGCGACTTGACTTTTCTTTCTGGAGCATTTAATGCGATGGTTGCGGCTCGTAGCTTTCTGCAGGTGCGTCAGTCCACGTGGCGTCTTGGCATTGGCTCCATATCTGCAACTTTGATCTTCTCTCGAACGACTCTATTTATTCTTGCTTGGATCTTCGTTCCTCGTACTGCATTTACCTTTCCTCGGATTGCAGGATACTTATTCTATTTTTCATTGGTGTTGTTGAGTGTTTGAGTAGTAAGCTTCGCGCTGTATCCTAGGTCTGCTTGCAGTTGTTTGTACTTTATAGTGCTACTGTAATTTGGACCTTCTTGCAGTATCTTCGTATAGTACTGCTGTATCTTTTCTTGCAGTATTCCTGTAACTTTTTCTTGCAGCGATGCTGCATGCCGTTATTTCATACTTTACTGCAATGCTGTAACTGCCTTCTTGCAGTGTTGTTGTATCTGCTTTCTTGCAGCAGTGCCATTCTGAAATCTTCAATACAACATTGTATGCATGTGTACCTCCATCTTTCAGCTTCCATAACAAGACTCAATCCTAGTCTATGTTTTCACTTAAACATTATGAAAAATGGGGTACTCAAACTTCCTATTACATCCTTGGTTTGTCTCATCAAAATCTAAACATTGAAATCCCAACATTAAAGACGTAAGGATTATTTTACAAGATATTTAAACTCTTAGGATTTACTGATATATAAAACCTTGATGACTTTAGATTCCCCTTTAACCCAATAAACCCTTTTCTGGCTAAAATGGCTAAAATGGGTGAATATTAGGAATTTATAATCATCTTAGTCTTAAAGTTCAAACCTGAGTGTCTTAACATTTCATTAATTTTCATGTTTTCATATTCAATTTTATACAGACATGTTCAAAACCAGTAGCTATGATCTAGCACATATAGATCTAGCCTACCATTGTAGGTCTTATAAGATAAGATAAAATAAAATAAAAGAACAGAAATTTAAAAACTTACAAGCTTTGGAGATCACCAAGAACAAATATATTAAACACAAAGAGGTTTTTACAAGGGTTGAGAGTGTGGAGAGAGAAGAGAGAGACGAGTACTTTACTCAAGCATGCCTTCTTACAATGAAAATCAAAGCCTATAAATGGAGAAAACTAAAACTATTACAAAATGCTTTATAAAAGCAAACAATATAAGATACTTTAAAAAATTGGACTTATTGTCCACTATCTATTACAAGTGGGAAAATAATTGAGCTCTTTTTCACAGATGTCAAAAAGCTATGTCCCATCTTGTCTGTCACTTCTTTAAAAGATGCTTTTCTTATTTGTCCTGTTTAGGTAGCAAGAAAGGAGCTTTGAGCTTCAAAATGCTTCAAAGTTTCTCGAAGCTTGAACAATTCTATCAATCTTGTATTATTTGTCTTGATCTGAAATCTGGATCATCAATTATCAGTTCTTTACTTCTTTCATCATTTTTCGAATAATTTTGATTTTCATTTTAATTGAGAAAATCCTATTGTTGCATCCATTTCCATCTTCTATAATCGGATTATAGTATGGTCTCCATAAATAAGATGGATAATTTTCTTGTATCCAATAAAAAACCATGATCAGTCTTGGAATTTCTCTATTAGAGATTTCTTTAATATATCAAAGGACATACTAAGATCTGGATTATCTTCATCTGGATCTTGAGCTTCTTGGTCTGAGAAAATATTCTCTGTATCTTCTCTGTTGCTGGAACCAGATAACATACAAGTATCAGATTTTGAACCTGAATTTTCAAGATTTCTAAATAGATCACTCTTCATTTCTTCAATGTATAATTCAATCATTTTCTTTTTTGAAAATGTCCCAGAGTATTTTTGAGAAATCCTTTTGAAAGGACTGAGAGAATCATTTTCTTCTTCATTTTTATTTTGTTTATGTAGCTTATAAAGCTTAATCTTTTCATTAAGATCATCAATGGTAGATTGAGAATATAATTCTCATGTACTTGGAGCAATTCTTGTTATCTTGTCCTACATCTTGGTATAACCAATCCTCCAAAGACAAGGAGTACGATTTTCGGTATAACCAAATTCAGGTGTTCATTTCCATATCCATGGAATGCTTGATTCTATAAAGAATTGACAAGGGGTTTGTCCCTTAATGAAACAGAGGGTGAAACCAATGTCCATTCTTCCATAAGATTTTTTAAATTTTCTAGTAGAATATCTACCCTTGTACCAAATATTTTCCACCAATCATAAAATCAGTTATTAACTGGATGTTGAGAACAATTTCCACATATCTTGAAAGCCAAGTATGTTTGCGTTTCTTATTTTCAAAGAAAAGAGTTTTATAAAAACTTTCAACATAATATCAATAATTAAATTGAAATTATGTCTTTGAGTAGGATGAAGAGCTTCCTTTTCATTGAGTGAAGATATTCCCCATTCTTCAAGAGATAATCTTCTTGATAGTGAATTTTGAGTAAGCATACTCATTCTGCTGGGTATTTCCAGAAGTAAAGTGTTCAATATCAACACTTTCTAGTGCTATAAACACTTGTTCATAAAACCCTCTTGGTTTGTAGGATCCATTTGGTACTTGGAATATATCTATCCATAATGGTCCATGGGCTATCTTTCCATTGGATGTCTCATTCTTCTATCAGAAGAATTAAATCTCTATGATCATTTTTCTTAAAGAGTATATTACTCTTTTCTTCTGTTGCAATATTAGCATAAGAAGCTTGGGAAAAATTTGGAATATCATCATTTTCTTGTATTTTCTTTTGAAGAAAATTTTGGAATTCTCCATATAATAGATGATCTTTATCAGGAATATTTCCTGAGGATATTCCAGAAATATTCTGGGCAATCAACTTTTGTTTATCCTGTTGGGCAATGATGTGTGGGGTTCTTCCCTTTCCTCTTTCCTTATTAAGGAAATAGGGTCCTCTGCCTGTCTGACTCATATCTGTGGTCATGAAAGAAATTCTCTTGTTAAATAATCAGGTAAATTATTTTCTTTTCTTATTTATAAACAATTTCAAAATTAAAAGGGGCTAAATAAGCCCGCCATCTAGCAAATATTTGTTTAGAAATGTCATGCTTAAAATCTTATTTTAAAAATTCCTTTTCCAGCTTGGCAATCCGTTTTTATAATAAATTTTTGATTATATAAATCATCTTGAAATTTTATAACACATTTGACTATAGCAAGAATCTCTTTAGCTACAGTTGCATAATTTTTCTGTGCAGGATTCCATTTTCCTGAATAAAATCTAATAAGAATTTCTTATGTATCTTTTAGATTTATTTGTTTTAAAATACCTCCAAATCCTATATCTGAAACATCTGTTTCAATAATTTTTTCCCATTGTGGATTTGCAAGCATAAGACAAGGAATATTCTTAACTTTTTCTTTTATAATCCTAACAGTCTTGATATGTTCATCAGTCTAAGGAGAATGATTCTTTTTAAGTCTATCATATAAAATAACAGATAATTTTGAAATATTTTCAACAAAAAGAGGAAACATAATTTAGACTTCCAAGAAATCTTTATAATTGAGTTTTATCAGTAATTATATTTGAAAATTTATTTCCAAATTCCATACTTTTTTGTATGGGAATAATTTTTCCATTATTGATATTATGTCCTAAGAATCTGACATTTGTTTTGAATAAATTCATTTTTGGTTTTGATATAACAAGACCATTTTGAATAATTAATTTTCTAAATATCTCTAAATGTTTGAAATGAGTTTCAATATTTTTAGAGAATACAAGAATATCATCAATATAAACAATTATAAAATTATTGTAAGGGATAAATATATTACTCATGATTTGTTGAAATTTTGATGGAGCATTTTTTAACCCAAAGGGCAAAACTGTCCATTCATAATGTCCTATTAGAACATTAAAAGTTGTTTTATATCTATCAGATTTTTCTAGTTGAATCTGCCAATATCCTGATTTTAAATCAAATTTTGAAAAAATCAAAGCTCCGAAAAGCCTATCTATAAGATCTTTTTTATTAGGAATAAGATGTCTAATCCATTTTAAAACCTTATTAAGAGGTTTATAATTTATGACGAGTCTAGTTGTGTGCTGTCGCCGGCACCCAAAAATAAAATATTCACCATAACTAACCCTCTAATGTAGCAGGATAAGTAAGAGGTCTAACACATAATCATTAATTCTTATGAATCCCTTCAAGCTAAAGAATACTGTTAAAAACAGTATGACAGAGGAGTATGATATTCCTCAGAATTTAGACATTTTAAATAAATGGACTATTCCTAAAGTAGAACCTAAAACAATCTACCATATAGTAACTTTTGAAAGAATGAGATTTAAACAGTTGGTTAAAACTACTGAATCCTCGGTTCCACTTGATAATCAAGAAATAATTTTAAATTTACTTGATAGAAAAGATATATTACCTTTTATAAAGACACAAATATATACATATAGGATTCGTACAAATTGCATTCAGACTTTTAACTTTAAAAGGTTTACCAGAAAGCTTTATAGCAGCTTTAAGAGATGGAAGAAATAAAGCATGGAATAAATCCGTTATGGGAATAATTTCCATAATTCAATCTAGTCTTGCACATGGACCAATATATTTTGATGTTTATCCTGATCTATGTTTATCTCTTAAATAATAATATATTAAGTGCTTTAACATTAAATATTAAAACTCATGGATATGATTATATTCCAGGTTCTGAAATAATATGTATCTGTTATAGAATATATTACAAACCTTTGTATACTATGAATCCAAGATGTAGACTTTTGGATAAAATGATAAATGAAACAATTCTTATTGAAATAAATTTCAATAGATCTAATATCACCACTAGAACATCTATTAAATGGGAAGAAATAAACTTTCCAAAAGAATGGATTATAGAACAGACGGTTTATAAAGAACCTCTAATAAATAATGATTTAAGGAATATAATCCAAACAGAAGAAAGAACTGTTCAAATACAATTTACTAATGAGCAAAGAAAATTATTACCCTCATTCTCTATATCTAGAACTAATTCTATGTTTAAAACAAGATCAACAGATTCTTATATTTCACCTCTAGATTATTGAGTTGATTTACCACAAACCGCTAGAACATCTACTTCTCAAATAAGAGAAGAATTAGAATTAGAAAGAAATAAAAGAAATCCAAATGAAGAAGTCTTTATAGACAGAAATAATATTGTTAGAGATTTTAACTATGGAAATATCCATAAAGAAAGTGACACTATGTCTGATGCCCCATTTAGTCTTTAATGATTAATATCAAAGAAATTTATTTTTCAAAAGGATCGCCTGCTAGACAGGTAATTCAAAAAGAATTTAAAAATCCAGATTGGATACTTTTTAGAAAATACTTTTTTGACAATTTCTCTGAAAATCTTGAACAAATTCAAGAAGAATTTTATAAATGTTGTAAAAAAAAGAATATGATAATGTTTTTTATTCCTTGGTTCATAAAAACATATGTTATAGACCATATTTCGATTTTAGAAAGAACATATAGATTAACAACAAGGCAAAAACAAAAATCTTTGTATCCCCCTAGTACTTCATTTCAAATAGAGAAAAATAATAAAGTAATGGATTTTACAGCTTTTTCAAAATTAATTAAAAATGATACTTTACAAGTTACAATAAAACATATAAATATTTTAATGGAAAAACAAAATTATACTAATTTATATCTTAACATTATGGGAGAAGAATTAATTTCTTTACATAACAAAGTAGAAACAATAATTTCTACTATTAAACAAATAAAACCAGATGTTCATATAGAAGTTAAGAAAGAAACAAATATAGTTTCAATTGTAGCTTCATCTATACAACCAACCCCAGAAATAAAAAATTTTAAATTAAAATCATCTAAAAATAATTTAGAAGAATTAATTACAGAATTAACTGAAAAATTCAAGGGTCAAAGTAATGAAGCCGAACCCTCTGAACCTTCTAAAGATATTATAATTAAAATGAAATGAGCTGATAGACCTACTCAACAAAAATATTACTATAGTAGACCAACTCCTATGGATGTTCTTCATGAAAAACAAAACTTTTTCTTTGAAAGAAGTTATAATGGGAAAAGTATATACGAATGGAATTTAGATGGATGTGCTGATAAACATATCTATAATTTAGCTCATAAAATGCTTATGTCTAAGCACTGTCTGTCAGTACAATAGCAGGAAATACTGATAGTAATATTGCTAAAACGATTATAGGAGGTTTTACTGGACAACTTAAAGGTTGGTGGGATAATTATTTATCTCAAATATAGAAAAATGGAATTTTAAATTCTATAAAAATTGAAAATAATATTCCAACAGAAAATGTTGTTTATACTTTAATTATGACAATAATTGAACATTTTACTGGAAAATTCACAGATAATAGTGAAGATATTTGCACCCTTCTTAGTAATCTAAGATGTAGAACACTAACGGATTTTCGTTGGTATAAAGAAACTTTTCTTTCTAGAGTCTTTGAACTCCATGACTGTAATGCTAATCATTGGAAGACTAAATTTATTGATGGTCTACTAGGTCTTTTTGCTGAAAGAATTAAAATTATTCTTAGAAAAGACAATCTCAATATTCCCTATGATACTTATACATATGAAAATTTAATTAGTAGATGTGTCCAAGAAGGATTAGCCCTCTGTAATGAATTAAAGCTTGATAAGCAAATCAAACAATAAAGTCTTATTGAAAGAAAACAATTAGGATATTTCTGTGACCAATTTGGTATTGATACACCTGATAAAGGTAAAGATAAAAAGTATTCTAAAAATAGAAAACATCCTAGAGATTCTAGAGATAAAAATGAAAAATATTATAAAAAAGACGTCATTATTCTGAAGAACATAAAGAGAAAAAGAAAAGACGAAAAGAAACCTTTAATATTAATAAAGGAAAAACATTCAGAGGGGGGTGAATGAACCTTGGTCGATTTTGAAAATCTTATTAAAACTTACTGTTCTGCAAGTTACTTAAACTTGCAGTGCCAGTCAGTTACTGCTTACAACACTAGGATGCAGTGCTGCACGCTGTAACTTGAGTTTTATACGCAACGGAAAATAAACGGTTTTAAGACACAAGATTGGTTTTCTCAAATATGATCCTTTTCAAAACATTTTATGCTTATGACAGAGATAGATATGAAAGATAAAACGCAGATAAGAAAGCAATAAAATACTTATGGCTTATAGTGGTTCGAAGGTGGTGTAAGCCTTCTACGTCCACTCTACTGCTACCTCGAGCAGGAACTTTGTTAAGCAAGATTGGTTTACAGGACACCCTAACAATCTATCAAATTACAAAGCTAAACGCCTACTAGAGTCCAGCGTACACACAACAACTGCAAACTCTAAAGGCCAACCCACACAGGGTTCCACACTCCCACACAGGGAAGCTGCCTAACACTTAGACAACTATACAAACAACAATGATCTCTCTTATCAACTGTTCGACACCTAAAACAACCTACGCACACAGCTACAAGGTTAAAAAGAAAATAAATCTTTAACTGGTGAGGAGCAGTCTTGATATCTGAAAGCTCATTTGTTGTTGTAGACTGCTTCTAAAAGGTTGAGTGACTGAACATGTGAAAGCTTAAAAAACTTTGGATGATGTGTGAGTTTCCTCTCGACTTTGTCCAGTAATTTTTTCAATCAGCCACACCTTTTATTTATAAATCTTGAGAGTTTTTATCCATTGGGAAGTATCCGTTGAAGAGAGATACTTCTCCTTCTTTGAAATCAAGCTCTGATCTCCAAGATCTTCTTCGTGGTCGCATTAAATACATCTGAGCTTCTTGATCAAAGGCATGGTTTGCATTTAATGCGACTTGACTTTTCTCTCTGGAGCATTTAATGCGGTGATTGTGGCTCGCAGCTTTCTGCAACGCGTCAGTCCACGTGGCGTCTTGGCATTGGCTCCGTGTCTGCAACTTTGGTCTTCTCTCGAACGACTCTATTTAATCTTGCTTGGATCTTCATTCCTCGTACTGCATTTATCCTTCCTCGGATTGTAGGATACTTCTTCAGTTGATTGTTTGTCATTGGCACTGTATCCTAGGTCTGCTTGCAGCTGTTAGTTCTTTACAGCGCTGCTGTAACTTGGACCTTCTTGCAGTATCTTCATACAATACTGTTGTATCCTTTCTTGCAATACTCCTGTATCTTTTTCTTGCAGCGATGCTGCATGCCGTTCTTACTTACTCTGCTGCAATGTTGTAACTGCCTTCTTGCAGTGTTGCTGTATATGCTTTCTTGCAGCAGCTTCTTACAGACTCAGCTTCCTCAGTAACCTCTGCTGCTGTAACCTGGATAGGTTCTTGTGAGCATGCAGCAGCAACAGTATCAACCTCCTCATGAAGTGTCTCTAGCTGTTTAACGGTTACCTCAGCTTCTCCTCCAATATCCTCTAAGGGTACTGTCTCAACAGTCGCCCCTTCAGAGGTCTTCTTATCCTCAGAGAGTGTTGTCTGAACAACAACCTCGCCTGAGGTCTTCAGTAAGGACCCCGTCTCTTCGGCCGGTCTTGTAACCTCGACAACCTCTACTGCAAGCATGGGTTCTTGCAGCTCTTATCGGTTTCTTGCAACAGCTACTTACTTTCTGAATTCTCCTTTTAGAACAGCTTTCTCACAACCTGCTGATTGCTTCTTTCAGTATCCTAACTCCTTTCTACTAAGGATACTTCTTCTAGCTTGCTGTTCCTTACAGCATGCTGACCCTTAGAAGTGTTCTTACTTCTTCTAAGGTTGGTTTTCCTTGTATCTTGGAAAAGCATTACATGATCTTTCCTTGATCATGTGATGTGGAAACTAGGTATCAATACCTTAAGCAAACTGTTCTTTTCTTATTGTGTTATTGTGTTTTGTCTTATCAAGATAACAACTGAAATATCCCAACAATATCAAACAAGCTTTATTACAAATTATGATAGAATCTGATTTAGAAAATTCTAATAATAAATCAAAAGAAGAATCATCTTATTATTCTGAAGAAATAAGATATCTAGATAATGAATATCTTACTTCGGAAAATGAAGAATGTGATGCTTGTATACAAGGACAACCTTGTATAAATCATATCAGTAATAATGATGAAAAAAGAGATGTGTTTTATAAACTTTTATCTCAATTTTAGGATTTAAATATTAATGTCTTAGATAATAATTCTTTTATAGAATTACTTAAGAATATTAAAGATCTTGATTTAAGATCAAAAATTCATAACAGACAACGTTTATATAATAGTTTATATCTATATTTGTTGTAAACATATCATTTTATTTTGAATTTAAGTTCAATATATGTATTAATATTAGTTATAATACTCTATAAACGACTAGATATATTTTTCAATTTTTTTACAAAGTTTTCATATTTTAAAAAAAAATGTCCGATATTTCCATCAAAATCGATATATCCATCGATATTTTCGTAAAATCAAGGTACCGATATTTTTACTGATACCGATATTTTTATCCTTAGTTAGATTATAGCTACTGGTTTTGAACATGTTTGTATAAAATTGATTATGAAAACATGTTGGGATATTTCAGTAGTTATATCGATGAGACAAAATTAGTTTGCTAAAGACAAACAGGTTGCTTAAGTTGTCAGCAACTAAGTTTCATACTAACTAATATAATCTTAAGATAAAAGATTATGTTAGAAGTTATCCATGTAGCAAAGAAAACTTAATCTTAGAAGACAAATGACATCTTCTAAGAGTCAGCAAGCTGTAAGGAAACAATATGCTAAATGAAGAATCTGCATAAGAGCAGACAGGAAGCTGAAGGCAGAAAACTGCATTAAGAAGAAAAGGAAGCTGCACAGAAGGAAGAAGGAAGCTGCCAGCAGTGAACAGCAAGCAAAGTGCAGCAAACTATGAATAACAACAAGTTAGAAGCAGGATAGTGAAGACCATGAAGCATCAAAACCAACTGACGAAGTTACCGTTGCATGGACTTCAGCTCTGGACCCATACTGACTTGACAACTCAGCAGGAATGTCAGAAAAGTTCATATGCAAATATTGGGCGCATTAAATGCAAATGTCAGGAATCAACTCAGAAGCATTTAATGCGGCCACAGAGAAAAATCTTGAGATCTTTGCTTGAATTCAAAATGGTAAAACGTCTACCTTCAACGGATACTTCATTCAACGGATACATTCTCAAGATTTATAAATAGAAGGTGTGGTTGACTAAAGAAGATGCTGGACATGCTACACAGAGTCAAGAGAATATTCAGAGAAACCATGTTCAGCCACTCAACCTTCTAGGATAAGTCTACCTCAGCAATGGAGCTTTCATGTTCAAGACTGATCCATGTTCGCAACAGTTGAAGAGAACCTTTTTATCTTTTAACCATTTGTGCTATGTGCGCTAGGTTGTTTTAGGTGTACTTAGTTGAGAGGATAATATCCTTGCTAAGTTTGGTAGTCTAGAAATAGGCTACTTACCCTTTGTGGGATTGTACTCTGTGTGGGTTGTGGCCTTCGACTAGAGTTTGGGATTCTAGTAGGCGTAGCTTGTTAGGAAGAGGTTTGTAAAGCGAGACTTGTAATTCGAACTGACCTAACGAAGTTCCTCCTTTGGAAGAAGTAGAGTGGATGTAGAAGGCTTACACCACCTTCGAACTACTATAAACCATAAGTGTTTATTGCTTTCATTTACTTACTGCATTGTGCTTATCTTGCTATATCTTACTGACTGCATACCATAAGCATCCTGCATAAAAGAAGTTTATAAAAGAGCATACTTATAAAAGAAAACTGTTTTTCCAAAGAGAAACTCTATCGTGTTTTATTCGCTGCGTACTAAGAAAGCTGATCAGAAACCTGAATCAGCATACTGCCAGGTTTCTGATCAAGTCAGGTTGCTTCTTCTCCTAAGAAACAGGAACCTGCATCTAAGATTATTTTTAAAGTCGAAAAATCGATAGAGGTTCATTCACCCCCTCTGAACCTCTGACCACTTGGGACGTTTGAGACCAACAAAACATGAAAATTAATGAAATGTTAAAACACTCAGGTTTGAACTTTAAGACTAAGATGATTATAAATTCCTAATGTTCACCCTTTTTAGCCATTTTAGCCAGAAAGACGTTCAAGCGTTTGTTGGGTTGAAGGGGAATCTAAAGTCATCAAAGTTTTATATCTCAGTAAAATCCTAAGAGTTTAAATGTCCTGTAAAATAATCCTTACGCCTTTAATTTTCATGCATCTTAAAGATTGATTATCTTTTGGAATAAGTATATCGGCTGAAGTACTTTCCTTGTGCCAATACTGTTTTAAAAACAGTGGTTTGGAATGAGTAACAATGTCACTTACAAATTCCGAATCTAATCCACACACACATATATATAATGATATTATTTATGTATATATAACATTTATTGATAAAATAAAAGTTTCATATCATTTCGATGCATCCAGAATACAATTTACCCTTTGAAATTAAAGGGGACTTCTATATTTTACAACCAATTATGTTACAATTGGTCCACCATATGCAGTTTCTACCTAAAACTTTGTCCTCAAAAGCAGTGTTCTAAAAATCGGGCTAGACGGCCGCTTAGGCGGCCCCTAGCCGTACCGATTTTTGCCTGTTCGGTCACTTTAGGTGCTAGGCGGAACAATTCGGCCTTAGGCGGTCTAGGCGGAATAATTCGGCCCTAGACGGTCCTAGGCGCCAAATGCTTTTTTTTTTTCCTTTACATTTTTTACTTTTTTTTTTTTTCACTTTTTAGCAAAATGATGATATTATTAATGTATTATAGTCTTCTATCAAATTATTATTAATTAATTAAATATAGATAAAAATTTCACAAATTGAAAAATACAAATAAAAATAATTTTATAAATGAAATATGATGTTTTTACTTGTCCTCCTATATAAAACCAAAACAATATAATATAAGAGTTCTAAAAATATTTTGTAAGGATAAAAAATTAAGAAAAATAGGTAAAATAATAAAAAATCTATTTAATTTAGATATGCCGCCTAGGCGCTAGGCGCCAGTCAAACGCCCGACTAGCGCCTAGCGAATTTTAGAACACTGCTCAAAAGTCAAAACTCTGCATGGAAAGATTTTTATTAGTAGTTAAGACTTAAGAATCGTATGGCCTAGAATGATTTCCTCTCAAATAGTTCAAAAGAATTACAAATACTTAAGAATGATGTGTAATATGAAATTAAAAAAAGGATGCGACTATCCGCACCCCAGAAAATGCTAAACACACTCCATTCTAAGTGTTACTATTCACATCATCTGTGAACAGTAACCCTTGGAATGGGGTGTGTTTAGTAATTAGTGGGGTGCAGATAGCCGCACCCTTAAAAAAAAATGTAGTTCTTTTAAGTTTTAAGTAAAAAGATTGTTGGGTGTGCAAAAATTAGTTTACTATCCGATTTTCTGCATTTTCCCAATTAATTGGAGCTTCTAATTTTTTCTTTTTCACAGATGTAAACTTGAAGACGAAAGTAGTTTCATTTTTTAGAATAATAATCCATTTTGTAAAGAAAATTTTGATCAACTTGACAACTTGCTAATCAAGTTTCTACTGCATAGTCTGTTTCATTTCGTGTTTATTTGTTACAGCTAGTTATTAAAGTTTGCAGATACAAGTCGAAAACTTTGTAATAATTCAGGACTCTTATTATTATTATTATTATTATTATTTTGCTTTTAATGCTACTCTAGCCATTATTGGAATTGGATCATTAATTTCACTATTGTCCCGTCAAAGAGTAAGTTTCTTGTGAGATTGTCTCACGAAGTTTTAATGTAGGCAAAATTTTTTGTGCACGAGGTGCACGGATCTAAGATCAGTGCACCATAATTTGGTATCCAACCCAGCTGGCCCATCATATATATAAATTCAGGTCCAAACTTATATGATGCAGCCCACCACAATTTATTTTTTCTCTCTCTCACACACAGGCAGAAGTTTCACGCGTCTTCAGCGTCTTCTTCTCTCTCCTTCTTCAGCGTCTTCTTTTCTCTCAGAAAAAAAACTCAAGTTCTCATCTCTCTCCTTCTTAAGCGTCTTCTTCTCTCTCAGAAGAAAAACTCAAGTTCTCAAAATTTCAGTACAAACTCATTTTCTTCAACGTCTTCTTCAGCGTCTTCTTCTCTCTCACATTGCAAATTTCAGTAATCGTCTTCTTCTCTCCGCAAACTTAGTTCGAATTTGTAATCGTGTTCTTCTATCTGACATTCTCTGTTTTTTTTTTTCTGATTTTTTACAAATTTTGTCTCTGTTATTGAGTGCATAAATTAATATAACAGTTCTATATAATTTATATATAACAGTACTACTAACTTATACATAACAGTACCACTCAATAAACACAACCGTATCACTAAAATAACACAACAGTATTACATAAATTAATATAACAGTTCTATATAATTTATAGATAACAGTACTACTAACTTATACATAACAGTACCACTCAATAAACACAATCGTATGACTAAAATAACACAACAGTACTACATAAATTTATATAACAGTACTATATAATTTATAGATAACAGTACTACTAACTTATACATAACAGTATCACTCAATAAACACAATCGTATGACTAAAATAACACAACAGTACTACATAAATTTATATAACAGTACTATATAATTTATACATAACAATACTATTAACTTATACATAACAATACCACTCAATAAACACAACCGTATCACTAAAATAACACAACAGTATTACATAAATTAATATAACAGTTCTATATAATTTATAGATAACAGTACTACTAACTTATACATAACAGTACCACTCAATAAACACAACCGTATGACTAAAATAACACAACAGTACTACATAAATTTATATAACAGTACTATATAATTTATACATAACACTGTATCAATGGCGGAAATTTTTCCTTCGCGATTTTGTTAATCGATATCGCAGTTCTCCCAAATTTTTTTGAGATTCGTCCTTCAATCTTCAATTCAAACACTAAAACCTTCAATCAATGGGTATTTGAACACTGTATCAACTTTAAACCTTCATCAACCACTGTCTCATCTTCAAACCTTCATCAATGACGGAATTTTATTTTTTCAGAAACAATATTTATGTGTTTATGGTCGAAATTTGATCAATATTGGACGTTATGTCAATGGATCGAAATTAAATTAGAGTATTAGTCTGTTTTCATGGTAAAAGAAGAGCATACCATGAACAATGGTTGTCTTAGTTTTTCCCCCAAATCCGCGTGAGAAGACGATGAACAGTAAAATGATTTTTTTTTTAATTAATGGCGTGTGTTAACACGCGCCAGCTGTTTGGAGCGCGTCCTGTGATGCGTGTGTGGCCAGAACTGATCCGGATTGTTGTGCACGGATCCACTGATCCGTGCACAAGTTGCACAGCAGCATCTCTCTTTAATGTATTGTGCGAGACGGGTCAACCCACAACCCAATTATCCACCATCCAAACCTTACAATTCACATGTTGTTTGTAGGTAATGAGATTTCGTCTCACAAAAATTATCAGTCTCAAATAAGTTTTTGTGCCCATTCAAATTGCATCTACTTCACATTTAATCTCTTTTATTCGGGTCCCATCTGCCTTTCTTTCCAACTAAGCAAGCATCGTCGATATATCAAATAAAGAAAAAGAAAAAATATAATAGCAATAATCAAGAAAATATCAAGAAAATAGGAAACGAGGTGATAGGAATTTCTTCCATTGACTAAAATCTTCACCAGCTCCAAAGCGAATTCAATAGAAGTTCTCTATACTCTGCAATCCATAGAGGCTACAATTCTAAGAAATTCTTTCAACTCCAAGTTTCATTGTTACTATCTACTCCACTATTCCGATCAATCGCCACCGCTCCTACTACCAGTAATGGCATCGCCGTCGTCGACCACCACCACCAACATCATGTTGGCGATCTTCGAGAAAAAGACGAACTCTCTTGACCTCTATCGCCCGCTGCGCAACTTTATTGTGATCAATTATTCTGAGCGCGAGGCGCAGAATTTGGAGGACGATCTCGAGACTTTGAAGCAGCTCCGTACCGACGTCGAGCGCGGCGGAGCATCCGATTCGTTGTCAGCTCGCCGTGATATCCTGCAGAATTACTATAAAGCCCTTTGTGCGGTGGAGTCCAGGTTTCCGATTTCACCGGACAAGGATCATGTCAATACGGTGTCGTTCACTTGGTTTGACGCGTTTAAGAATAAGCAAAAAGCTTCTCAACAGAATATACATCTAGGTGCGTGCTTTTTTTGGTATCGATTGATTGAAGAGTTCATGTTCTGGTTGAGTTGTAAAACTTATCAATGCTATCCAATTGTTTTGGGGGAAAATATTCTTGTGCCCATGATCCATTCTCATAATTGCTATTATATTATTTGAGTGTGTGTGTGTGTTAATTTCTTAAGATTGCTATTTTCCATCTGCAAAATGATTCTAATCTTTAAAATAATTTGTGCAGAAAAAGCTGCGGTATTGTTTAATTTGGGGGCAGTGCACAGTCAAATAGGACTAAGTTTTGATCGATCTGCTGTGGAGGGAAGGAGGCAGGCGTCACATTCATTTATTGCAGCAGCTGGAGCATTTGCATTTCTGAGGGATAATGCGGCAATGAAAGCATCGATTGGGAGCTCAACCACGCTGGATGTATCTGTGGAGTGTGTGGGGATGCTGGAGAGGCTGATGTTAGCTCAAGCACAGGAATGCGTGTATGAGAACACCATAGCTAAGGGTAGCAGTGCTGGAGTCTGTGCGAAGATTTCAAGACAGGTGCTTCTACCAACTAAAAGATCTTGATGAACTTTAATTCAGTTTTCACTCAATTGGGCACATCAATCTTAAGTCTTTGGGGTCTGACGCATTGCATCTAACAAAAATTTCAATGGTCTTGATTGCAGGTTGGGCTGTTCTATGAGGAAGCTTTGGCAGCATTGATTGTTGCTCCTTTGAACCAGCACTTTGATAAGGCCTGGATTGCTCATGTTCAGCTAAAAGCAGCTTTGTTTTATGCAGAGGCTTGCTATAGATATAGTTTAGAGCTACATGATAAAGAAGAGATTGCTGAGGAAATTGCCCGCTTGAAAAGTGGGATTAATGCCCTTTCTGATGCAAAAAAGTCATCTCCAAGAGGGGCAGCCCAACAGCTCTTGGATGCAATAAATAAATTAGAAACTAATCTGAATCGTAACCTGGAGAGGGCCATGAAGGAGAATGACAGGGTGTACCTAATGAGGGTTCCCCCTGCTAGTTCATTGTCACCACTTCCCAGTTTTTCCATGGTTAAGCCTATGCCAATGAGTGAGGTGTTGGATGCTAGCAAAGAGAAGATGTTTGCAAGCCTTGTTCCTGACAATAGTGCAAAAGCTCTCTCTAGGTACACTGAAATGCTTGACGACATTATTAGGATCCAGGCTGAGAAATTGCAGCAGGGAAGTGAACTAGCTCGAGTGAGGCTGAAGGAGATGGAATTACCTGATTCAATTCTTTCTCTGGAAGGGAATTTCACTCTGCCAACAGCTTTAAAAGAAGATGTAGAGGCAGTACAGATATGTGGGGGCCCAGCTGGTTTGGAAGCTGAGCTTCAGCAACTGAAAGACTTAAGGAGGGTAAACCATGAGATGTTGGTACAGGTTGAGGAACAGTTGCAGAAGGAGGCGACAGAGGATTCACAGTTTAGAAACCAGTTTGGCACTAGGTGGACACGACCTCAATCCAATACGTTAACAAAGAATCTGCAGGACAGATTAAATAGGTTTGCTGCAAATTTGAAGCAAGCTGTGGAGAGCGATGCTCGAATTGAGAGATCTGTCAGAGAACATTCTGCACTTATGTCAATCCTTGATTGTCGTCCAGTAAGCCTTTGGATTTCATTTATATAATCTATCTACCTCCGCAATCGTTGATCTTTTGGAGTCAACTGTGTGAGTCTTGGGTTTTGTGTTTGTAATGTATTTGTTTCGATAGATCAGCGTATTCATTGAGAATTTTTCTTTGATCTGTGCTCATCTTGGATTGTCAGTTGTGGGTTAAAAGATATAAGTGGCATGCTTCTCATGCTATTAAAAAGAAATTTTTGGGCTACTTCCTTCAGCAATCTGAGAAGTCTTGGTATACTTGAGATTTATAGGATTTTTCTCCTACACCTAATAAGCAGTCTCATAATTTTGACTAGATTACTCATGGTTGGCTGTGCAGGCTATAGCTGAAGGATTTTAAGTTCTTGATTTTCAAATTTCTCCTAATTGAGAGCATCACTGTTATTTTACACTGCTCCCCAAGACACCAACATCTCCTATTTCTCTATGTTGACCCCAGGATATTTCCTGGCTTCATTCCTAATCAGGGGCTCTAGCAGGTCGGCTAACTCCTGCTTTTGTTTTTTGACTGCTAAGAGAATAAGAAAAGGAAGAAAATAAATTTGTCCATTTTTCGGGGTCTCAAAGGGGCGTCCCCTCTTGTTGAGACTCCAGAAACTCGTTGACCCATAGCATAGATGTAATATCCGAAATGAAACCATTTCATTGCCTTTACGTCGTAAAGAGAAGCATGTGCCTTCCACCTTGCCGACGCGAGAAATATTCCGAAATAAGCTATACTGACTGAAAAAATGGCATCGTTGAAAAATTCATACCAACCCACCGAATCTGAGTTATATCGCTGGATCTCGATTTTTCATATATAAATGTAATTAAAGTATCCCCTCGTACAGGATTCCCCCATAATGGCCATGAACGGTTGCTCCTGGAGTGGCCAAATAGGGCTTAGCTGATCGTATTACTACAGAGTCAACTTCAACAAGTATAACTTGACCTAAAATGTTATAATATGAGTATATGATATTCTAAAATCATACCAACAAAATAATATGAGGCCACGGTCTATTAACTTGTTCCTTGACTAATTACTTGATGAAAGCCTTCTATGTTAGTTTTCCAGTCTGTTTGTCTTTCTTGCTTTAAATAACTTCTAGCTTCATCCATGCTGTTTTGTATCTTATATTCATATCATAATCCTTATGTTTTTTCTTCATTGGCTTGTGATAGATTGAATCAGCCCTGCCAACTCTTTCTAGGCCAATAATGTCTCTTGATGCAAGTGAAGATGCTGTGGTTGGAGCTCTGAAGCTGTCCTTGGTAACTTATGTTGCTGAAGCTTTAATTCTAAATGATCTTTGTCTGTTCTGTATCATCAACCTAATTTTGTGTCTTGTCCTATTTTTCTGTTCTTATGGTCTTTTTAGTTGCAATATACATGCAATATGTTTCCTTGGTCCAACGGTATTGATCACAATGTCTAATTGTTTGTCCTTGAACATCAGTCACATTACTTTAATGAGGATATGTTTAATAGTTTCATCTTATATTTGCCATTATGAATGAAAATAAAACCAGTGTTAGGTAGTTTCCCTTAGTATTGTTGTTAATGGATGCCTCGCAATTAGTCCATTCTATTTGTTATTTTATTGATATATTTCTTAGCTCATGATATGTTCTCTACCTGATGTTTATGCTTTGATTCTTATCCGCATTAATTTTTTTCATTAGTTTTTATAATTATCAAATAACTTTGTATGAAAGATCAACTATCCGAAAGGCATATGGTAGAGATGCGAAGTTTGATTTATGTGCTGTACTGCTTTGTAAACAACTACTTCCATGTCTAGAAATCCATACAGGAGTCCAGTAAGGATGCTTGTATCTGCTTTAAAACTTTCCATTTCATTGAAAACCCCTGTTTTAACTCTTAAACAAAGTGTAAAAATATCTTGAACTTCCCAAAGAGCTATAATGTCATTTTATCATTGCATGAGACTTGGACATACCGGTTTCTGTTTCACATAGATAACTTTTAGCCCAATTTTGATACTATTATTGGTTGGAACATCTGGATTTCAATCAGCATGATACAGAAAATTTCTAATTTATTTGTTAATATGATTTATTTTATGATGATTTACTGCCGAGGAATGTCATTTCGTTCTTGTATATGTTACTGAAAATGATGATGGAACTAGATGGGTTGGTATGTATGCAGAGGCAATTGGAGACACTTGGTGCACAGAGAGCAGGCCTTGAAGACATGCTGAAAGAGATGAAGAGAAAGGTAAGATGGTTAAATCATTTTCTTGTGCAACATTCTTTGCCAGTTTAATTGCCCTGGGAGTTCTATTTAGTTCTTTATTAACAGCATAATAGATTTAAATTCAGCAATGCCTGTGTTTCTGACTTATATCATGTTCAACTACTTGAATATGTTACTATGAAAATGATTTGATTCATCTTATATATAATGCATTCCCTTGGGTGCTCAATTTTCCAGAAGGCGACCATTGAGTTATGGAATTTGGTCTCTCACTCCAAACTATTAAACCTTAAGTATGATCATAGATGGAGGATTCCTAGTTGGAAGTAGCTTAAATTTCAATATTCCATGGATAATGATTTAATCCTTTTTGTTGTAAATTATCACCATAATTTCGATGGAACTTCATTTTACGATTTAGGTATCATCATTCGCAGTTAATTTATAGGCATTTTCATCGAATACAAATTAAAATTGCTTTCTTTCAAATGACTTCAATCATGTAGAAATTGCTGATGCAGACCCACTTTTTCCAATATGTGAAAATCAAAATAAGTTAGGGCAGGTTAATCTATTTTTCGTAAGGTAATGAAATTGGGCATTAGATTGTCATGAGTCCCCCCGGCCCCCACACCCCCGCCCCCCAAAAAATTTTTATAACATTGAGGTGCCCTAAGTCTTCACCAGTGTTCAAAAAGGCCTTGGCAATAGGCTCAATCTACCGCCCCTTCTTTTTTCCAAATTAGCCCGTGCCTAGGTTCTTGGCTCCATTTTGCTGCCCATCTGGCACCTAGCCCTTTTAGAACATTAGTTTCACATTGACGTAACAAGATTTCTTGCAGATCAGTTCCGATTTATAGTTGAACTTCTGTGAAGTGACTATCTAAATCGTGTTGCATGACTTTATAATTCACATCTCATAAAACCTCTTATCTCTTCCCTCTTTTGTTCTGGAGTATTTTTGCATTCTGTTTGACTTCTTGTGCTAATTGTTTGTGGCACAGGATGATATACTGCCCAAGTTGATGACCTCTACTGGCTCTCACGAGGATCTTTTTAGAAAGGAGTTGTCGAAGTATGATAACATTTGTGAAGAAATTGCTAATAACCTCGAAGCACAAGAAGATCTATTAATGCGTATTCAGGTGTGTTAGTTTTTTGGCTGTGGTTGCATCTCTTTCTGTCCTACACACCTACATAGAAGTTGCATAAATTTTTGCATGTGTGTTCACTTGTGTGATGTACACAACATGTTACAAAGAGAGTGTTAGTTATAACTTGGACTTGGGATAGCATTAGTTTGGACTTTACTTAAGTAGTCGAGTTCTTGAGTAATGTTGTTGCTTAATCTCATTTTGCATTCATATTCAGATTTCAAACCATTGTTGACACTTTATAATGATGTATATAAAATCTGCAACATGTATCACAAGTTTTAGAAAATCAGAGCTTCTTGATTAACTGAATGGATTGTTTTCCGACTAAAAAGCAAATCAATATTTGAGAAATTGTTCAGATTTGAGAATGTGCAATATTTAGTGCTCTCTTGGTTTTTAAGCTACTGTGTGAAAGAAAGTTATTCCTCAATAAAGAGGTTATCAGAGCACTAGGTTTTCTGTGAGATTGTAACATATAACATTTACTGATTTGGGTTACTGTATAATTTGAATTTGTCTGGCATTGGAGTAGATCATGAGGATTGTTCTAGCATAATGGGCCTCGGCTTCATATTTGGCAAATTTTAATTGGACTAGGGTCTACTTGTTACTTCTTTAACATTAACTGTTAATTTGCTACTCTGCAATCGATCTCTTCTAGATTTTGATTCTTCAATAGTGGTCTTATCCCACCCTAGTCCCCCTCTCCTTTTCCTTTTTGCGAAATGATTTGCATTAGGGAAGAGATTAAAAGCTTTATGAACCATTAAAGATATTATTTATCTCAGTATAATCTTATGTCTTCTACAGGCCCAAAATGATGAGTTTGCTGCTATCTTTAACCTTGAAGATTATAAAGGTACAGTATCACATTCATAATGTTCTCAGATAATACTTGAAACATGGTATGCCTGCATATATTTTGCAGTTCATTTTACCGATAAATTCAATCAAAACTGTTCTTCGTGATATATGTTCTATGCAGAGAGTTAATTAGTATCTTGACTCTTGGTATGTGTGTGGTGATTTAAAAGATTAAACATGCAATCACCTTGGTCATGAACAAGAACTTTAATATGACTTAAGGGCTTATCACGCCGTAATTCTGCTCTACGTGCTTATTGCTTAATTTTATGATTTATTGTCATGCCATCTATTCTATCAAATACCTCTTAGATTTTCTTAGTGGCTTAGCTATTAAATGACACCCAGCAGTAATGTATTTATGTCTTCTGCAATCATTCTATTCCTTTCCAAACTAGTTTTTTTATTTCTGTTGCATTATTATTATTTTTCTTGCATCCTTGTCCTACAATATAGAGACAAGATCATAGATTATGAGCAGATTATGTATTTACCCTATGTGACACCTTTTTTGTTTGAAATTTTTACACCAGCTTTGATACTTTCAGTGTGTGAGTAATTTATCAAGCTTTGCTCTGTGTTGACAAATTTCTTGCTTTTGATCCTCAGCATCTCGTGAAAAGGGCTATAGACAGATTGAAGCTGCCATAGCTAAATTCCAAGAAATTAAGGAGAACATCAATGAAGGACTGAAATTTTACATTACTCTTCAGGTATGAAAATTCCGTTATAACTACAGGCTCCTTTATTGATCTAGTTGGGACTTACTTTTCTATGTTAATACTGTAAAGTTAAAGTTGTCGGATGAGACCAAGCAGCTACTGACCGTAAGAAGAATTGTGAATACAAAAAGGAATTATGATGTATTCAGGATGAAAGTTATACTTAGACATATGAAAGTAACAACTGGATTTTAACTATTCCAACTCCCTGAATGAGATATTTTCAGGTGCCTCTATACTCTGCCTTGTAGGTTTAAATATGTTAGCCTGGTGGAAAGATTGTGACAATGGGGACAGTGGTTTGCTTGCCATATGGTGTCAGACGGGTATAAGGTGGCTCTACTCAATCTTGTGACTCGCTTCACCAAGGGTATAAAGGACCCAAGATCTGTTTCAACCCGACTCAGTGTAGACCACACCCACCCTTATTAAGTCTGCCAGACCATTCATATATGTGGCCCGGCCCTACTACATAATTTCTTCTAATGCAAATACTTCAGATGTGTTGCAGATTTTGTGTCAATGCATATTAAACATTTTTTTTAATTAATTTTTATTATAGGAATTATATAAACAAACATATTAATATTATCAATCAAATTTAGATGCTATGAACCTAGAGATATGTATTTGCATTTTATTAAATGGGGCAGGTTTTATAAGACTTGTTACCCTCGCACTCAGATCCGTCTGTGTCTGAAAATTAAAACCAATTATCTGACCAAATCCTTTTAACTGACCATAAACGCACCAAATGACTCGGGTAGTCTGTGCAGACCCTTCACCATTTCTATCCTGTACTGTTTGAGATCGTGATGCCTCTTGAAGCCTGAAGGGAAAGCAATAGATTTTGACAAAAAAATTCATGTGAAGAGTTCCAGATGTTGCTAACTTAACTCATGCTGGTCTAGTCTGATTTGCATTATCTTCTTAGTAATTGTCTTAATATTTCTAAACAAGATCGATCAACAATGTTCTCTTAAGTTTCTGTCCCACATGGATGGCTAGATTTATCCCCATATTTTATTTTTTTGTGAAACAGGACGCTATCACAACTGTAAAGCAACAGTGCAGTGATTTTGTGATGACTAGAAACATCCAGTGCCGAGAGATGATTGATGATGTTCAGAGGCAAATATCTGGTCTTAGTTTCCAAGATGGCAAAAACACTGCCACATATTCTTTTCCGTCTTCTGGGCAGCCTCATCTGTCTCAAAGAGTGAATTCTCAACAGCATCAGGATCCAGGGAACATGCCTAACTCATCTCATCCCCAAGCCCCTGCTTACCAACCACCTCAGCAGCCAACAATGCCTGCATATTCTCAACCTCCTCCATATGGGAGCCAGCAACAACCACCGCCTCCCTATCATCCACCTGTTTCAAGTCCTTACCCACCTCCCCAACACCAACAGCCTCCAGTGAGCCATGAATATGGACAACCTGCGTATCCTGGTTGGCGGGGCCCATACTACAATGCACCTCCTCAGCAGCCTGGATCAATGCCCCGCCCTCCCTACACTGTTTCATCTCCATATCCACCTTCCCACCAGAGTGGCTACTACAGACAATGATAATTTTGCATATTATCTGCATATAAATTTTTCATTAGTCATTCACTTTTCATTGGTCTCGGTCCAATAGGTCTGGTGCAGTTAAATTTTAGACCTAGAGTTCAATTTGTTTGTGTAATGTAACTTGTGCAACCTGAGGCTCATGTTCTGCCATCAGTGTGTACACAGTGGTATTTTCTTCCATACCTTGGTGTTCCCGTGCTATACACTGATATAGCATTTGATGTTGTATTGTTGTTGCAATATGGATGTAAAAATGACTTTATATGAACTTTTTGTAGTGGGATTGTTCAGAGAAAATAGTTGTTGGGTGCTCTGAGATCAATTGGTGACTAATATTGCAAATCTACTGTGCCTACAGCTTTATCCCCTATAAGATAATAGTTTTGTGCTTTCTTCTGTGATTCATTAGTTGGCCTGAATGGTCCTCCATGTGTTGTCGGCTTATTGGTTAGCAAGAAAATTATATTGGAGATATTCTTTGTACATATCAGATGTTCTTGAGCTTTTGATTTTATGATATTTGTTTGAGTTGGATACTTATATCAGGTCACAGATTTTTGATAACTTCTTAACAGGACAGGAATTTAGACTACTGTGTTTACGATGCAGTTGATTTGATAGTTGCATCATGTGCTATATTCTTTAGATTTCAATTTCCAGTCCAAGTTTGATGGCAGTCTTCATTCTGAATACTGATGCATAAAAAGCTTTTGTGCATTTCTTCTGATACTTTTGCAAGCAGACGGTAAACAGTGTGAACTTTATTCTTCCTAACATCTGTGAAGCACAGATGGGTAGCATTACAAGGTGGAAACAGTGTAGAACAGATGGCTATTGCTATGGGATTTGGTTGTATAATATAAAGAAGATATTATGAATATCATTCAATTTTGCGCTTGAGGAGGATAAATATTATTGTTGATTTGTCATTTTCAGGGTCTAGGAAAAGTGGCAAAGCTGCAAGTTTCTTTGTGTACTGGTTGAATAGTTCATCCATGATTTCACTGCCAAAGTGGTTTATCAGCATTCCCTCAAGGGTTGCCCTGAGGTATGTGGCACGTGCTTTGGCGCTGCACAAGGTGCGTTTTCCTGGACTGTTGAGAGTTCCCATCCTTTCAATACTGAAACCGTGACTCCTCTCTATTATTGCCTTCAATTCTTGTGGGATGGTAAAATACAATGGAAAGTTGAATGTGTCCACCTTCTCTTCACTAAATATTCCCTGCAATAAAAGTAGAATTATGACTTTATAATGTAACTGCAATATATCAGTATGGATGGTGTAGTTTATTGAATTTAATCTTATTACTTATTTAATTGCTGAAGGTTGCTGCTTTATTAGGTTTCCACTTGTGGATAATGTGTTAAACGAAGATTTATGGTTTTTAGACAGAACCTTGGTGGGATTTGATATTTTAGAATCATTCTGATTACAAGAATCTGTTTTGAATCTTTTGATCATGCTTAAAAACAAATTCATTATAAAAATAGGTGAACAGTTGGTTGATGCCAAAATGAATGTTGGACTTTACCTTCTTTGCCATGTCTGTGAGGCAAGAACCTAGAAGATCCAGTTCCGATGGGGTACTGTAGGATGATTCAGAGTTCTTAAAATCAGGGACTGCAGGGACTAGAAGAGCCATTAGCCCTCCACTCACCAGCTCCTCGGCCCTAGCTTCTAAGAATGACTCAATATTTTTGGCATAATGATTTGAATACGCTTCAAAAACTTCTTTTTTGGCTCCTTTATAGTGAATTTTCCCTTTATTCCATGCTGGACTGTTATGGTCTCTCACTGCCTTGGGTATTTCAGAAAGCCAGTTAAGGGCACAAGATGAGTAAGCAAAATCAAGGGACTTCTTTGGCAAAAGACGACCATGAAAAGGACCAGGCACTCCTGACGCATGATAATTTCTTTGGGGTGAAAGTGAATGGAAAAGGGTGTTGAAATCATTCATGACTTGATCATTAAAGAAAACATGAAATTCTGGGATTTGGGAGGTTAACCCTTCTGTTTGAATTTTTTTCTCAATGGCGTTAGTGATAATTTGCATTGCTGGAAATGAGTTATCCCCTGTTGAGCAGCCGAAATCTGCAATTCGGAATGTCATTGTGTGGTTTGAAGAAAGTTGCCCAATGTTGAGTTTCTTTGCAATTTCTTCTTCAATGATTGGTTTTGCAGCTTCTACTACTCCTCCCTGCAGAAAACAAAAGCCAGGTTAGTAACCTCGGAAAGTAATTTATTGATGTTAGAAACCTCAAACATAAACAATAACTGCCCATGTGTATTCATAATATATACATACTTGGTAGGCTGAGTTTTCAGCATAGCTATTAGGCCCTCTTCCACCATTCATGGCATAGAGGCCTAATGACAACTCTTGTTTAGTTTTCTCACACACATTGAGCTCTATATGATTCTGAATTCTGTGTTTTGAATTTAATGGGTTGCTCAATGTCATATGGATCGAAGTGTGCGGAAATTGGAAGCAATTCAGCATTGCATACAATTGAGAGCTTCAGGTATAGCAGCACAAGTGAATTTATTTATGAAAAACTTGTCTGCTGCAACTTGTTTCTTATAGAAGAGTTTTACCATTATTTTTGCTGAACTTTGAGTGGGATATAATGGCAGGCGGCTAAGGGCTCTGACCACACTCATACGACTTCAATTATCAACATGCATCTAGGTATTATTGTACTTCTAATTCAATTTCGAGTAGAATTCTTATGAGACTGTTTCACAAATCTAATTTCGTTAGACGACTCAACCTACAACCCATAACACATAAAATAAAGATTGACTTAAGAAAATGAGTTTGAGTTCTAAGTAATGAGACTTCGTCTCACGGAATTTGATCCACAAAATGGTCTTGTAAGGTTGAACGTCAATTTTTCTTAGGCTATAATAATTTGACGATCTTCATTTCTATGATGCACTTGGAAACTACTATGAATTTTATTCATTGGTTTACTTTAAAATCAATGACAATATTCATATATTGTTAAATTAATGAAGAGTAGCCACTACAGCTTACTTTTGATGGGCCTTTGACCACATATTTGATAGCAATTGTTTAAGATTTATCTTGAACATCAATAAATGAATATGTAACATGTGAAGAAAGTCAAGTTATAACCTCAAGGCTCAAAATTTCAAACTTAGTTTGTAAAATAAATAATCAAAGTCAATTCAATAAAAACTCTAACAAACTTAAATAATGTGATAATTCAATTCAATTAGTTCGTCCATAATTTCACCAGATAAACTGCAATTATTGTGTTGTTATTATTATTATTAGTCTATATATAATATATAAATTTGGAAAATAGGATTCTCAATAAATTAGTCCTTTTGGACTTCACCTCATGCATTATTTGACGGTACGCTGTGTTTCACGGAATAAGATCTATTAGATGGTCTTATACACAAATTTATCTATATATTTTCTTCTATCTTACAAAGTAGTTATCAATTATTATACATATTGTCTATAAATTTCTACTATCTATTTACTATTTATTACAATATTTATAAATAATGTATAGCACATATTGTGTTATCATGACTGATAATATAGTCCAAGCGGATGTTTATTAATCTAGCAGATCCTCTTCTACCAAATGTGGTTTATTCATATTAATTAATTGCTAGATATATATTACTTGCAAAAAGTAAAAAAGGAGCTATTTTGCATCCCATAAGTTTCTAACTAGCACACCCCATAACTTCTTGTCTTAAGATGCTACAAAACATTAAAATCTATTGACAACTTTTGGGTTTGCTGCAAATGTATAATAGCCCCACCCAATAAATTTCACATTTTAATCATCACATGCAAATGCACCTAATATCTTTTTTTAGTATTAAAAAATTAATATCTTCACCATCTTTAAAAAAAAAGAATAATCAAATTAGTGAGGCCAAAAAAAGACATAATAAATTATAAATAAGAAAACTACAAAAAATGCAGTTGAAATTGTCATCATCAATTTGGTGATCCATGCATGCATTTACATCCTCTCTGTGTGTTTGTTTCAATATTTTGTCTTCCTTCTCAACTTTTTCCCTTGTTTTCAGAGATATATATTCACACACAATAACTCTCATCTCCACCAACTTTTATTTTAAAAATATTTGATAATTACTAATTTCAGCTTTAGAAAAGCTCTGCAGCTATCAATGGAGAAACAGCTGACATTCTTGATTATCTGTCTCCATTTGGTTAGTGCAATGGGAATGGGATCATCCAAATTAGTTCCAGCCATTTTCATATTTGGGGACTCCATATTTGATGCTGGAAATAATCACTTCAACAAGAATTGCACAGCTCAAGCTGATTTTCCTCCTTATGGATCCACTTTCTTTCACCGCCCCACCGGAAGATTCACCAATGGCAGAACCGTAGCCGACTTCATCGGTAAGAAGTAAGAACCACACACACACAAACACATGTGGGTCTGTGTGTTTATATGTATTCTTGGAATTGATGAGTACTCCTATATATGTTATTTGTGGGCAGCTGAGTTTATTGGTATCCCATTGCAAAAGCCATATCTGGAGATTATGAACACAAGTCCCAGGAATTTTCCGGCCAATGGGATCAACTTTGCCAGTGCCGGAAGTGGAGTTCTACCAGCTACAAATAATGATTCTGTAAGATAATTTTACTCTTTTTTTCTTTTTTTTTTCCTTGGGGGTTAAATGAATCAGTGTTAAAGATGATGATGTTTTATGTTGGACAAAAATGAATTAAAGATGAGTATGACTACGATGCATAATTTGAATGGGATCTGCTTGTGGACTTAAAAGCTTGTAACTGATGCATCATTTGTTTCAGAAACTTTTGTTATTAAAAAACGCCAGAAAGCACTAGGGAGAAACACTCTTTGGAACCTTTTCACATTTGGTGAGGTTGTTTAATATTACAAGACATCAAATACGTGTCTACATGTTTCATCTTATATTTCAAAATAATAATTACTTGCTATGTACATAAATGACTGAACTCTAATACACATATAATGAAATTCTATATTTTTACATCAATTAATTCTTACTAATTTCATAAATTTCATACCTTTCATTTTTAAAATTTTAATATTTTTCAAATGATAACCATAGCTTCAAGAGTACGAGGCTTTATCTTCACACGAGGCTCTCATCTCAACCATAAAAAAGCAGCACATTGCTTGACTTTAATAAATAAATAAAAAGAGTTGAGCACACAACCCTAATCAAAACAGATCAAGAAAAGGTGACCATTTTCTCCATGTCCATGGCAGGGAGTAACACCACTCCAGGTTCAGCTGCAACAATTTCAAAGTCTAGTTGAACAAAATCACATAGACAAAACACTCGTTGGTCGATCCCTATTCTTCCTCGAATCGGGCTCCAATGACATCTTCAACTATTTCTTGCCGTTCTATCCTCCAACATTAACCCCTGATGCATATGTACAATACATGCTAGAACAAGTTGCAATCTTTGTGGACACAGTTTATAAGCTTGGAGCCTGTCGGATCGCCATTTTCGGGCTCGGCCCGGTTGGGTGTGTTCCAGCCAGAGCACTCTTACCAGGTGCACCTGTTACCAAGTGCTATGGTAAGATGAATAAAATGGTGAAGAGTTATAATATGGGATTGGATAATATGGTGAAAGCTGTACCAGTCAACCACATTCATGCACTTGCTGTCTATGGAGCTGTGTATAAAACTGTCCAGGTTTTTCGAGGCGATCCTAAAACCTATGGTAATTTCTTTCTTTTACTTCATCTATTCTTTGTTAATGAAACTATCTTTTTCTTGAATGTGTACCATAAAAAACCAGCTCATTTAGGTTAAAATCATTTATCAGTCATGATGTCTTCCAATTTTTGTCCTGTAATTATCATGATTTTTCAATTTAATCACGATTTCATTCAATTTAATCACGATTTCAGTCCAATTTCGACGAATTGAGGCTTTCTAGTGACCTAGAAGTTATTGATTGACAGCTATCGTCATATCACTTCTAGGTCACTGGAAAACCCCAAATTAGGGGTCACATAAAATTGGACTAAAATCGAACAAACTTTTAAATTGTGGAAGTAAATTAAAAATTGTAATACTCATGGCAACAAAATTGGAAGACATCATAAGTACGAGGCGAAAAATGATTTTAACCCGATCATTTGAGCCAATCCCAACTATCAAAACTAGAAGTGTATAGTTGACCAAAAGATTATTTCGTTGGATAAAAAAGAGTGAAATTTTAAGAAATTGTTTTTCTTTCATAACGCACCTATAATAGCTTAAACCATAAAAAACAAGAATTTTTTATCCTAGCTTGGATCACTAAAACACCATGTTGTTCCACCTACACCAATTTGTACGGTCAACAAATCAGGTTGTTTGAGTCAATCCCAGCCACCAAAATAGACGTGTATTATTTCTCCCAACTATAAAAGAGTGAAATTTAAAGGAATTGTTTTTCTTTCATAACTGACAGAGTGGCTAAATTTGGAGCTGGGTTCGTTCAATTGTGATACTAATACATGACTACAATACAAGAACTGTAAATTGATAGTGAATATTTTTTTTGTCACTAATCAATATAAAATTGCTGCCTAAAGTGGCTCGTCGCGATAAGACCGTCATTTAATTAAATTTCATGGCAAAACAAAGATATTACTGCGAATTAACTTTTACTAGAATTTCTTATACTCATTGTTAAAAACAATCAATTTAGCCTAAAAAAATTGGATTTCCAAAGCAAAATAATTCATTTAGAGCGAATACTATTGTTGTTGTTGTTGGATTTTCCGAAGCAAAATTGGATTTCTTTTTCTTGTAGTGCTTGTTCTATCATGCATATGCATACAAGATTGATCTTTTATGTTTATTTTCTTGTTAACATTAACAAATAGTTTTAAAAACAAAATATTTGGACAGGATTTGGTGATGTAGATAGTGCATGCTGTGGATATGGGACATTGGGAGGAGATGTACAATGTGGGAAAGAAGGTTACAAAGTATGCAATAATCCAAATGAGTATTTGTTTTGGGATTTCTTCCATCCATCGGAGAGAACTTACAAGCTCATCTCCAAGGCCTTATGGGCCGGGGGCCCGACTCGTATCCGACCCTTCAATTTGAAGAAACTTGTCAACATGAGCAACAATGTGAACAAATAAAATGATTGATTCAATGATCAGATGATCATGTGTTCAATTTCTCATGCAATATCAATATAATTGTACTACTTTTAGGTTTTGGATCATATGATCAGGTGGTTGCAATGTGTGTGGTGTTTCTTGTGCTGTCTAAGAATCAAGATTAATGGAATATGGATTAGAAAATTACCTAAGTTTCTCATGTTTGCACCTTAATTAATATATTATAGAAAATGAATCATTTAAACTTTGAAATATCAATGTTTGAAAATTATGATTAAGAGTGAAATTTATGTTTATTATAAGATTGTGCTTGTGCATGTATAGTTGAATTTATGGGAAAATGTAACATCAATAATAAAGAATGTTGTGTTGGGGAATTTGAAATTATAATATGATTGGATTAGTAGCAAACTAGAAAGTAGTTCCGTACCAAACACAACATCTGTGTTCTGGGACCGAATCCTTGACACGTTTTTAATTTTTATTAGCTTCTGTTTAGAAATGGTCACTCCACCAAAGCCTCACTTTGATTGCACCTACACACACTCACATTTATTTCATGATTTCATAAATAGCATAATCATTGTCAATCTTTCATTTCAATAATAGGGGTAAAAAGTGAAAAAATAAATATTTGAAGTATGATCCATTTTTACATTTTGTGAGTTCAATCATATCATACAGATTGTCGATTTTTTCACTTTACAAATTAAATTCATTTTTTTTTTTCAATTGAAATTGAAAGTTTCATTCGATTTTTTTATCAAATGAGCTTGGATTGAATAGAACATAGAAAATTGATTTTAGATTTTCATTCGGTTTGAAAATGAGAGTGTTTTGACATGTGTTCCATACATTTTAATTAAAAAATTAATCAAAACATCAAATTTATTTTGGCAGGAAAAACAATAAGAAAACAAACTTAGGTATTGATAAAGTGAAAAACTCATGAACTTTAAAGTGCAATCGAAAAAAAAAAATTGTAAAGTAAAAATAATAATTATATTTCAGGTTATTTTTAACCCAAAATTAAAACAACTATTCCTTGAAATTGCTACAACCCAAAAAAAAAAAAAAAAAAAAATATTCCAAATAACATCATACATCTTTCATAGTATAATACTATCAACTTAAACACCTTATTTTATTATGATACGAGTTTATATAATGAGTTTGTCGATCCAATGTCGGAATTCTTGTTGTTAAATAATATTTATTTTGTAATTTGTTGTATCCAAACATACATCATAAGTATTGCTAATATTACCAATATATACTTACAATGAAATAAAACTGAACATTCTCGAAAAGAGAATTGAAATTGTTGGCATTGCTAGAAAGAGAGAGAATAATATCATAATATTAATATTTTTTTTTGAACCAATCATAATATTAATATTAAAATGGGAAATATGATAAGAAAAATATTGAACATAGATGGAATCAACTACGAAGTTTCTCGTGACAGAAGAAATTGGAAGCTTTCGCCAAATATTTAGGCCGCGTGAGATGAGATCGTCAACAGTCCACAACCGTCTGCCCACGTCTTTTTTGCTTTTTATATAACTATTTAAAAAAAAAAATTTATTTTCCAAAATAAACAAATTAAAAAAAAAAGAAATTAGACTATACACACACGCATAAACCACTGCGTATTTACCCATTCTTTTATGCATGAATTGACCCACAAATCCATCATATATAATCCCAACTCTCTAGAGTCCAAATGCCAGAATCAAATCATAATCTCAACATTAAATCTTCCATTTTCAACCTCATTCAATCATGGGAAATTTCATCTCCTGCGCTTTCGTCGCTCCTAAATTGAAGAGTCCCAAATCGGCTAGGGTTATTCTCCCCGGCGGCGAGATTCGGCAGTTCCGCCACCCGGTGAAGGCGGCGGAGCTCATGCTCGAGGCTCCGAGTTTCTTCCTCGTCAACACCAAGTCCTTGAACGCCGGCAGACGCTTCTCGCCGCTCTCCGCCGACGAGGAGCTCGAGTTCGGAAATCTATACGTCATGTTTCCGATGAGGCGAGCGAATTCGGTAATCACCGCCGCTGACGTGGCCGTCTTCTTCATGTCGTCTAATTCCGCGCCGAAGCGGATATCCGGCGGCAACGCCGTGAGAATATCTCCGGAGTCGGCGGCGTCTCCTGTTGACGATTCGAGTGAGGATGAACGGCCAGGGTTCAGTTTGGAAGAGGTGGCGCCGGAGTACCAGTATAGACTGGCGGTGTGCCGGTCGAAGCGGCCCGGGTTGGATACCATTGCAGAAGAACCGGTTTTTTCTAGATAAGTTTTTTAGCTTAGGGTAGAATAGTAAATTCCATTTCTTTTTTATTTTGGTTTTTTAAACTAGTGGTTGATTTGTGTCATTCTTTGTGGATGATAGAATATTCATAGCGCTGGAAAATTAGATTTGAATTTAATTGAGAAGATTGTGGTATTGGTATACATAAATAAAGGGAAAATCAAATGGTTATGACCCATTATTTTGTTGCAATGTAATATAATTGGTGTTTGGTTCCATTTTATTTTACAATATTGATTATTGTAGTTGGTATCTTTTGAATGGGTTATCTAAATACATAAATTAAGGAACGCTTCTTTTGACCATCTCCACTATATTGAATCAATCACGCACTGGTAAAGCAACAATCAATTGTTAAACGCTAAAACTTATATGGCCCATGCGCGTTCACATGTCCACGCCGTGAGCACCTGCCTATATATAATGTATTATATTTAGATATCAAACATTTGTTCTTCAGGTATCACATATATAACACATTTACTCTTCAGACATATATATCTTAAAGTATTACATAAATATCTTTTAAGTATCACAAATATCTTTTAAGTATCACACATATTTCTTTCAAGTATTACATAAACACCATATATGTATTTGTATATGTTACATATTTACTCTTCATGTATCACATATATACCCTTAAAGTATTACACAAATATCTTTTAAATACGACACATATTTCTTTCGAGTATTACATAAACACCTTGTATGTATTTGTATATGTTACTTTCAGGTATTACACAATTATCTTTTAAGTATCACACACATTATTTTCAGGTATTACACAAAAACTTATTACACAAGACAAAAACCTATTACACAAGTATTTTTTAAGTATCATACATATTACTTTCAAATATTACATAAATACCTTATAGGTTTTTGTATATGTTACTTTCAGGTATTACACAAGTAACTTATAAGTATCATACATATTTTTTTTCAGGTATTACATAAATACCTTATAGGTATTTGTGTTTTCTTGAACTTTTGTCATTGTGTTCTCCTCAATGTGTATTAAGTTTCTCATAGGTGATGTTTGTTGTTTCTACATTTAAACATAATTAGAGCAAAATAAATAATGGCGGTGGATCTTACAACCACTCTCCGAAATCTGATCCCACAATTTCATCCAAATTTGCCCTCCATCCCCAACCAAACTGGTTTTGGTGGTCATGATTTTATTATTACTTAGCCAATTCAAAGAGATCAGAGACAAAAACCAGCAACATAGCGGTAAAAGATGGCCCACCTTCAACCCAAATCCAATCACATGAAATAGATTCATAACCAATCAAATTAACAACAAACAATACCAATTTCAGCTATCATATTGAATCCTATCTAATCTATCCCCATGGCGCCGCCTTTGAATCCACAGTAAATGATCATTGTCAAAAGAATTCTAAGAAACTGAATGCAAAATCAGTGATCGGGTATTTTTGATATGAAGACAAAAGGAACCTAAATCTTAGGAGAACAAGAATCGAAAATATATAATAATGTCGAAATTGAGAGGAAATTCGAATTAAGGATTGAAATTATGGAAAAGAGCTGTGAGGGAAAAGAAGGAGAAGTCAAAAAAGCCGGAGATAAGGAGCATAGAAAAAATGGAGCGGATTAATGAAGAATTTCCTGATTCCGATGAGGAAGATTGCATATTTTCAGACATGGATGGAGAAGGGAGTAATGCAGCTGTCAAAACAGTCTCGTGTGAGTTCTGCGAACATAAGCAGGGGATCTCGTTGCAGAAAAGCAAAGCAAAACCGGACGAAGGCATATAAAATTATAAGTAAATAAATAAATAAATAAATATATATATATATATATGCAAATATATGGGTGTGGAGCTGGTGGGGGCACGGATCCCCGGGTCACAGGAGAGCTTCTCATTGTTAAAAAACTACATTGTTTATTTAGTAATTTTAATACCAGATCTCATAGTAATAACTAATAAATGACTATCATTAAAACTTCGTACTATTACCAGCTCTTTAAACATAACTGAAATATGTTGACTTTGTAAACTTGGGGAAAGTAATACTTCTCAAGTCAGAAACTAAACTATGGAAAGTAATTTCTTAAGTTTTTTTCTCTATTTTTTTCTTAAGTAATTTCTTAAGTTAAGAACTAATATGTTGACTTGTCCATGGATTATATTAACGTGCATATGTATTCCATCAACTAATGTGCTAATTGTGTTGATTGAGTTGACTAATCCATATGAATCTCCATCAATTCATGAAACGGCCACACACGATTTTTACTATGTAAACAATTTTAAAAGATTTGTTGTTATAAGTTTCGGATCTAACTTGATTGGGTTTTGATTGAGGGATTTAATTTGGAAAATAAAAATTGAGAAGATTTGTTGATATCAAATATACCAAAACACACAAAGAGATATCTAGATTGCATCAATGAGATTGCATCAATGAGTTTGTTGTTAATTATGAATTTGAAATTCAATCTAATCAAACTGTACAGTGAAAGAATATAAATTCTGATCTTAATAAAGTTTCCACCATGGCAGTGAGTTTGGATAAAGTTAAAACTAGGTAAACTGTAATTAGAATAAATCATAGTTGGGCTAGGGAGGCTTAGGCCCATTCTTAATACTGCATGTACTTGAGCGGGCCTTCAATTAGAAATGGGCTGATTTAATCTGAAGGAAGAAACAGGCCCATATGAGGCCCATTAGGTTAGAGCATCAGCCCTCGTGGGCTTGGTGGTTTGTTACAGGTGAAGATGCATGTGATTAATTAATTTCTTTTTAGTGAAGCTATAAACAGGAAACATACCTATTTCTTTTTAATTAATGTTGTCTTTTTTATTGTCAACATTTTCGACAACATTTGTTTTGTGAAATATAGTTTTGATTTTTCTACAAACATTGTAAATTAACATTGTTTGATTCATTATAAAGCAACAGACAATTGATACAAGACAAAACATTAAAATTGTTGTGAAACTAATATGAAATAGACAAAATATGGAGGAAAATATAATGAACACAAGATGTAGAAATATTATTTTATTCTCTCAAGTGTACTCAAGCTTTTTCTTAGTTTGCAAATGAAGGTGACAAACCACCTATTTATAAGAGAATCATACATGAACTAATTTAATACATATTAATATGGATAATAATACGGGAAATAAGTAGGAATGTAGTGGAGCCATGTAACTCATGGAAGATGGAAGGGTAAAGGACATCCACATTTCAATTATTTATTTCATAACACTCCCTCTTGGATGTCCATCATTACATAAAGAATATGTCTCGTTAAAAACCTTACTAGGGAAAAACCCAGTGGGAAAAAACCCCTAGATAAGGGAAAAATAGTACATATTACTTTATATATTGATTCTCCCCCTAATTCAAATATCACTTGAGATCCTTTAATCGACGCATTCCAATATGCTTCACCAATTTTTCGAATGTTGCAGGGTTAATAAATTAGCCAAATTTTCGCTTGATCGAATTTGTCGCACGTCGACTTCACCATTCTTTTGTAACTCATGAGTAAAGAAGAATTTTGGTGAAATATGTTTGGTTCTATCTCCTTTAATACATCCTCCTTTTAATTAAGCTATACAAGCTGCGCTATCTTCATACAATATTATAGGAGGATTCTCATTGTCATGTGATAACCCACAATTCTTTCGAATATGATGGGTCATTGATCTTAGCCAAACAAACTCTCGACTGGCCTCATGGATTGCTAGAATTTCAGCATGATTAGAAGATGTGACAGCTAGTGATTGTTTTGTAGATCGCCATGAAATAGCTGTACCACCACATGTAAATATGTATCCAGTTTGATACATTGCTTTATGTGGGTCAGATAAATACCCAGCATCAGCATAACCAAGTAATTCAAGTCGAGATTTATTTGAATAAAATAAACTAAGATCAATTGTTTCTTGGAGATAGCGAAAAATATGTTTACGTTCCAATGTCGTCGTGTAGGAGATGAACTAAATCTTGCCAACAGATTGACGACAAATGATATATCAGGTCTTGTACAATTGGCAAGATACATTAGTGCACCAATTGCATTAAGATATGGTACTTCAGGACCAAGTATATCCTCACCTTCTTCTTGCGGTCTAAAAGGATCCTTACTAGGATCAAGTGACTGGACGACCATTGGGGTACTTAATGGATGTGCATTTTCCATATAAAATCATTTTAATACCTTCTGGATATAAATACTTTGGTGGACAAAAATCCCACCTTCTAGATGTTCAATTTGTAAACCAAGACAGAATTTAGTCTTTTCAAAATCTTTGATCTCAAATTATTTCTTTAAATATATTACCACTTCTTGTAACTCTTTAGGAGTTACAATCAAATTGAGATCATCAACATACACTGCTATTATCACAAATTTTGACCCATTTTTCTTTATAAAAACACATGGACATATTGGGTCATTGATATATCATTCTTTAACTAAACATTCAGTTAGACGATTATACCACATACGTCCAGATTGTTTAAGCCCATACAAAGACCTTTGCAACTTGATAGAATAAACTTCTCTAGGATTTTGACTTACATGCTTCGGGCATGCTAAATCCTTTAGGGATTTTCATGTAGATATTATTTTCAAGATTACCGTATAAATATGCAGTCACTACATCCATTAGACGCATATCAAGTTTTTCATGTACGGTAAAACTTACAAGATATCTAAATGTGATCGCATTCACTATAGGGGAATATGTTTCATCATAATCAGATCCAGATTTTTGAGAAAAACCTTGGGCTACAAGTCGAGCTTTATATCTCACAATTTCATTTTTCTCATTTTCTTTTCTTACAAATACTCATTTATATCCCACTGGCTTCACACCTTCAGGTATTCGGACTACAGGTCCAAAATTTTTTCGTTTTGCTAGTGAATCCAATTCAGATTGGATTGCATCTTTCCATTTTGGCCAATCATTTCTTCACCGACATTCATCAACTGATCTAGGTTCATGATCCTCGTCTTCTTCCATAATATCAAGTGCCACATTATATGCAAAAATATTATCAATAATTGTTTCTTTTCGGTTCCAACATTTTCTTGTAGTGACAAAATTTATAGAAGTTTCTATTATCTCATTCTCTTCGGGAGCTAGCTCTTCAGGAGCAACATCATCGGATGCAATCTCTTCAGGAGATTGATTTTTATTACTATGTATAATTTGAAATTCTTCATTATTATACAACCCTCTTTTTTTCCGAGGATTTTTGTCTTTGGAACCGAGAGGTCTCCCACGCTTCAGGCGTGCTTTAGATTCATTAGCACTTAGTATTTGTCCTTCAGGGAATATGTGATTTAGTAACTCTTTTGGAGTCATTAAACGCATCCGGTAATTGATTTGCAATTTTTTGTAAATGTATAATTCTTTGAACTTCAAGTTCACAATCTTTTGTACGAGGATCAAGAAAATCAAAAGTTGTTCTCCAATTGATTTCTTTTTTTGGTTGATCTTTACCTCCCCCTAATGTTGGGAAATGAGATTCATCAAAATGACAATTTGCAAATCTTGCAGTAAATAAATCACCTGTTAATGGTTCAATATATTTAATTATAGAAGGTGATTCATACCCGACATAAATTCTCAATCTTCGTTGGGGGCCCAATTTAGTACCTTGAGGCAATGCAATTGGAACATAAACCGCACATCCAAAAATTCTTAAATGAGAGATATTGGGCTCATAACCAAATGCTAATTGTAGGGGAGAATAAATATGATAACTTGTCGGCCGTATTCTCACAAGTGTTGCTGCATGTAATATAACATGTCCCTATGCAGATAATGAGAGTTTTGATTTCATTAGCAATGGTCTAGCAATTAATTGTAGACGTTTAATAAATGATTCAGCTAAGACCATTTTGTTTGTGAACATGTGCTACAGGATGTTCAACATTTATTCCAATGGACATGCAATAATCATCAAAAGCATGTGATGAATATTCACCAGCATTGTCTAGACGAATTCTCTTAATTGAATAATCAGGAAATTGTGCTCGTAATTTAATTATTTGAGCAAGTAATCTCACAAACGCCAAGTTGCGAGAAGACAATAAACATACATGTTATCATCTTGTTGATGCATCAATTAGCACCATAAAATATCGAAATGGTTCACATGGTGGATCTACAGGCCCACATATATCACCATGAATTCGTTCTAGAAATGTAGGGGATTCAGTCTCCACTTTAACTGGTGAAGGCCTAACAATTAACTTTCTTGTGAGCAAGCAATACATGAATACTCATTAGCTTTCAACACCTTTTGATTTTTCAATGAATGACCATGTGAATTTTCAATTATTTGCCTCATCATTATAGAACCAGGATGTCCAAGGCGATCGTGTCAAACCATAAATTCATTGGAATTTGTAGACTTTAGGTCTACTAGGTGATGTGATTCAGCTGAATCTATTTTTGTATAATAAATGCCCGAAGAAAGTGAACACAATTTTTCTAATATATATTTCTTTTCACAAATAGTTTTTGTAATTAATAAACATTCAACATTCTTCTCATTCAAGGTCTCGATATGATACCCGTTTCGGCGGATATCTTTAAAACTCAACAAATTTCTATGAGATTTGGGAGATAATAGTGGCAATTTTAGTTCCTTCAGGGAGAAATATGGTGGCTCTTCCGAAGCCATCAATTAAGTTTGCACTACCACTTATAGTATTAACATTTATCTCCCCTTTTTCTATATGAGAAAAATATTTTTTATCTTTAAGAATGGTATGCGTAGAAGCACTATCAATTAGACAAATATCACCATTATTATTTAATCACAATGGTTTGACATCCATTTCTTCTTCTGGAAGAAATTACATATAAAATTAAAAGATGCATAAATATTAGTAAAAGATGCAAAATATTAATGAATGATGCAAAATACTATTTATAACATATAAACTTCATAATAAGAATTCCAAATACATAGGGTATTCAACATTAAATTTATTTTGGGATCTTCAGGATCCACAAAGAAATCGGTCACATCAAGATGAGCCATATCATCAAAGCCATTATAAACAACATTTCCATCAACAAGATTTGTTTCCACATTTTTATCCTTTGTATTTGCCTCAATATTTTTATCCTTCTTTTTCAAGGATGCTTGATAAAGTTCAACAAGGTGATTTGCAGTTCGACAGATACGAGACCAATGACCTCCATGCCACATCGAAAACATTTATCTTCATAATTTTTCTTTTCTCCATTATCTCTCTTCTGGGATACAATTTATTTTTTGCCACGGTCGAGATTGTTATTATTATATGGAATATATTTTCCATGACCGCGTCCACGATAATGGCCACCACGTCCTCGATTTCCACCACGACCATGTCCAAAATTTTGAGATTGAGTCGCATTCGCTTCAGGGAATGGACTCATGATTTTTCAATAATAATTCATTGTTTTGTTCGGCAATAAGAAGACAGACAATGAGTTCAGAATACTTCTTAAATCCTTTTTCTCGATATTGCTGCTGCAGGAGCAAATTCGAGGCATGAAAAGTAGAGAATGTTTTCTCCAACATATCATTATCAGTAATATTTTCACCACATAATTTTAATTGGGAAGTAATCTTGAACATTGCCGAATTATATTCGCTTACAGACTTAAAATCTTGTAGTCGTAGATGGAGCCAATCATAACGGGCTTTTGGAAGGACGACCATCTTCAGGTGGTCGTATCTTTCTTTTAGACCCATCCATAATACAAGAGGATCTTTCACAGTCAAATATTCAGTTTTTAATCCTTCATCCAAATGATGACGAAGGTAAATCATTGCCTTGGCCTGATCTTGATTTGAGACATTATTTTTCTCAACAATGGTATCTTTAAGACCCATTGCTTCAAGATGAATTTTGGCATCTAATACCCATGATAAATAATTCTTTCCACTAATGTCAAGAGATGCAAATTCTAACTTTGTAAGATTAGCCATAATGAAAACAAACAAAGATAAAAAGAGATGTTACCTCAAAGATATCCAATTCACTTTTCCAAATACCTTCAACTTTAGCTTTCAAGATAGAAACTCGTCGTGCTGATAACGTGTTGTGAAACTAATATGAAATAGACAAAATATGGAGGAAAATATAATGAACACAAGATGTAGAAATATTATTTTATTCTCTCAAGTGTACTCAAGCTTTTTCTTAGCTTGCAAATGAAGGTGACAAACCATCTATTTATAAGAGAATCATACATGAACTAATTTAATACATATTAATATGGATAATAATATGAGAAATAAGTAGGGATGTAGTGGAGCCATGTAATTCATGGAAGATGGAAGGGTAAAGAACATCCACATTTCAATTATTTATTTCATAACAAAAATACAATAATAGATTATAAAAATCTCGGCGAATAGAAAATGGGAATTAAAGGGATGAGTACCGGATTTGTTTTAGCAATTCAATCGAATTTAGTGTAGATATAAAATTAGTTGTGATGATAAGATGGAGAGGTTCAAGTTACGACGCAACATGCATAAATGCATGAATTAAAGCTTAATGTAGAGAAATATAGTCCATGTACAAATAATTTCAAGGCTCAAAATCCAATGACTTCTCAAGTTTTATCTACCATCCCCACCCCCCACCCCCCACCCCCCACCTCGCTCTCTATATATATGAATTATCATTTGATTTAATTAAGGTATACTAATACCATAACATATAAAATGCCTGGAAAAGGCGGCGGGGGTGGTGGCAAAGGCGGTGGCGGGGGAAAGGGAGGAGGAAAAGGTGGCGGCGGGGCAAAAGACAGCGGCGGCGCTGGTGGTAAAAGTGGTGGTGGTGGATCGGGAAAGGGCGGCGGCGGTGGTGGTTGTGGGCCAGGGATGATGAAGGGCCCAGGAGGAGGAGAATGCATATCAAGGGCTGGATTTGAAAGCAATCCTCAGGGTTACTTTGCTGGATTGCATGCTGGGGATAAGTCATCTAAATGATCCTACCTACTACTACTCTACTCTTTCTTCATCTAATATATGAATACCACTTCTTTTCCCTTTGTAATATTTTTGTAAATTAGTTTGCTTACTACTTTAAGCTAAAGTTAATCTTAATGTATATTGTCTTGTGTATCAATGATGATGCTCAAGTTCTCTCTATTCATATATATGGTAATGTAATGGTATTACTATTTTCTGGAGTAAATATTTCCTAATTGCTTGGTGGAGAATGTTTAATTCCAAGTTATTGAATTTCTGAGTTCTAAACAAGTTGATTCCACTATTTTCGAAGAAATAATATATCATTCAAACGTAACAAAACGATTTTCCCCTAAGTTATAGCCGTATAACAATATGATTAAATTTTGTTTTTTTTTTCTTTTTATGCAAAAATTTGTCTATTTGTTGTCATATCATCACTAAAATAGATATAGGACACCAAAACTTAAATCAAACAAAATTTTATATCGAAAAGGTTAAGATCGTAACACGCTACAAAGTGTCACAAAACAGGATACGCATATAAGTATATTTTAATGTATAAGATATTAAAAAGTAAAAAAAAAAAGGTGAGGTAATTCCAGGTGCAGGCAGTGAAGTTGGGCAGGTGTATATTGAATGTTGGAAGAGTGTGGTCCCATTATTGGTTGAGTTAAAATAAATAAAAAGGCAATCCAATTATACCAAATTCAAGAATCGGGACACGTAGAATTTAGTTTGATTAATTCGAATTAGACTAGTTTTATAAATACACCAATGACACATGCAAATCCCCATTTTCAAGATCAATCAACTCCACCACACATAATTATAACTTTTTAATTACAATCTCAATTCGAAGAAGATAGTAATCTGATCTTCATAAGTTGTTATATTTTAAGAGAGAGAGAGAGAGAGAGAGAGAGAGAGAGAGAGAGAGAGAGAGAGAGAGAGAGAGAGAGATTTGCAAATTAAGAAGTGGATGAAGAAAAAAAGAAAGAAAAGAGGAAAACGCAGAGAGAAGCAGTGAGAAAAACAAGGGAGATAGAGGTGGCAACAATGGTGATGAGTTCAATAGACATCAAAAGCATGTTATGTCTCTTCTGTACGACGTCGTATCCGGATCTGTAGTTCCATCCATGACCTAACTTGTAACACGTGCTCAACTTTTCTCTCATTCTCACTTCTTCCATTCTGCTTCTTAACACGCTCATGTTTTCATCCACTGTGTTTCAAGAATTCCATGTCATTAATTTATACACTAATTTTTGCTATTCATATTACTTCTATAAACATCAAGTTACTAATGAAAATAATATTATATTTGATTGGTTTTCTTCATGAAAGGCCAAAAAAAAAAGATATAACTCATTATATGGTAAAATATATGTTAGATTTCTCTATTACATACAATATTATTGTTTCAACTATTATAATTGAAATATTATTAATATACGTTAACCAAAAATATGTTAGTATATAATATCGTCATTATGCGTGTGTGTATATATATACATATATATATATATATGTATATATGTGTGTGTATATATATAATATCGGTTGTGCTTCTTCAAAATAAAGGATCTTATAATTTCATGAAAATTAATAAAGTTACAAAAAACGTATGATCAAACGAAGGTGGTTTTTACTATGATTTGGATTATGACCAAAAATGCAATATATAGGTTTAAGAATATTATTCTAAGCAACAATATATTTTGAGAGATAATTAATTAAAATATCAAAATCCAATATGATGATTCCTAAAATTATAGATTAATCTTGAATAATTTTAGTAAAAAAAGGAGCTAGGGATTTAATAAATAAAAGAACATGTATATATACGTACGTACCATCATCTGGAAAGCTCTGAGATGTAGCCTGAATACGACGTCGTACCTTAAGCCTGGACAAATATGGTTTTCTCAAGCTGTACAAGTTGGAGATGCAGCTGGAAGCCATACCTATTTAATCTCAAGTTATATATGCTTTTTAGCACTAATGAAAACCTTGTTTTTTTTACAAAAACAGAAAATAAATAGTCTACAATATTGCTGATGTTTATACTATTGAATTAATATTTTATATTTAAATATTTGTGGCTGCTGCCTTTAATATGCTTAATTATTATTTTCGTACTTCGATAAGTATGGCAGCTTAATTAGAACTAAACTCGTTGCTTGGCCTTTTAATTTATAGGGTTAGGCCTTTGTAATGCTGCCATTTGCCATGCATATGAATGTAATTAGTTACATAGTTCTGGACCACTTAAATGCCACCACCTATGTGTTTTATTTAACCGTGTAAGATGGCTGGTTTAATTAATATACATGGTTTGAAAAATTGGATTAAAAATTAATAAAGTAACCAATTATGGATAGTAAAGTTGTTTTCTACCAAACAGAATCCTCTATTTCAAATTGTGTTTTATCTAATGTTCCAAAATAACCACCTCATGTCAAGTGTAAAAGATGACATCACAAATTTACACATAACATGAATTAAAAGTTATGAAATACAAGATGAAACATCAACTTGAAATAGAGGATCCAATCTAATTTTCTACCACAAATATAAGGAAACATCTTTTTTCTTTCTAAGAATATTTTGGTCTTGTAGACTTAAAACGACCTAAAAATGGTTTCTAATGTTTATAACTGAAAAGGAGAGACCAATGTGCGGAAGTGATAGGAACAATTATTTACACAAAGAAGAACTTATCACTTAATATAAATGACGAATATATAGGGATGATTGATGATATTGTCATTGTACATATACATACATGTCCACTCATATATGTGATATAATTAGTTCAAAATAAAATATTGTGTTCCTATAAATAATTTTCTTTTTGGTGATCTAAATTTAAACTCACATAAACTGCAGGAAGAGGCGACAATAATTGTTTTAAAAGAGAAGCAAAACTAGCTAGGAATTTAAAATAGATATTTTTGGGTTTTATTATCCATTATTGGTTTATAAATATGTGATTGAATCTTATCTCTGTCGCATTTTGGTGTTTGGCGCGCTATGGATGCGTGCATGTATGACAAATATTGACAATAATCTTATTTAATTTAGTTTTAAAATACACACACGTCAAGTAATAAGTTTGTCAACCTAGTTGAATTTTGTTACCAAATTTTATCATTATTTAAGAATTAATTTAGGGTAAGCATGTCGTACCAAAAAAATATGGCCACCATCCTCATGATTAAAAGTTTACTAAATTGACAGTACTAGTACTAAATCATGTTTAGTATTTTTTCTTTCATTAGACTTCGTGCAATAGTTCTTAATACATAATTAACATTAATAGTATTATAGCATATGTATATAAAACAAAATTATTAAAGATGTAGTTTATTGATTTGAATATTTTTCATTAATACTGAAGCTCATAAGCCAGGCCAGTAAGTTTAAATTTATTTATTATCTGTGTGAGATACAATAACATTAATTATATACTAGCTAGCTTTCAAAAGTTTACAAAATGGAAAAAGTTTATTAATTTGCATAAAAGAAAAAATAATTGTTAATTGACTTACAAAAATTTATATGAAATTGTTTCACTAAATATTTTTTTACTTTCGGATAGAATATCAATTATCCAACAATTAAGGGCCCGTTTGGTTCGAGGGTTGGGATTGTTTAGGTGGGTTAATAATTGTGGGCTTTTAATGTAACGCCTAGGACAAAACGATGCATAATTGACGAATTAAATATTTAAACCCCTAATTGTTTGATTTAATTAGTGCGTTTCAGAAAAACGATATAATATACAATTAATTATCGGAAGTATAGTTTAATCGAAAAGTATAGGTTATATTTTATCAAAAGGTTCATAATCGAAAATCAAAAAGAAAGAAACGAAAATAAGGTCAATCGGAGACTCGTAGCTCAAATCACGAAGAAAACGAAAAATCGAAAGTTATATAAATACGTTGAAAACGAATCGTAAAAGTATAATTCGACCGGAAAAGTAAAAAGGTAGATATTTTTCTCTCTTTTTCTCTCTCTTCTCTCACCTCTACTTTTCGGCTGGCGGCAGCCGCGCCGTCGGAAAAGTTTTCTCTGTTTTGGCTGTTTTTCGCACCGTTTATAGCTTTTGCCTAGCCTATTCCAGACCCGGGCTTAGTTTTACGTTCCGACATCTCCTTCGTCGGAAAACGGCAGGTCAACGCCGGCGAAACCCTCTTTCTCTCTCTCTTTCTCTCTCTTCTCTCCCTCTCCCATTGGCTCTCTCTCTCCCATCTGTGTTGTGGTTGTTGTTGTGTGTTTGTGGTAGTCGGGGGCGGCGCCGCCGACTGTTGGGCTGTGTGTGTGTTTCGTTGTATGTGTGTGCTTGTGAGGGGCGGCGCTGTGCAGCGCCGCCGTGCTCTCTGTGTTGTTGAGGCCGACGAGTGGTGCGTCGGCAAGAGGGTGGTATGTTGTGAGCAGTTGCCGGCGACAGGAGGTCGTTGGCCATGGTGTTTTGTACATGTGTATGTGTGATGATGTGTGCGTGTGTGTTGGCGGCGCTGTGCAGCACCACCGTGCTGGTGGTGGAGTCGGGTAGCACTCGGTGAAGTGCCACCGTGTGTGGTGAGGAGTCGTCGGCGATGGAAGGTCGCCGACCAGTGCTCTGTATGTGTGGTGGGGTGGAGGGGACAAGCACGCAGGTTGCGCCGTGGCTGTTGGGCGTGCGCGTGCGCGCCAGGTGCATGTGTTGCGCGCGTTGTGTGCGCGTCGGGTGTCGGAGCACGCTATGTACGTGCCGGACAGACGACGGGCACGCTGTGTGCGCATCGGGCTGGGTTTTGGACGCGTCGTGTGTGCGTCGGCGTGCGTGTATATGGGTCAGTCCGTGTTGTATGTGTGCGTGGTGTCACCGGCCGTGTTTTCCGGTGGCGGTGGAATGGGTTTTAGTGAAGGAGGGGTCATTTTGATATTTCGTTCAATTCGGGGACCGTTTTGCAAACCCTAGATTTTTAGAATCTTTACATTCTAATCCTCCATCTTTTGAAAATCTCGTTTTAACCCCAAGATTTTGAATATATCAAAAAGACCTCAAAACTATTCTGTATTTACAAAAATACCCCTAGTCAAAGTCAATACTCTACTAAATTTTATGAAAATGTCCCTATACCTTTAAACGCTCCGTTTAAGCTCGTTTTTCCTCCGTTTTAACCCATTCTTTCTCTGTTAAAACTCTAATCGATTTCTTTATATTCTATGATAAAGTTTCAAGCCTTATGAACTCATTTTAAACTTTCATGATCGTTTCAACGCCCCTTTTGACCTCCAAAGTCTTCATTTTGTTTCGTTTTCTTTAACGCTTCTTCTTTTTCGAGAGTTCTATGTTTATGTATGTGTATTTTATCATATATGAGATCTAAAAAAACCCTCGTTTATATGTGTATGCTATCAAGTTTAGGAAAGATCATAAAGTTTAGAATTCAACGTATCACGAGGAATTACCACCGAACAAGGTGGGGGTAACTTGAAATCTCTAAATGCTTTACGTTTCTATATTTAATGTATAGTGATGATAAATGAACGCATGCATGTAAACTTGATGTTATTAGAATGCTATTGATCACTTTGAATTTGTTGAACCTTATGTTCCTTGGGTTATGTGTTGTGTTTTATTTGTTCATGCATACATTGTGAATATGTTAAATGAGGACGAAAGTCCACGATCACGTTATGAACAAATTGGTGGTCCGTAAAAAGCACAAATGGACTGGTGGCCCGTAAAAAACATCAACGGACTGGTGGCCCGTGAAAAGTACCAACGGTATTAAAAACCATTTATAGGATAAGACAGGCTGCTCCCGCACCTATTTACAGTTGTGTGCGTTTAAGTCATGTGCTATGCATTTTACATGCTGTGAACTCATATCTATTTGATTTGTTTAACTGTTAAATAAATGTTAAAATATGGAAATTACTCCCACGAGTGTATTCAACGCACTCACCCCTATCTGTATTCACACTACAGGAGATAAAGAAAATCAAGATTTGTAGAGAGAAGGGTGTTATATCAAATTTCCTCTTTTTTCTTTTTAAAACTTGATGTCGAAACAATGTTTTTAATATTTCACGTTTGTAAAGTTATATTGTATTTCTTTAATATAATGGATCATGGTGTATTTCCGTTACTATGTTTTCTATGTTTTCTCCCGACTTTGTGCCGAAGGTTTTAAATATGTAAAATCGTATCTTTAAACTATTTCCAAAGTTTCTGCTTCAAACGTGGTTCCAAATCTTTACTCGTTTATTATATTTGTAAGTTCTAAAATGTACGTCTCTTTTTCCCTTCTTCTTGCATGCCCACAAAGAAAACTCTGATATTTTAAGTATGAAAATGGGACATGATAGTATGGTATCAGAGCAAAGTCCTACCCTTTGTAGGGCTCTGCTCAAGTTCATTTTTCTTTTCAAACGTGTTTTAACAGAAAAGATCTTTTAAAATATATGATGGATGAGGATCTTTTTGCCTCTTGATGTCATTACAATCGACACACTGTTTTTGACTGTCGTCACAAGGCTGCTGACTGTCGCAGCGTGAGCTCGTGTGTGTAAATAGTCATTCGCAAGAGTTGATGTGGTGATACAAAGAGTGGTTGAGACTACCATTGGCTCTTGTTTACAATAGGGTGAGCTAGTTGGTGTGTTTTCCCAGATTGTGGATGTGATACGTAAAGTTGTATTTAATACTTGAGGTCTATGGGGACCATGTGTGGATGTCTGTGATATGTTTCATGATGTTTTGCTTATGATGTGCTTTTATGGTTGGTATATGCAAGTTGGGTATATGTTATCCTACATAACGGATAAACACCTCTCCCTATGCACTTCTCTCCCAAATCACGAAATTTAAGAAAATGAATGTGGATCTGTATCATGTACCTGCTATTTATTTATCTGTTGTTATATATATTGTTGGGCTATGTGGGATAAATTATAAGAGTTAGTTTTTGTTTGTCGTCTTTAGAACAATATACACGAAGTCGACTGCGTAGAGGCCAACCGTTAATAGAGAATCCGTCTGAACACGATGTGGACGCCACGAGGGGAGACTTGGTGTCCGTATAGAGGGACTTGACTTGACATTTTGAGATCACCCAAGCTGCGCCGCCACTGTCGTCGAGGAACAAGATGAACTTAATAATTGAGCAGTTCCAATATTTCAATCCATTGACCTTCAACGAAAAGGGAGAACCAGTTGAAGCTGAAGAGTGGCTAAGGTCGCTGGATCGACTTTTTGGACATCTGACATGCACAGAAGAGCAGAAGATCTCCTATGCCGTGTTGCAACTCACCGAAGAAGCCAACTACTGGTGGGAGTCATACGAAATGACTATGTCACCGGAACATAAGAGTGTTATGTCTTGGGGAATCTTAAAAAAGATAGTTAGATAAAATTTCCTACCTCAATCGTACCATGACCGAAAAGAAGCAGATTTTATACATATTCGTCAAGGAACCACCTCCATTGAAGAGTACGAGAGAAAATTCAATCAACTGAGCAGGTATGCACCTCATTTGGTGGACACCAATTCTAAGAAGGCCCTATGTTTCGGAAGAGGCCTTCATCCGGAGATCAACTCCATTTTGATTGGTCAGGAGACCATGACATATGCTGAAGTTGTAGAGAGAGCTCACGAAGTTGCTTCTCGTCTACACTTGGTTGTTGCACCGCTCGAGAAGATCATAGGGAGACCAGGAAAGAGGAAATGGATTGGTCCAAGTCTGAACTTCAATCAGAACAAGTGCCCAAGGACCAACAGTGTTCCGCTCCTCCCTACCCCTAAGTCGGGAAACACGTGTGCCAAGTGTGGAAAGACCAATGCAGGACCATGTCTTCTAGGAACTTTAGATGCAGAGAACCAGGACACGTTGCAATCAATTATCAGAAGTTCAAAGACACAACAACGGAGAAGAAGCTGAGGTCACAAACAAGTAATACTCAGAACTGTTTCAGGTGTGGAGAACCTGGACATATCGTGAGAAACTGTCAGAAGTTTAGACGTCCAACAACTGCAACACCGAGGCTGAGGTTATGGGCAGGTAAGGCTCGAGCTTTCACTCTTAATCACACATAGGCTGTTGAAGGATCGAAGACCACGAGAGGTATGTTAACAGTATGCGATATCCCTGCTCTTGTTTTATTAGATATAAGGACAACCCATTCTTTGTCTCTGTCGAGCTATGTGACCTGTTAAGTATGAAAATGGTAGGATAGTCGCTGAAAACTTAGAAATTAGTATCCCATCGGGAAGGACGGTACAAACGAAATATCTTTGACGAGGTTTGTGAGTTGCGTTCGGAAATAGAATCATTTTAGCCGATCTACACGTGCTAGAAATGAAGGATTTCGATGTGACCCTGAGAGATGCATGCAAACTAAAACAAAAGATAGACAGAAAGTTGGACGATTAAAGCTAAGGTCTTTGTTTACGTCATCATATCTTGTTGAGTAATGAGCAGAGTCAATATCCGAACCTACAACCGTTGTCTGGTGGTGTACACAAATTGGAGTAACACATGCAACTGATTCCTCCTGTTTGATATGAAACCCTTTCCCCCCGTCTTTTCAACTCTCTCTCTCTTCTTTGTCTTTGTCGAAAATATACTTGCTTGTTTGACTGAGAAATACAACTCTCAAGCACCGATTACTTCTCACTCTACTCCACAGGTAAAATGATGAATACGAAAATGAAGAAGTAAAGCAAACAAGTAGCCAAGTGAGTGTGAGGAAAGAAAGTGATCGAAAAACAGATGATGTGGTGATTATCATTAATGGAAAATAAGAAGCAACATGGGAACAAAAGGACGAGATTTTAGCAAAGTATCCAAATTTATTATTTTTAGTTACGCTTCTAAATTTTGAGGATGAAATTCTTTTAAGGGGGAAGAGATGTAACGCCTAGGACAAAACGATGCATAATTGACAAATTAAATATTTAAACCCCTAATTGTTTGATTTAATTACGTGCGTTTCAGAAAAATGATATAATATATAATTAATTATGGGAAGTATAGTTTAATCGAAAAATATAGGTTATATTTTATCAAAAGGTTCATAATCAAAAATCGAAAAGAAAGAAATGAAAATGAGGCCAATCGGAGACCCAAAGCTCAAATCACGAAGAAAACGAAAAATTGAAAGTTATATAAATACGTTGAAAACGAATCATAAAAGTATAATTCGACCGAAAAATTAAAAATGTAGATATTTTTCTCTCTCTTCTCTCTCCTCTACTTTTCGGCCGACGGCCGCCACATCATCGCCGGCGCCACCGCCGGTACCAGAAAAGTTTTCTCCATTTCAGCTATTTTTTGCACCACTTATAGCTTTCGCTGAGCCCATTCCAGATCCGGGCTCTGTTTTACGTTCCGACATCTTCTTCACCGGAAAACGGCCGATCAATACCAGCGAAACCCTCTTTCTCTCATCTCTCTCCCTCCCCCATCAGCTCTCTCTCTCCCCTCTGTATTGTGGTTGCTGTTGTATGTGTTTGTGGTGGTCGGAGGGGATGCCGCCATGGGCGGCACCGCCGTGACTGTTGGGCTGTGTATGTGTGTTTCGCTGTGTGTATGTGCTTGTGGGGGGCGGTGCTGTGCAATGCCGCCGTGCTCTCTGTGTTGCTGAGGCCGGTGAGGGGTGCACCGATGAGAGGGTGGTATGTTATGAGCAGTCACCGGTGATGAAAGGTCGCCGGCCATGGTGTTTTGTACGTGTGTGTGTGGTGATGTGTGCGTGTGTGTTGGTGGCACTGTGCTGTGCGGCACTCGGTGAAGCGCCGCCGTGTGTGGTGAGGAGTCGCCGGCGACAGGCTCTGTATGTGTGGCGGAGTGGAGGGGACAGACGTGCAGGTTGCGCCGTGGATGTTGGGCGCGCACGCACACTGGGAGTGTCGGGTGCGTGTGTTGCGTGCGCTGTGTGTGTACTGGGCAGACGACGGGCGCGTTGTATGTGCGCTGGGCTGGGTTTTGGGTGCGCCGTGTACGTGCCGATGTGCGTGTATGCGCGTTAGTCCGTGTCATGTGTGTGCATGGTGTCGCTGGTGATGTGGTATCACCGGTCATGTTTTCCGGTGGCGGCGGAATGGGTTTTAGTGAGGGAGAGGTCGTTTTGATATTTCGTTCAATCCGGGGACCGTTTCGTAAACCCTAGATTTTTAGAATCTTTACATTCTAACCCTCCATCTTTTGAAAATCTCATTTTAACTCAAGGTTTTGAATATATCAAAAAGACCCCAAGACTATTCTGTATTTACAAAAATACCCCTGGCAAAGTCAACACTTTACCAGATTTTATGAAAACGCCCATGTACATTTAAACGCTCCGTTTAAGCTCGTTTTTCCTCCATTTTAACCCATTCATTCTCCGTTAAAACTCTAATCGATTCCTTTATATCTTATGATCAAGTTTCAAGCCCTTATGAACTCGTTTTAAACTTCCATGATCGTTTCAATACCCCTTTCGACCTCCAAAGTCTTCATTTCGTTTTGTTTCCTTTAATGTTTCTCCTTCTTCGAGAGTTCTATGTTTAAGTATGCGTATTTTATCATAATATGAGATCTAAGAAAACCCTCATTTACATGTGTAGGCTATCGAGTTCTATATTTTCTTTGTGCCGAAGGTTTTAAACATGTAAAATCGTATCTTTAAACTGTTTTCGAAGTTTCTGCTTCAAACGTGGTTTCAAATCTTTACTCGTTTATTATATTTGTAAGTTCTAAAATGTACGTCTCATTTCCCCTTTTTCCTGCATGTCCACAAAGAAAACTCTGATATTTTAAGTATGAAAACGTGGCGTGACATTTACTATTCATTAAAGACAAAAAAGATGTTTTTAGGTGTTTGGTATGTAGGTTTTGGGGTAGGTTTGAGTTAAATTTTATGTTTGTTTTGAATGATTATGGGTTTGCAAAAGTGGGTTTAATTTAAATTTCGTGTTTGTTTTGTTGGTTAAGATTGATAAAAAACATAAAAAGACTATTTTACCCTTACTTTAAAAAATAAAAAAAAATGTAATAATTAATTGAGCAAATTGAGAATTTCCACTTGTATATTGAATGAGAAGAGAAGATGAAATTAATTTCCCCAAATTGAGAGCAACTTCCATCCTCGAAGAGGATACCTAAGCTTTAGCAATGAATTGAAGAATTTCATCTTCAATTCAGACAATATCATCGCTAATATTTGTGGATCTAGCCCACTGGTTTCTGCCGCTTCGGCTATTGTTGCTGGATTGGCTTTAGGGCAAGCTTCTATTGGAGCAAGCAATGGAGTCGGTCAAGGGACTGCTGCGGGTCAGCCGTAGAGGGTATCGCGATTTGATCCGAGGCTGAGGGAAAAATGTCGAGCAGGTATGGTGATGCGATTTATTGTCGTTTTCAAACTTTTGTTAAGCATGAACAAATCAAGAATGGTATGTTGATTTATGGTTCATTTTTTCGATTTATGGTTCATTTGTTTGGAGGTTTGTTGGGTGATTTGGTTTGGAGAAGACTCATCTTACTTGGCTTTTGAGAATTTGTTTAACACAACATGTAGATCTCATTTTGCATAACTTGGTCTTTATTATTTTGAGAGCAAGCTTCCTTGTTCAATTAATAGTGTTTACGATTTACGACACTTTACATTAATACTACACATGTGAATGCCCCAACGACCCATGAATTGTAAGATACAGATGTCCAATGATATATATTGGCCGTTTAATATGGTTGTTATTTAGTTTGGTGGAAAGAAGTGTTTGGTATCGTAATTCACTCGTATTGTATTACCGGAATGTAGTTCAACTTCATATTACGAAAGAGATTGTAGTAGGAATTTCCAACAACAAGAAATTAGCGACCGATGTCGACATGTCATTCCAATGCATGTCCAAACTTCCAGGATAAAAAAAACCCTGTGCGACGTTTTAAGGCTTGTTCTTTTCGAGGGGTATGATGATCTCTAATTTCTTCCTTGGTGTTCTTACCCCATTATTTGTGTTTTTACAAGTATTATTAATTACAATGATTTTGTAACATACAAGTTTGTATTTGTGTAGTTGATATAGAACGATTCGTGTGGGGTATTCATTTGGTTGGAGCCGCCACTTGAGGGTCGTGCTAGAGAGGTTGCTCTTGATTGCATTGACAAAATTTCTAGATTAAAGGTCGAAGTAGCCATGATGAGAGCTCGTGAACAAAGTTATAAGAAGCAAGCAAAATTCTTATATATTGCCTTTATCTTACTTTTCGTCCTCTCCATTTGGTGGATGCAAAAGTCGAGTTTTCAAGCAACGAATGAAATTTGTAAGTTGTAATATATTGAACCTATGACTTTATAATATGTATAGCTATGTTACATGCTCCAAATACCATATCTCCATCAATATAACTAATGGACATTCAAGTTATGTACGAAGACATACCAAACCCATGAGTATTTAAATGCATTTGTTTCTTTGTCAATTTGAAGAGGTTATGGTTTCATTCCTTTTGTTGTTAACAAAATTGTGTTGCAAATTAATGTGTTAATCATGTTCATGTATTTTATTTAAAATAGTTAAATTATGTGAACATATTTGTAAGTGGTGTATCTTTCATGCTATGTGCATACTGATCTTTTGAGAATATGACTAATGTGAAGAATTGATGACATGCTTACCACCTATCTAAATTGTTGTCTGCCGTTTTAGCTTTACATTGTTATTGTAAATAAATCTTTTAAAGATTGCAAAAAAATTAAGTAGATGTTTGCCACTATGAAGAGAATATTTGATATGTCATTGACAAAATTAGGAAGATAAATACCACCTATGCATGTGCAACCCACTGTCATAATTTACAAACTTATAAAAAAAAGTATAAACAATGTCCTACTTTATCCATGCACCCTAGCAAAATACTCATAATTGGCCACATGGAGCTCCTGTAAGTGTCCAAAAGAGGATGCTCTATAAAAATGGGCTTCAACCCTTTGAATTCTGTCAACTAACTTGCAAAAAAAACAACCTTCAAAAGATTTGTAAATAGGGTGAAATCCTATAACATCTTACACAATAGACAATTTCTTTGGATTGATTGGTGACTTCTTGTTTACCGAAATCAAACGACGATCCTAATAATGTCATTTTTCACGTATTTTTGCGTATGTTTATGTACTCATGTGGATATATTTAGATATGTTTTTATGGTGATTTCTGATATTATATTGTATAAGTTGCATTTGACGTGTTTGTGCTTAGTTTCATGATTTTGATGAGAAAAGTGCAAGTTTCAAGTATAATTGATGATCAAGGAAGAAATCACGAAAAAATGAGGAAGAATGGAAGTGAGATACGAGATCACGTGGAAGAGTTGGTGGCGCACGGTCTGGTCGTACCGTGTAGCACGACTGTGCGTCAGTATACAGAAAGTGTTGGATGGTAGGGCACGACCATGCCGTGGGGCACGATCAACTCCAAGAAAATGCCAGTGACCTCTTGGTAGGGCACGGTCGACCGTGCTGTGGGGCATGACCGTGCCCGGGTGAACAGGAACTCAAACAGTTTTGGTTTTCTTGGAGTGTTTTCACCTCTTACTTCACTTGGAAGATTCCCAAAGCCATATAAATACTCAATATGAAGATATAGAGAAAGGAGATAGAGAGAAAAATATAAAGAGAGATTCATAGAGAAAAACACAAGAGTCTGAGAAGCATCGCGAGGATTTGAAGAAGAATTCAAGAAGATCGAGGGATCGCGAGATCGTCTACTAGAGTTTTTATCTTTTCTTCTTTTGTTAGATTTTAGTAGATATGATATTTCCAATCTTATCTATGAGTTTGTTTATCATCATGTCTAGCTAATTTTTTAGGGTTTCTAGGGCTTGTTAGTAATTTAATTCGAATCTTGATGGATCTTTAATTTCAATTCAAAGTTCATGATCGTTTATTCTATTTGTGTGTTTATGAATTGATTACTTGTTTGATTGTCCGGCCGATAATTGAGCATGTTTTAGTAATTAGATCAAAATTCGGGAGATGAGATTTAGTTATGGAAGAATAAACACATGATACATAAAAAGACTTAGATCGGGAGATTAAGGAATTTATGTGATGAGAAATCAATCTTAGGTACTTTTGGGAGTTGTTATGTTTCAATCAGATTGAGTAGGGATACCTCTGGTGGCATAATAATCAACCAGTTAACTGACTCGGGAGAGCTGTTAATCCGACATATGTGATTGCTCATATAGGATGATTGATTAATGAACTTGAATTGGTTAAAGTGATGTTTTGATGAGAATTAGATGAAAGCATGTCCTAGAACCTATCTTAGATATCTGTTATTCTTGAGTGAATTTATCTGCTTGGTTACTTTTCTATTGAATTAATCTGCAATCAGTGTGATTTATTTTCCTAGATAAAACTGAGAATTGAATTTGAGTAATTAGTTAGTGCCTAGATAGCCAGTCTCTGTGGGGTCGACTTTGCTCACCACTTCTACACCCTACACCGTACACTTGCGAGAGTAGCTAAAAGAAATTAGTGAACAGATCCCAATCGTCGACAGCCTCTGAGTCAAAGGGCTCCTCCTTGACGATGATAGGAATATCAATCGAAGAGCCAACCTCTCCAAGCAACCCTCTCCGGGCTTGTGCGCTTTGATGAGCTTTGACCACACATCGAAGTTTGGGAACCCACACTCCCTAAAGAGCTTTTGTTTGGGATCCTCCTGTGACATACATATTAAAGGCAAAGTAATTAAATACGTATATTGAAGTTAATTGAATGATCAAATTAAGAAAATTTTGAAATTGGTTTCAAATAGGAATATTGCTAAACTTTAGCATGCATATATCAATTGAAATATTTATAAACATGTGAAAGATGCATTACCTTGCAAATGAAGTACCAGTACTCCACATTGACTTCTATTTGGTTCTTTTTCTTATTGTACTTAACTCCAACCATGTCGTTCACGTACAAGACGAACTCCTTTGACTTCTATTTGGTTCTTTTTCTTGTTGTACTTAACTCCAACCATATCGTTCACGTACAAGACGAACTCCTTGTACTGTTTAATATTGTCAGAGATGAAGTTCTTGATGCTTAGATCATCGAAACGTTGTTCACTTATGTCCTTCCTCAATTGCATAGCCATGTCCGATAATACCGTTGTGAGAATCTTGTCATCGGACACATTGTGTTTCACGCAAATGTGTCCAAATCGGTTAATGATCTCATCGGCCTCCTCATATGTGAAACTGTGGTAGAAGTGTGCGAGTTTGGGATTCCTTTTCGGCATTCTCCTGCGCAACAAAATACATCATTTTATGAATAAATATGAAGCATATTTTCACATATTGAGATGAAATGAAATGAAATTATATATGATTGCTAACAAATTAAATGAATACATACTAACTTGGACTAAATGGTTTTATCAATATTAGCACAATTTTGGGTTAGCATGTTGTTGGTCCCAAGTGGTCAGAGGTTCAGAGGGGGGTGAATGAACCTCTATCAATTTTTTGATTTTAAAACAATCAGAGATGCAGGTTCTTGATTCTCAAGAGAAACAACAACCTGACTTGATCAGAAACCTGACAGTATGCTGATTCAGGTTTTTGATCAGCTTTCTTAGTAGCAGCGGATAAACAATGATAGGGTTATTTTTGGAAAAATGGTTTTCTTTGCAAGTATACTCTTTTAAAACTTCTTTAGTATAGGATGCTTATGATATGCAGTCAACAAGATATAACAAGATAAACATAATGCAGTAAGTAAATCAAAACAATAGACACTTATGATTTATAGTGGTTTGAAGGAGGTGTAAGTCTTCTACGTCCACTCTACTCCTTCACAAGGAGGAACTTCGTTAGGTCAGTTCCAATTACAAGCCTTGCTTTACAAACCTCTTCCTAACAAGCTACGCCTACTAGAATCCCAGATTCTAGTCGAAGGCCACAACCCACAAAGGGTACAATCCCACAAAGGGCAAGTAGCCTATTTCTAGACTACAAACTTAGCAAGGATACAATCCTCTCAACTAAGTACACCTAAAACAACCTAGCGTACACAATATAAATTGTTAAAAGATAAAAGGTTTTTCTTCAACTGTGATAATGAAGCCAGTCTTGAGTTTGATAGCTTGAGTGCTTGATAGATTGACCGCTTCTCGAAGGTTGAGTGACTGAGCTTGATAAGAGATTGAATATGAATGACTTGAGAGATTTTGCAATGTATGTTTCAAAGCTTCAGTAGTCTTCATGGTCACTCCATCCTTCTATTTATAGATCTTTGGAAAATGCCCGTTGAAGAGAGGCATTGTCCTTGTTTCATTTCAAAATTGATCTTCCATATCTTTGCAATTAATGCGATTGAACAGTTGAGAGGAGAAGTCTTGTCCTAGTTTGATTTGCATTAATGGCACCACTCCTTGGCTGCAGTTCTTCTCTTTCTTGTTCAAGTGGCATCTTCTAATTAGTCTGACATTTATTCCAGTCAAACAAATCTTTGTCAGCAACCTTCCTCGTACTGCATTCAATGTATATTCCTCGTACTTTGATAACTAAGCGAAGGTCATCAGCTTGCTACTTTGTTCTTTAGTGTTTGTATATCTTGGATGCCAACTTTCTGATGTGAAGCTGCTTTCTGTTCCTGAGCAACTTTCTAGTCAGACACTTGTTCAGTCTTCTTATAGCTTTCTGATCTTCCATCTCTTTAAACACTTGGTGTTTATTGAAAGTTTGTTTCAAACATTTATCTTTATCTTTACAGAGACCTATCATAATATTTTCGAAGATACACTTGTAGGTCTATGTTCCACTTATAAAATGTGGAAAATTGGTACTCTAACTTTCTATCTAAATAGATACATTGTCTCATCAAAACCTAGACAGAAATCTCCCAACACATGTCGTGTTCAAAATATATGTATGTTAAATATCATGCGATTAAAATAATTAATGAAATTCATTACCAAATTAACTCTACGCATTGTCTATATCTAACTATGACAAAATAAAAGACATAACTATGTTTGTGTAGCATAGGTGCAGGTCATGTTTGCACTTTATAATCAATGACAAGCATGGTTGAAATAATATTTCATGTTTCCAAGGTATAATATGAACAAAATACCCACTCTGTACAAAAAGTCTTTTGTCTTCTATGACTTGTTCTCATCCACAAAAAAAACACTTTAGTATTGTTTACTTTTTAAAAAAAAATTGAATGCAAGCACTTATGTATTGTCACAACCACTGCCTATAATCGAAGCATTACCAATTCCAGTCAACAAAGGTGGTTTTATTGGGACCCACCTAATGGTGATGGGTGACAATTCATCACATGCATGCTATGTGGCAATTGCTTATCTTTGATTACCCATTATTGTGCATTGCTTATTTGTTATGTTTGAATTGTCAAATTACTTCATTTGTTGCATGCAAGTTTGAGATGGTGTGTATTTTTCTCAAATAATACTTCCACTACTTTATATTCAAACGATCACCATGGTTGGGAAAGACAATGGCTTAAAGCAAGAGGGCTACATTTACAGCTTAGAGTGGGATGTTAATGTTGTTACTCTTTTCATCGAGGTCCTTGCCGATCAAGCAAGGATGAGAAAGTTCATGACCGGAAGCTCCAACAAACAAGCCGTTCAAACGGCTCAATATGTAGTGAACAAATTTTTCAACAAAAATTTTGAGCTCAAGGAGTGTGTCAAGCAAGTTAAATTGCTTCGACAAAGGCATGCTACTTTCTCGTCTATGATGTTTCGCGATGACCTTGGATGGTCGATGGAGACCAACTCCATCGACTGCAACCTCGAGACTTGGGAACATATAGTTCGTGTAAGTGTGTATTAATCATTACTCAATCGACATATGTTATACACCATTTTGTAGACGTTGCTTTAATTGGGTGTATTTTTTTTCAAGTATAAGTTGTGGAAGATAATATTGTATTCTTGTAGGCCGATCTGTTTGCTTGGGCTTACGCAATCCTCATTAGACACTTCACTATGTTATTGGACACTTCACTATGTTAAATCATTATACACTAATGTTAATATGATTAGGAAGTAATGCAGTTTTATTCAATTAAAATTGGATGTACATTTAACAATTGAAGTGTATTATAAATAATTGTTCATACTGTATTGTAGAAATTCCTCATGAGATTACTGTATTCTACTCAAACCTATAAACCAAATAAAATGATATTGCCTACACTCTGGCCCCTATATCAAGCAAGGGTCAACTGCCTAAATTTTCCATATCCTGATCACTTCTCATTAATTTGGAACAGAAACAACAAATTATTTAATATCAGACCAAATTAATCATTTTATGTGAAGTTGAAGTATAAACCCATTAATCTGGACATGCCTCTTTTACTTACTCATACTCCTTCACCCTAATCAACTCTCATTCAATTAAATAACAAAATATTCTAACAAAGTATAGTGTCTCAAGCTTCATATTTATCAATTTCATTGTACATCCAAGCTTACAACACATTAGAAGCATAAAGACATACCCTTAACCTACATTTCGTAGGATGTAACTAATATAAATTTATAAAATTTTGCAATCATACCAAGCAAGAGAATTAAAGCAAAACAAAAATGGTTATTTATACACGTAAATATATATCAATATTATATTTCTTAATTTTTTATTAGAAAATATATTTCATTGGTCTATGATTCCCACATGTAATCAGTGAACATATTTAGACATATAACAATGGATATGTGCACATTCCCATTATACTTATTCACCAACATTATGAAATTTTGACAATATATGAACATAAGAGTTTTTACACCAATAAACTTATGTAGTTAATGTCTTTATATTTATTAATTTTCAATAAACTTCACATTATCACATGTGACAACTGAAAAGGCAATCTCCTTTTTTCCAAATAAATTACATTATCATAAATTGAGCATAGATAAACCAAATGCAAATGAGACATGGGTACCTTTCAGCTCTTTCTGCAAAATTACCTACGAGGTCACTTTTCCAATGGCTTTCAACCTCAACATTAAACTCCTTCTATGACTGACCCCTGTTAACAACAACCAGGCAACAGTTGATTAAATATGTTCCACAGAATTTAGGCAAGTTACAACTAACAGTCAATCAATGTTTAAAGAAGAATAATGAAAGTGCTTGAGTAATTGCATTACAGATTACGATTAACAATATAATTCCAATTAAATTGGCAACTGTCGGTGAAAAAAACAAATAGAAAAATACAAACCTTTCAACTGGTTCGAGTTTTGGCCGCTGTAAGCATTTCTATAATTAGTGTCTTCACATCCCTACAATGTTTAGTAGGAGAGGATGAGGTTAACTTAACAACGAATAATAATGGATTGGTAAAATGAATATATGATCACCCACTTTCTCTCTACTGCACGTCTTGTAAAAGGAGTTCGAAGCTTGAAAATTTTCCCTTGATAGTCAGCCTAGAAAGAAATCACAAACATCAAGAAATTTAAAAGCTCTTTTACACAGCCAATCACCATAAACACAAGACCCTAGCAAGAGGATAAAGCAAACTTTCTGGAAGTGTAACATATAAGAAACATGTGAATGGTGTCGATATAACCTTCACATTGAAACCAAGATTGTCTACATCCAACATGTACGCAAATTCCACCTGAAAAAATGAGTAATTTGAGAAATCTTCAAAATGGTTAGCAATATTCCAAAATTTGTGTTTGAAAAAAAAATGGTGTATATGAGAAAAGGACAAACATATATTCACCACATCCTTGTCGGCGATTTTGAACTTGCAGAAAGATATCTAAATAGAGGCCACCTGGCGATGAAGTTGACCAAAGTTACACACACGCAGTAGAAATAGAACTTGAATTTTTTTTTAAATATACACACACACAACAGAAATCGGAGGTTTAGCCGAAACTATAAACAATAAATTGGTCCGAAGATGAAACGAACCTCGTTCCGATGATGCTCTTCACTCTTGGATGAAATCGCTGAAGTTAAACACTTTTTCGTCTTAATTTTGAAATGGCTAGGGTTTGATGACCTTGGGAGGAGAAGGGGATTTTGTCGTATGCTATATATGTAATGGCATGTTTGTGGTTTTTTCGAAACATTAAGAGCATATTGGTCTTTTTGTTACAAAAAGTAAGGCTAACTTCGTCACTTCGTCTAAATTACTGTTGGGCCAGAAATAAACCCATAAAAAATGGTGGGTTTATAAACATGTCCATTATCTACCATAAACCCACATTTTTTGCCCGGGACTAAAAAAAATCGGGCCTGAAACCATGATACCAAACATGATTATAAACCAACCTAAACCCATGAACTAAACTAAACACTACCTAATAGAAGAAAAACATGTTTGATTTTGGAAAAAGGGTGTGCATCTCTAATTCTCTATACCTAATAACGAAGAACCACATCAATCATATTTATATAATATAATTAATTATGAGTTTATGATTGAAGTTCTTGTCATACGAGTATTTGATTTTACGAGAAAAGTAGGCGAAATTCCATAACGACAGAAGTAGGTATGATAATTACAATAAAGTAGTATAAATATATATCTTTATTAAAATAATCGATCGACTATCATATTTAACAGCGAACTGATCTGACTCATACTTTATGAATATAAATATATTTTCTTGTATTTATGTCATATATTTTGTGGCAAAAGAGTTAATTAAATATCTTCCCTATATTGAGGTGTCCGCTATTTGTTGCAAATTAATTTATGGAATCAATTAAGTATCAATGTTTTTTTGACCAAAATAAAGAAAAAGAAGAAAGTGCTACCAATTAATATATAATTATTTTTTGCAGACTTTATAGTTTTTTATTTTATTAATCATCCTAAGTTATACACCTATAAGAACCTAAATATAGTACGAAAACTTAATTAAACTGTTGCAAAGAAAATGTACGGATATAGTTTTTGCTCCATAAAAGAAATTTGCTAGTTTAATTTGAGTTTTATCTTGAAATGTTCATGATAAATCTTAATTACTTTTCTTTTTTTTGAGTTACAATTGAACTCAAACCTGAAACCTTACTCAAGATAAGTGATATATCTTCCGCTAGACTAAGCCTATGAATACATCTTAATTACTCATTTGAAAGCCGTAGATAATAAAATTTTCTGTAATTTTATCTAAAAGTCCATCCATGATCTATTTTACAGCATAAAATACTTTTACAATTAATGAACTATTAATAATAAATATTGCAATAATTAAGAATCAGTTAGTGCAGATTGATCAAAACAGAATTTGTTAAAATGTAACAAGTGGCACCAGATTGTATCTAATCATTGTGAGATTATTATTCTTAATATACAATTTTTTTATATTTTCTTTATATGAGAGTCTCATAAATATAATTTGGTGACAAAATTTACTACTTTCAAATCAATTTTCACCAATTAATCTCTATTTTATGGATTAATCCGTTAACAAATTTGTCCTCGGTATTTATATTAATTTATAAGGTCGACTCGGAAAATTAATCAGCCACTAACATTTTAAAAATCGCTCCTCATGTACAATGTGTATGGATTTGAAACAAACTTTTGAAATTTCTGCAATTTTATAAATTTATTTAATTTTTTTTCTCACTTCAATTTGAGAATTAATCTCTATTGTAAACCTACCTACAAATGAGGAAACCGATTAAACTGTGTTCAGATCATATAGTCCTAGTTCTACAATATTAATATATAACTTTCTTTTAATTTTTATGATAATTGATATATTAACTGTACATAATCTTTTCCGGAATTTGAATCTTCATAGATGATGATGTCAATAGTACTAGGATATGAGAATATTTATTAAACAATACTTTATCCAACCACGTATTTAATTTATTTTTAGTATTTCATTGTCATGTATCATCGATCAGTGTCTTAGTTAATTTACGCGTTAGTTGAATAAATAAGTATAGAAATTTAGTGGAGGGTGGGGGTAAGACGGTAAAGTTCACCACTCATCAGCCTGTAATATTTATTCACTTGGATTACCTCTTTCTTTCTTTTTCAGCAAGTGGATTTACTTTTTTTTCTTTTCAAGGGTATTCATTAACTCCAATTACTTATATATCTAACACCTACTTTGGGTTTATCGTAAGCTAGATAACGAATATTGTGGTCAATTAAATTTGAGGTTAAATTAATGTAAAATTTATATCAACGGGTATATTGGTGTAAATATTCTAAAGAAATAAGAATTCATCATGGTAAATTTGATTATAGAATTAATTAGTATATCCCTTTTCATTTCTCTCATTTCAGTATTTATAGTAGTGCAAAATAGGAACATGTAAACCCATGAAAGAGAATAAATGAGAGAAAAGAAACAAGAATTCATCAGACTGTCAATCCATGATTCAAACAATAGTTTAATAAAATCAGATTTTGTTTATAGTAACGAAGCTCCCTTCCACAAAATTATATATGTAAGATCATCTCATATGAATTTTGTGTACGTAAAATAAATAAAATGTGGATGATGTCAGAAATCTTCTGTACAATTAATATGGATTAGAATTTTTTTTTATGGATATAATGGAAACTACGTTGGATGCATTATTATTATTATTATTATTATTATTATTATTATTATTATTATTATTTGGATTGACATATTAGATGTATATTCATAAGAGATAAATAGATAATAGTGCAACAACCTAAAAGAGAGAAATATACTATGTATATTCATAGTGTAATGCAAAAAAAAAAAAAGTGAAGACCACCCAAAGCCCAACATGACTTCATCTTGGGCCATTGGCCCATCAGACATCTAGTAAAAGTGTAATTTTGTTCACAACTACATTATTTCTCTCTATCCATGTGAATTTTCTATTTTGACATTTTAAGTTAATTTTTTTTCCCTCTACAATCATTATACATGTAGATTTTCTATTCTGACCTTTTAAGTTAATTTTTTTTTCTTTTTTACAGCCTCCAAACAGTCAACCACCACTTTTATGTTCTCCTTATACCTGTACAAAAAAAAAAAAATTATACACTCCAAACTCCAAATCTAATTTTTTAAAAATTATTCAAAATTATTTCTTTGCTCATTTAATTCCTCAAAAAAATTTAATATCTCAAAATATTTCACTAAATTAATTAAAATTTTAAGAAAATTGAGTTTATCAGGTAATAAATGTATCTCCTTAAAATAAATCAAAAATATCGTTCACATGTTGAGGAACACAGGATAAATTAATTGAAGTACCAAATGTAGAATAAGAGAGAGTCATGATTTCAGAGGGATGCAAATTTTTTTAAAAAAAATTTAATCTAAAATAACTTCAAATAAAATATATGGATACTGATAAAAAAAATTATTAATTTTAATTTAAATATTACGTGGCAATCATTGAAATTAACTTCATAGTTTATGCCTTTATGGAACCATGGAGATGAAATGAATGGTATTTTGGTTTGGAGAAAGAGAGGATTGACGGTTGAGATAATAATGTGTTGGGATATTTCTGACTAGGTTTTGATGAGACAATGCAATATTAGTTGAGACTTTAGAGTACCCATCAACCACGTTTTTATAAGTGGATTAAAGTTTGATAAATTTATCTTTCTAAGTCATATATGTAAAAGTTGTAAAGATCAGAAAGATAGAGAAAACCGATCTTAACAGGTTTCTGGATCATAATAAGACTTGAAGACTGATTTTTAGTAAGGAAGATCAGTAAGCTGAAGAAGAGACCAGGATCAGGAAGCTGGATCAGTAAGCAGATGAAACAGATAGCAAGAAGAGAATCTGGAAGCTGACTGCAGGACTCTGGAACAGGAAGTTGTTCAGAGTCAGGAAGCTGAAGCAGATCAGAAAGGAGATGCAGATCAGAAAGCTTACGCAGGTCAGGAAGCTGACTACAGGACTCTGGAACATGAAGTTGTTCAGAGTCAGGAAGCTGAAGCTGATCAGAAAGGAACATGAAATTGTTCAGAGTCAGGAAGCTGAAGCAGATCAGAAAGGAGATGCAGATCAGGAAGCTTACACAGGTCAGGAAGCTGACTGCAGGACTCTGGAATAGGAAGCTGTTTAGAGTCAGGAAGCTGAAACAAATCAAAAAGGAGATGCAGATCAAGAAGCTTACGCAGGTCAGGAAGCTGACTGCAGGACTCTGGAACAGGAAGTTGTTCAAAGTCAGGAAGCTGAAGTAGATCAGAAAGAAGACACATGTCAGGAAGCTGACTGCAGGTTTCTAGAACAGGAAGCTGTTCTGAAGCAGAAACCTGGCGCAGAACAGAAAGCGGCTACTGCATCCTGAGCAATAAGCTGTAAGTCTTTCTAACCTATTCAATGTAGTACGAGGAATATGCTGGAGACAATACGAGGTTTGGTTACTGTCAAAGTTACCAGTAGATAGAAGTTAGCAACGAGCCAATGAGGTGGTGCCACTTGGACAGTGGCTCTGCAAAAGTACTGTAGTTGGAGTATGACGTCATTAATGCGGATCAGAGTAGGACATGCTCTATATCCCAAATCTTCCAAGATGTATTTAATACGAAGATTTAAAGCTCAATTTGAATTGCAACAAGGACAGTATCTTCCTTCAACGAACATTTTCCTATGGATATAAATAGAAGGTAAAGAGGACTGAGAAGACTACTGACTATTGTAAGCATTTTCTAAACTTTTCATTTTCAAGTTATTCTCAAAGTTCAGTCACTCAACCTTCTGAAGCAGTCTATTCAAGCACTCGAGCTTTCAAGTTTAAGACTGACTTCTTGTTGCACTAGTTGAAGAAAAACCATATACTTTTAACCATTTTCTGTGTGCTAGGTTGTTTTATGTTTAGTGTCCTTAGTTGACAGGATTAGATCTTTGCTAAGTGTTAGTCTTGTGTAGGCTTATAACTCTGTGTGATTTTTGTACCCTGTGTGGAATAGTGCTTAAGAATCCTTGGATTCTAGTAGGTTAACTTGTTTGGAAGAGGTTTGTAAAGCAGTATCTTGTAAAACAAACTAACCTAACGAAGTTCCTCCTTGTGAAGGAGTAGAGTGGACGTAGAAGGATTACACCACCTTCGAACCACTATAAACCATAAGTGTTTACTGCTTTGATTACTTGTTGCATTGCATTATATATATATATATATATATCTTGTTGTATTTATCATTAGCATACTGCCAAAAGGATTGCATTAAAATCATACTTGTGAAAGAAAACTATTTTCCAAAGGAAACTCTATCTTAAGTTTATTCTGCTGCATACTGTGATACCGAGTCAGGAACCTGAAACAACTTACTACCAGGTTTCTGAATTGAGTCAGGATACTGCATTCTCTGTAGAATCAGGATCTTGTTTTACATAAAAAAATTCAAAATGAAAAATCGATAGAGGTTCATTCCCCCCTGAACCTCTGACCACTTGGGACCAACAAGTGGTATCAGAGCGAGTTGGGTTAAAAGTCAACTTGACTGGTAACCTACCCAGATCCACCCATTTCTACTCGTTAAACCTTTTTCTTTTACGAGACCAAAACACATTCATTTTAGCATTAGCATGGATTTTTCACATCACAAGCTACCTATGTTTTCCATAGATGAGTATGACGACTGGAGGATTTGCATGGAAGCCCACTTATTGGCCATGCACGATGAGATGTGGTATGTTATAACTGAAGGGCCACCAATCATCTACAAATTAAACCCTAATTATATAGCGCAACAACGCGAACGAAGACGAGCTGAAGAAGCTGCTGAGGCAATAGGAGGAGAGGTCGAAGGCGCAGCTATCATCGATGATGAAGCAAAAGTACCACCAGGATTCGGTCTATAAGATGCTGCACCAGCATACATGAGACCCCCTCCACCAGCGGAGTATATTGTCAAAGCTAGACATGAATATACTCCTGAAGAGCGAAAACGAGCAAATCTGGACAACGTAGCCAAAAATACTTTATTTCTCATGCTGGATAAAGGAACATTCAGCAAGGTGAAGAGCTGCAAGACAACTAAGGAAATCTGGGAAAAGCTAGGGTTAATCTGTGAAGACAATGAGCTTGCCAGAGATAATAGGGTTTCCAAATCTACACAACTGTATGAATAGTTTACAATGAAACTTGGAGAAATCCTAGAAGAACTTGATCAGAGATTTACTGCTATCATCAGTGAGCTTGAATATCTGGGAAAGACCTACACCCAAAAGGAGAAGAATACAAAGATGCTGAGAGCCTTACCCTACGAATGACATAATAGAGAAACCGCAATGAGTTTCACTGAATCTCAGTATGATGAGCATCTTTGACCTGTTCTCAGACCTCAAGGTGTTCAAATTTGATATTGAATGTAGGAGAAAAGAGGTTGAAGGATTGAGTGTCAAGATTACAACACTTACTGCTAGAGCACAGGATACTGCCACTACAAGTAGTAGTAAGCTAAAGAGCAAGCAGAAATAGGTGCTTGCTGAGGATGCTGATGAAGAGATGACACTCTTACTGAAGAAGTTCAAAAGGTTCCTGAAGACCAACCAAAAAGGGAATGACTTTAGGAAGAAGCCTTAGACATCAGAAAGAAGTCCCCAGGTAAGACCACAATAGCAAGCAAACACAGGTTCCTCTAACTTGTGTTATAACTGCAAGAAACCTGGACACTTCGCCAGAAACTGTCCCCACCCTCAAGTACATAAGTATAATGAGGATGAGAGGGTGTAGAGGAGAGAGAGAGAAGAAGGGATGACAAGCAAAAATTTAGGACACTTCTCAGTAAAGTTGAAGCTCTTAAAACAGCAAGCAGCTCCAAAGAAGAAGTCAAGGATGACTGTTCATCCGAGAGCGATTCTGACAGCTCTACCTCCGATGAGGAAGCACTGTTTTACCTCATGGCCAAGGATTGTGAAGACAATGAAGATGATGAGGTAACCTCACAATCCCTTGACATTTCAAGTTCTAAAAGGCTTAACATGATCCAGTCTTTTAGACAGATCATGAGTGGCTTTGAGCAGATAAATTTAGCTCATGAAGAACTTAAAGAGGAAAATCTCCAGCTCAAGAGTGAGCAGGTTGTACTGAAGGAACAAGTTTCTGACCTAGAGTACTTCAGTACACAATGCAATAACCTCAGAGCTGAGAGTTGAGGTCTCTAAGTTTAAGCTGCTAGTCACTAAGCTTGAAGCTGAGAAAGCTGGCTTGCAAAACACAATTGATGTGTATAGCAAATCAGCAAGAAAAACACATGAATGTATCCTGGAGACCCAGAATGCTTACTCAGGAAGTGGTCTAAGATACTGTGCTGAAAGCTTACAGAAACCTGTTAGCATATCCAAGACTGGAAAGTTTGTTCAGGCCCGAGTCTCCTATACTCAGGAACTCCTTCCAATTAATGAAAGTTTGAACAAAGCTAGTACACTGGATAAGGGAAAGAAACCCTTGCTGCAGAAAGAAGACAGTAAGACTGCAAGGAACCTCAGAAAACAGCATAATCAGTATACTGCAAGTAGGAGAAGAAGACAGCAATCTTCCAAGTTTCAGGAAAACCTTGAACCCCTATATACCAAGATACTCTTATCTAAATTCCAAAGAGTTTATACTCAGGAAATGTATAAGGGAGTACCTTCCTCTAACAGGAAGCACAAAACCTAGAAACCTCAAGTTCACACACATCACAAACAATATCCTGCCAAGAATACTAACAGGAAGAGAACCACCAAGGCTTATGATAAACCAATTACCATAAAATAGGTATGGGTTCCATAAGGAACTAACCCCCCAGGACCCGTACTTGTATGGATACCTAAATCTACCTAATTTACTTGCAAGTACAATTGCCAGGAAGCAGTAGTGATGTATGATATATTGACAGTGGCTGCTCCTGACATATGACTAGCAACAAGGCTGGATTAAGAGACTTCCAACTATGCAAAAGACCCAAGATTGTCTTCAGAGATGACTCCAAAGGAAGCACCAAGGAAACAGAAAGCTTAATCAGTGGCAATACAAGTATTAGTGATGTTTTATATGTCAAAGGGCTGAAGTATAACCTCCTGAGTATCAGTCAGTTTTGTGACAAAGGATGTTCAGTGGAGTTCAACCTCAACAGGTGTCTGATTAGAGACAACAAAATAAATAAGGTTAAGCTTACTGGCACCAGGAGATGCAACATCTACCTTGCTGATTGGAGTTCAACAGTGAAGCCAACATGCTTCATTACAAAGAGCACTCCTGAGCTGAGTTGACTTTGGCACAAAAGGATGAATCATCTGAACTTCAAAACAATCAACAAGCTAGCAAGGAAGAACCTGGTGAGAGGTCTACTTGATGTTTCTTACAAAAATGAGAATATTTGTGGAGCCTGTCAGAAAGACAAACAAGTAAGAAGTTCTTTCAAGGATAAGGATCAGAGATCCTCCAACATGATACTGGATCTTCTGCACATAGATTTATTTGGACCAATGGAACATGTTAGTGTAAGTGGGAAGAAGTATTCCCTAGTAATTGTGGATGATTACTCTAGATTTACTTGGACCATCTTCCTAGCCAAGAAATCAGAAACTCAAAACAGGCTGCCAGAATTCATGAAGAGGATGCAGAATGAGAAGAGCTTAAGCATTGTGAAGATAAGATCTGACAGAGGAACTGAGTTCACAAACAAGTTTATAGAGAAATATTGTTCAGAGAATGGGATAAGTCATGTGTATTCTACAGCTAGGACTCCTCAATATAATAGAGTTGCAGAAAGGAGGAATATGACTCTGAAGAAAGCTGCAAGGATAATGATTGTTGATGCTGCAATACCTAAGAGATTTTAGGCTGAAGCAACCAACACATCATGCTACACACAAAACAAATGCATGATCAACAAGGACTATGACAAGACTCCCTATGAGGTATGGTATGGTGTAACACCTAACATTTCACATTTGCATATATTTAGATGCAGGTGTTATATTCTGAACAATGGAAAGGAGTACCTGAAGACCTTTGATGAAAAATCTGATGAAGGAGTATTCTTGGGATACTCTCCAATAAGCAAGGCCTTCAGGATCTTCAACAAGAGAAGTTTGGTTGTGGAAGAGTCGATTCATGTGGTGTTTGATGAACCACATTGTGATATTGCTAAACTGGACAAACTAAAGGAAGATGTATCCAAAATTAAGATCAAGGATCAAACAGTAAGATACATTGATAGAGTTTCAGTGCCTGTTGAAAAGGTTACTGCAAGCAGTTTACAGGTTACTACATCTGGGAATGCGGTAACATAGGATGCTGGACAGCAAGCTGACAGGATTCAGCATACCAACAGTAATCACAGTCAGGATACTGCAGATCAACAGGTTTTTGTCCAGCAACCTATTTTCTCTTTTGAGCCTGAAAGGATATGGCTCAGAAATCACTCAAGAGAACTTGTGATTGGAGATATCAATGAAGGTATGAGAACAAGAAGATCAAGACCTCAAGAATCACTTTTCGCATGCTTCATATCACAAGTTGAACCCAAGAGTATTGAGGAGGCTCTTGAGGACAGTAACTAGATTCAGGCCATGCAGGAGGAGCTGAATGGATTTGAAAGAAACCAAGTATGGAGATTGGTTCCAAGGCCTGATCACCAATGAGTTATTGGAACTAAGTGAGTGTTCAACAACAAGCTAGATGAATCTGGTACTGTAGTTAGAAACAAGGCAAGGTTAGTAGCTAAAGAATACTGCCAACAAGAAGGTATAGATTTTGATGAGACCTTTGCCCCTGTTGCTAGGCTTGAAGCAATAAGGATATTTTTAGCCTATGCTGCTCATAATGACTTCAAGGTTTATTAGATGGATGTGAAGAGTGCATTTCTAAATGGATTACTATCTGATGAAGTATATGTGGAATAGCCACCAGGTTTTGAAGAACAGACAGAAGACAAAGTATTCAGATTGGAGAAGGTCTTGTATGGATTAAAGTAAGCTCCTAGAGCTTGATATGATACACTGTCCTTGTATCTCTTGGAAAATGGATTTCAGAAAGGGACAGTAGACAAGACTCTCTTCAGGATACAGGATGGAGACAACATACTGCTTGTTCAGATCTATGTAGATGATATTATCTGTGGATCCATAAACAAGGACTTGTGTGGAAAGTTCTCAACACTCATGCAAAGTAAGTTTGAGATCAGCATGATGGGTGAGCTAAGCTTCTTCCTTGGTCTACAAATGAAACAACTACAGAATGGAACTTTCATTAATCAAGCCAAGTATACCAAGGAGCTGATCAAGAAGTTTGGAATGGAAAGTGGATCATCAGTAAGCATATATATGGCCACATCTATCAACTTGGATAAAGATGAATGTGGGAATGATATGGAGATAACTAAGTATAGAAGGCTTATTGAATCCTTACTATATCTAACAGCAAGCGGGCCAGATATAGTATTTGCAGTTGGAGTTTGTGTAAGATTTGAAACAGCCCCCAAGAAGTCACATCTTGCAGCAGTAAAAAGAATTATCAAGTATCTAAAGGGCACTCAAGATATTGGACTTTGGTATCCTAAGGAATGAGGATTCAACCTCAAAGGATATTCAGATTCTGATTTTGCCGGTTGCAAGATTGACAGGAAAAGCACAAGTCGTACCTGTCAGTTTCTAGGACACAGACTTGTTTCTTGGTTTTGCAAGAAGTAGACAATGATTTCAATATCAACTGCCGAAGCTGAATATGTAGCTGCAGAAAGCTGTTGTGCACAGATTTTGTGGATTCAAAAACTACTAAAGGACTATGGCATCATAGAGAAGAAAACTCCCATTATGTGTGACAACACAAGTGTCATTGTCATAACCCACAATTCTGTCTTCCACTCAAGAACAAAGCATATTGATGTAAGACATCACTTCATCAGAGATCATGTGGAAAAGAAGGATACTGCACTAGAAAAAGTGCATACTAACATGCAGCTTGCTAACATATTCACAAAACCTCTATGTGAATCAAGGTTTTCTATGTTGAGAACTGAGCTTGGGATAATCAAACTTTGATGTGTAAGCTTTTAGAGGTTCTTTAAGTAAAGGGGAACCTGATATGTATTTTATTCATTCTTGAACTTTATTAAGTATTCAGTATACTGGAACAGGATACTATTTTTCCATATAACAGGATTCTCTAACAGTATTCAGTTTCAGGATACAACAAGTAACAACAGGTTACTGCAATAGGTTGCTGAAATTGCAAACAGAAACAAGTTACACCAACAGGTTTCTGATACAGATTTATGACACATGTTACTATAGGTTGCAAACAACATTTATTGAGATCAGCATTCATTGAGTCTTGCAACCTCGTACCAGGAACAGTAACCTGATTAGTAATGATTACAAGAGACATTTTGGCAACTGCATTAAATGCGAAAAACTACTTTACAGTTGAGGTGGAAAATGCGTGGTTTAACGTCTGACACATTTTTAGCAAATTACAGATTTGCCCATCTGCTATTTAATCTCAACCGTTGGATCAAACACGTCTCTTAAGTTTTTAATCAAGACCATCGATATTTTCGGAACTTGTATTCAAATATAAACCAATCATATTCTTCATCTTTCTCTTTACGCTTTCATTTCTCACTTTCAAAGTTTCTAACTTTATGCAATCTAGTTTTTCTCTCTCTATACACTCAAGCTTTCTACAGATAACAATGGATGTTGCACGGGAATTAAAGATTGTGGAAGAAAGGTTGGTGAACAATACGGTGATGCTGGGATCCGACTCACCTTTTAAGAACCTGGATCTCATCAAGAAGATATGGTAGAAAGTGAACCAGAGTCAACTCGCTGGGCTCTTTACTAGCAACTCTGGGTTCTACGAAAAGTAAGTGGAAAGGTTCTATACTTTTGCCAAGTTGTCTGAGGATGAAGAGACGATTCTCTTCAAAATGGACACTGATGATGAAGACTGACACTCGTTGATAGTCGATGACATTGCCAAGACCTTTGGCATCTCAGACAAGGGAATGATGTACTCTGACCTACTATCGTATGGGTCAGAATACTTAAAGAAGAGCTGGAACTAGTTTAAGCTGGTTTCCGTGTGGAGAAGATAGCCACCAGCAACTTTGACAAGAAGTTATTAAAGCCAGAATATGAACTCTGCCACGACATCCTCATCTACATCGTTGAGAAAAGGTGTGGAAACTATGATAAATGTACCAACCTCAGGATGAGGATGATGACTGTCATCATGCGAGGAGATGCAGTCAACTGGGCTCAATTCCTCTTCAAGAGGATTTGGGATGAGGCCACCAAACATACGACCAGGAGAGGGTTTGGAATCGTCCTCACAAGCATCCTCCGAAGGATGTTTACACACCTGGAGAAACTAGTGCCAATCTACCCTGACTGGTTTCTAGGTGTCAAGAAGGATTTTTCCAAGGGCAAGAAAGAAGATAAGAAGCCCAAGAAGAAGCCTACCGCCAAGCCCAAGGGTACTGACACCAATTCCGATGACTCTATCAGTGATGATGATAAGCCAGTGAGGAAACTGGTGACCAAGAGAGCACCATTAAAGTAGAAGATAGAGGCAAATAAGGTTGATGTCCCATTGATAGCACCTTCAGATGTTGCATCTGAAGTTCCTGAGTTGTCCTTTAAAGTTGTTGAGAAGGCTTTAGAAGCCACTGCAGGGGAGGAACAGGATGCTGAGTAGGCAGCGGGACAGGTTGCTGCTCCAGGTTCTCTAGTTCTTAAGGAAGATCCTCTTGTTGCTGAAGAGGATCCTGATGAACAGGTTACTACTCCAGATTCCTAAAGAATCTGAGGAGGGGGTGGCTGAAAAGGTCCCTGCCCCAAAGAAGAAGAAGAGGTTGCTCAAGAAAGCTGACAGCTCCTACAAGAGGAGATAGCTGGGCGAGAAGAAAGAGTTGAAGGAGATTGACACCCTTAATAGGGTGGAAGACTCCATTGACTCTATCAATGCTGAAGATATTAAAAGGACAGTGACTGAATCCGCAAACTCCATCTGGTGGAGGTTTGTCATTGCCTATGAAACCTAGAGATCGAAGAGGTTGGGCGCCGCAAGGGAATTGGTGGAGTGGGAGGACTAGTTCGAAGTTGAAGACATTATCCTTAATTGGATAGACAATTTTGTGGATGAAAACACTCCTCTCCCCAATGGGCTTCTACCTTTCCTACTCGAATATTACATCAATCTTCAGGCTGATGTTATGATTGCTCTTATTTGTGAAAGGCAAGAGAAGCTAAGTGCCCATTGGTCAGCTAAGCATGATGAGGAGATGATGAGGGAGCAGTCGATGAAGGTAGAGGTAAACAACATATTGATGAGCCTCAACACCGAGACTGTTAGGATCTCATCAGAAGTAGAGCTGGTGAGAGCTTAGTTAGCTATCTGTTCGGAGGAGGAAGCTAACAGAAGGATGCTGCAACAAGGGATTGAGGTAAGCAGAGCTCAATTCTATCAACCACCGAAAGAGCTACAGCCAAGGGAATGAAGTTCAAAAGCTACAGAGACTCATGATTCTCCAACTTACTCAGGTATCGCAGCTCTTTTCCCTATCACTCATCTCAATACCATGGATTCTAATATACAACTGCTTGACTACTCTGCTTCCCCTGCTCTTAATGATGAATCTGTTGAGAGGGAACTAACGTCCATTATCCATGAAGTATTCCAATAGATCGAGATAGAGTATGCCGATGAAACAGCCCTGGAAGAAGTTGCAGAGACGGGACTCTCTATACTGGCCGATGTAGTGGTACAGTATATTGAGCAGGAAGGAGCTCAGGTTGCTGCTGAAGGAGAAGAGGAAGCAGCAACTAATGATGAGCTGGCCATTAAACTCATAAACTTGGCGTTTGACAGAACTGATCTCATCTTCCTTATCTATCAGGTTCTGCAAGCAGCTGCTAACAGGATTGATGAGGCCAGTCTCACTGCTGATGCAACTGAGGGAGAAGTTGCTGATATTCCAATTGCTGAAACAACTATTGGCATTGTACATAATTCTGAGGTTAGTCAGGTTGCTGATGAAGCAATTGAGGAGGTTGTTGAGGTGACTGAAGCTGAGTCTATTCAAGTAGCTGAAGTTACTGAGGAAGCAACAGTTGAATAGGTTGTTGCGGTTGCTGATGAAACAACAGTGGTGCCTGACTAGGTTGCTGAGGGTAGTCAGGTTTTTGCCAGAACAGTTTTATAGGTTGAGGATCCTGAGATAGCTGTTGAGACAGCTTTTTCGAAGAAGACCTCAGGCACGGATGCTATTGAGACAGCTCCAGTGGAGGATTTAGAAGGGAAGAAAGCTGAGGATGATATGTCTGCTAGAGGTAAAAAGCTAGTGGTTGCTACCCCTGCCCCAAATCCTGATGATGATAATGAGGATTTTGTAGGAGAAATCAACCTAAGTGCAGATATTGATGTTCCATACAAAGACTTACTCAAAGCAGAATCCGATGAAGCAAGAATAAAGAGACTGAGAAAGGATCTTGCTATGGATAAGGAGAAGCAAGTAGCTGAGAAGCAAGCAAGTCAGGCTCTGGTCCCTTATACTCAATTGGAAACAGGACCAGTGGTTGGGGTTGAGACTTCTTCTAACTCTAATGAAATTTCTCTTCAAAATATTATGGATGTTGTTCGAGGGCTTATGAGGACTATTGAAGTACATGAGATGAATATGTTTGCCAGCATCCAGAGCAATGACAGGAAGCATTCATCTTCTATGGAAGAACTGAGGAAAGAGTTGTCTGAACTCATGCCAAGATAATGAATGATGAACTCAATACTCATCACACATCCAAGACTAGGTTTGAGCGTGAACAGAAAGCTTCAGCTGATGCTCTGAAAAAGTTTGTTGATGATATGTAGAATAGTCATGCTGCTCAAAGCTTAGCCATGGGTAATATGCAAGAAAACATCTCCTCCTAGGGTAGTGATGTTACAAGTATCAATAACAGGATCCTGAATCTTGAGATGCTTGTGGAAGAGATGAGGGTTATTCTGATAAAGGCCTACCCTACTGAAGCTGCTGAAATTACCAACCAACGAGCTACAAAGGCTGATGATGCCAAAAAGGGGGAAGGTAAGAAGAAGCAGAAGCAGGTAGATGAACCCGATGCTGTCATGGTTGAGATCACAACCAGGGAGATTGATGAAGAATAAGAAGAAGAAGAAGATAAGGCCATTTTGACCAGTCTCAAGCGCAAGAGATCAGATACTGGTCATGGTTAGGGTGTAGAGCCAAAACGAAGAATAAAAGATGATGATGGTGATGATGCAGGTATTGAGGTTGCTGGGTCCCAAACAGCAGACAGTACTGCATTGATACAGGTTGCTGCTGCCCCTACAAAGCAAAGATCAAGTAGGCAGCAAACTGGAAGAGATCGAGGAAGAGGTCGATAACAAGCTAATCCTAATGCCAAACCTTACATGGCTGATGTTGTTGATCCTAGCAGGAGGCTGTCCGAAGATAGATGGAGACTTTTGAAAGCTGCTGATGAAAAAAGAAGGAGGAAGAAGGAGAATGAATGGATTTTCAGACTGGGAATTGTTGGACATAGAACAAAAGTTGATGAGAAAGTTGATGCAGCTTTACATTCTTTCCCAGACCAGGAAGCTCATGTCCTCAATAAAGAAGATGCCCCTGCAGAGGTGTTATTTTTGATGGATCAAAGGCCTGTAGATATCAATCATCATTGGGACTTGAAGATCTTCGATCAAGTATATCTGCCCAGAAACAGGAATCCAACCTTTGATCAGCTTACAAGGTTTAAAAGGTCTGAGTACCTCAGGTATTTTCGAAATCTCTACAAATATGGTTATTTCAATAATTTTCCTTCCTGTGAGAAAGTATTGATGAAGTACGAAGAGCTAGCAAGGGAATGAAAGCTAGATCGCCAGATGAATCTGATTGAAAAAGTCAAGAAGAAAGAGGAACAGGTTTCTTACTGCCAGAATTATTGGCTTAGATGGATACAAATTCCTAAGATTACGCAATAGAAGAAAGAGGAACAGGTTTCTTACTGTCAGGATTATTGGCTTAGATGGATACAAATTCCTAAGATTGCGCAACAGATGGAAAAATCATATCAGGATTCTGTTATATACAGGTGGAAGGGGACTAAGTATGAAGAGGTCGTCAAACAGAATCAACAAGCAGATTCGAGACATGATCTTCTCAAGAGAAAGCTATTTGATGACTAAGAAGACTGAAGAAGAATAGCTTACTGCATCTTTCAGGATACTCTTTGTGTAAGCACTTCTTGTAAAGAATTTTTTTATTCTTTTATTCCTTTATTTTATTTATAAAGCTGTAAGCTTGTTTATTCATGTGTTGTAAAGCTTACACTGTACTATACTTGTACATATTACATGTATAAAAGTACATCTGTTCTGCTGTTTATTCTTTTAAGTTATGGGTTTTGTCATCATAAAAAAAAAGAAAATTGTTGGGATATTTCTGACTAGGTTTTGATGAGATAATGTAATATTAGTTGAGACTTTAGAGTATCCATCAACCACATTTTTATAAGTGGATTATAGCTTGATAAGTTTATCTTTCTAAGTCATATATGTAAAAGTTGTAATGATCAGAAAAATAGAGAAAATCGATCTTAACAGATTTCTGGATTATAAAAAGACTTGAAGACTGATTTTCAGTAAGGATGATCAGTAAGCTGAAGAAGAGACCAGGATCAGGAAGCTGGATCAGTAAGCAGATGAAACAAATAGCAATAAGAGAATCTGGAAGCTGACTGCAGGACTCTGGAACAGGAAGCTGTTCAGAGTTGGGAAGCTGAAGCAGATCAGAAAGGAGATGCAGATCAGGAAGCTTACGCAGGTCAAGAAGCTGACTGCAGGACTCTGGAACAGAAAGTTGTTCAAAGTTAGGAAGCTGAAGCAAATCAGAAAGAAGACGCAGGTCAGGAAGCTGACTGCAGGTTTCTAAAACATGAAGTTGTTCTGAAGCAGAAACCTGGTGCAGAACAGAAAGCGGTTACTGCATCCTGAGCAGCAAGCTGTAAGTCTTTCTAACCTATTCAATGCAGTACGAGGAATATGCTGGAGACAGTACGAGGTTTGGTTACTGTCAAAGTTACCAGTAGACAGAAGTTAGCAACGAGCCAATGAGGTGGTGTCACTTAGACAGCGGCTCTGCAAAAGTACTATAGTTGGAATATGACGTCATTAATGCGGATCAGTGTAGGACATGCTCTATATCCCAGATCTTCCAAGATGCATTTAATGCAAAGATTTGAAGATCAATTTGAATTGCAACAAGGACAGTGTCTTCCTTCAACGGGCATTTTTCTATGGATATAAATAGAAGGTAAAGAGGACTGAGAAGACTACTGAACTACTGACTATTGCGAGCATTTTCTAAGCTCTTTATTTTCAAGCTATTCTCAAAGTTCAGTCACTCAATCTTCTGAAGCAGTCTATTCAAGCATTCGAGCTTTCAAGTTCAAGACTGACTTCTTGTTGCACCAGTTGAAGAAAAACCATATACTTTAACCATTTGTTGGGTGCTAGGTTGTTTTATGTTTGGTGTCCTTAGTTGACAGGATTAGATCCTTGCTAATTGTTAGTCTTGTGTAGGCTTATAACTCCGTGTGAGTTTTGTACCCTGTGTGGGATAGTGCCTAAGAATCATTGGATTCTAGTAGATTAACTTGTTTGGAAGAAGTTTGTAAAGCAGTGTCTTGTAAAGCAAACTGACCTAACGAAGTTCCTCCTTGTGAAGGAATAGAGTGGACGTAGAAGGATTACACCACCTTTGAACCACTATAAACCATAAGTGTTTACTGTTTTGATTACTTGCTGCATTGCATTTTATATATGTCTATCTTGCTGCATTTATCATAAGCATACTGCCAAAAGGATTACATTAAAATCATACTTGTGAAAAAAAATTGTTTTCCAAAGGAAACTCTATCTTAAGTTTATTCCACTGCATACTGTGATATCGAGTCAGGAACCTGAAACAGCTTACTGTCAGGTTTCTGAATCGAGTCAGGATACTTCATTTTCTGTAGAATCAGGATCCTGTTTTACAGAAAAGTTTTCAAAACGAAAAATCGATAGAGGTTCATTCCCCCCCTAAACCTCTAACCATTTGGGACCAACATATTGGTAGTGGAGATATGACAATTGCGAAAAGAATAAACAATATAATGGATAAAACAAAGAAATGAAACGTATGATGACTGTGGAGAGAAATATTGATGGTTATAAATAAAATTATCCTAGTAAAATTAATGAGCCCCAAACAGTAAGCTCTTAATCAATCAATCAAACTCGTTCATTTGTGAGGCCCAAAAAAACCAATAAATTGTTAAAAATTATCCAATGTTTCAAATTTTCTAGTTTAAATACCAAAAATGTAGAAAGAAAGTAATAATAATAATTCATTAAATATTGCACTACAAAAGAAATTTAACTACTATTTGTAAAAACTTAAAAAAAAAAAAAAAAAAAAAACCCCACTATTAGTACAATACTTTCTAGTGGTACCCGGTTCGGTTAAACCGACGGTTCGGAAAACCGGGGAGGGTCTAACCGAAATCGAACCGGGGTATGTTCGATTCCGGTTCCGGTTTGTAACCGGCGGTTAAACCGCCGATTTCGGTTCGAATCGGCCGGTTTTTCGGTTTTTCGATATTTTTTTTTTTAACAATGTATTTATAATTTATGTTAAAAAAATATACAACTTTGTATAAATATCCAAAATTTACAACTTACAAAGTATAAACACTAAGTTTGAATTAAAAAAAATCACAACTTACAAATAACGAATAATTAGTGATTGAATTAAAAAAAATTTACAATTTACAAACAACAAACTTCTAAGTTTGAATTTAAAAAAATTACAACTTACAAACAACAAACTTCTAAATTTGAATTAAAAAAAATTACAACTTACAAACAATAAAAAAAAATTACAACTTACAAATTACAAATTGAAAGAGGAAAAAAAAAAAAAGAGCTTGAGTTTCATTCTAAGTTTGAAAGTGAATATCAAACTTAGAATAAAATTGTCTACGTATCCCTAAATTGAATTAGGGAATCAAAGCTCACGTAGTTCCTACTTCTCTTAATTGTAATGAGCAAAAAATGTTGTGTGGTAAATGATGTGTCTCAAAGAAAGGAGGACATAATAAGACGTGCATCTAAGACACATCTCATTATCTCCTCCTTTGTTTGAGACACTATCATTTACCATACAACATTCCTTGCTCATTTCAATTAAGTGAGGAAAAAAAAATGAAAGAGCTTGAGTTTCATTCTAAGTTTGAAAGTGAATTTCATACTTAGAATGAAATTGTCTACGTATCCCTAAATTAAATTAGGGAATCAAAGTTCACGTAGTTCTCTTACCTCAAACTTACCCATTAGTTCCGGTGGAGGAGGATGTGTTGGAATCGTAGCCATACTCGTCGGGGCCATCGTCATCAAAGACAGATAAATCTAGATTTTGTTGACGTTTCTTGGCTCGAAGCCAATCTTCAAGTAGAGTAATGTTTTGAACATTCTTTACGGTCAATCTTGCCCTTTTTGGATTCAACATATGTCGTCCTTTGGAGAAGGCGCACTCGACGGAAACGTTGGAGGCGGGACTTGCAAAAATCTCTTTTGCAATATGACTTAAAATAGGATAAGTGCTGATCTTTTTTTACCACCACTTCAAAAGATCCACAGAGTTTTCAAAAGCAATATATTCAAATGTACAACTTAAATATGTATCTAATTCTTGTGTGGGATTAGACCCCCTAGCTCGTTTTTGTGTTCGGTTATCATAAAAATCATAAAATGCACTAAGACCACTAACATTATATGGATTATGTGAAGAACTACTACTACCACCTACATTTTGAGCACCTAAATTATCCCCACAATCATCCCCTAATGAGGTTTTATATTCTTTAAATAAATCATACAAATATGTTTTAGCTCTAGTTGCAACTTCTACATAATTTGGAACATAGTCAACTGCATCATAATCGGATAAAATAAAATGGGGGAACAAAGCACTATAATACATGCGTAATAATTCCATTAGACCATCTTCTCTAATCCTAGGATCTAATAATTTAGCTATTAAAAATATATCGGGAAGTTCGTGAAAATATTTTAACCATTTTGCTTTAATTGCTATAATAGTCTCACCTATAATAGGACATGCACAATATTCATTCAAAATTAAAGCAATTTTAACACAATGATCTAAGGCTAATGGAGAAGTAGGATAATAAGTGTCACTTAATTCTCTAGTGGCTTCTTCAAAAAAATTTAAAAGTTGAATTAAATTAATGCATGCATCCCAAGAGTTGCTATTCAAATATATCAATTCATGTGGGTGTTCTTTATAAAATTCAATTAGCAATTCTTTATAATTATAAGAATCTTGAAGCATATAATAAGTTGAATTACATTTATGTTTTACGTCCATCACAAATTTCTTAACTTCCATTCCATTATTTTTACAAAATCTTGCCCATTTTTTATGGTATTGTGTTGATTTAGCAATTTCATAAATTGCATCCGTAATAGGTTTAATTTTATCATGCAAAGCGGTTAAACCATCTTGTACACACAAATTCAAACAATGGGGTACACAACGAATATGAAAAAGTTTACCATCTATTGGAGGCCTAAAAAATTCCTTTAATGTGGGTATACTAGCGGTGTTAGGAGCGGCATTATCATAACCAATCGAAAATATTTTTGTAACTATATCATAATCATTAACAATTTTTATTATTTTTCTAGCAATTGCTACGGAACTATGTCTTTCATCAAATTCGACATAGGCAATTAATCGTTTTTGCATGTTCCATGCATCATCTATCCAGTGGCACGTTACTCCTAAATAATCATGGTTTCCGTAAGGATCTTTCCACACATCACAGCAAATAGATACTCGTTGTGTTAAAATTTTTAATTCTTCAATTAAAGCATATTTATATTCACCTACAATTTTATTTATGTCACGTGTAACGGTATTCCTAGATATTCTTCTACTAGCGGGTTGAAAAACTTGAGAAGTAAATTCTTCATAATCATCGTCGGTTGGAAATTGAAAAGGAAGATGTTTTTTAGCAATTAATTCGGCTACTCATCTCCTATGACTTAATTGACTAAATTTAAAAAGGAAGTTAGGGTCGTTACCTCCGGTTCCCGTAGTGGAACCGATATTTTGTCGAGGAAGATGGGTTTGAGAGCGGTCATTCCCCATCTTATCCGGATGCTTCTTGATGATGTGGTTGTTGAACGTTCCGTAGTCCCCTCCGTGCTTGAATTTGTACAACTTTCCACAGTAGTTGCACGTCACCGCGAAGTCCACGTTCAAATTTGATACTTTCTCCTTTTTAAAATGTATGGAGAAAATATCACTTCGAAGTGTCGTAGTGGATCGGCTACGTGTGTCACTCTCTTGAGTTGGACGGTCCTCCGGCTGCTCCTCCTCCACTTCGGCTTCGGCAAAGTCGGCGGCGGTCGAAGGTCCGAGAGCTTCCTCCAAATTGGCGTACTCCTCGCTCCAATGAGAGTGAGGAGTGTATTGATCGATAAGATCATCGACTTCAACATCTCGTGGTGGAGGCATCGGCGCCTTTCCTCGGTGAGAAGAACCGGCGGAAGAAGAACCTCTTCGAGACATTTTCGATTGAATTGGAACTTGAGAATTGAAAAAAGACACTTGAGAATTGAAACTTTAGAATTGAAAATTGAATTGCAACTTGAAAATTGAGAGAGAATTGAGAGAGAAGTGTTGGAATGGTGTGAGGAAATGAATGGGGGGAGGGGGTATTTATAGAAATTTAAAAAAAAAAAAAAAATCGCCAGAACCGGCGGTTCAAACCGCCGGTTCAACCACCGGTTCGACCGTCGGTTCACAACGATCCGCAAATCTCGACCGTTGATCTCCAACGGTCGAGTGATCCTGGCCGGACACGTGTCCAACGGTCAATTTTTTTAAAAAAAAAAATAGCGGGCCGGTTCCGCCCGGTTTCGAACCGCCGGTTCCGGCGACAACGGCTACTTTTCGCCGGAGCTCCGGCGGACACGTGGCACTCCCTCATTCGTCCATAAATTAAAAAAAAAGAGTATAAACCGGCGGTTTAACCGCCGGTTCCCAAACCGCCAATACACGAACCGAAACCGAACCGGCTGAAATCGGTTTACGGTTCCGGTTTGGAACCGGAACCGGTCAACGGTTCCCCGAACCGTTGACCGCCGGTTTTGAACCGGCCGGTTCCGGTTTCCGATGAACCGTGGGCACCACTAATACTTTCTATAATAAAATATTTAGACCAATAGGTTAACAAATAATAGATACATCCCAAAAAAAATAAAAATTTAATAAATAAATAACTTTAAAAAATTTATGTGATCTCAATCTTCAAATAAAACACATCTATAATCAATTATTGATAACTCATATAGTTAAATTTATTTAATTAATGATTCGGTGTCCTCCCATCGACTGTTTTCTTGTTAATCTACTAACTTACCGGATTTTAATTATTAGAAAAATGATCCAAAAAAAATATAGACCTAAGTTAGATCATCTAACTTACCTGCTCAATTTATTGTTAAAGGTAATCCACCTATCAAGCATGTCCACGTGGAACAGGCATTATTTACGATATTATTTAGCTTTATAATAATTGATAAATTTCCTTATTAAGGAATCTTAAATAATTAATCCCAAAAATCTATGGTCAGCGTCGTCATCGCTGAGATTCTCCCTTATATTTTCTTGCAAAATCTAAACTGGTTGGTCAACCTAATCTTGTTACTTTGATTTAATCACCAATTTTAAGTTTCAATATAACGATTTTTAATCAAATAATTCATGTAAAACCTGTATAAAAGAATATAAAAACCCTTAATACAATTATATAAAACAATTCGTACTTTTATGTTGCCTGTTTAATTTTATTTTTCAATTTATTGAATGAAAAGTATATTAATTCAGACGATAGTCAACACCCATCCACCCCTTTATAATATTATTTATGATCCATTTGTACATAATATACACATTTTACTTGTGTACGTACAAATAAATATATATTAAATTAAATTCACCAAATATAGCATTTAATTCATTTATAAAATAAAATGATATTCCCTGCAAAATAATAATAATAATAATAATAATAATAATAATACTAAAATGATTTTTTTGTACATAATAATAATAATAATAATGAAAAAAAGTAGCCAACCAAACCAATGAAGAAGTTATGACCTCAGTATCGTCGACATAACTAAACCAAACCCTCAAATTTGGGTGCTTATTTGAGAGTGACGATTTGTAGTTGTAATTTATCAACAAAACTGTACCAAAATCATCCAACCAATCAACTTGCACACGTCTAATATTAGTATTAATCTAATTCAATTTAATTATAGGAAGAGATTATTAATATATTACAGTCAAAGTTTTGTGGCTAAAATTTGGACGTCAAATTGGTAGTGTGTTAGCCATTGAGTTTGATATAATTATTATCTTCAACTTTGGGGGCAGAAGAGACCCATTAGGGGTTTGAATTAATCAAGCCTCAAATTTAAATGTATTGCAACCAATTCAACTCACTTATGGACCCAAATGATAACATAGGACTGGACAAAGTCATCAAACTTAATCATACATGATGGTCCCATTTTATTTTCTTTTTATTCATTTTTTAGGAAAGGCCCCATAGTTTTTTTAAAGGGTTATTATTCTCTCCACTTATTTAATCTCAAGTTCCAATTTTTGATGTAGCAACAAATAAATAGGCGGCTTGAAATAAATAATATATTGTGTGATTTTATTTAATCATACGCCTCTAAGAGTCAAAAAAAAAAAAATATATATATATATATATATATTTGATGGCTTCAACTATAATAATAATAATAATAATAATAATAATAATAATAATAATAATAATAATAAAGGTGGCTGCAAATTATGGTATAGAAAAATGGATTTGTTGTCTTAAAATTAATTAGGTGTTAAGTTTGTTAAGTTTGTTAATATATATATATATATACATATATATATTAAAAAAAGAGAGAAAATTTTCTACATGCACACTAGTAGAGTATTAGTTCTATGTTGAGATTTATTTAAATAGTCTTATTTTAATCTGACCTCAGACAAATAATTTAATGTGGTATTGAATTTCATAAATGTAGATAAAGTATATATATTGCTAATATTATTTATGAATATATCAAATTAACTAAGAGTGATGAATTATAACTAAAGATTTATATGAATTTGTGATATGGATCACTGTGTTGAATGTTGATGCGCATCAGTGCATGTATTGTATTGGTTATAAAATATATAATATATATTTATTTGTTAATGCTTGTTTTGAGTACAATGTAATTCAATATGGGATCAGGAGAACCGATAGGTCACAGTCACACAGCAAATGCAAATGCACATGCCTCTCTTTAATTATATTTACAAATTGTAAGATATACATCTTTTATTTTTTAAGATATACATCTCAGAATGGATAATGTTGTTGTTATTATTATTATTATTATTATTATTTTGAAAAAGAAAAGGAATGGATAAATGTTATCTTGTCTCTAAAAAATTGTAACATGAAGCATCCACGTGTTGTTCCATGATTTAACCTTGATATTAAATTAATAGAAAATAAAATACTAACTCATATGCATTTCAAATTATACACATTTCAATGATTTGAGCCCCCAACAAAATATTAGTATCTAATTATATACATTTCATCTACATTTCAAAATAATATATAATCATAAATTCTTATGCTACGTAACAACACTACTAATTAATATGACATATAATAAAACGCAATATAAAACATTTGAATATAATAAATGATCAGTATCAATTAATCTCCATGATTTTCTACATTAAACATTTTTGATGTATTAAAAGTTAATAATTATATTTCAAAAAAAGAAAGAAAGACGTTACTAACTATAATTAATCATTTCTCATTATAACTGTTGCTGAATATATTAGTCCTCCTAGCTTGTTTATGATAAGTTTAAACCTTTAAGTTGACGTATTTCTTCTAAATAGGGTATTATAATTTTCTTTTTGGCATTGAATACAGTTTGAAAATTACACAAGCTATAATTGATTATTTTGATATATTAGAGGAGATTATTTAATATATCTAACCTAATTGCCTTACCTAATAACAACATGAACCAGATTAGCGACTTTAATTAAAATCGAAACTAATTGAGTAGAAAATCGCCAATTATTAGTTGTAAAATATAGAAAAATAGAAAACATCGATCAATGGGTTGCTGGATCATATTATGTAAGTTATACATATAATTAAAATCATTAAATCTGCTCATACAAAAGTATTAAAACTAACTCAGTTAATCCAAACTAAATGATCTAATAGATAAAAATTAAAGAGCGGCCTCCCATTAAGAAAAAAAATCATTAAGAGAATAATACTGATGATTATAACAGCCTTGCACATGCTTAATTAATTGAACTAATATACATCATTAGATGATAAATATTAATAAACCATTTGAAATGACTTTTCATGATTCAGCTTCATAATTAACAAAGTTGATAGCATATAATGATCTCATAAAATCAGCTTCAGATTAACGGAAAGTAAGAGCAATCGTCTCTTTGCCGTTAGGACCAACCCCCCATTTAGCATTTGAAAAAAGATTAATAATAATAATAATAATAATAATAATAATAATAATAATAATAATAATAATTACCGAAAAATTCACAACGTTATGTCAATTTAACAAAAATTTTCACTTTTAGTTAAAATAACATAATCTTGTAGTATGTATTTTTGGCATCAATCAATGTTGAATTTGTTTTGTTTGCATATTCGATATAAAAAAATTGAATAAAATTTCTTGAAATAGAACTCTGTGAAACTACCATATTTAAAAAGAAAAAGTGTGAAGTTTATTTTTTCAAAACTGATAAAGGTAAAAAACAAAAAAAAAAAAATACTACTTAAGTTATTTTGATAATGAAAATTTTGATAAAACTGACAATTCAAATAAAATTTGTGATTTTTCCAGCAATTATAATGATATTCTTGTAAGTTATAAAAATTAACAAAAATATCACAAAAACAGTAATTATAATGGTGGGGACATGCTTGAAAGGCTCAAAGGCAGTATTCTATTCTTGGACTATTGTTCTTTTTATATTGTTTCTTTGAACTTTGAAAAAGCTTCTTCTTGGTTTCGTCTTTCTATGTGTGTGTATATATATGTTACACATTATTTCATACAGCAATTATAATTGTAAGAAAATTTGAATTTAGATAGCAGAAAACAACTACACTCAATCTGTTGCTTTAGCAAGAAAGGAGAGATTTCTTAGCTCTCAGATATCCGATACCCTTCTTGTAAGTCTCTTTTTCACCCTGACTTGTTTTCTTTTCTATATATATTCTCTTAAAGCCCTTTCACTTTTCTCCCTAATCTTTATTTGCATTTTTCATCCAAATTTTTCCATCTGGGTATGTTCAATTTTCCATGTATGTATCAATGTGTGTGTTCTTTTGGGTATTCAACATTGTGTAGAGATAAAGATCACTTTTTTCCCATCTGGGTGTGTGCAATTTCTCTTCTTCTTTTGACTTTGTTGAGTTTGTTTCTCTTTGCTCTTAGTTATGCATCTTGGGCTTGTTTATTTGGTTGTCTTCTTGATCTTCTGAAATGGGTTTTGTTATTTTTGGTGTTTTTTTGGATTCTTGAAAGAAGTTTTATTCAAACCCTTCTCTTTCATGAGGAAAATCAATTTTTTTTTTTCTTTTTCAAAACTTTCTTTGTATTCCAATTTTTGACTTCTTTTGCTTTGATGTATTCTTTATCCATGGATGACACTTCAATAGTATTTTTTACGGCTATAAAATATCATTGTTTATTCAACTGCTCTCCCTTCTTTGTTTGTGCTAAAAAATTTATCTCACACAATTTGAATTGAACCTATCAGCCTTGATTCATTTAATAGTTTCTTGGTTATTTCTTATAGCTCTTGTTTTGTGATAGGTGTATAGAACTTCCCTTATTGAAAAAGGATGGGGGATCACTTTGTATTGCTAGTGGATCGTTTGCTCACTGAATCAACTCTCGAGGCTGCACTCGAGAGTGGATTAAAGCAGGCAACCCCTGTTACAATCGATGAGAAAATCATCGATTATTCTTATGACAAGGACACTGAAGCTTGTTTATCACCAAGGAAACTGGTTGAGTGCAGGATATGCCAGGATGAAGACCTCGATTCAAGGATGGAGACCCCTTGCTCTTGCTGTGGAAGCTTAAAGGTTGCTATTGTTCTTCTGTTGGAGAATCTGATGTTTAATGATTATGTGTTTGAGAAGATTGGTGTTAGTGGTACCATGGTTTTCAAGAATTGGAGATATAATTCATGTTTTCTCGTATTTGTGTTGTTTACAGTATGCTCACCGAAAATGTGTGCAAAGGTGGTGTAATGAGAAGGGTGACACCATGTGTGAGATATGTCATCAGCAATTCAAGCCAGGATACACTGCACCGCCCCCCATTTTCCGATTTGGGGGACTTCCCATGAACTTGCGGTACTCCTCGTTTTGAACTAACTTATGCATCCATGTACAAGTTCGTTTTGTCTTAATCAGCTTGTTCTTCTTATCAGGGGAAATTGGCAAATCGATAGAAGAGATTTAAACAATCCCCGCATTATTGCAATGGTTTCCACTAATCACCGCTTCATCAACCCCGATTATGATGAGTATGCTGCTTCTACGTCTCGAAGCATCATCTGCTGCCGCACAGTTGCCATAATCGTAAATCTCTCAATCTTTTGTGTTCAACTGTAATTTGGTGTTCAAAAGTCTGCAATTTTAACAATGGCTGGCATTCTTTGCCTTTTTACTTATCTTTTTCGTATTCTCGTTGCAGTTTATGATTCTCCTGATATTGCGGCATACTCTTCCAGTGATTGTTAGTCGAGCCGGGAATTATTCTCTGCCATTAATCATGGTAAGATCCAACACATAACTAATGCAAATTCTAAGCATTGTAATTGTAAACTCCATAACATTTCTGATCCTTCTCAACATATAACAGCTTCTAATGCTACGAATTTCGGGGATCATTCTGCCAATTTGCATAATACTGAAAGCAGTGACTTCCATCATACGTCGCAGACAACAACAACAGGTAAACTGAATAGCTTTCCCCTCCATTATTGATTAAGTTCTTGAAAGAAACAAGGAAACAAAACACCCAAGAAAACAATCTAATGTACATCCACTTTTAATGGTGATTAACAGGCTGATCTAGCAACCTCTTCATCCGATGAAGAATCGAATCCATTCACCGTGTCTCAACCACATGTTATTGCAGTAAACTGAAGGGCCTAAAGAAGACTTTGCTACATTTCTATTTAAAAAGTGTCACCTTCCAGATGTTATACAATCTGGTACAAATTTCAATTATTGAAAAGAAAAAAAACGTTTAGAATTTGAGGTGGGATTTAGTTAAGCACCTCAGTAAGAAGCACTTGTACAGAACAAATGCATATCAAAAAATTTACAGAAATTTATGACTGATGTCATTGTCTTTATAGGTGAACAACTTCTTTTTTTCCTGTTGCTTTTGTTGACTATGTTAGTCCAAGAATCTGTTTAGAACACAATCTGAAGGAAAGAATGACAGTTTGAAAGGTTAAGGAAGTAGTTGTTGACTTTGGGAAAAGCCTTCAACTCTAAATTGTTAATACAAAAAATTGTTGTGTAGGTTATCAATAATTCAATTAGTGGATGAGCTAGTAGAATCTGAAAGAAAATAAGGGGGAAAATAATATTTTTTTTTTTAATTCTCTAACTCTACAATAATCATATAATTATCTATTTACAATTATTTTAGAATACTATTTAGATTTTTTTTATTATTTTACTACTAGTGAATTAATAGAACTTTTAATTATCAATGAATTTCTATAATTATTTTAAAAAAAAATCTTTGTAACATATAGTTTGGATATCAAATAAACAAGCATCTTACTGTGATAAATTATTGTATCTAATCAAACTAAAAATCAAGAGTTTTTACATTACATATTTACAAAAGAAAGTGAATAACTAAAAATATAAATCGTCATAAGTTAAGAGATAAAAAACTTCTTTTCCCTAAATAAATATTCACAAAATCTATACATATCCTACTAAATGCTTCGATCAAAAATATATTTATTGAATTATTGCTGGATTTGCATCTTACTAGTTACTACACTCGCAATAATCCTTTTGACTTGAAATGTTGCTTCACTCCATTTCATATTCTCTAATCCTCTATAGCAAATAACACCGAACGTAATGAAATATGAAACGAAACACCATTTGCAAAATAAATTCAAAGAAGAAGTGAGACACATTCCAAGATCTATTCTAAGCTCCAATTCTTGGAATGCCATTGCAGCCACCTCACTCGCAACGAAAGCTTAGCAAACACTTCCTCCCTTTGGGGGCGGTTTGCATATAGAATCCATAGAGCAAGACTTAGCATCACACCCACTGAGATCATCGACAACCCTGCATTCACAATCCGAAGATATCGCTCCAACGAAGGGCAATAGCTCGATGTGATATTTCTGAAAGCATCGCGTACAAAATTGCAGTTCTGATAACTCAGCAGAACAGGAGCATAATGCTCGAGAGCGTAGCTAACGTTTATAGCACCCGCCAGCTGTGAGTACATGTCCGGTGTCAACCTCCCGACGCTGCTGCAAAGCCCGTACGCTGACACCTGGCATGTATAGTTCTGCCAAACCTGTGGAAAAGAGTGTGGTTCTAAATTTTGCAGGAGAGAATGCTGAAATATGGAGTGCTTACCAGAGACGCGTTTTCCATGGAGAGTTCTTGAGGTGCACATGACCGGTCTTGCAGATTGGGGTCGTATGGATAGCAGAGCTGTGGGATCAGTGGACCTGATTGGTTGTAGTAACTTGGAGAGGCCCGAGGTGGGCTTGAGTTGGCAACATAGTTGATGAATCCATCAACCATATTCACAATATCAGTGATCACTTGTTTGCTCTTGAACAGGGTCTCGTTGGTGGTTCTCTGATCGAAGCAGGGAAGAATGTTGCTTAGCGCAGTTTCTGCATGAGGATTCTCCACCCATTCTCCCATCGCCATGCACGTATCAGTTATTGCACTGAAACACAGAATAGAAAACAATCAAACACCCTTTTCAGCCCACTGGAAAATACCAATCTGTGTCAAGTTTATGTACTTAGTGCTTACTTGTTTAGAATCACAAAAACTCCACAGAGGATGAATGAAACTGCCACGAGTAACCATCCACTAATGACAAATCTGCATGAGTGTGTAATGAGTTTTTTGAGAGAATTGGGGATCAAGAATTATCAAGATTATATAACTGGGCTGGGTTGTATAACTTCAAAACTCACATGTGTATTGCTTGTTGATGGCCAAGGATAGACAGAACTGAAACAAAAAAAGTAGAAAGTCATAAGCTAAAAAGTTATAAGGCAAGGGAGCAACTCAATGGCAATACATACCAAGACCTAGAATAGATATGAGAAGCATCATGGCTGCGATAATGATTAGTGCTGATCGCCTGAAATAAGTAATCTTAGTTATCAACCATGCAAAAATGGATGAAAAATAACATGATGATTCATGAAATTTGTCTTGGTATAAAATCATACACTGCATTGAAGACTCCCCGTATATGGATTGAGTTTTCGTTTGTGTTCTGCTCCAACATATCTGCAGCAGAATTTAAGTCCATATTTAACTGGTCTATATCATCTCTGACTTCTGAAGGAAGAAAAATCTGGGCTACATTGACAGTTTTCGCCAGAGACATATACTCCGAGACATTTCTGAGTATTTGAACTGTGTAATCTGACTGATTTACGACATAGCTGAGAGTACCCAATGCTTCTCGATGGAATTCATCCTGTCCTAAAGAGAGTAAAATACTTCCAATCCTAGAGACAGAGAGAGATAATGAGTTTAGATTAACAAAATACATCCAGTACTGGCATTCATTAATTAACAAAAAAGTGTTGAGTTTGGGATTATTACGTTGCACCACTGGTAAAGATAACGAGTACTAAAAGACATATCCTAAGGGACCAGATTGATTCTTTGCCTCTGAATTTTAATTTCCATCCGCAGAAATAGTGCACCAAAAGAGCGAGCCCGAAAGAAATAAACCATAACACTGAAACGATAAAAGCTGCTGCGCCTGTAAATCCAACTGACTTTGGGAAACAAGGGTAAAAAGAATGACATAAGTACAGAAATCCAATTCCACTTGAATGTGAATTTATAAGTTCAGATCAAAACATATGTGTTTCTTGAATCTATGAAAAGTTTTAAGACACAAACTGTAGGCTATGAGTCATCATTATGACATACATTCTGATCATCTCACCTTAAGAATCTAGACATTCTCAAACAGTTGTGTTGAGTCCAGTAGAGTGTGCAAAATTTCTTTACATATTGAATACATTATGTATAGCTCACAACATATTTCCTATATGCAGAGCCGGATGGTCTGGATTATATCGCATAACCAGCATTATTCCTTATATATTTTGATAACTTCCGAATAGGATTGTCTCATGAATGTTTGTGGCCGAAAGATTGAACATAGAACTAACCGTCCATTCTTGTAAAAAAAGCTACCAAATCCTTCCATGAAGATAAACAATCCAGTCTAATATTATCTTTGTCATTTAAAAAGTAAAAGGACAAGTGTTGAACCACATTTCAAACATAAAACGAATAGTGATGGTTCCAAATGAATGCCAACTATGTCCCTCAACACATTTGAGAAGCTAGCTAAGTCAATTCAAGGCAAAAATGGTGAAGCAGAAGAGTGCTTACAGCCCAGTAATGTATATTGGCAAAGTCCCATCCACCTCTGTATGTATGAAACCTGGATAGAAAGTCAGGCCTCTTTGTTCTGTTCTCAGCCAACACAAGTGTGCTCACATCATCTGTACTCCCTCTCCCTGGATCATCATCATCATCATCATTTGAGCTCACAGTTTCCTCATTCCACGATCCTGGACTCTCTTCTCCTACATGGATCACAAGAAACCACAAATGAAGAGAAAAGAACGAAATTCTAAACTGCATTGTTGAAAACTGCAGCATATTTCCATTAAGACAGAAAAATAAAGATCCAAAAGCTCCAACAATCAGCATAGCATGTAAATACAAGATCATGCCCAGTAAGAATTAAATTACACCACTAAATCTTACAAAGAACAACCCAAATTCAATCAGAAAATCAGTAATCAATAACTTCAAACAGAAGAACCATAATAAAAAGGAGTTACAAGAAATAACCAATTAACAACCAAACAACATGAAAAATAAAAGGCTTCAAATTACAGTTGCAAAACCCCAGTATATAATTTTGAAGAATGTGTCAATAAATTAACCTAAATTGTACTTGATAGGATCTGTGGTGTGAGAGAGCATAGGAAATGAGGTCAAGAAAATGGAGAGAGCAATCAAGAACGAAAGAGCCCTCCATCCCATTTTCTTGCAGCATCAAATCTCACTTCAAGAACTGCAATCGTTGCTTGTGATAAAGTATCATCTTTTACAGCTTCCTCCAGTTACTGCAATTCCCATTATCTTTCCGCAGTTTTTGAAGGGCCTTTGGATTTAAAATGGGAGTGAAGAGCAGGAGATAAATCTGAGTGAGAGCCTGATAATGAAAGATGTCATCCACAACTACAAGGATATAGATACACATAACTGTATGTAGAGAATTTGGCGCGGGGTTATCACATGGGTGCTTGTAGACGATGAAGGCGGGAGTAAATGGCGGAAGAGTAAGTGACCCAGTGACTCAATAATATTTTCTCTTTATTTTTTGTACTTTCTTTAATATCAAAGTATAGAAAAACACCAAAAAAAAAAAAAATGGGTGTATTAGTATTTTGAGTAGGTCTCCTGTGTCCCGGGGATATGGATATAATCCGTGTCCCCAACCCGCGGGCCCCACATAAATTTAAAAAAAAAAAATTCACTCATTTTTTTTTCATATATATATTGAAGGTATCCATGAAATACCTGATAGGTATCTCATGGATACCTTGAAGGTATCCATGGGCAAGGTATCCACATGTATATTATAAAGGTATCCATGAAATATCTTCAAGGTATCCACATTATGAGGCGCGCGGCTTGAGCGCATGGGTACGCGGTGTGTGCGCACGACTTGGTGACCAAGGTGCGTGCAGGTATCCACATGGATACCTTCAAGGTAGAAGGTATCCATGACATGGGCACACGCGTTTGTGAGGTGCGCACGCGACGTGGATGCATGGGCGTGTGCACGCTGCATGGGCGCATGGGCGCGCGGTGTGCGCGCAGCGTGGTGAGATGCGCGTAGGTATCTATGGAATATCTTCAAGGTATCCACATGTATACCTTGAAGATATTACATACCTTCAAGTATACATGTGGATACCTTACCCATGGATAACTATCAAGTATCCCATGGATACCTATCAGGTACGCGCGCATGGGGGCGCGACAGGTGCCCATGCGCCCACGCAGCGTGCGCACCTCACAAACCGCGCGCCTACGCACCCACGTCGCGCTCGCCTCACAAACCCTGCGCCCACGCCATGGAAACGTTGAAGGTATTCATAGAATATTTTCAAAGTATATATGTGGATACTTGAAAGGTATTCCATACATGGATACCTTTCAGGTATACATGTGGATACTTTTACCCATGGATTACCTTTCAGGTATTCCATAAATACTTTTCAGATATACATGTGATACCTTGATCCATGGATACCTTCAAGGAATTCCATAGATACTATACATGTGGATACCTGAATACCTTATAGGTTTTTGTATATGAAATCATATATGAAATATTCTCAAAGTTTCATTCTTTTTCTGATAATTCGTTTCTTTCTCCAGTTGATTGACTATTATTTACACATAATTTGAAGCTAAGTACACTTTAATAAGTTCCCAAGAGAATATGACAAAGAAACAATGCATTTTTGTTGAATTGTGTTGTTCAAGACCATAGAACCACAAATTTTTTAAAGTTTACTATAACAACCTGGTTGAGGCATTTTGTCAAACAGGTGACATGCAAAAAAGCTCAATAAACAATTTTGAGGTTATATGTTAGACAAAACCACAAAAGTAATCGGGTTTTCAGGTTTATTTCCAAAAGTCTCTGAGCCATTTCTTCTCCTAACTTAAAATCTAAATACTGCTGAAAAGCACCAAGAAGAGAAGCAAAATGAGTAGTAGAAGTTTCATTTGTTGCTTGAAGGAGTTTAAAGGCTTCATCTAGAGGTCGAAATGGAGGTCGGTGTTGGTGAGGAAGAGGAATGCGATTTTAGGTTACGATCGGCGGCGGTGACGAGGCAAGGGACGGCAGCGCCGAGGGTGGAGCGATAGCAGAGGGATTTTGTGAAGGATTGAGGAGTTGAGAGGATTTGCAGAACACGATTTGCAGAAGGTGAGGTGAGGAGCGGTAGCAGAGGGATTTTGTGAAGGATTGAGGAGTTGAGAGGATTTGCAGAACACGATTTGCAAAAGGTGGGGTAAGGGAAATGAAGGGAAAAAAAGAAAAAAGAAAAATAAAAGAAAAAATGTATATATATGCAGGTATTCGGGTCGGGGCGGGTTGGGGACACGGATCTAAGATCCATGTCCCGGGGATATAGAAGTTTTTGCCTAGTATTTTTGAGATGTATATAGGCACACCTATTTTATTTTAGGGATAACACCCTCTTGTACCACAATTAGGATAATAAATTATTTTTCTACTAAATAATATGTATATATATATATATATAAACCACAAATATTAAAAAAGTGACAATTTTACCTTTTATTGATAAGGTATAAATAACATCCATCATCAAAGTAGTTAATAATCTTGCACTATATTATTTTAGATTTTCATCCAAATTATGAAAGAAAAATAACAAAACTATTTAAAAAATTAATTTTTTATTTGATTTTGTCATATAAAGAGATATTGTACCTTTTATTTTAAGACCTTCATTTTATCCTTATTTTAAAAAATGCACTTCAATTGAAGTTATGACATAAATATTTTCATTCTTCTTAATTTTATTATAAACTTAAATTTATTTTCATGATCTTAATATAAAGAATTAAACTTCTCACCAAATATATACTCTCAACAAATTCCAAATTTATAGCTAGTTTAATTGATCCGACCAATGTAACTGATAGATAAAGCTTGCATGAAAAATTCCTACAAGAAAACAATTTCAACATAGATATATTGAAATATTAGCATCTTCAACCTTTCCCACCATTAATAAATACTAAAACAATCAGAAAAACCCAATAAAATAGCCCCAAAAATTTAATTCCCAAAATAACCCCCAACACCATTCCTCACATACCAATTAAACCCTAAAACCCATTCCTCAAATCATTATAACTGAAATAATCAACCACCAATTCTTTCCCCACTTTGGTCTTCACGGTGACGCCATTAACGCCGGCGACAATCACCGAGCTCGCTAATCCGATGAACATCCCATGCTCAACAATACCAGGGAGTCTCAGGATTTTATCACTCGCTTCGTTCAAATCTCCAATATCCCTCTCAAAATATAGATCAATTATGTAGTTCCCGTTATCACTAACGTACGCCTGGCCGCCGTCGCCGCATCTCCGAAGCTTCCCGACGCAGCCGGCGCCGGCGAACAAGGCGACAAGCCTGTTTAACGAATGGTTCCAACAGAACGGAATAACCTCCACCGGCATAGCCAATCCACTACCTCCGATGTAGGGCATTAATTTGGATTCATCGACTATGACAATGAATTTGTGGCTGGCGGATTCGATCATCTTCTCTCTCAGCAACGAACCCCCTCGGCCTTTGACTAGGTTCAAATCCGGGTCGACCTCGTCCGCCCCGTCGATGGATAGATCGACAATCGGGTGCGAATCGAGATCCGAGAGAGGGATACCGAGTGAAATCGCTTGTTCTAGGGTTTTGACCGAGGTGGCTACGCCGATGATGTCTTTCAGCTTCCCCTGTTTCAGGAGCTCTGCAATTCGGTCCACGGCGTGCTTGGCGGTAGAGCCGGTGCCGAGGCCGACGACCATGCCGGATTGGACGTGCTCCACGGCTTTGTAGGCGGCGATTCGTTTCAAATCGTCTTGTGTGAGAGTGACGGCGGGGGTGACCATTGGCGGTGGCTCTTCAGAAACGAGGAAATGTGGGTAGGCTACTGCCATGGCAGCAATGGGAGCTCGTATTTATCGTAGACTATACAGAGAGATAAGAGATTGGATGGCTGTAAAAGACAAGTGGAGATTCGGAATGTGCGGTGGAGAAACAGGGGAGATGGAAGACCACTAGGGTTTTGAGGTATTTATAGAGAGAAGAAGAAGACGAAGAAGATCTTCTGCACAAAAATGTGTTAATTGAAATGGGGAATCTGATTCTGCACCAAATATGCTTCTATCCATCACCAAATAATGTTATTTAAATTTAAGAAAGCTTGCTAAAACAGTGATGGATTCGTATCAACTATAAACTAATATACTTCCGGTTTGTTAAATAATATGTGGTAAATATCAACTATTTTATAACATAATGTAATTAATAATGAATATTTTAAAGATATAAAATATTTAACAACTAAGAAAATTTGAATTTATGTCGCTATATATTAAATATATATTTATTTAATTCATACTATCTTGTTTATTTTATATATCTCATTTGATAATCTGTGATTAATTACACTGAAAATATCAATTATGAATTACAAATCAAATCTAATTACTTAAATTATATATATATATATATATTGAAAATAATACACAAAAAAATTGAAAATTGTATGTAAGAACCTGATGCAAGCTATATCAATTATATATTTTCAAGCTTTATTTAAAATAAATTGAATTAGAAAAATATTTTTAATATTGCTTAACATCAAAGATGAGAGATAGTCAATTACTCCATCATGACTATCACATAAATTAATTGCTATAACCTAATGTTGATCAGTACAATTCAAGCGCAACACAAAATCTAAATGTAGCAATAGTAATGATGTGATGAGGACAACAACATAATTAGAAACTAAGCACATAACTTAAATTATTAGCCGAACCATCTAAATCCAAAACAGACACTCATATAAATAGATATGAAATCCTAAGTGTAAACTAAACGTTGAATTTATATTTGATTATTGGATATTCATACTTATGTACTTCATAATAATTTCATTATTAAAATATATCGGTAAATGATATTAATAATTTTCATAAAATGTTGAATGGTATTACATATTTGAAATACAAATATATTAATCTAAAAAATACTTAGGATGACATATAATTCCACACTATACACGTACTATATATATACATCGTTAACAGTGTTATGATTATTTATTAATTTATATTAAATATGATTTCAAATATCCCTAAATAAATCAATATTTATTACTAAGATTATTTTTTTGGACAATATCTATTATTGGTATCTAAGAAATTATATTCAATAAAAATTAATTTAATTAAGACCAATAAAATATGAATGAACTAATACAATAATTATATTATTAAATCAAATGGACCAAGTAATTAAAAATGCAGAATACAAACAAAAAAAGAAATTATTGATGTGATATTTTGGGAGGGAAAATGGTAAATTTGTAAATATTTCCAACTTCTTTGCTTTTATATTAGTATAGATAGATAATAATAAGCTTCAATAATCATTTTAATATATTATTTAATTTGAGATTGGTGAATCAACTTATTTTTAAGGAATATAAACACATGTTTCTTGTAATCTTATTATGACATTTATTTTCATGAGGATTGTGGAATAACTATTTTCTAGATTTGAAATGATTTTTCTATTATTAAAATATATAACTTTTTTTCATTGAAACTTTAAAATGTATACATATATAACTTTTCTTGAAAAAGTTTATCATGCATTATATATGATTCAAAATACATTGAAAAAAAGAAAGTTTAAGATAGCTTCATAGGTACCATACACGCATGCTAATAATAATATAAAAAAATCATGACTTTGATCAAGTTTTAATTAAAACATGATCTTTAATTGTAATATGTTAGTCATCATCAATTTTGAAATGTTTTTAATTAATAAATCGACTTTATTTCATTATACCTAATTGTCACACAACTATCATTGGATGTGTTTGGACGAGATCGTCTCAAGTCTATATATATATATATATATCTCAGCTCATAACCAACATTGTTATAAATAAAAGTTTTTGTTATAAGTGGAATATAATTAAAAAAAATTAATTAACCCTATATAAATACATTTGTGTATGAGGGATAGGGCCATATGAATGGAATCAAATCATTGACCTCCAACTCCAACATTCATTCCCAGGCATACTCCCATCATCATTGAAGTCTGAATAGCATTTTTATTCCATTAGGTCTCCTAAATTTTGATCTATTTATAAATTTAAAATAAAACACCCAATAAAATTTGTAATTATATATTAAAATTCTTGATATATTTTTTATTCTACAAATTGTACTCGTTATTTTAATAACTTAATGTGCAGTACCTACCTTAATGGAATCATTTTAATTTCAATACTTATAGATTGTTGTATCTTCTGTATCATTTTTAACTTGGATACGTAGGATTAATAAATATTGGTGTAGCTAGCAATGTAAACACAAGATATTCCCACATATGTCATTCATTATTAATTTTTTAAAACGTTGTTGTCATCATTTTATCATCGAGGTTTATTTGTGTAAATAGAAAATTAAAAAATGAGAAGCATTTTCTAGGTATTAATTAATTAGGAAGCATGATCAGAGGTATTATTATTATACAACCAGTTCTTGTTGCTCGAGGAGCATGTCTACGTAATATTCTATTGTTCTAGCTAGCTAATAGATATGACAAGTGACAACAGTTTCTAAAATCTAGATTAAAGCAGTTTCAAATCTTTTTTTTTTTTTTCAAAATTGTTTTTTATATATTTATTAGATAGATATAAACAACAATATTTTCATCTATATTATTATACTAGTTTATTATTACATGGGACTTGATCATAATTTATAGTTTATTACTCCATGAGATCATAGAAAAAGTAATTTCTATGGGATCTAAGCTTTCAATAATGATTAAAAATTGGAGTGTAATTTATTTTGCACCGTTAATTCTTTATAATAGTGATTTTTTGATTCATAGTTTGATAATTAATGTAGCTACTATTTATCGTTGTATGAGAGTAAAATAATATGAAGACAACTAATTAAAAACAAAACCTTTTCACAAAAAGATGAATATCAAACTTCTTTCTAAAAGTTGCATCTTGTAATTTTGTTATTCAGTTGAAAAAAAAAAGTAAATATCTCTTTTTTTTTTCCTTATAAAAGATATTTTCTTTTCAAAGTTTGAAAAATATGAGAAGCTCAAAATTGAACTCCTGAATTCTACTCTGATAGAACTATTTTAACATTAAAATTTAAATTTGACGTATTCTGAGTGTGTATGATATGATAAATCACTACATAAGTAAAAATTATTGTTGTAAATTATCTTGAAGGAGAAAAATTATACAAGTCAATAGAATCTATATATTACTGAAATAATTACAATACTATTTGGATCCAGAATAAAATTAATGGACTGGGTAGGTTGTTAGGAACAAACTGGGCATTAGCCAAGCCCAGGGGACCTTATCCATTGCAGGCCTTCGTTGGGCTGTTTTACTTGTTTGCTGAATCATCTAAATGGGCCTATGAGAATTAATATAACCTAAAAACTTGTTCTTGTTGTAAATAATAATGATAACTATAAAATAAGCTAGAAGTAAACCAGGCGAAAAGCGAACGAAAACAAAACATAAATAAAGACAAGACGAGAAGGGAAAAATATATGAGAGAAGAGAATTTGTTGTGTATTATTCATTCCATTCATTACATGTATATATAGGGAAAATTTTGATACATTAGCCTTGATCACCAAGTTAGCTTAATCACCAAGTTTATATTCAATATTATAATACTTCCCCTTGACTTTAACTTAGTTATGTCATGTGCATAAGCTGTCTCGTTAAAAACCTCAAACCAGAAAAACTCATTGGGACAAAAAACTGGGATGAGGGAAAAAAAGTACAACACATATATGCAACATTTTTCGCTTCCCCTGAAGCGATTAGCATGAGTCTAGAAGTAAACTTTCAATCTTGCTTCTCGTTGGATCTTCTCATACCGATGCAGTATACCAATTTCTCAAATGTAGATGCAGGCAGGGATTTTGTGAATAAATCAGCAAGATTGTGACATGAACGAATTTGCTGAACATTTATCTTTCCATTTTTCTGAAGCTCGTGAGTATGGAAAATTTTTGGTGATATATGTTTAGTCCTATCACCTTTTATATACCCGCCTTTAATTTGTGCTATGCAAGCAGCATTATCCTCATAAATGATAGTAGGCGTAGTGGTAGTCAGTTTTAACTCACATGCATTCCTTATATGAGCTATAACTGATCTTAACCAAACACTCTCTGCCTGCCTCATAAAGAGCAATAAGTTCAGAGTGGTTGGAAGATGTGGCAACCAATGTCTGTTTAGTAGACCGTCATGAAACGGTTGTGCCATTATAACAAAATAAATATTCAGTTTGTGATCGAGCTTTGTGAGGATCAGATCTATATCCCGCATCTGCATAACCAACTAACCCCGAGTTAGTTGTATTATTTGAATATAACAATCCCAAATTTATAGTACCACGGAGATAACGGAAAATATGTTTAATTCCGTTCCAGTGTATCCGGGTTGGCTCAGAATTATATCGAGCAAGCACATTGACCGTAAATATGATATCTGGTCTTGTACATTGTGCTAGATACATCAATGTTCCAATAGCATTAAGATACGACACCTCTTGGCCAAGTATCTCTTCATCAAACTCTTTAGGTCGAAATAGATCTTTATTAGGGTCTAAACAACGTACCACCATAGGAGTGCTTAAAGAATGAGCACTCTCCATATTAAACCTTTTGAGCAGTCGTTCAGTGTACGCAGATTGATGAATAAAAATGTCATTTGCTCTATGCTCTAGCTGAAGACCGAGACAGAGTTTGGTTTTCCCAAGGTCTTTAACTTCAAACTCTTTCTTCAGATATGCAATAGCATTGGCCAAATCCTCGGGGGTGCCAATGAGGTTCATGTCATCTACATAAACTGCAATTATAGCAAATTCGGTTTCTTATTTTCTAATAAAAACGCATGGGCAAATTGAATCATTTTTGTAACCTTCTTTGATAAGGTATTCACTTAGTCTATGATACCACATGCGGCCAGACTGCTTTAGTCCATACAATGATCTTTGTAATTTGATCGAGTATAGCTCACGGGGATTACCCATTTTTGGTATTTTAAATCCATCAGGAATTTTCATGTAGATATCAGAATCAAGTGAACCATATAGATAAACTATTATTACGTCCATAAGACGCATGTCCAAATTTTCATGGACAACCATACTAATGAGAAAACGGAAAGTGATCGTATCCATTACTGGTGAATACGTCTCATCATAATCAATCTCAGGTCTCTGAGAGAACCCTTGGGCAACAAGTCGGGCCTTATATCTTACAATTTCATTATTCTCATTTCTCTTACGGACAAATACCCATTTATACCCAACAGACTTTATATTGTCCGGAGTTTGAGTGATAGACCCGAATACATTCCGTTTATTTAGTGAAGCTAATTCAGATTTGATCGTTTCCTCCCATTTAGGCCAGTCATCCATTTGACGACATTCTATTATGGAACGTGGTTCACTGTTACAATCATCGCTCAAAATCTCTTGAGCAACCGAGAATGCAAAAATATCATTAATAATGATCTCATTTCTATCCCATACATATTTGTAGTAGCTTATGGAATTCTCGGTATTTTCTGGATTTGATATCATCATGATTGTTTTACTAGGCTCTACAGATTCACCTGGAGCTTGCTCATTAGAACTCACTTGATTAATGGGCTCATAAATCCCTTTCTTGGTTTTTCGAGGAACAGAGTCCTTTGAGCCAATGGGTCGACCCCGTTTTTATCTTGGTCGATCAAAATTCATTTTCACATATTCATTAGGAACATCGATCCTAGTTGGAGCGTTCACAGCTGGAATATGAGACTTCGTAACTTTACTGGCATCATTAAATGCGTCAGGAAGTCTATTAGCATTACTATGTAAATGTATGATTCTATTGACCTCATTTTCACATTCAACTGTGCGTGAGTCTAGATGAGACAAATTCTGCTCACACCATGTGAGATTCTCAACATGCATATGTTTATTATTATCAAGGATTGTCTTACCGATTGATGAAAATGTCGTTTCATTAAAATGACAATCCGCAAACCTAGCGGAGAATAAATCACCCGTCATTGGTTCCAAAAACCTAATAATCGATGGTGAATCAAACCCGGCGTATATGCCAAGTCGGTGTTGGGGACCCATTTTTGTCCTTTGTGGAGGTGGAATTAGCACTTGTACAGCACACCCAAATGTGCGAAGGTGTGAAATGTCTAGCTCAAAGCCCAAGGTTAATTGCATTGGGGAATGCATATGATACGCACTAGGACGTAATCTAATTAAAGATTATGCATGCAATACGGCATGTCCCCATGCTGTACTAATGAGCTTTGATCTCACTAATAAAGTTCGAGCAATAATTTGGATTCTCTTGACAAGAGATTCTGCCAATCCATTTTGAATATGAACGTATGCTACTGGGTGCTCAACATTAATTCCCAGTGCTGCACAATATTCATCAAAATATTTTGATGTAAATTATCTGGCATTATCCATCCTTATATTTTTTATAGGATGATCAGGAAAATGTGCTCGGAGTTTAATAATTTGTGCAAGTAAACACGCAAATGCAACATTGCGCGTAGATAGCAAGCATACGTGAGACCATCTAGAAGATGCGTCTATCAAAATCATAAAATATCGAAATGGTCCACTCGATGGGTGAATTGGTCCACAAATATCACCTTGTATTCGTTATAAAAAACGATGGTGATTCATAACCAACTTTTGTCACAAAAGGTTTTATAATGAGCTTTCCTTGTGAACATGATTCACAAAAATAATCATTTGACATCAATATCTTTGTATTCGTTAAAGGGTGTCCTTTATTATGTTCTACAATCCAACGCATCATAGTAGTTCCGGGGTGACCCAGACGATCATGTCATAATCCAAGTATATCGGGATTAACTAGTTTCCATGGCATGGTGGCATAGGATTCGAAAGCTCGAATCAGGACACAATATAGTCCAGAAGCTGTTGCTTCAAATTTCTCATGAACATTCCTTTTGTTCATATCATATGATGTGACGCATAGATATTCTTTGGTATTTTCAACCAATGTCTCTATATGGTATCCATTACGTCGAATATCTTTAAAACTTAGTAGACATCTGTTGGTCCCAAGTGGTGTCCGAGGTTCAGAGGGGGGTGAATGAACCTTGGTAGATTTTGAAAATCTGATAAAAACTTATCGTTCTACAAGTTACTTGAACTTGCAGCGCCAGTCAGTTACTGCTTACAACACTAGGATGCAGTGCTACACGCTGTAACTTAGAGTTTTATACGCAACGAAAAATAAAGGTTTTAAGACACAAGACTGGTTTTCTCAAATATGATCCTTATCAAAACGTTTTATGCTTATGATAGAGATAGATATAAAAGATAAAACACAGATATGAAAGCAATAAAACACTTATGGCTTATAGTGGTTCGAAGGTGGTGTAATCTTTCTACGTCCACTCTACTGCTACCTCGAGCAGGAACTTTGTTAAGCAAGATTGATTTACAGAACACTCTTAACAATCTATCAACTTACAAAGCTAAACACCTACTAGAGTTCAGCGTACACACATCAACTGCAAACTCTAAAGGCAAACCCACACAGGGTTTCAAACTCCCACACAGAGAAGCTGTCTATATCTTAGACTACTATACAAACAGCAAGGATCTCTCATATCAACTGTTCGACACCAAAAACAACCTAAGCACACAGCAACAAGGTTAAAAAGTATATCGATTTGTTCTTCAACTAGTGCGATGAAGTGAGCTTCTGAATCCTTCAAAGGATCTTTCAGCTTTGAACTTGCTTCACTTCACAGAGGTTGAGTGACTGAAATTGAGAGTAGACTCGAAAGAATATAGCTTGAATGCTTGAGAGTTTTTGTGCAAATGTTTTCAGTTTAGTAGTTCAGTTGTTCAATGGTCAGCTTCAGGGTTGCTCATCCTCTATTTATACTTGTAGAGAAGATATCCATTGAATGAGATATCTTTCATTTTGAATTTAAGTGTACTTGATCAAAGGCATGGCTTGCATTTAATGAGTCTTGACTTTTCTTTCTGGAGCATTTAATGCGGTGGTTGCGGCTCGCAACTTTCTGCAGGCACGTCAGTCCACGTGGCATCTTGGTACTGGCTCCGTGTCTACAATTTTGATCTTCTCTGGAACGGCTCTATTTATTCTTGCTTAGAACTTTATTCCTCGTACTGCATTTATCCTTCCTCGGATTGCAAGATACTTATGATGTTTGTCATTGGCGTTGTTGATTGTTTGAGTAGTAAGCTTCGCGATGTATCCTAGGTCTGCTTGCAGCTGTTTGTCCTTTACAACGCTGCTGTAACTTAGACCTTCTTGCAGTATCTTCGTATAGTACTGTTGTATCTTTTTCTTGCAGTATTCCTGTAACTTATCTTGCAGCGATGCTGCATGCCATTCTTACTTACTTTGCTGCAATGCTGTAACTGTCTTCTTGCATTGTTGATGTATCTGCTTTCTTGCACCAGCTTCGTTCTGAAATCTTCAATACAACATTGTATGCATGTGTACCTTCATCTTTCAGCTTCCATAACTAGACTCAATCCTAGTCTATGTTTTCACTTAAACATTGTGAAAAATGGGGTACTCAAACTTCCTATTACATACTTGGTTTGTCTCATCAAAATCTAAACACTGAAATCCCAACATCTTTTTGATCTATCAGATAAAAATGCATTTTCAATATGCAGAGTGGTACCATTAGGTAACACGATTGTTGCATTCCCGAAGCCATCAATAATCTCAACGGGTCCTAATATGGTTCTCACTTGTGCTTTGCACAATGTCACACTCGAGAAATATATTTTATCTGTGAATATTGAGTGCGTTGTTGCACTATCGAGTAGACAATGATACAAAAGTATATTAATATTGGAATCACTATAATAAAATAACAATTTCATAATATTATATAATATAAGGTTAATTTCAGGAATTTATCATTTAAGAGATATGTACATTGCTATTGACAAAAATATTAAATTTACTCGATCTCGGGTATGCCATTTTCCGAGAGAGGTCTATACACAAAATTACCAAACTCTAAGTTTGGATCTATCACCACCACTTGGCATTTTATACAATGGGATCAAGGTCCTCAAAAAAATCTGATAGTTCAAGAGATTTCCCATCTTGAACTTGATCATTCATGATTTGAGGTGTGGCGTCTCGAGGGGTAGTAAATGGCATTTATACCTCAGTGGTGTGTGCCTGGACTCTCTTTCTTTTGTTTTTTATCGAATCTTGATACAGATCCACCAAGTGTTGGGCAGTCCTGCAGACTTTGGCCCAATGACCAGTCATTCCACATCTATTGCAATTATTTTCATAAGATTTTTCTGTGGGCACCTTGCATTTGTCACGGTTCCACTGAAATCGGTTTCCCTGATTGACCGGATAATTATTTGGACGTGAATAACCACATCCGCGTCGGTTATCTTTATTAATATCATGACATCCACCTCGGTCATCATGATGGGGACTACTACGTCCACGGCCTCACCAGGTACCACACCCGGATCTTTGTTTACGGCCTCTAGATTGGCCCATAGATTTGTTAGCATGTGCTTCTGGCACTGCTTGGGACCCACAAGGTCGCAAATCATGATTTTTCAATAACGGCTCATTTGTTTTTTCTGCTGTGAGTAGTACAGAGATCAACTCTGAATATGTTTGAAGTTGGTGTTGTCTGTACTGTTGTTGTAGTACCAGATTTGAAGCATGCATGGTGGAGAATGTTTTCTCTAATTTGTCATATTCTGACAATTTTACACCACACAGAGCCAAACGAGACTCAATCTTAAAAAAAACCGAATTATAATCGGAGACTGATTTAAAGTTTGCAGTCTTATATGCTGCCAATCATACTACGCCCGTGGCAGGATCACAGTCTTTGTGTGATCAAATCTTTCTTTCAGTTTTTGTAATATCTCCGATGGCCTTTTAAACTGTATGTACTCATCTTTTTAATCCTCCGATAAATGGTGGCGTATAAAAATCATGGCGTTAGCCTCATCTTTCCTGTTGGCCTCCTCGATATTTACACATTCAAGAGTTTTCACGAGATCCAACCCTTGTAAGTGAAATTTAATATCTAGGCACCAGGACAAATAGTTTACGCCAGAAACATCGAGAATTTGAAATTTGTGATTTTCAATTCTAGCCATAATAAAACACAGAATATAAAAATAACGATATAAATATACAAAACTCTTTTTTTTTCGAGCAAAAATTCATGCTGATAACGTGTTGTAAATAATAACGATAACTATAAAATAAACTAAAAGTAAAACAGACGAAAAGCGAACGAAAACAAAGCGTAAATAAAGACGAGACGAGAAGGGAAAAATATATGAGAGAAGAGAATTTGTTGTGTATTATTCCTTCCATTCATTACATGTATATATAGGGAAAATTTTGATACATTAACCTTGATCACCAAGTTAGCTTAATCACCAAGTTTATATTCAATATTATAATAGTTCTCAATCAATTTCTATTTTCTCTATGAACTTTCTAGAGTAAATGTAAATAACTAAAAAGGTGAGGTTATACACACATCACTTATTACTAAACACACCTCAATTGTTAAAAGCACATTTTAAAGTATTTAATATTATCAAATTTCTAAACAAATTCTATAATATTACTATTATAGTCTTTTAATAATAAAACTTAAATTTAAATAAATAGTAAAAATATTTATGTTTTTTAATATATATTTATTCTTAATGAGTTGTGTTTAGTAAAAGATGGGGTGTGAATATAGTTCCACACATACTTGAACTAGCTTCATGTGAGCAGGGACAGACCCACCTAAGGGCAAGGGGGGCACTGGGCCCCCTGAAATTTTGAAAAATAGTTAGGGGTATTTTAGTAATTTCACCATTTTAATTAAAAAAAAAGAAATAGGATAACACTAGTCCAACATAGGGTTGTAAAAGAATCAAACTTTTTTGATTCGATTTGATATTCGAATTCGAAAAATACGAATAAGAATCCGAATAAGAATATTTTTTTACATTCGAATATTATCCGAATACGAATATGAATATAATCATATTCGATTCAAGTATTCGCGAATATATTTGAATAATAATAAATATATATATATATATAATTTTAATAAATTGTTAATAAATATTTATTTATAAATATATATATTCTCAATCTCAAATTCCCAGATTCACAAATCATGAGTCTCATGGGCCCTTTTGGTTTAATTTTAAGGGCTTGGCCCAAACCTTTTTTTTATGCAAATGTTGTAGTTATTGAAAGCCCATCTGCTTTATCCAAGTAATACATAAAAATTAGGGCAGGGTTCTTGAAAGCTATCAATCCACGCTTCCTCATATTTCTTCTCCCTCTCGCATCGGTTCTGCATCAGATGATGAGCTCACGGTTCTTCTTTCTCTTTGATTTTATTGGCGCCCGATAGGTAGGCTACTAGATTGAGTCGAAAGCCTACCAACGCATAAAGGTTCCGATTCGAGCTCAAACGAAATTCCCATTTCAATTAGGGCAATAATCGATATCAACGTTTCAGTCTTGGAAAGAGTAGCAAATGGAATCAATTCTTTCAGGTACCTAGATTTCTTCCACATTCAAAGTCATGTATAACTGTAATGATTCTATGCCACTTAGGTTTAACCTGCAACAATCCATTTTTGTATTTGGATACCATAGAAAATACATTAGAAGTGAGAGAAGTTGTTATCTTTCTCAGTTACGCACAGTCAAACTTCTGAAACAAAACTCATCCTTTTAAATGTCTTTATTTCTTTAAAAAATTAATAGAATTTTCCAGTGACTTGTTAAGTGTTGTTCACATAATATATGGTTCTAATGAATTGTAAGGTCTTATTCACTTATTTCCTTTGATTGGTAGCACTTACATCTTATTTCGATAAAGTGGGATCAGCCTGTATATAGATTTGTTTACAAGTATTTTGTCTCTGCCACATTTTAGCATTGAGCTCCTGTATATTTTTTTTCTTTTTTTTTTCAGGAAAGCAAGTCAATTGGTGCGGAAGTAAACTGGGGTGTGAGGTTCAATAATTCAAATGATGTTAGTAGCCCATAATCATATTACTAACACTCCTTTTATGTAAGTAATTTTAATTTGGTGACTGTTAAGCTTATTGAAGTTTGAGAAATAATCATGTGCAATAGAAGTTGGTATTTGAGTTTTAAATTCAAGAATGCAACCAGAGGAGCTAGTTAAATGCATTACATAATGCATTAAATTAACATTTATAATGACATTTTGAATTCTATTAAAGACCAATAGTATAACATAATTATACTATTGGTTTTTCATATTTTTCTATTCTTCTATTAATTTATCTTTTATATTATTAATTTTAAATGAAAGTGTCGGACGGTTCTAAAGTCATGAATACCAAAGATTGATCTCATAAATTCAATGGAGCAAATACATCAAGGAGACGACATTCAACTTCAAGTGGATGAATTCAATGAGGTAAATATTATATATTAAATGTTGTATATTAACTGAAATATATATAATTTTAGTTTGAATATCTAACTAAAATTTACTACTAATGGAAGGTGAGTAGCCCTATAATTGAGTTAACTGATGATGGAGGTGATAATATAGAAGGTGAATGTGATGCTAGTCTACAAACTAATGATGGAAATGTTGGAGATAGAAGTGATGGTGATCAGAAAGCTGAAAATGTTGGAGACAGAAGTGATGATGATAAGAAAGATGATGAAAATGAGGCCGATAAGGGTCAATTTCAAAGGAAAAAGAGAAAGAAGGTCTCGAAAGCTCATATTGATTTTAATGAAGTGACTTTAAATGATGGAAGCAAAAAACTTCAATGTAAACATTGTAAGAGCTTTCTTTCTAAGCCAGCTACTGCTACAACGTCTCATCTTTGGAATCATTTGAAGAGGTGTTTGCAAAAAAAACTTCATATGGAGAAACAAAACACCTTGCAGTTTCAGCCTACAAAATCCAAGTTTGGGATGAATCCTATATCAGATGGTAGATATGATCATATGAAACAAAGAGAAGTTATTGCACATTGGATTTTGATGCATGATCAACCACTTAATGTTGTGGAAAATTATGGGTTTACTTTTATGTTCAAAATTAATCTTCCACAATTTGAGAAGGTCTCTCGTGCGATGGCAAAGACTGATGTCATTAGTGTTTATGACATAGAGAAAAAAAAGTTTTTGAGAAACATTAATAAAATTTCATTGACCACTGATATTTGGAAGTCAAAGGTGCAAAAGATTTCTTACATGTGTGTCACTGGCCACTTCGTTGATTCAGAATGGCATCTACAAAAGCGAATTCTTAGTTTTATTCCTCTTCCTCCTCCTCATGCTGGTAATTTAAAAATTGTTTTACATTACATTAATTATTAATAATTGTCTTTATTATTCTTTGATCTAAATTATATTATTGACATTTGCTAGGTGTCGATTATTTTGATGGACTTATGAAGTGTATGAAGGATTGGGGAATAGAACAAAAAGTCTTCACTATATCAGTAGATAATGCCTCAAACAATGATGTGGCAATGAGGATTGCTAAAGAAACTATTTCCAAGAGTCATAAGTTGTCGTTGGATGGTAAGTTGTTCCATGTAAGGTGTGTTGCGCATATATTGAATCTTGTTGTTCAAGATGGTCTTTCTGAGTTCAAATTCATTATTGAAGATGTCAAAAATAGTGTGCGGTTCATTAATCAATTTGAGTCTAGGTTGAGGAAATTTTCTGATATTGTGCATCATTTAGGAATTCCGGTGAAAAAGTTGATCATTGGTTGTCCTACTCGTTGGAATTCTACATATGAAATGTTGGTTCAAGCTTTTAAAGTGAAAGATGCATTCCCTATATTTGCACAAAGAGAGGTTTCATACACTTCATGTCCTTGCACAGAAGATTGGGATAAAGTAAAGGTTGTAATTGACATTTTAGAGGTGTTTTATGAAGCTACTCATGTGATATCTGGAACTAATTATCCTACTTCTAATGTCTTCCTTGCTGTCATCTGGAGAGTCAAACATGTGTTGAATGAGATAGAAAAACATGTTGATGAGTTTGTTAGAGTCATGGTTAAAAAGATGAAGGAAAAATTTGACAAATATTGGGGAGAGTGCAATCTTTTGGTGGCTATTGGAGCAATACTTGATCCTAGATTCAAAATGAGGTTGGTTGAATTTGCTTTCGACAAAATATATAATGAGTTTGATGCACATACTAATTTGTTGAAGGTTCGAGATGCATTATATGCTTTATTCTATGAGTATGTTTCAATTAATCAAATGAGGGCTCGAAAAGGTAGTTATTCCATTTTAGATGGATGTTCTACTACTACAAACTCCACATCTAAAGGAAGAGTGGTACCTTCTGGTTTGTCTATGTTTGATGAGTATTTGAACACTGTTGAAGTTGATGTTCCCGTGAAGTCGGAGTTGGACATTTACTTGGAGGAAGGGGTTTTTAGATGTCAAGATGGGGAGTCGGGAGTAGCCACTGAATTTGATATTTTAGCTTGGTGGAAATCTCAAGAATTGAAGTTCAATGTCTTGTCTAAATTAGCTCGTGGTGTTTTAGCTATTCCTATTAGCACAATAGCATCAGAGGCTACATTTAGTGCAGGAACCTGAGTCTTAGATCCTTATCGTGCTAGAACATCTTCTGATATGGTTCAAGGTTTGATTTGTGGAGCAGATTGGGTTCGTCAACTTCACGGGATCAATAAGCCTATTATGTCGCATGTGAGTTCTCATTTTTTTCAGTTTAATGGTATATTTTTATTTTGTGATTATGATGATAAATTAGATTTTATATTTATGCAGGAGGAGCAAGAATCGGTTCACGTCATATTGCAAGATTGATGTTTGGATGACGCTCGAAATTTTGGTTGTAGTACTTGTTTCATGGATTTGACAATGAATTTATATTCATGTATTTGATAAATATTTTGGATGTTAATTTGTAATTTATTGGTTTATAAATTATTGCACTGATGGATTTTATTGCTTATTATAAGTATTATATAGGTATTGTATCATATATGTATATGCTCTATGCAATTTGATATTATTAATTTGGAATTAAAAAAATATTTGAAAAAAAAAAAGTGAAACTTCCAAGTTCAAGTTCAAATTCGAATTCGAATTCAAATACAAATATTCGAATGAAACATTTGAATCGAATACGAATTTTATATATTATTCGAATAATAAACGAATAAGAATACGAATATTCGAATAATAAACGAATACAAATAGAATATCATGATATTCGATTCGATTCGATTCGTTTACAACCCTAGTCCAACGCACAACACAGTTTGTTTTGCAAATTTTCTTCCTTGTCTTCCACCCAACATAAATCCCTCATGCCTCAACTTTGTTTTTAGATTTTTTTTCTTTCTCTCAATGTCTTTCTATCTAATTTTAACATAAAATATTATTTTTATATAATTTTTATGGTTTATTTTTTCTTTATTATTGTAGATTTATTATATCTTAAATTGTATATGTGATATAATGATTAGATGTAAAAGATTGATGAATGATTTTGTATTATATTTACAAATTCTTTATCCATACTTGTAGTTGCGGAAAAAAAAAATTATGGTAGGTAATTGTCAAAATATTTTTTAAAATTTATAGTTTTTGTATTCTAATAGTGATAAACAATATTTAAGTTTAAGTGAAGTTATAAATAGAATTTATCAAGCATTGAGAAAACGAAGAAAGTGAGATGAAATTTTGTAATCCAAGTTTTAGATATAATTAAGTTACTAATTTTGGATTTTATTATTTTATAATGTAATATATTAACTTTATCGAAATTATGATAAATTTATGTGTTTAGTTTAAAATTATAGTTTTTTTTATAAGTTGACGTGGGCCCCCTGGATCGAAATCCTGGGTCCGTCACTGCATGTGAGACTTTCAAATTTCAATTATCTCGTGTTACTAGCATGATATATAAACTATCAGGGCAAAAGCTCATGTGTATCAGATACACGAATCATAAGGTCGGTCGGAATTCGTCGGAACAAGCTAACCACACGCCCCCACACGTCTTAGAGAGACGCGACACACTTATATATTTTCTGAAAAATTATGTATATCTTTTAATTATAACTTTCATACATTTATATTATGACATTCTTACCTTAATGTTATGATATTCATACATTTATATTATTTTAGACAGACATTAATACATATTGTACATTTTAGTTATATAAAGGTAAAACTAACATACAATAGAAACTCGATAAATTAATACTCGATTATTTAATAAACTCTCTAAGATAATATTTTTGGCCGGTCCAGACTCGGGGATAGGGTGCTAAATTAATAATTCGCTAAAATTATAAGATAATACATTTTTGATAATTTCTATAGACCTCATATAAAATATAAATTAATAATTCCTTATATACTACATATTACATAAATGATTTATGAAGGTTTCTTGAAAATATTTTTTAATGTCCATAATATTTTTTAGAAAATATTTTTTAATGTCCATAAAGTGATACATTGAACACAAGAAGCATAATAAGGTGGGAGATTGAAGGTTTCTATCAAATTGGGTCCTTCATTTGATATATGTACGTACATGCATTGTACAATAATTAAGTGGAAGTTTGAAAGGTGTTTGTAAATTGAGTATTTCATTATAAATTAATAAAATATTAATTAATATATAAATTAATAATTATTAATTTATCGATTAATTAATAACTCTTTTAATTAATAAATTTTGGTGGTCTCATGAGTATTAATTTATAGAGTTTCTACTGTAACTAAAATGTATGATATGTATTAATGTCTGTCTAAAAAATGATAATATATGAATATCATAACATAAAGGTAAGAATGTCATAATATAAATGTATGAAAGTTATATTAAAAACTATACATATTTTTTCAGAAAATGCAGAAAATAAACTAAGTGTGCCGCACCCCTTCTAGGACGCGTTCCGACGAGTTCCGACCGAGTCGACCCAGATTACACGGATCCTAGATCCGTGCATTTGGTGTACATGAATTTATGTGCTTAAGTATATCTATTATTCTATATATAATATATAAAAAAGAAAAGTTATATATAGTGGGTAGGTCATCCAATTAAAAACTATAACCATCCTGAATCCAAATAAAATCAATTTTAATTGGATCGAATTGGAACTTTTGGAATCGGTCCATGTTCATCACATGAACTCGACCTAACTTCTTTTGGAATTGGAACATCTTTTACATCTTCAGCTACGGAATTTGTTCATTTTTCTACCCATAAAATGTTAGAACTTCTCTCCTTTTTATTTTCTATAAATTCTTAGAAATTTAAATAGAAAAAAGAGGACAATATTTACAAAAAATGAAACAAAGAAAATCCCTAAAAAAGAAAGAAAAAAAGAAAGGGCATATATGGCAGCGTGGCAGAGAGAATATTGGAGAAGAGTAAAAGGCGAAGAAGAAAGGGCTAAATGAGTTGACAAATGAAATGACCATTCGGAGATGAGTCATCCCAACCATCAATTGGTGTAGGAAAATTTAACCAAAGTTTCACCAAACAGGGAATAATATCTGCATTTTCTTCTCTCTTCAATTCTGCCAAATTAATTAAAGGACCATCAATATATATATATATATATATATATATATATATATATATATATATATTTATTTATTTATTTATTTATTTAAGTAGTTGTGTGAATAGGGTTTCTTGCAAACTTTGAGGTACCTTTCATTTCATTACATTGTCTCTTCCTAATGGGAAAAATATCAAGACAAGAACCAACCAGCTTTGCCTCTTCAACAACGTTTCCCATACTTTTGTCATGTTATTGTTTCATATTTTCCCTGCTTATGTTACTACTCTATTATGCAAGAGTAACACTTCTGTGCAACTGGTGCACTAGTTGCACAGAAAACCTTTATGTTATAAATGTAGTACCTTTATGTACAAATATCCGTACCTTTTTAAATGAACATGCATAAAGACATTACATTTATAACATAAAGGTACGGTGCAACTGGTGCACCAGTTGCACAGAAGTTTTTGTGATTATTGCAAACTTTTTATTATTAGGTCAAACACATATTCATTTCGATATTTACTAATTATCCAGTGAGATCAACTCGAGTAAACATGCATCTGTACTTTGGTTTCATGGAATTATCAACACTCATCCTTTATTTCAAAACCCTCTTTATTCAGAAAATTTGGAAACTTATAAGTTTGTATATTAGGTTTTCTTCAAAACTAATATCGTGGAGGATTCAAAAATTTCTTTCAATTTTAGTTATGTATGTTTAAATAACATCCAATTTAAGTATATTACACCTACAATTAATAAAACCTGCATAAAAAAACTTAATAATTTTAATAAAATAGTAAGATAGTTTTTTTTTTTAACTCATAAATTAACAATTAATAATTTTTTACTCATCCAATTAGTAAGATAGTATTTTTTTTATGTAACTCATAATCTCATTGTTACCATAAATTAATAATTGAATAAAATTACAACATATATTTATATTCACTATGACATTTTATTAAAATATCATATTATATTATCACATTATCTATTTATAAAATTAGATTTGTAAGATATCTCATAAGAGTTCTACTTCAATCAAGTTTTAGTTGTTTGGCTAAATCTTGGTGTGTCATTTAATTTTGAAAAAAATGAACGATCTTCCTCTATTCAAACCAATTGTTTGTTTGATCTGAGTAAAAATCCCAAACCACCCCCTTCCTCCTCCCAAAATTTTTTTACGAATTAAATTATTCCAAAATTTCAATTCAATTCCAAAGATTTTTATATCTCTAGATCATCCCAACCCTATCTTCACACGGGAAATACATTAGATAGATGATCCATGATAAATGTCTATACATAAAAATGTGGGTATATGTGTATTTGTGTGTTTATCTATATATAGTAAATATACATATACATATATATGTTGACGTCAATATTTGTATAGAATAAAATTGGGTCAAACACCAAATAAATCGAATGAGATAAGCCAAATAGATCGAAAATAAAGCAATAATTTGAATACAGGGAAATAATTTTGAGCTCAAGCAAATCTGCTCAGGTTGTCCTGGCCAGCAGAATCTAGTCGGTCAGGATGAAATATATTGATAATTTGAGAGAAAAAATAACTCTATATTGCTTTGAATACAATGAATTTCGGATCATTTCCAATGACATTTTAGGCCCTCTTTATAAACTAAGCCTGAAATATATAACTTGGAAAATAAGAGTGAAATCCCTAAAATCGCTTTGAATACAATGAATTTCGGATCATTTCCAATGACATTTTAGGCCGTCTTTATAAACTAAGCCTAAGATACATAACTTGGGAAATAAGAGTGAAATCCCTTGATTTTAGGGATCTAGATAAGAAAAATACAAATTTATCTCTATCTTTAGTAAATTTGATTTGTTTCCTTCTTTAGATGTCTTGAGCTTGATGATCTATTCTTGAAATAAACTTTTAAGGCGTCTTGGATGAGATTTTAAGTATTCTCTGGTCATCTTGTTTTCCGTGTTCTTAGATCTTCCTTAGATGGCTCTCATGGACCATCGAATCTCTGGTCGGTTCGTGATCTCAGTTCGTCCCACTTGCCTTTGGTCAGTCAGGTACCAACCTGGTCCTTGGAAAATTCACTTTGGTAGACTCTCGGCTCAAACCGGCTAGGTGATTGGTTCTATCATTGATTTGTTTCCTTTTCCAGATATCTTGCACTTGAAGAACTCTACTTGGAGTGGACTCTTGGACTCCTCGAATTGTGCTAAGATGAGAAAGGTAAGAAAACTTGATAAATACTTCCAGAGGTATAGTCGAGTCGGTAAGGTCCGTGTATCATGCATTCATGTGGTAGAGATTTCCACTAAAATATTGTGGAGGTTTGTCCTGGACTTGTATCACTTGTATTCTTCCATATGAGTTCTTCATCTCTCCCTAAAAAAAAAAAAAAATTCTTAATAGAGTTTTGGTGCTATTAACTACTTAATGCAATTGAGAAATTAATGTGCGTATTTCTCAGGCTAAAATCCCAGTCTTGTTATAAGTTTCAGTGACTTCAAAAGTGCAGAAGTCTAGATTTACTATGGTTGTATCGCTCACAAGATTTTGGTACATTCATTTGACAAACAATACAACTTTTATCTAAAATTGACACTCGAGATTTTACAAGTACTTTACCGAATTCATATAAGATTTTGATGCAATTTCAATGAAATGGAACTAACTTCATTCCACATACAAGCTTAACTTTCAAGACAAATGTAATTTAGTCATATTTGGTAATGGGTCCACAGAAAAATCCCATTTCCAATATCACATGCAACCAATTAATATGTAATTCATTTGTCCCCATAGATTATTGTTTCGACTCTTTATTAATATTATTATATTTTCATTTCTATTTTATTTCACCAATATTGCGTGTAAAAACAAATCATGGAAAAAAGAATATCACACAAGTACTAAGAAGTAGGTATGATAATTTATGGCCGTGAATGTAATTTGATCATGCATGGATTTGTTCGTGCAATAAAATTTAATAAATCATCAATTTTTGTTCTAATGTAATCCCTATATATTTACTAATAACTTAAAACCCTTTTTTTTTCTTCATGTTTATTACATTTTAATGATTACTAGGGTTATAAAAAGTACACTGCTTACTTCTTCTTTTTCATTCTTTTTAAATAAAATAACTTATATATAAATTGATGATATATTTCTTTAATGTATATCATCATATAGGACATAAGCTATGTATGGTAGTTAACCTTATCAATACACACAGTACTGTATTTGTTTTTATACAACTTGGCCTCTAAATAGTGGAATTTGAATTAAGAGGTTTCGATTCTTCCAAACAAGCTTTAATCACCTTTCCCATTTCTTCACATCCTTTACAATCTCTCTTACACTAGTTCCTTTATTTTTATTTTTTTTTAATTCTCAATTTTCGTCCTCAAACTTAGACTACGTCAACTTTTTTACCACTAATTAAACGTATTTCAATGTTAGTTTGATTTTTTTGGAAATGTCAATTTATGTCTAAGTTTGATTGTGAAATTAAAAAAATTAACATCAGCAATTTCAGAGTGCATGTAATCAAAAGTCAAATTTCAAGCAAAAACGAATGATAATTGAAAAAAATTGAGTTAGAAGACCTAAATAAGAATAAGTAAAATTAATTGTAAAATTTGACAAAACCCTACACTTAAAAAATGAAGTTGAAGGATTAGGAGCAGTATCCAAAATCACTAGGGTTTGATGTTCCAAATGACATTTTATAAGTGTATTTAGATAGTGAGATGAAAACCCTAGGTAGGTGGTTATTATTGGTAATGAAAAGTTGGTGCCAATTGTGGAATACTAAGAAGTAGAAGCAAGTGTAAATGCAACAACAGTACCCAACTTTATCTCTATTGTACATAGTATGATGAGCCATGCACAGCTGTTTGATTAGATGTGTTAAACTTAAAAGTGTACGAAGTTATAAGAGACTTGTCCAATTTCATCACATCACTATACTCTCATGTACTACGTACTGATATCATCTTCCATGTAATTATATATACATATATATATATATACGTACAACTCTTGACAATTGTACTTATATATATTCAGCAAAATCTCACTGCACTAAATCCATTTCTCAGCCCACCTTAGATTTTCATGTCTCCTCATGATATTTTTGATCTCAAAATCTTTTCCTATTTATATGAGCAGCTCATTCATCATCTTCCAAATAAATTGGTTAGGGTTAATAATGAATAAAGGAGCTTCCTTCAGTCCAGTCCGAGGCAGATAGAGAGCTGAAAACTCAGCTGCTGACTCGTTGGTTCATGAACTCATCAAATTCCATCTCGATCTCATGATGGGTTTTTGATCCAACGATGCTGGAGCTGTGTTCAGTTTTTCCTGTCACGTCTTGGACTGAAGGGAGCTCCCTATCTATTTTTTATCCAATATAATTCATTCTTTTATTTTATTTTATGGGGTTTTATTCATTATTTGTTTGTTTAAATTTATAATCTTATATAGATGCAATAATATGCTAACTAAATATTGTGCATGAAGCTGCAGGTTTCAAGTTCATGTAATGGAGACTGAATAGATTGAAGATTAGGTTATGTTTGTATTCGAGAATATTAATGCAGAGGTATACATATTATGTAGTTATATATAACTTCACCTTCACTGCATGTCTATTTATTGTTTTCTAACTCTTTGTTTTCCTCAAAAAATTTTGTTCCAAAAGGTATAGTTATATTTTTTGTTGATGGAGTAATCAATCTTGTATATACATTATTTCATTCACAGCAAGATCATCTTTTTTTTTTTTTGTCCCTTCAAAGAGATGATGTCTAATTTTAACATTATTTTGAAATTACTCAAATTAATGAACTTATCAAGTGTTTAATTCTAAAATCTATGATCTTCTATTCAATTCACATGGCATTACTAAGGCATGAGTTCGATGGGCATGCATAACAGTATATATATTTGTATCTTGGGCAAGTGATTAATGACTTAATTTTTGTAACCTATGTAAAATATATTTTGCATTGAGTACCAACATTTTTCATTCAGTTAATTAATGTATAATATATATCGACAGAAACTCAATATTTAAAAAGGATGTTCAAATTAAGTTGAAGACGACAATTTGCTCGATTTCATATGCAATATCAATGTATACTCCATATTTAATTATCATTCTAATTTAAATATAACAATCATCCAAGTTTAAGGGTAACACTTACTACTAAGCAAATCTTGTTATAGCATCACCCAAACGTTCAAATTATTAGATAGGATTATCAATCTATACATTTTCAATACGCCCCGTTACAAGTAGTTGAAGTCATTTAATTTCACTCGTGGAAATATGCATAAGCAAACAATTTCAAGATTTGAACATTACATATATTATTAGCACTTTTAATAAATCTAGATCGAGTTATTAGGTGTATTTAATTAACAAATATATATGTTTGACTAGCATATAATTGTATATGACTAAAAAAATTCATATATATGATTTGTTGAAATTCATGTATCAAAGCTTACCTGCAATATTGCTTCTTTCGGAAAAAAAGAGTGAATATGATGAGCAGTAAAGAGTGTCTCATGTTCAGCCTTTTCATTGAGCTTTTTGGTGTTGCTTCCACAGCTATATGCCTATCTACCTCTCTAGACTACACACATACATCACTATTCTTTAATTCATCTTTTTTTTTTATATGTAATCTCAGATATATCAAACACTTGATATCTATACTTAATGAAATTAAATGAAATATGAGATTTGAATGTGTTGTATATAATGAGTTTGAATTATTGATAATAGAACAAGATTGATCTCATATTCATATTACTAATACCGGTTAATTGATAATATTGTGGTCTTTCTTCTACTTGCCTTTATTTTTCAGTTTTCCAAACATGAAATTGAGAAACTTTAAATTGTTGATCTACAAATATAAAAAAGAATAGAGATCAAATGAGAATATTGATAAACGTTGTTAGTCATGAAAAAACCATATATACATACAAAGATCGGTCCAATTGAGAGTAAAGTTAGGGTCTAGATAGGGTAAAAAAAAAGAGAAAACTAACCTTGCTGAAAAATACAAACGACAAACTTATTCTAAAAGCTATAACATGTGATTGTTGGGGAAAAGGTGCAGAAGTAAAAGAGAAAAATGAAACACGAAAAAAGTTAGGGTCAATTAGATTAAACTCCCATTGAATTTAATTTTTAAAAAAAAGTATAAAATTATTATCTTTATATACTTAATATGTGATTTTATTTTAAAAAATAGTGAACAAGTACTTTATTAATTTTCATGACTATAACCCACAAATATATTTTCGTTGAAATTTTTAGTTCAATCAACACTAATAACTAAAATATTCCAAATTCGTAAGACGAAAAAATATGAAAAATTGGATTTAACCACATGATCAGTCTACTTGAACTAAGACAAATAAACCAGATGAATATATTTAACGTTTGTTTGCAATTCTTTTCTCAAATAATCCTATTTTTTTATTTAAAAATCATTTTATCAATTTTGTTATTTATCATTTTTAATATTTTTTAACTTTGTAACACATAATTTAACGTAAAACACTTTTTTTTCTTCACATTTTAGTTATTACGAGATAGCAGAAACTTCTACAAATCAATACAAAAAACTCACCCCAAAATGTAAACTTTTTAGATTTGATATTTAGCTTTGTTATATACTATATAAATAAAAATTAAACATAATGAAATTTTCAAATTTGATATGTTAATATGTTATACATCAAAAAACTGGATTTTAAAAGAAAAAAATTATTTAAAAAAAATAAAAATAAAATAAACCTCTCCCCAGATCCCTACCTCAAGCCACCTGCGCCGCCCCCTCCAGTACCCGGCAAGCAAGCAAAAGCTGGCTTTCAGCCTTTCAGGCTTAAATTTAGTTTTTTATTTTCAGTAACATTTTATTGCATGACATTTAGACGAAAAATGGCACATGAAAATTTTGTCAACTTTCATGTAAATGTGTGTGTTTTATAGATTATTGCCAATTTTTTCACAAAACATTCTGCAACTGCAAGCAAGAATTATACATGGGAACAAGTCTTGTATTTACCAAATATTGGTAATGCCTCGAATAACATTGCAGTCAATCCCAGATGGAGTTCTCAAGCTTTCAATAGTTTCTGGGTACACAACCATCATTGCAAGCAATTTTACTATCAATATGTTCTCCTAAAATAGTTTATTAGCTCTGTAAATTGCATGATACCTTCTCTATGGCACAGGTATCGTCTCCGAATTAGCACCTGTATGAGATCAATAATAGCAAGTGGCACACCTCACATTAACATCATTAACATCCCAAGCAATTAGAAACCTTCTAGCCCAAATAGATTAAGTGGTTCAGAGGGAGGAGATTGAAGTGGTTGGTTGGGTTTACCTTGTTCAGGAACGGGATAATCGGCCAGCTCGTATGGTTCCTCGGGCTCGATTTCAAGAGGCTCAAGCTTTACTTGTGTCAGTATTTGATTGCCAGGTGGCGGCTCAAGTTGCTGGTACTTGGGTTTGTTTTTCTCCAGGAGAAGGTAAGTAGTGTAATACCAAAAGAGTAGTATTCTACTTTGAGCTATTACAGTATCTCTAATACGACTACCTCCAAAGGAAAGCCGTTCGAGTGCCTGCAAAGAGAAGAAAATGGAAAAATCCGGATTTAGTAAACTGATAAACTGACACAGAAATGTAAAAGTTGCCTATTGTTATAAGCAGAATAGGGCAAGAAAAGTTTTCAATAGAAATTTTCAAGGTCTTCACTCACTTGTTCACCAGATTGAATGTCGAACAAGTTCTGATGATCAAACTGAAGGCCACTAAATTCGTTGATGCAAAGTCCTTGAAATGCCCTGGAAGTAAGAGCAGCAAAAAATTTTAGTAGTTTTATCATTGGGAAAGGACAGAATCAGCCTTCTTAAAAGATAAATGAAGCAAAATTACGAATGCAATTACCATCTGATAAGAGAAACACTAGGGATCCAGCGAAAGATGATTGGTGTATTTTCTGCATTAACATAGTAGCCTCCAAATACAATGAAAACTGTCATCAGCGATGGTCCTAAGGCCAAAGCTGCTTCGGTGGTTGGAGCCATTGCCCCAACAGTCAGACCCATCGCAGATGCGGCGAAGGACTCAACTGTTACGATTCCACAGAACTTCCCAAACCTAGAAAGTAAAACCTCTTAGTCTCAGAAAACATTTTTTAACCTAACCAACAAATTCATTTTACATCCTGTGCCAAGGGATCACAACGTAAAATGTTATTACCATAAAATCTTCTCTTCTAAAGTGTATGAGATAGTGAAGAAAGAACAGTTCCTCAAGTAACGCAAAGTCAATTTGATAGAACTCATAAAAGGCAAATAAACTCCACATTTTTTTACAAAAGACATCAGTGACCACAAACCACACCAAGATTCCAGATAAAACACAAGAAATGAACAACTATTTTTGAAACACTAGAATTCTAACCTATTCTGTAAATCACTACCTTGCAGCATAATAGGCAAGTTAACCTGTTCGGCATAATCATGAAGAAGAAATGATAAATCATCTACAATATTCATGAGCGGGGTATATAATCACAAAAGGCATTAGGCAGTGCAGTTGCTTGTACAATTTCCCAAGCAAAAAATGATGCCATGTAATATTTGATGGTAAGTATTGATAAACATCATTTTGGTAATCAGGTCTCAAGATGTAATTTCCACCACAGGGAGAATTCAAATCTTTTAATGGCAAGGAACATTCTAAAGATGAATTATTACCAACTGAGAAGGACCTTATTGTTATCAATACCAAAACTCACCTTGCTATTGTTGGGTGAAGACAAGTCATGGGGTACAAAATGGTACCAAAGAGCAAGGGGAATGCAGCTCCAATGGGGATCTCAGCTAGCAATTTTGAGAGTAAATATGGTCCTAATGAGTAGGACCCTTTAGCTCTTTCTCTTTCGACAATTGCACGTTCCTTAGGAAATACACCTACAGTCTTTGTAAGTGCAGCCATTGCAGTATTTATAGCAGCAACCTAAACAAGACAGCCAAACAAAAAGAAAAGGCAATACATGAGAGGCCTAATACAGGAGTTGAAGGTTCTGTCTAAAGTTTTTATGCAGATACATTTAGTTTGGTTTAAAATTTGAATTAAAAACTGACTCAATGTTGCTGAAAGCCTGATTGGACAATCTATGAATCACGATAGGAAGGTGTTACAGATAGGGTCTATCACCGGAGGGCCCGGTGCGGCTACGCACCCGGCCTGCATGTAGCCGCGTCGGGAATCGTTTTGGCAAGTTCAGTTGCGGTGTTGGGCTGCAGTTATGAGTCTTTTGTTAGTTTATTGGTTATGAGTTTTTCGTTATTTTATTGGTTATGAGTTTTTCGTTATTTTTTTTATTTATTAGTTATGGGTTTTTCATCTGTAGTGTTTTTCTTGAGTCCTCGGGCTTTGTGCATGGGCCTTGCATATTAGGGATATATCTTATTGGTGTTTGGGATTATGTTTTTTATCGAAGTTTTGATCAAGAAAGAAACGGCACTTGCGCTTGGGACAGAAGGGAGCGTATTTCCCATTCTGTGTGTTCTGTTAATTGAGTGAATTATTGTTGCATTCTTCTTGACCCTAACAGATGGGGATCAACATTTTATCATTGAAAGAAAAGGTTCAAATAACAACATCTGGAAATGAAAAGAGATATTTTGCAAAAGAGATTTTTACAAATCACAAATTCACAGTTATGGAAAGGCTATGGCTCTGAAACACAGTGCCACGTGTAGTATAACCATAGTCCTCCTGTCCTATGAGAGACTGATCTAAAAAGACACACTTAGTTTAATGCATAATGATGAGGAGTATCAACGATGGTAAGGACACGGACAAAATATAGATGCCAGGAAAAGTTTTCCAAAATACTTCAACAGACTGTTGATCCACAGTTCTTAAACGAAACAGAAGTAAAATTAGAAGTTCAACACATTTGAAATCCAATGACAATGGAAAAGCAGTACTAGTAGTAATATTTCTCTTCAAAAAAAAAAAAAAGTACTAGTAATTTCCAAAATTTAATACAGATGTCAACTGAGTTGTGATAAAGCAAGTATGCGTGTGTGTGAGACAGAGAGAGAGAAATCTGAACATGGATTCTCACCAGTTGACTTTTATTTCATTTGTCTGCAATCATCTATAAGACAGTATTGACCTCAAACAAGTCAAAACACTTCTTACCTGAAGCAATCCCATTCTATCTTGTATTGATGTCTGTGATCTTCCCATCCTCCAGAAGACAGAACCAAATATGAGAGCTGATGCTACGGACATCCTTGTTCGAACTTTGTTTGTTGGGCCATCACGAGAAGCCTTTTTTATCAATTGATAGCCACAGGTATAAGACCAAGAGGACAAGAGACACAAAAACAATTAATTACGAGTCTGAAATGCTACAACAAATGCTGCAAATAAGAACTAGAACCAGAAGGCTGTGTATCTTTCCTGACATCAGAATGCTGACAGGCTAGGGTGAGCGTCAAATGCATAGGTAATATTTAAAGGTAAAAATTCAACTATCATCCATCTTGAAGAAAGAAAATCCTGATGATTATGGAAACATACAAAGTTCATTGGTCGGCAGAATCTTGTATGTTGGTTGTGGCAGTTTTCAATATAGCAATTTTGAAGAAATCCAGTTCATATTACAAATGAAGCCCATGCAAATTGATCTCTCAATTTTCTAAATGTAGTACCAATTTATGTTGTTCATGTCATGCCAGCCTTGCGAAAATATGGTGGAAGTCAGCTTCTAGTTGGCAGCTCATTCACACAAATTATGGAAGGATATACCAAATCATTAGAGTGATAGTCATATTAATGAGAAGAATGGCAATTAAGTTTACCTGCATCCAAGCACGTTTAAGGAGCAGGTGAAATTGCCTCCACCAACCACCTTTACTTTTCATAATTGCTTTCTTCCTTAAGTTTGTGGTGACCTTAGAATCTAGCTTGGTGAGTGGAGTTGCATATAGAGTTGATGACGTCTGCTCAGCAAACGAGTCAACAAAACCATCTATTCTTTTCTGAGAAGCAATGACACTCTCAGCAGAACTATAGTCTACTGAAATGAGATCAGCCAAAAACTCAGCAGGATTCACGTGATCAGGGCAGATATACCTGTCATTTATTCAAATAGTCAATCATAAATTAACGAGAAGCAATAGCTACTCTCCCTAAATTTATACGCAAATGTCATATTCAACTTTATGCAATTATCCATGAGCACTAATTGGTAAAATTGAGGAGCTAATCTCATTTTAGTACTTCTAAGCTGCGAAATAGGCAAAATTGACGCTGACTTTTCATCTAGACCAGGAACAGTTTAAATTTTGTAAAAAATAAATGTGCTGGCAGTATAATGAATTGAGAGTAGTAGAAAGCCTCTCTCGTGCACTAAAAACTATGACACATTCCATAATTGTGGTCATAATCAAACATCCCTCTCAAGAACATGAGAAAACTACTGATCAGTCCTCGTCCTCAACAAATGAAGTTTATAAAGAGAATGTTATTTAACTTTAACACTATTCATCTTTGTTATTCCAACTAATTATGATGCAGATAAATGCCTAAAAATCATAATTTGCTCAAGACTAAGATATGAATCAGGATTGCATATCTCATTAACAACATGCATCAAACAAACCAGCAATTTTTGGTAACTTTGTAAAGAAAGAGAATCAAATTAATACCACACAAAATATGCTTAGATGAAAATTTACAGCATGTTTAGATGAAAAATTCATAAACTCAGAAGTCCACAAAGAAATGAGATGAGAATCTACACTAGGGCAATAGAACTCAAAAGAAATATAATGCTTAAGAATTCCTCCTTATGAAAATTATTTATTTAGACACTAAATTTGATCACATGCAGACTGCAGAGATAGGATCTCTCATGCTCTTTGAGAGATGCACAATTACAATTTGAATAATGAAATCTCATTGAAATGAAGAGAATCAGGTAACAAACCCAAATTTTGAGAAGTAAGCCAGTGGTTCATCATGTGCAGGACCAGCATACACAAGGGAACCTTCTGTCAGCAACAAAATGTCGTCAAATTTGGCATACACTGATCCTCTAGGTTGGTGTATAGAACAGATGACAGTATGTCCATCCTGTGCAAGTTCTCGTAGTGTCTCCATCACTTTCTCAGCCTGGAAGGCATCAAGTCCTGAAAGCATAATTTCAAGTAACACACGAGAGGTTACAGTATACATTTCATAGTCATGACTACAAATAATAATAATAATAATAATAATAATAATAATAATAATAAAATAAATAAATATATATATATATATTTATACATATACATACATATATATATATATATGTATGCATGAGGTAATAGAAATGGTGTGGAAAAGAGGAAGATAGATTGTAGTGGAGGAACGGGTAACCCATAGGTGTTAGAGGGGCGCCTCGGGGGCACAGGCTGTAGCGCCTCTACAAGCAAGAGGCGGGTCTGATTCTTGGGGCAAGCACCTTTCAGTGCTTCTTGTGCCTTTATCGTGTTTTCAGGTGCATCTTCAGCTCCTCAGGCATGCCTCTTGTTCACAGGCCACCCTCCAATCCCAAACACATTTTTAAGATCCAATTTAAGTTTTTTAAATATGTTCTTTCTTGAGGAAATCATAAGAATGGTGACTGGTCAGAACATCATTTTGAGAGGTAAACATTTAATATGGTTCTATTATTTAATGTATCGATTTTTGCAAAGTACACACATTTCATCTTTTTAGATTTTTTTATTTTTATCTTTTGGCACTGGGATCACCTTCGCGCCTTTGTGCGCCTTGAGCCTCAAACAGCTTTGGGGTAACCATGACACTGAATCCACTTAAAAGAGAAATGGAACTAAAATGTGGATATATAGGAGAAGAATTTAGGTGTAACATGACTTAATTAGAGTAATTCTTGTTATGACTTCATTCAAATATTTTGTGCCTCCAAAGAAAAATCCTACCCTTCATCTTTCTTTTCTTTTCTCTTTCTTTCTTTATCTCTTTCTTTCTTTCTTTTTTAATGGCTGGCTCCTCTGGATTTAAGCATGGGGTTCTACTGGACAAATGAAACAATGCTACTTAACCAGATTGCTACATCTATAGTGAAAATTGTGGAAACAGAAATAACCATACCTGTCGTAGGTTCATCAGCAAAAATGACAGATGGGCTAGCCATTAGCTCACATGCCAGAGACAATCTTTTCTTCTCCCCACCACTGATCCCGCGGACTTTTGCATCCCCAACACGTGAATCAACACAACTGACCTTTTAATAAAAGCACGAAATGCATAAAAGGAGTATGAAACCAGCTTATACTTGGGTCAAAGGTACAAGTCATCGGTGATTAATGTTGTGAAGTGACTTTGTCAAATGTGTGTGTACTTAAATGATTAACTTGAATACATGTATAAGGTACAATATCATCAATCAGTGAATTAGAAAAAAATTAACCAAAAATAAATTGAAGTAAATGTCAGGTGTTCAACGAAAACCATTTAGTAAAACTATAACACCCAGTGAGTTCTTAAATTCGAAAAAACAGTCTTACATGATTGGTATCTAAGAAAACATGTCCATGCTTACCAGGCCAAGTTTCAACAAGAGATCAGTTAGATATTCATCTCTCTCTTTCACTGAAGATATATCCTGCAGTTGGAGCTCAGCAGCAAGAGAAAGTGTTTCTCGAACTGTCAACTGCGAAAAAAATAGGTCCTCCTGCCTAACAAAAGCAAACCTGCAATAATATTGTTCCCATTATTGAGATTACCAAGCAGTATAAAGACCAGGTAGTCTGTTGGAAAAGGCAAACATACTTGTAACATTTATTTGAGAACGGTCGTCCATTGACCTCCAAAAGTCCAGATAAATATAACCTGGGTGATGCGACTATCTGACCTGCCAAAACATTGAGCAGGGTAGTCTTACCAGATCCAGATGGTCCCATTATTGCCAGTAATCTACCAGGTTTCGCCTCTCCACTAAGATTTTTCAGCAAAAACCGGACCTAACAATTACTGATGTTTTAGTTGATTCAATATATTCATCAAAATAGTATCATATTTACCAAGGTGTGGCGTTAAGCTTAGAATATAACTACAATTAGAACCACCTTCCGAAAAAAAAATGAGAAAAGTTCATGATAACGCAAATTACCAAGATAATGTACACTCTAAACACTAAATTTGGAGTTGCAATCTTTTTCTTGTAATTGTCCCAATTTTGGTTTCTAACAATAGATAAGTAAATATTATACAATTACTCCTATTATAACACATGTATCCTTGGTGGTACAATTTTTCCACACATCGAGTTACTCAAATTGTGCAACTCAAAATCAGTACTAAAGATCTCAATACAGCCATCTCTTCAAACTCTTCAGCAACTAAAATTGAAATTAAAAAGATTTTCCATCTACTCACTTTTACATCTTCAACCCAGCAGTTTTTCTTCCTCCAAATCACTCATCTAATAAATTCGCCTATCATGATAATTGATTTCTAACATAAATAGCTTATGAAACATTGGAATCCTACATAAAAATGGATGGGAGACTATATAATGCGCTGCATGTATATACATCGACTTACTGATTTGGAGGATTTATCATGAAGGGAGCAATTAATGTTGGTCCATCTGATAGTGACCGGCGCAACCTTCCCTCTCGCCGGAGAAGTGCCATTTTCTTCCTCATCGTCGTCGGGCAGTAACTCCGGGCCAGGGGCAGAGAAGAGGCGGAGCAGTAGAGCCGCCGCCACGGCCGCCAGTAGCTGGCCAACTCCTCCTCCTTTCCCGCCAATTCTCAGCATATCTCTCTCTCTCTCCTCTACTTCTGTGTGGCCTATCTACTTCTCAGTGGGTAAGAGACGACAGTATGCATATTTTGGGAATACAAAGTTGAGACGACGTCGTTCCATGTTAACACGGCAAATGTTGAAAATTGAGTGGGAAATTTGTTTGTTAGAGCAACACGTGTCCTAGGGAGGATAAGATTATAACCCGTTAATTTTTCTCTAAATTTGAGCCGTTGGATCCAGATAATCCCAGGGACCAAAAAGTCGCGATAAATATCGCGAATTTGAGTCTACCGATTTTAAAAAAACTATACGTTTTTTTCATCAAAATATCGGCGATTTATTGCTGATATATCGCGACTTTTCGGCATTATATCGTTATCGTTTGGCTGTGTACATGTTCTGCAAGTGATCGGCGATATATCCGCGATTTTGGTTTTTCTTTAATTTGTATTTTTCAAATTAATTTTAAACACCATACGTTTGGGTAGATTTTCTTTTTTTGGTTTTTCTTTAATTTGTATTTTTCGATTTAATTTTAAACACCATACATTTGGGATTAATTTTTTTTGGCAAGTTATATTTTCTCGAAAAAAGGGCAAAAGGAACGAGGTCGGGGCCTTCAGCTAACCGGACTGACATTCGCGTACGCAGGTCGCGGGTGCACACAAGTCCATGGTCCGTGAGCTCAAATCGGACCGTGATTCGCACCCCCTGCACGCGAGAGCCTACTTGCCAAACTTTCTTAACATTCACTAAAGGGAAAAACAATATATAGTTGAGAAATTAGCTTGAATTTTTTGATGTGGGATAACATCATTTACAAAGGATCCAAACATGCAACTTTGAGATACAATTTCTCATTCACCTCTCAACCATTTTGGGCGATTTACGAGTCGTGTCGAACCTCTCTCGGAGGAGAACACGATACAACTTTCCATTTCCAAAACGGGGTCGGGGACCCATGTCAACAATTGCCCCAAACATGGGCAAAATTTCTGTTTTTTGAACAGATTTTTCCAACAATTATTACTACAAATTACCTTTATTTAATTAATTCTTTCAAAATAAATATCTTTTTTTTGGAAATTAGTATTATATATATATGCATAATATTACCTAATATATATATATTTCGAATATATATAAATTTGATACCTAATCAAATATTTTATTTTATTATTATATACATTAGTACAACAATTCAATAAACATATCTTTTTTTTTGAAATTTAAGTTCAATATATGTATTAATGTTACTTATAATATTATGTAAAGTACTAGATATATTTTTCAATTTTTTTTACAAAGTTTTTATATTTTTTTCGTAAAAAACCGATATTTCCACCGAAATCGATATATCTGTCGATATTTCCGTAAAATCAAGGTACCGATATTTCTACGGATACCGATATTTTTGTCCTTGGATAATCCAACCTTATTTTTGGAAATGATTATTTACAAATTACTTCCCAAAATTAAATTCGGCCGTTGGATCCAGATAATCAAACCTTATTTTGGTAATGATTATTTACAAATTACTTCCCAAAATTAAAATTTGGTCGTTGGATCCGGACAATCGTGTTATAAATTTATTAGGTTTAATATGGACATTACTCTAGAGCCTTTAAGGTTCTTGGTCCTTTGACTTTTTATTTGTAATGATCCTTCAAATTCTTGAGACATGTATATATATTGGATTAATTTTTAATAAAATGAGTTTCTTTGGTTGCCACTATTTTCTATTCTATATTATCATCTTATATTCATTTCTAAATTATTGTATATGTTGATGTGTTAATTCTCGTGGCCTAACAAGACGTTCATGATAATCCATTTTACAACACGTTATCAGCACGAGCCTCTACCCGAATCTGAGTTGTGCCCTAGAAAAAAATTGTGTCTTTCCTGTAAGGTATTTCTCCTTGAATCAATTTATTGATAATAATCTGATACAATAGTTTTTAAAATTCTAAAATTTTGCTCTATGTGATTAGTTGCTTTCAAATATAATTTATATATTCAAATGATTGTTGAATAGTGAGTTTTCGTATGAAGTTTTTCGTATGTTCAAATATAATTTATATGTTCAAATATTTGGGGTTAAATGATGTGATGTTATAATCAAAACTAAATTATCAATAAATAATAGTGAAATTGTTTGGATTATGCTTAATTTGGTTGATATCTAATTCCTGCCTATGGCCTCAATTATTACTCTCATTCTTTGTGAAATAATATACTACATTAGTTTGCAGAAAACAAAGCTTTTGTTTGTTTTTTGTATCTTCTGTAATTTGTTTACTTAATAAGTGATTTGTTGGAGATATAAAAAAAAATAATTAATAATCATGTATTTTTTTCATATATGTAATCGAGTTCCATTTTCTTCCAATTAGAAAAGTAGATTGCGATTGCTTGTGATAATCACCAGATTATGAAGGATAGAAACCACATAGCTTGCATATTTTGTTATCCATTTGTTTTTAATTTTGATTAGTTTAGTTGACCAAATTCTAAATGTTTGCCCAGAATATAATCTGCAGACTAGGCCCATGCATTTAATATTATAATATTGGTTTATATTTAATCTTATGTTAATCTTACCTAATGTTTGTTTTAGAATAAATCTTTTTAAAGTTTTTTGATTGGAGTTGTTTGCGTTCAAGATAAGTATTCTATATGTTTTTTTTTATGACACATGTTCCATTAGTAATTATTTAGGTAAAATACATTTTTGATTCATTCTACTCATGATTTTGCAAGACCTGACAATTATAATTTAATTACATTCCAACTTCGTTTAATTAATACATAAATTATATTTTTTTAGTTGGCTCATTTTTATGGGATTTTGAATATGTATGTGTATTCATCATGTGAAGTGAATAAGATAGATAATTACCATAACATAATATCTTAAATTTAATTTTGTAGAATTTGAAAATGTCTGATATTACAAAGAGAGAATTCTCCGAATTTTTTCTTGATGACACCAATTATTTGACTTGGGCCTTTGACGTTGAGATTCACCTAGTTTCCTTTAATTTAAGCGAAATAATTGTTCAAGGTTCCCAATCCACTCCTGTCCATAAGGCAAAGGCACTGATTTTTCTCCCACACCTCCTCAATCAGGACCTGAAAAATGAATATCGTATTGAAAAGGATCTTGCAGTTTTGTGGAAATCCCTGAAGGATCGTTTCCACCAACAAATAGACATAATTCTACCTCAAGCACAATATGATTAGCTAAATCTTCATTTTCAAGACTTCAAATCTGTGACTGACTATAATTCTGCTCTGCATCGTATTGTTTCCTATCTAAAGTTATGCAATCAAAATGTTACAGAGGCTGAATTGATACAAAAAACGTTATCAACCTTCCATGCGAGCAATCTTGTACTCCAGCAGCAGTATATGGTAAAAAATTACACTACACATTCTAAGTTGATCTCTGCATTGCTAGTTGCAGAAAAACATGATCAACTACTAATGAAAAATCATAATGCAAGACCAGTTGACTCACAAACTGTGCCTGAAGCACATGCCATAACTAATAGAAATGATGATGGACGTGGAATAGGTAGAGGTCGAGGATGTGGCCGAGGCCGGGACCGGGGTCGAGGTCGAGACTATGGTTTTCCTAATAGACCTTATAGAGGTGGTCAAGGTCGAGGTAATATCGGTATTGATCAAGTTCAAGGTCGTGGAAAGAGTTTAGACAATTCTAAGACTCCACCAAAATCTGGTTCTCATAGAGAACAAAAACAAATTTGTTTTAGGTATGGATGTGATGACCATTGGTCTCGCACGTGCCGCACACCTAAGCATTTGGTGGAGGCATACCAAAAAATGCAGAAAGACAAAAAGGAAAAAGCCCCTCAAGGAGAATCTCATTATGCTAATATGCTTCATGTAAACATGAACTTGAATATTGACAATGATGACCTTTTGAAGGTTGAACTTGAAGACTTTGGAGATATTGAGTGATCTTATATGATGCTTTTATTAACCAAATAGCTTACTTAAGTTTATTTTATATTTTATTCAGAACATTCTGTTTTTTATCGAAGTTCGGCTACATTATGGTTACTTTTGAGTTTGACTTTATTACAAAGCTTTAGAGCTGTCAAAATGGGCTAGGCCCGTTGGGCCGGCCCGCCCCGCACCGCCAAAACGGAGGGTTGGTTGAGTTATTATAGGCTCGTGAAAAAGTGGGCCGAAGTGGGTTTGGCCCGCAGTGGGTTGGGCTTTTGGTGGGTTGGCCCATGGGCTAGTGGGTTGGCCCGCCTTTATTTTTTTTTTTATTTTTTTTTTTTTATATATATATTTATTAAAAATATAGACAATAAATGAATAATAATGATAGAAAATCTTATCTAATGCAAGTAATGATTTATAAAAATATTGATATGAGTCATTTTTATATAAAAATGAAAAACATTTAGTGAAAAACTATTTTTAAAAATTTGTTTTCATATATTATATGTAACTAAATGTACATATATCTTAGTTAATGTATATATATGTAATATATATACATATATTCCTTTTCCTTTGAAAAAATAAAAAAAATAAAAATTTGGTGGGTCGGCCCGCCTAACCCACGACCCACTAGTGGGTTGGGTTGGGTTGAGATTTTGAGGCCAGCCATTAAAAAAACCCGCCCCGCCCCGCCAAATAGTGGGTTATGGTGGGTTGTGGGTCGGTTCACCCCGCCGGCCCGTATTGACAGCTCTACAATGCTTATTTTAATGTTTAATTTTTCAGTTTGCAATATCTTTTACTACATCGTTGAATTTTACCATACGGAGAAAGAGAATATTCTATGCTTGGTAGATAGTGCTACAACACATACTATCCTTAAAGATAGGAAGTTTTTTCAAACTTTAACTGGAAAAAAAGAAGTGTTAGTACAATTGCAAATGATAATCTTTTAATAGTAGGCTCCGGTAGAGCTTCATTAATTCTCCCTATGGATACTAAATTAATTATCAATGATGCATTGTTATATCCACAATCTAAACATACCCTCTTTAGTTTTAAGGACATCCGATCGAATGATTTTCACATTGAAACCGATACTAAAAATAATGTAGAGTATCTCTTAATGACTCATTCCATAGGGTGTCAGAAACAAGTTGTCGAAAAGCTTCCTTCTTTCTCATCTAGGTTGTATTATACATACATCCATCCTTCTAATCTCCATATTTTAATGAGTTTGAAATTTCATGATCCAAATTCTTTTAAATTATGGCATGAACGTTTGGGTCATCCAGGATAAAATATGATTCGTCGAATTTTATCTCATTCTATTGGACACAACATGTCAAACAATATATTACCTTCTGTAAATGAATTTGTTTGCGAAGCTTGTGCAAAAGGAAAACTTATTGTACGACCTTCTCGTACTAAAGTTGGATTTGAATCTCCTATTTTTCTTGAACGGTTTCATAGAGATATATGTGGATCAATTCACCCAGCATCAGGACCATTTCCATATTTCATGATCTTGATTGATGCCTCCACTAGGTGGACCCATGTGTTTCTATTATCCACTAGAAATAATGTCATTGCAAAGTTCATTTCTAAAATTATTGAACTTAGGGCTCAATTTTCCGATTATCCAATTAAATCCATCAGAATGGATAATGCTGGTGAATTCACATCGAAAGTATTTAATGACTATTGTATGTCATTAGGAATTAAAGTGGAGTATTCGGTTCCTTATGCCTAACTAGTTGAATCATTGATTTAATATGCCTAACTCAAAATAGTCTAGCTGAATCATTGATTAAATATATTAAATTAATTGCTAGACCTTTACTACAAAATTCCAACTTACCCATTTCATTCTGGGCCATGCAATTCTACATGCGGTCATCCTAATTCAAATACGTCCAACTGCATATCATGACTACTCCTCTCTACAACTAGTGCGTGGGAAAGAACCAAACATTTCCCATTTGCGAATTTTTGGATGTGCAGTGTATGTTCCAATATCATCACCACAACGTACCTCCACGGGTCCTCAAAGAAAATTAGGTATTTATATTGGTTTTGAATCTCCGTCCATTTTGAAATACCTAGAGTCCATGTCAGGGAATCAATTTACAGCTAGATTTGTTGACTGCACATTTAATGAAGATCATTTCCCTGCATTAGAGGGAGATAAGAGTAAAAATTTAAAAGAATGCCGAGAAATTTCATGAAATGTGGAAAATCTTCAATATTTAGATTCACACACTAGTTAAACTGAACTGGAAGTTCAGAAAACAATTAACTTGCAGTATTTAGCAAGTAATCTGCCAGATGCGTTTACTGATCATAAAAGAGTGACAAAATCACATATACCTGCTGTGAATGCACCACAAAGAGTGGAAGTTCCTAATAAATTAAATATATCATCTGTTGCTACTCTGCGCCCGAAGCGTAAAGAACCTACAAATACAAAAGATAAAAATCCACAGAAAATTAAATCTAACAAAAATATTCAATCACTCCAAATATCTCCCAAAGAGATTCGTCCTGAAGACGAAAATCTTGGTAACATTGCACGTGCACAAAATAATCAAAATACTAGGGTTGCGGAATGACCAGATCATAATATTTTGAGAAATGAAGAGGATCTGGTTGATGTAAATATCGAAGTTGCTATGAATTTTATAAATACAGGAGAAACTTACAATAGAAATATCATCATCATCGACGACATATTTGCCTTCGATTGCTCTTACTATCTCAAATAATAATCTGGATCCAGAACCCAAGTCAATTGTTGAGTGTCGAAAGCGCTCAGACTAGGTAAGATGGAAAGAAGCAATTGAGGCTGAGCTAGACTCGCTGAATAAAAGAAAAATCTTCGGATCTATTGTACGTACCCCTGAAAATATTATCTCTATAGGATATAAATGGGTATTTGTACGAAAAAAAATGAGAATAATGAGGTGGTGAGGTACAAAGCGAGATTAGTAGCTCAAGGGTTCTTGTAGAGACCCAGTATCGATTTTGATCAAACATATTCTCCTGTCATGGATGGTATAACGTTCCACTACTTAATATCTCTGGCAGCGAATATGAATTTGGAAATTTAGTTAATGAACGTCGTTACAACATATTTATATGGATCATTAAATGCAAATATTTATATGAAAATCCCTAATGGATTTCAGATTCCCCAGATGAGAAAAAATGAGAATCATAATATGTATAGTATCAAATTGCAAAGGTCTTTATATGGCCTAAACAATCAGGAAGAATGTGGTATAATCGATGGAGTGAATTCCTCCTGAAGAAGGGATATACAAACAATGGTGCATTTCCTTGTGTGTTTATAAAGAAATTGTTATATGGCTTTTGTATCATCTCTGTATATGTTGATGATATAAATATTATTGGAACACATAAGGAATTTGAATAAGCTAGTTCGAACTTAAAAATTGAATTTGAAATGAAAATTTTTGGAAAAACCAAATTTTGTCTTGGCCTGCAAATTGAACACCTTCCTGAATGAATTTTCATACACCAGTCAACCTACTTGAAGAAGGTTTTGGAGAGATTTTACATGGATAAGTCTTATCCACTTAGTACACCAATGGTTGTTCGATCTCTAGAAGTGGATAAAGATCTTTTTAGAACTAAAGAAAATACTAAGGATATATTAGGACCGTTAGTTCCTTACTTAAGTGCAATTGGTGTATTACTTTATCTTGCAAATTGCACTAGACCCGATATTGTATTTGCAGTAAATTTACTAGCAAGATTTAGTGTTTCTCCTACAAGGAGACATTGGAATGACATTAAACATATTTTTCGGTATCTTCAAGGTTCACAGGATCTTGGTTTACTATATACAAGAAATCTAAATGAGCCATTTATAGGTTACTCAGATGCTGGTTATATGTCTGATCCTCCAGACTGGTTATGTTTTTCTCTGTGGTGGTACTGCAATCTCTTGGAAGTCTGTCAAACAATCTATGGTTACCACTTCCTCAAACCACTCAAAGATTATTGTTTTATATGAAGCCTCACGAGAATGCGTGTGGCTAAAATCTTTGATAAAACACATTTGTGAATCATGTGGTATTACTAAAACTGATGTATCCCCTACTGTTCTTTATGAGGACAATGCAGCTTGTGTTGTACAAATGAGTAATGGATACGTTAAAGGAAATTTAACGAAACACATAGCCCCTAAATTCTTTTATCCACATGCTCCAGAAGAGTTGTGAAATTATTATACAAAAAGTACGATCTAGTGACAATCTTGCAGATTTGTTCACGAAATCCCTACCTACATCTACATTTGAAAAATATGTCCATGGTATTGGGATGCGTAAGCTTGGAAAACTATTGTCTTTAGGGGGGGCGACAACTTCAAAACAACCCTGAAGGTTGGGTCCTGAAGACCAATGGTTATACTCTTTTTTCCTTTAACTAAATTTTTTCCCACAGGGTTTTCTTTGTCAAAGGTTTTTAATGAGGCAGTCGGTGTAACATAATAAAGACTATATGTCATGTACTCTTTTATCGTCTAATTTTTTTCCCACTGGGTTTTTCTAGCGAGTTTTTTAACAAGGCATGTACATCAAGTCGTAATGTCCAAGGGGGAGTGTTATAAATTTATTAGGTTTAATGTGGACATTACACTAGAGCCTTTAAAGTTCTTGGTCCTTTGGCTTTTCATTTGTAATGATCCTTTAAATTCTTGAAACATGTATATATATTGAATTCATTTTTAAAAAAATGAGTTTCTTTGGTTGCTACTATTTTCTACTCTATATTATCATCTTATATTCATTTCTAAATTATTGTATATGTTGATGTGTTAATTCTCATGGCCTAACAAAATGTTCGTGATAATCCATTTTACAACAAATCGAACCTTATTTTGGAAGCGATTATTTACTACTTATTAAAATTTGGCCGTTGAATGGTTGGATCCGAGACAATCGAAACTTATTTTTGGTAATGATAATTTTCAAATTGCTTCCTCAAAAAACAATTTTAAAAAATGGGCCGTTAGATCCGAGATAATCAAACTTTATTTTTGGTAATATGATAGTTTACTAATTACTTCCCAAACAATCAAACCTTATTTTTGGTACTGATTGTTTACTAATTACTTCCCAAAATTAAAATTTGGCCGTTGGATACTTGGATTCGAGACCATCACCTTGTTTTTGGTAATGACTATTTACTAATGACTTTCTAAAATAGATATTTTTTTTATTAGGAAAGTGGATAAATAAATTCTTATTTAAAATACAATTATTAATTTTATTTTTTTTATAATCACTTTGTATCTCATTTAATTTGAAAGTAAAATAATGTATTTGTATCTCAGTTAATGATGGTAGTTTTGGTAGAATATCTGCAAGTGTTTCTTGAAATCTTGTAATTAGTTAGAGACTTTTTTTTTTTTTTACTAAATCGACAATTATTTAGAGATGAAGTGAATATATAGATAAACACAAAAACTGATATAAACCCATATCACGGATATAAGTTTATAAAACGAAACTTTCATCCACCATTATAATTTATTTTCACGTATTATTTGACTCAAATTGATTAATTTGTGTTGATTTATCATCTTAAATAATTTGAGCCTCGTCATATTTAGCCAATAAAAATTATTGACAACGTAGATTGCTTAGTACTTTTTCTAAGCAGGATGGAATATAGGTATTTTTCAATGAGGACCAAGAACAATTTTTCTAACCAAAAAATTGAATAGGCCAACATAATAAGCAAAGATTTTACCATGGAGATAGGCATCTATAGGTCAAAACAAAAATTCAATAGGCCAACCTAAAAAAAATGTTATTAAATAAAGGTTTTATTGGAAATAAAGGAATTCTCTACTCAAAATACATAGCATAAGAAGGGAGTCCACTTGTAAGAGACATGCAATTCTTAGAGACTTTTTTCCCTCTATTTAGCCTATTTAGTTTGCATGTTCCAAAAATTTCAAAAAAAATACTTTTGACTAAGTCTCTTGTGAGACCGTCTCACGAAATTTTAATGCATTGTGTGAGACGGGTCAACCCACAACCCAATTACCCACCATCTAAATCCTACAATTCACATATTATTTATAGCTAATGGGGCTCCATCTCACGGAAACTATCCGTGAGACCGTCTCACATGAGTTTTTGTGAATACCTTTTATATTAGCTATGTTTCTAAAACTAGTTTTTCTATCCTCAAAATTTTAGAAATAACACTTATACACCCACCATGTTTATAAAATTAATAATTTTGATCCCGACATGTAGTCGATGACTTTTATTGGCTACTCAGATCCAAATTATTTAAGTTGGCAAATTATAACCAATTAATTGAGATCAAATTAGATAATTATCATACTGAAATATATTTTATCATCTCGAAAATTTTGAGCTAAAATTAGCGTGTGACAATAAAAATTATGGCTTGCAACAAGATGAAGATCATAAAATTAGTGTTTGCAAACATAAGGGTGTCAAATGTATTTTTCTAAAATTTGAGTACCGAAAATTTTAATAGGTTGATAGAAAGGATAATTTTCTTTTCTCCAAAATTCTGTTTTTTTTTCTTTTTTTTTTCTGTTATATATTTTACATTTGAATATAACAGTGTGAATGCAATATTTAAAATATTATCTCATACATAAAAGTGCAAGGATTTGGTCAAATTTCACAACAATAAACATTTTTTATTTCCAAAATGCCAAGAGTATGAGCTCTATTAAAATGTTCGTCAAATGAATATTTAACATTTGCTGACTACAAGATTTTGTTTATCACACAAATATCATGGACAAGTATTTAGACTCTTCACCACACAATGTATTTTACTATCCATGTTCAGTACTTATAATTATATTATTTGCACAGACTTAGAGTATAATTTGTTTTTCTTATTATATTAAAGGTATGTAATACTTAATATCATATTTGAATCAAGAAATATCAAAAACACATGCAATCTTGCATGCAAACTCAACCAAACAACAAGAATGATCAAACCCTAAAAGAGAAGAATCAAAACTACAAGCACAAGAACGAAGAATCAACACCAGGAGTTAAGTGGTTCGGCTTATACTATGCCTACATCCACTGAGAAACAGCAATCCACTAAATCAATCAAAGATTACAAAGTTTGAATACAGAAACCCTAATCTGCGCTAAGCTTTTCGTGAGCTAATATCTCTCTCTACACTATACAATGTGATCGCGATCTAAACAAGAAATAAACTAGACTATATATAGATCACGTAGCTTCAAACGGTTCTTCAATCCATTAAGTAACGAGAGAGATAACTGTTCTGCAAGTTGGCTGATTTGATCCTGCAAAACAAACTCAAGAAATCAAGATTATGAATAACTGATTTTTACCTACCTGAAATCGCGTTTTAGAAGTGCGCTTTTATAAGTATGCTTATTACGTTTCTTCTTTTCCTTGGTAAAATTTTGCTAAGCTTTTAATTTCCTCATTTTCCTTCCTATTACTCAAGATATATATATGCATGCATTATCATCACAAATCTCCACCTTAATGCATGTTATATCCTTGCTTTGATCAACCTGAAAGAAATTCAAGTTATACTTATAGAAGAACTCCCTTTTAAACCAATCAATTCCAGACATAGTTTGAACTTGGCTGTAGGTAATGCTTTGGTTAATCCATCAGCTGGATTTTCTTCACTAGCCACTTTGCTAACCTTGATCTCTTCCTTTTCTATAATGTCCCTTATGTAATATAACTTGACATCAATGTGTTTGTCCTCTCATGGAATCCTTGGTGTTTAGATAGGTGGATAGCACTGTTGTTATCACAGTAAACTTCCACACATTTCTGATCAATTCCAAACTCTGAAAGTATGTCTTTGAGCCAAAGAGCTTTCTTGATAGCTTCTGTTAATGCTATAAACTCAGCCTCAGTGGTAGATAAGGCAACTACGGATTGCTGAGTTGATTTCCAACTCACTGCAGTGCCAAACAAGATGAAGATATAGCCTGTAAGGGATTTTCTTGTATCCATATTCCCTGCATAATCTGCATCCACAAAACCAACTATAGGAGTACTTGAAGCTGTAGTTTTTTTTAACCTCAATCCTAGATTCATTGAACCATTTATGTACCTAAGCACATACTTCACTGCTTCCCAATGCAATGAACCTGGATCAGACATATGCCTACTGACCAAGCTCATGGAGTATGCTAAGTCTGGTCTGCAACATACCATTATATACATCATGCTTCCTACAGCATTAGAGTATGGTATCTTCTTCATCCTGCATTCCTCTTCTTTTGTTTTTGGACATTGATCTTTAGAAAGTTTCATATGCTGTCCAATTGGAGTAGAAACACTCTTGCACTGATTCATTTGGTATCTGATCAAAACCTTCTTCAAATAGTTGTTGAGATCAAGCATCACTTCATTTTCTGATCTTTGTCTGGTGATGTCCATCCCTAAGATCCTTTTTGCTTCTCCAAGATCCTTCATCTCAAACTCAGTGTTAAGTAAGCATTTAATCTTATTTAAACTTTGCATAGAATCACTTGCAATAAGCATATCATCAACATACAATAACAAAAATATGAATGATGCATTGGAATCAAAACTGAAATACACACAGCTATCATACATACTTTTAGTGAAGTGAATTTTTTTCACAAATTGATCAAACCTAAGGTACCATTGTCTTGGAGATTACTTTAATCCATAGAGTGATTTTCTGAGCAAACGAGCTTTCTCTTCACTGTTTGGAATCTTCAAGCCTTCTGGAACCTTCATGTAAATCCTTTCCTTTAGTTCACCATGTAAGAAAGCTGTTGTGACATCCATTTGATGCAATTCCAAATCGAATTGAGCCACCATTGCAAGTAATATCCTTATAGAACAATGCTTGACTACTGGAGAAAAGATCTCTGTGTAATCAACACCCTCCTTCTGAGTAAACCCTCTAGCCACAAGTCTTGCTTTAAACCTCACTTTGTTACTTTGAGCAGCTATAATTTTTTTCTTAAAAATCCACTTGCAGCTTACAAGTTTCTGATTTCTTGGCTTATCAACTATGATCCAAGTCTCATTTCTGGTTAATGAACTTAATTCATCTTATATAGCTGATTTCCACTTCTCTTTTTCCTTGCAAGTAGTGGCTTCAGTATAGTTATATGGTTCTTGATGCTCTATGTCTTCAGTTGCAAGGAAAGCAAAAGAAATAGAATTAGATTGATCAAATCTAGCAGGTGGTTTAACTAACCTTCTTGATCTATCTCTGGTGAGTTGATAATTGATCAACTGATGATCTTTTTGGCTTGATTCCTGTTGATCTTCTTCCTGATGATCTTCTTGTCTTGTACTCTGTTGATGATCATCATTTAAATTCATGTGTAAAGGCTCCACCTCAAGCTGAGATTCATCATTATCAACCTTGACTTGCACTTTGATTTCTTCTTTATTTAGAGGCATGCAAGTCTCATCAAAAGAAACATCTCTAGACACAATGCATTTCTGATTTCCTTTCTCCAAACACCATAGCTTATATCCCTTAATTCCTTTTGGATATCCCAAGAATACACATTTGAGTGCTCTTGATTCTAACTTGTCTTTCTTGACATGGACATGAGCTAAGCATCCAAACACTCTTAGCTTGGAGTAATCAGCAAGCTTTCCATTCCACTTCTCTTCTGGAGTTTTGAATCCTATAGCACTGGATGGAGATCGATTGATCAAATATGTTGTAGTGGTGACTGTCTCACCCCAAAAACTCTTATCTAAACCTGAACTTAGCAGCATACATCTCACTCTTTCTAATAAGGTTTGATTCATCCTCTCTGCAAGCCCATTCTGTTGTGGTGTGTAAGGAGTGGTCTTGTGTCTAGTAATTCTCTTCTCTTTGCAAAAGGAATTGAAAGCATTTGATACAAATTCCAAGCCATTGTCAGTTCTCAAGTATTTCAACTTCCTATCAGTTTGATTCTCCACCTGAATTAGTCATTCCTTGAATTTTTGGAATGCCTCATCCTTACTTTTGAGCACAAATACCCAAACTTTTCTTGAGAAATCATCAATGATTGATAAGAAATATCTACCTCCATTCTTTGTTGTTACCTTGGTAGGACCCCAAAGATCTGAATGGACATAATCCAACCTTCCTTGAGTGGTATGAGCACCTGAATTAAACCTTAGTCTCTTGGTTTTTCCCATAACACAATGATCACAAAAACTGAGACCAGTGATCTTATCTTTCCCAAATGCTTCTTATTTCTGCAACTCTTGCAGACCTTGGATACTAATATAAGCCAACCTCTTATGCCAAATAAGAGTTCTATCCATCTCTTTTGCTAAATAAGATCACAAATAGCAGTGGCTCCCTTTAAGTAATATAGATCATGTCTCTTCACCCCTTCCATCACAATCCTTGATTCTTTTAAAACTTGCATAGCTCCACCTCCAGCTAATAACTTGAAGCCTTGAGAATCTAGCATACCAAGAGAAATAAGATTTCTCCTTAACTCTGGAACAAACCTAAAATGGGAGAGAATCTTGACTGATCCATCATTCATCTTTAATGGAATAGATCCAACTCTTTTTATCCTACAAGTTTTGTTATTCCTAAGCATGACAGTTCATTCTTCTTTGATAACCAAGTCTCTAAACCATTCTTTATGAGGGCTCATGTGGAAGGAGCAACCTGAATCAAGGATCAACTCTTCATTAGTATCATTAGAGGTTATAGCTAATACCTCTGCAGATTCATATCCACTGTTGGAATTTGCTGCATCAGTTGTTGGATTTGCTTGATTCCCTGGTTGATTAGTCTTCCCTTTCTTGTTCCCTATGAGCTTGAAGCAGTCCTTTTTGTAGTGACCAGGCTTATGGCAGTGAAAGCATCGATTCTCTTCAATATCTTCCTTAGAATCTTGATTCAATATTGGTGGCTTCTTATTCCCTTTCTTGAAGGGCTTCTTCTTTCTTCCAGCTTGTTTAGCCATCAAACTTTCTCCTCCACTCTGAGCTTTAGCATCTGATTCCTTTGTCAATTCCTTAGTCTTCAAGGCAGTTATTACTTCCTCCAAGTTGATAGATAATTGTCTGCTGTACAAGATTGAGTCACAAAAACTTTCAGAGCTTTTGGGAAGAGAACTTAGTAACATCAAAGCTTTGTCTTCTTCTTCTAGTTTGACATCCACATTTTCAAGGTCATCCAATATCTTGTTAAACTCCTCCAATTGACTCATCAGAGGCTTATCTTCAACGATTTTGAAAGCATATAACTTCTTCTTCAGAAACAGGCGATTGGCTAAGGATTTTACCATGTATAGGCTTTCAAGTTTCTCCCATACCTCTTTTGCAGATTCAATCTTGGCCACCTCACGCAAAACCTTGTTGTCTAGGCTGAGTATTATCATACTATGTGTCTTCTCCATGAGAGTTGTCTTTTGCTCGGCTCTCATTCCTTCAGGAAATGCTCCAATACCTTGCAAAGCTGCAGCAGCTCCATGTTGAACCAACAATGCCTTCATCTTAACTCTCCATAGGCCGAAGTCACTTGATCCATCAAATTTTTCCACTTCAAACTTGACTGATCCCATTTCTTGATCTTCAAAGTTCCCACAGACGGCGCCACTTATCAGATTTGAATCAAGAAATATAAAAAACACATGCAATCTTGCATGCAAACTCAACCAAACAACAAGAATGATCAAACCCTAAAAGAGAAGAATCAAAACTACAAGCACAAGAACGAAGAATCAACACCAGGAGTTAAGTGGTTCGGCTTATACTATACCTACATCCACTGAGAAACAGCAATCCACTAAATCAATCAAAGATTACAAAGTTTGAATACAGAAACCCTAATCTGTGCTAAGCTTTTTGTGAGCTAATATCTCTCTCTACACTTTACAATGTGAATCGCGATCTAAACAAGAAATAAACTAGACTATATATAGATCACGTAGCTTCAAACCGTTCTCCAATCCGTTAAGTAACGAGAGAGATAATTGCTCTGCAAGTTGGCTGATTTGATCCTGCAAAACAAACTCAAGAAATCAAGATTATGAATAATTGATTTTTACCTACCTGAAATCGCGTTTTAGAAGCGCGCTTTTATAAGTATGTTTATTACGTTTCTTCTTTTCCTTAGTAAAATTTTGTTGAGCTTTTAATTTCCTCATTTTCCTTCCTATTACTCAGGATATATATATGCATGCATTATCATCACACTTAATAAGTCTGGAAAATGAAATTCCACTGTCTTTATGAGATGAGGAGAATATTATATATATATATATATATATATATAAATATATATAATTCATGTTGGTACAAGCTAGTGGTGGTCGGTACGGTATATCGAAAATTACACGCCATACCGTATACCATATTGAAATTTTCGGTATGAAAAAATTCATATCGATACCGTACCGAAATACCGAATTTTCTATATGAAAATAGTCTATACCGTTTCATACCGAATGTACTGAAATTTTCGATATACCGAAAATTTACCGTCATACCGAAATTGTCGAAAATCATTATACTGAAATTTACCAAAAATTTCAATTATATCGAAATTATCGAAAATTATTATACCGAAATTTACCGAAATTTCTAACTTACCGAAAATATATATATAACTTACCGAAAAAATATATATAATATATATTATTAATATATTTCGGTATATACCGAAATACCGAACCGAAATTTTCGGTACGGTACCATACCATATAAAATTTTCGATAAATTTCGATACAATAAGTGCGGTATTTCAGCAATTCGGTATTTTTCCCCAACCCTAGTACAAGCAGCAGCTGATCTTATTTCAACAAAACAATATATCATGTTATGCTAAATGTTTTTAATAATTCAGGTTCCACATCACAATCAATCGGTAGACATTGGGCTTGCAAACATTGAATGTTGGGATAATACAGAGTTGTTTATTCAATGAAGATTGAGAAATATAAGGGGACAAAAATCCTATGGTCCTAGTTATCGTCAACCGCGTTACCCTATATTTTATGATTTCTTTGATAAAAATTAAATTATGATTTCAGGGAAAAAAAAAAAAAGGAAAAAGAAATAACTGTCACATGCCATTAACTTGAGATCCAATAATTCCACTAGTTATCATTTTTCTATCTAGATTCCTTTCAAGTTAATAATTTCTTATAACAATGTAAATTATGTAGTTGTTGGGGAAACGATATATTAATTTTTAATAATTTTGTTTTCTAACAAGATCATTAGACGATATGTACTTGTTTGGTTCATTTAGTTAATATTATAAACTATCCTTAGTTTGAACTTGAAGTGATTTTTATAAATAAATAAAAAAATCTGTTTTTTCTCAATCAACAAAAATAATTAAAATTAGTCACGAACATAACATTTGCGCATGAACTATGAATTGGCAATAAGATTCTTATAATATAATATGTAGTTGAAAAGGATCAAAGAGTAATTAATAGACCAATGATGTAAAGTCAGTCCATTGAATTTGAAAGCTGTGTTCTCTTACAAAACTTTAGAAATTCATGCCTCTTATATGGTGTGAATATGAACCTTATAATCTCATTTTTAATGCACTTTTAAGAGCAATTTAATAAATATGCTAGATTAGGTTTCGTGTAATGTATGAGTTATGTATTTTTTTTTTTTAAATTGTAAATGAGGTCCCCATAATCTATTTGTAATTTATATTATGATTTGTTGAAACTATTTATATATTTTGCTTTAATTAAATATATTCTATTTATAATGTAAATAGAATTAGCGAAATAAAAATTCATTGCTTATAGTAACTTTATTTTTATAATATGAAAATTATCCAAACATGTACTGAATGAATATATATAATATATATAATTTTTAAATAAATAGATTTAATGTATTGATAATACGTGACAACTTAAAAACGCTTGAAATATGTGACAGTGTCACAATTGGAGAGTCTCAACGCACATAACTGGAACTTTTTTTCTTTCTTTTTTGTTAATAAAACTATTACAAAATTCAAATTATTTGTTTGATTGTTTTCATCAGCAATCTAGTTGATTTTAAATAATTGTATTTTTTTCCATGGACGTATGAACTCATTTTAGAAGTCACTATGATCTCATGTAGTAAAATTATTTCACAAGATAAATATATTTTAATAGTTTTCCGTAATTTAATTCAAAATGTATTTGTTTTCACACCAAGTTTAATGAAAATTGAAAACGGGCCACTTCTTTACCTTGGCGCGTGGAATAACCTCTAGCACCGACACGATAGACACACTCGCGCGTGCCTGACAGAGTGAAGTGGAGAGCGTGAGAGATTAACGCAAGAGAGTGTTTTCCAAAGAAGCAAGATAGTTGTTTTGATCTAACTTTATTGAAACAAAATCAAATCTTAAATCATAAAAAAAAAAACTCATCAAAATTTCAAAAAATAGAAAAAACAAAAATAGTAGTACGAAAGAAAGAAATAAACAGTCTTTGATTCAACTCTCATTCACTGTTCTCTTCTCCTCGCATCTCTCTCCTTCAACCTAAATCTAACTCCTCTTTCATCAAACCCTAACCAACCAAGATTCCCCCAAAATAAACTCCCAATTTCCAGACCCACGATTCAAAAACCGAGTAACAACCTTCAACTTGATCCAGCTTACTGATTTCCGAGACTTCAATGAAATTCGATAAAATCCCATTCGAATTGCCGAGTCTTTGATTTGGATAATTGTACTGTTCGATTTCCTTTTCCCAATTCGCATTTAAATCTGGATGGGAGCCGAGAAGAAATGGCTCTACACTCTGTTTTCTGGGGCCTTCATCACTTTTCTGATATTCCTATCATTTATATCGGGCTTCAGCTCCTCCTATTACTACGCTTTTCCTCCGAACAAGCCGTTCGCTTCCATGGTTGATCACGGGCCGGGCCACCCGCCGTCGTTCGCGTACTACATTTCGGGCCGGGCCGGCGATGTGGACCGCATGTTCCGCCTGTTGCTGGCGGTGTACCACCCGAGGAATAGGTATCTGCTGCATATTGCGGCTGATGGGAGCGACGAGGAGAGGCTGAGGCTGGGGGCGTTGGTGAAATCCATGGCGGCGGTTCGGGCCTTCGGGAATGTGGATGTGATTGGGAAGCCCGATCCTAACACTTACATGGGGTCCACCAACATTGCGGCCACGTTGAGGGCTGCTGCAGTTTTGATGAAGATGGATGGAGGGTGGGATTGGTTCATCACTCTCAGCGCTCTCGATTATCCCTTGATTACGCAGGATGGTATGATGTGGATTACTTGCTTTCTGATTTCTGTTTTTGTCTGTTCATTTGTTGCTGGGTTTTTTTTGTTGCCAATGAGAAAAATTGAATCTTATATAGGGGATTGGTATTTGGAAGGAAAGATTTAATCTTTTTGGTGGAATTTGCTTAGATGTGCATTAGCAATTGCTAGTGGATGTCTTAATGTTTCAGGGTTTAATGTTTTGCAATTTGCTGGTGTTGAATGAAATGATTGCTAAATCTGAATAGATTTTGAAATTTTGCCTCTGCGTGGTCTTATGTAACAATATTTATGTGAATTTGATGAACTAGGAAGTATAGTGGAACTTTCTATATAAGAAACAATCACTGAGTCCTATATTTCCAATTTATTTCCACTTTGCTAAACACATTCTGAAATTTCTAGTTACTCTAGAATGAGTAATAAGCATCAGATTTGAAAGTTTGATAAATTAGGAAAATTTCCCTATTTCACATTAATGTAAGATACATCAGATAGTGGAATCACACTGTGTATATAGTAGATAATGATGCGTCTACAAAATTGGTCGATTTACTCAGGACTACAATGACATATCCAGGATCAGTCTTTTTCTTTTACATTTTGAGACATTTGAGGAAATCTGGTATCACCTGTCTTCTCTGCTTGCATGCCTTCTGCATCTATTCATGATTCATCCAAATAAAGTAATTGAAGCAAAAACTGAATGTTTACTAAAGGTGTCTGATGATATCCTAATTTAGCCAAGTCCAACTCAATCATTTAATATTTAGAGTAGAATTACTTCTCGGAGTAAGTTACGAAATCTCTTTACTAGTAACTCATATTCATTTCTTCTTTCTTTCTAATTATCAAATTTTAGGTGCGTCAAGTTGGAGAATTAATTACTAAATATTCTCAAAAGAGTAAATACGATCCATGTTTATTATGTTAAAAGCATGATCTTGATCTAATTTGTTGGAGCTGATATTGTTTTATTTGTAGTTTTCTACAATCTTTCTCTGTGTTTGGAGTACTGGAATGGGACATCTATTAATATGGGTTTGAGTACATGTAGAGAGGTTTTCTAAAGGAAGATGTATGCGATTTCTGTAAGAACTTATCAATATATCTAGAAATAGCAAAAATGTATTTGATGTAGACATTATAAAATACAATATCTAATTTTTAAGTCATAGACTGCACTGAGAAGTTGCCCATTAGTGTACAGGTGCAGTGCAGTGGCTATACTCATAAACTTGGGCAGAAAGGATTTGTGATAACATACAGAATATTAAGGCAGGCCCTTAGAGATCTTTCATTGCTTAAACACCCTTCTCTCATGCTATATCTACTATTGGCATAATGTGTGTGTGAAAAATAACTTTTCATGAAGTAGAAACAGGTCCATTTGTTTCTGAATAGCTTCTTTCAAAGGGCTTCTGCATCTTTAGTACTTGTTTAATAGAATTTATGATTCTTGGACACGATCCTACTTATGCCTAGACAAGTGTTGATCATTTCATTTTTACAGTTGAAGACTGTAAGAAACTAATCTATTTGTTTAGTATTGAATGGGGCCAAGACAAATGTTCTTCTAGGGAAAATGGTTTCCTATGGAATTTCCTGAGAATTGACTTGATGAAATTAATTTGCCATCTATTGAGAAAATGAATGATTCATGTGTCTTAGACGCACTATGGCAAGGGTTTAAAGGTTTTCAATATTAGTAATGTAACTCATAAAATGCCAAACTACTTATCGTGTTCTTTATTTTTGCTTTCAGACTTGTCACATGTGTTCTCATCAATTAGGAGAGATCTGAACTTCATTGATCACACCAGCGACCTGGGATGGAAAGAGTAGGCAAATCCTTACCCTCTTATAGTCATCATTATAAATAGAAATCTCCAATGTTTTTGCTTATCTCTCTTGACAATGTTATTTTAGGGGTCAAAGAATACAGCCTATTGTAGTGGATCCAGGTATTTACTTGGCCAGGAGAACTCAAATCTTCCATGCTACCGAAAAGCGACCAATGCCCGACTCTTTCACAGTTTTCACAGGTAACATTTATCCAACATAGTATCTATGGGGCCCGTTTACTAGTGATTGTCATTGAAGAACTTGTTGCTATTTCTAGGTTCCCCATGGGTTGTCTTAAGTCGGTCCTTCCTTGAATTTTGCATCTTTGGCTGGGATAATCTTCCACGAACCCTTCTTATGTACGTCACCAATGTAGTTTTACCCCAGGAAGTCTACTTCCACTCTGTCATCTGCAATTCACCCGAGTTCAAGAACACGACAGTCAATGCTGACTTGAGATATTTCGTCTGGGATGACCCACCCAAGATGGAGCCCCATTTCCTCAACACCTCAGATTACGATGAAATGGTCAAAAGTGGAGCTGCTTTTGCAAGACAGTTTGAAAAAGATGCCCCGGTGATGGACATGGTTGATAGCGAGATCCTTAAACGTGATCGTAACCGTGTCACACCAGGGGCATGGTGTAAAGGCCGGAGAAGCTGGTTGATGGACCCATGCGCCCAGTGGGAGGACGTTAACCTAGTGAAGCCGGGTCCTCAAGCTAAGATGTTGAGAGAGTCCATAGACAAACTTCTTGATGACTTGAATTCACAATCAAGTACTACCTGCACATGATAAGAGTTTATAGGAACATCTGGTGAAAATCTTTGGGCACACGTTCCGTTGGAATGCATTCTTTGGTTTTGGGGGAATTATTCTTTTTGTGGGCTCTTTCGGGGTTTATATGATGATTGGAGATGGAAGAAACGACACAGATTGTTTCCGGATTCTTGGGCCATGTGGGGAGTCTGGCAGAAGAATTTGGTTGTACAGACACCGAGTCGTCTAGTTTTCCATCAATACGAGGAATTGTTCCCTCCATGTGTAATCCGTACACTTACAACCTCGTCATTTTTTTTTCTTGCACTTTCCTGATTTTATCGTCATGTAGACTTCGATTTGGGTGCACAAAAGGGCATTAGAAGACTTTGAATCCGTAGAGAAGGCAATTTAGATTTTAGAAAGTTGTCATCATAGAGCAATTGTATCCTTGGGGGAATTTGTTGTAAGATTTGATGAACTTGATATAAATGGATGATTTCATTTCTGTCCTGTCATAAACTTGACGTTACTTCACTTTCCTATGTGAATCGGAAATGGTCTTTGTCTTCATTTCACTGTATCAACATGATTGGTGTTTTCCGCAAATTGTTTTTGGATTGATGGTTTTGAAATAAAATTTAAAATGAATGAATCTCAAATCAACTCATAATGTTAAAAAATTAATTTAGAATGAAAGTAACGGATGTTGGAATGAAGCTAAGGAAAATGTTTGTGATAAAGAATTGAACTTTATAAAATGTTTGTGATAAAGAATTGAACTTTGTAAATTCATGTTGCAATTGCAAATTAGGAATTGAACTTTATAAATTCATGTTGCAATTGCAATTTAGGAAAAAGAAATTATGAATTGTTTATAGCAAAAATTTTACCATTTTATTTAACTCATCAATAACGCTTACGCCCAAATGTGCCAATGACCAAAAGCCCTACTAAAAGCTTCTCATCATTACTCAAAATTCACTCCATTAAATCCCAGAAAAAGCTACTTCAATTCAAATCCAATGGGGTTTCTCTCAAATCCATTCTTCAAAATTCACATCCTGCAAAAGACCACAACAGCCTTGAGTGTTCAAACACTAAACTTTTGTAATGTTTCTCAGAGCATGATCACACCTAATGGCGACATTGAACCCAAAACCACCGAAAAAGCTGAAACAATCTGCAGATTAGTATCCACCATTGGGAATTCCAGAAATCTGGAAGCTACTCTGAATTCTGCCAACATAAGTGATTCTTTATCCCCAAATTTGGTTCTTCAAGTGTTAAAGAAACTCAACAACGCCGGAACCATGGCGCTGTCATTTTTCCGGTGGGCTGAGGACAAAAAGAGCTTTCAACACACTCCAGAGTGCTACAACGCCCTAATTGAGTCACTGGGAAAAATCAAACAGTTCAAAATGGTTTGGATCTTGGTGGAAGAGATGAAGCTAAAGGGCCTTCTCTGTAAAGACACTTTCGCCCTCGTTTCGCGGAGGTTTGCGAGGGCTAGGAGGGTCAAAGAGGCCATAGAGGCATTCGAGAAGATGGAGAGGAAGTACGGTATCAAGCATGAATTGCAAGATTATAACAGATTGCTCGACACTCTTAGCAAATCCAGGCATGTTGAGAGTGCCCAACAGGTGTTCGACAAATGGAAAAACAGAAGGTTTACACCAGACATCAAATCCTTCACCATATTATTGGAGGGATGGGGGCAAGAATGTAATTTTCTAAGACTTGACGAGGTTTATCGTGAGATGGAGAGCGATGGATTCGAGCCTGATGTTGTGAGCTATGGTATTCTGATCAATGCTTATTGCAAAGCTAGAAAGTACGAACATGCTATAAAATTATACCATGAGATGGAGAGGAAGAAAATCAAGGCAACACCTCATATATATTGCACCTTGATCAATGGCTTAGGGTCGGAGAAGAGATTAAACGAAGCTATAAAGTTCTTCGAGCTATGCAAGAACAGTGGCTGTCTTATTGAGGCTCCTACTTATAATGCATTAGTGGGTGCTTTTTGCTGGTCAGAAAGGATTCAAGATGCTTACAGAGTAGTCAATGAGATGAGAAAATCTACACTGGGGCCTAATGCTCGAACCTATGATATAATTCTGCATCATCTTACAAAGCATCAAAGAACACAAGAGGCATATGGTGTGTTTCAGAAAATGGACGTGGATGTGGGGTGTGAGCCGACTGTGAGCACATATGAGATAATGGTGAGGATGTTCTGCAACGAGAGGAGGCCGGATATGGCTTTGAGAGTGTGGGACCAGATGAAGGCGAGGGGTGTTCTTCCTCGAATGCACATGTATTCAGTGTTGATTAATAGTCTGTGCAATGATAGTAAGGTGGATTTAGCATGTAAGTATCTTCAAGAGATGGTGGATATGGGTATTCGGCCCCCAGATCGATTGTTTAAGAATTTGAAGCAGTTTCTTCTTAAAGATGGGAGAGAAGATATTGTCATTGTATTAGCTCACAGGATTGAGAAACTGAGGAATTCTCCATTGATTGGCTAGGAATTATGTGATGTAGCAAACTTAGATGAATTTTTATGCTGTGTATCACATAAATCTCTGCAATGCATTCAAAATTCTGAAGAAAATTGTATAATGTTGTTCAAGAAAATAGACTCACACTAACCTTATAATCTCATCTTTATTGATTTTGCATTCGTACAAACGATCATCCTCAGCTATCGACTCTAGATTTCTTCTTGATCATCGCCATTCGAATCCTCAACTTCGGGCATAGGGGGCTCCTCCTCCATTAGTTCTATATTGTCCTCCGAATTTTCTGGCAATGAAATCACCCCTTTTATCCCATGAATGACCAGCCATCGGCTATCATACATGTCTGGAAATGTAATCTCAATTCCATTCACCATCAGCATCTCATTATCTTCATCCCTCGTAATCGCCAGTGGAAATCCCTCCAAACTGTTGGACACCACAGTGCCATTCTCCATCTCTTCAAGATCATCCCATCGCGCTTTGCAAGGCGCCAAATGCCTCATGAACAGTGAAGAGTACGCCTGAAAATCCCCTGAAAACTGCAGCATCTCTTCGTCCAATGGAGCGAAGACAGTCCACTTCATCTCGTTCTCCGTTGGCCGCTGAAGAAATCCTAACAGCTGCAACTCGAGAAACGTGGCCATGATCGAGCGCCCTCTCGATTTCAACACCCCCGAGGCCTCTTTGAACCGAGAGATTGACTCCAATTGCAGGCATTGGATGTCCGATTTAGGGTTACTTTTTGTCGTGAAATTCTGATCGAAGAAGGTGTCAATTGCGTAGACTATGACGAATCCGTCATCGAAAATGGGGATTTCAGAAACCCTAACATTGTTAATCGAGATCTGTCTGGGTTCATTCGAGGTTACAGTGAGGTGTTTGGAGGGGGAGAGAGAGGGGAGGGTTGAGGAGAAGGGGAAGGAGAGGAGGGCAGCCGGGGAGAGCGAAAGAGGGGAAAAATGGAGGAGGAGGTGAGCGAGCGATGGCTGGCCGGAAGCGGAGAAGGCGGCGTCAGGCGGAGAGAAGATGGTGAGGACGGCGGTGGTGGTGGAGCGGAGGGGGAGGTTGGGAGCGACGAGTTGGAGGGTGAGGGACATCGCCGTGAATCCCGAACTGGATAGAGTCTCGACTGCATTGACGAGGGACTGAGGCAGCGGCGGCGACGGAGGTAGTTGCGCGGCGGCGGAGAGGAGAGAGAAAGTTAGAGTGAGGAGATGGAGTGGTGTGAGAGACGCCATAGCTCAGTGCTACGCGAGAGGACATGTGCTTTATCCACCTCTCAACTGTTACTCAGAGTTTGTTACGATTCCCTCCAATTTGAGCGGGAAAATTAAGTTTAATTTCAAAACTTTATTTTCAATACTAGTAAAAGATTAAAAGATTGTTATATGAAGATTTATTTTATTTTTATTTATGTAACTATTTCTTATGGGATTTCTTTTTAAGGAAATAAAAATCATGGTAATTTAATCATTGAAGAATCAAATATGTTCTTGAGTTAATGTGTCAATTTATCTGATTAAATTTAAACCCATAGGATTTTAATAATATTTAAATTCTACCATATAAATTATGCCTCGTGGGTGTAAATTCTCTCGTAGGAAATATGATGTCGTATAGCTGTTGTACAAGTGGCGTGTTTTTATTTTCTTGGCGAAGAACTACAACTATGAATATAAATCTTACATTTAAAACGAAGGACGTTATATTGGCGTAGCATTATCGTGGGGTACACTTCATCAATCTGTCACTTCAAATGACTGCAAATATTATTGAGTAAGTCTCTTGTGAGATCGTTTCACGAAATTTTAATGCATTGCGTGAGACGGGTCAACCCACAACCCAATTACCCACCACCCAAACCCTACAATTCATATGTTTTTTTTTGGATGATGGGGCTACATCTCACGGAAACTATCAGTGAAACCGTCTCACATGAGTTTTTGTGAATATTATTTTATTTAACTTCCGTATCAATCTATCACATTCTACTTATAAAGCCAGAAATCAGCTTTAGATTAAAGGGTAAGAATAATAAAATTACATAACATATATATATATATATATATATATATATATATATATATTGTATCAACGTGTCTTTCAATACTTCACGTTAAATATGTCATGTAATAAGTTTGGGTTCAACCCAACTTAATTACATACGTATAAATTATGAGAAATGTATTTGAAACTAATTACTTCAATTACAAGTACAAGCAAACAATATTTTATAATAAATAAATGATAAACCTCACATTTGATGGGAAAGTACGTAGCATCATGTAGCCACATATACAATTTGTGATTTGAATGCTGAATATCAATTATTTGAATATTAGTTTACTTATGATAGATTTTCTTACGGAACTTATAATAATTTTGTTTTTGGTAACTTGTAAAATAGTTTATTAATTTTAACATCTGCATTATGATGATCCTATGTACTAACAAATTTATGAACATAATTTATTAATAGGGAGTTTAATATTAAAAGATATGACAAAAGACTAAAATTGTATATTTGACAAAATACTTGGAGCAAAAATATCCAGGCCACCGCAGAGTGCTATGATCTATCAAGTCAAATAAGAAGTGTTTCTGAAATTAAAATACCAACATATTTAATTATGACGTTTCAATTTCTTTTTTTTTTTTTAGGATATTTGTTATTCCAATTTCCTTCTTCCATATTAGTCTTTGGAGAAGAAGACTAGTTGTTCTAATAATTAGGCCTTGAATTTGTATTATATCATTGTCATAGACCATTCTGTGCATTGAAGCTCAAGTGCACAGCTGTATATAAATGACTAGTACACATTAGCAAAATCAATTCTAATCCAAATTTGCAAATGATTAATTAGTTGGGGTGGAACAATAATACATCGACATATATCGATAAGAACATAAATAGCATGCCTCAAAGGAATAGACGAGTTGATAAGGTTTCTGACGATGTGGGGAGAATTCTCCAGCAACGCTGGTTTAAATTCGTGTGGGTCAAATTTCCACTAAAATTCTATTGGCTCTCTCATTGGTATATATGTCTGTCATTCAGACACATCTATCGATTTATATCACATGTGTATGTCACTAGGACACATCCCTCGATTTATGTCACATATGTTTGCCACTCAGATACATCCTTCAATTTATATCACATATGTCTGTCGCTCGAATACATTTTTTAATTTACATTTCATCCAATTGAGAGACCTACAGTCAGATTGGAAGTTCTTCATGTCTCTAAAGAAAAGAACATAAGAATCAACCCATGCAATTATTAAGAATGAAAAAGAACATAAGAATCAACCCATGCAATTATTAAGATATTTGAATTAAGAAACCTTGGAAACTTTCAGAAAACACAAGTTGGATGTACATAAACCTAGAACTTTGGCTATCTTTTCAATCAGCCGAACCTTAGTACTAAAAAACACAATACATTCAACGACATGAATGATTAATTATGGATTAATTAGAGCAATTCGAAGCAAGAATTTAGGTACCCTTAAATGAGAGGAGGATAATATATATTGCATTAGGTTGACATCAACCTAATATATCAAGGCTAGTTAGAACTTAGAATTAAATTAACACTTCAAAGTGTATCTCGATTGAGAACGATGACAAGATATAGTTCATATAAAAAAGCTCATATAGTGGAATTTAGGCTTAATTTTTTTGTTGTAATATAATTTTTTTTTTTTTGGTTACTTTTCTCAACTTACCCTAATTGTGAAATTAAAGAGTTGTGTGTATTATTTTTTTTTTTTAACAAATATTATTTGTTATTTATCATCTCAATCTATTTAGTTAAGTGCATCGTCATGCGAATGCGTTGTAATTTCATTGGTGATCAAAATATATATAATGAAATTAATTGAAAGATGGTTCCACTTGTAATAATCTCAATCTCAATCTGTTTAATGATGGTGGAGAAGAAAGCTGGAAAATAGACCTAAATGAGCCATTCTTTCTTTTACACAAATAATGCAAACTATAATGGGCTCCATGCAAATAATACTTACTTTCAAGTTTTCCTATTTTTAGATCCAAGAAGGGAAAAATTCATTTTTCGTCCTTTTCTAGGGACGTTGTCAGTTTTTTATTCTCTTATTTTCCGATCATCAATTTTAGTCCTCTTATCTCAAAATTTATCCAATTTTGGTCCGATTTTCACCCAAATCTCGATTTTCCGGTCAATTTCAGGCGAGTGCACAACACTCGCCCCTAATTCCGAGGTATCCGATGACTTACGCTTATGTGGCAGTTTATTTCGCCTGTAACACTTACTTTTGTATTATTTTCCTCACTAAAATTCCAGATCACCTACCACATCATCTAAATGCATAAAAAATGAAAAATGAAAAAAAAAAAAAAAAAAAAGTAGAGTTGTTTCAACAGAAAAAGAAACAAAAAAAAAACATATAAGTTTATATTGACTCCACGTTGAATAAGAAGGACGCTAATTGCGCTGGGACTCGGTTAGCAACTTCCTATGAGAGATGTAAAATTCACTATTGAATTAATTAATTAATTATTACATGAAAATAACATAAGATTGTCAAAAGTGACAAATTGAATAAAATAGGAGGGTAATTAAGTAAGTTTAGAGGCATTAGTCAAGGTTGAGAGTTTAAATAGTATGATTAGGCGACACAAATCACTTTCTTTGTCTTGGTTATAATTAATAAATATCAAATATTAAAATACAATATCTCTAGACTCCAAGTCATAGTTAGCTAATACAGTTTGCTGCTTACTCAAATCTTGATCATATAAATAGAGGTGCAATCACACATCATAAACCAAATTCATATCAAACATTTCAAGATTCAAATAGCCCCTCAATTGAGAGAGAGAGAGAGAGAGAGAGAGAGAGAGAGAGAGAGAGATGGGTATTATTGACCATATTTCAGATTTATTTTCAGATTTATTTACAGTATCAAGCACAAGAAAGAGCAAAAGAAAGGCAATGCAGGTAATATATATATCATGCTTATTTATAACTCTCTAACTTGTCATTATAAACTCTATAAATATTAATGGTTTTTAATTATTTGAGAAATATGCAGACGGTTATAATAAAGGTGAAAATGGATTGCGATGGATGTGAACGAAGAGTTAAACATGCTGTTAAGTCGATGAAAGGTGAGTCACTAAACATCTAATTACTTTTCTTTTATTAATTCTTTAAAGAAATTAAAGAGTGTGTATGTGTGTAGGTGCAAGATCAGTGGATGTAAACCGAAAGCAACACCGAGTATCAGTAACGGGATATGTTGATCCAAAAAAGATTCTAAAGAAAGTGCAGAGCACTGGAAAGAAAGCAGAAATATGGCCCTATGTTGAGCACAAACTGACATATTACCCTTATGCCCCTCAAGCATACGACAAGAAGGCTCCTGCCGGCCATGTAAGAAACGTTGTTCAAGCTTTTCCAGACCCCAATGCCCCTCACGAGAAATATGCCACTTTTTTCAGTGATGAAAATGTTCATGCTTGTTCCGTTATGTGACTTTATTATTATTATTATTATTATTATTATTATTATTATTATTATTCCATTATGTCCATGTTACATATTGGTCTTGGCTAAACAAAATAAATTTATGTGTTATTATAAAGAAATTAGCTAGCTTGTTCAAAATCACATGTAATCATTTATGAAAAATGAGAATTGATCATATGAAACACAAAAATAGTTTTATAACAGATAAATCATCAACTTATTCTTCATGAACAATTTAGTGACATCATATATAGAGATTTTTTCAAAAATGAAAAAAAAAAAAAAAAAAAAAACAACCATACATCATACAAATCATGACAAATTTATTTAAACATTATAAGGTATATATGCCTCTAGACTCAAGGTCGACTCTGGCATAGGGCAAAAAAAAGCTTGAACTTAGGGCCCATTTTTTAAGGGGTCTCAATTTTTTATCTAACATATTGTAATTTATATTAAAACATTTTTGGTCCAATTCTTTCTAAATCAAAATAAGTTTTTGACTTAAATATCAAACAAAAAAAGTACACAATGAAACTTAATAAATGCGCACAACTTTTTGAATATGAAAATATTTAAATTATATTTATGATTAGCTAAGTATGTTTATTTTCCCTCAACATGACCCATTTTTTCTATTTTCAACATGAGCTCGAAAAGTAAGTGCATATTCTACCCAAACAAGGGCAACACTTATGTGCCCGGGCCATGTGCCCCCAATATTATCCTCTCTTTTTTTTTGTTATTTTCTTTTCGTTGTTCCTTTTTTTTTTTTTCTTTTTTACTGTGTTTTTGTTTTTTCTCTCTTTCTTCTCAATTTCTTCATATAATTATATAATACCTTAAAAGTGCATATCTAATACCTTATACTATAAGCATTAATACCTTAAAATGTGTCTATGTAATACCTTAAAGGTGCATATCTAATACCTTATACTATAAACATTAATACCTTAAAGGTAAGCATGTAATACCTTAAAAGGTGCATATGTAATACATTATACTATAAGCATTAATACCTTAAAGGTAATATGTAATACCTAAGAGTATACAATTGATACCTTAAGAGTATACAACTGATATCTTAAGAACATACAATTGATACCTTAAGAGTTGTCTTATACTATAAGCACTAATACCTTAGAAGTAAATATGTAAATAAGAAGAATAAGAATAAGAAAATAGAGAAGGAGAAGAAGAAGAAGAAGAAGAAGAAGAAGAAGAAGAAAAATAACAAATCGATAAGAAAATAGATTAAGAAGGAGAGAAAAAAAAAAAAAGGAAAAATAAGAAAGAAGCACTATTTCTGCACTAATACCTTAAGAGTAAATGTATGATACCTTAAACGTAAACAACTGATACCTTAAGAACATACAACTAATACCTTCATTGAAAATCTTAAGATTTCAAATGTTTCATCATCTTCTTCCCCAAAATTTTTGCAAATCACGATTTCATATTTTTCATCAAATTTTCTACAAATCATGATTTCATATTATTTGAAATAATTTATTTCAATGTTTTAAAATTACTTATAAATAAGAAAGGAAAAAAACCACATAAATGATTTTATGGCAATTTGAAGAAGAATAAGAAGAAGATAGACAAGAAGAATAAAAAGAAGAATGTATTAAACAAATATGAAGAATAACAAATCAATAAGAAAAAAGATTAAAAAGAAAAAGGAGGAGGAAGAAAAAAAAAAGAGGAAAAAAAAGAAAACAACACTGTTTCTGCATACCTTAAGAGTAAATGTGTGATACTTGAAGAGTAAATATATGATACATTCACTGTATATAATAAGGTGCGTGCGGCGTACACCAACTATGGTATGACCGCGCGTGGGGACGCCTGGGAACGGTCCACGCGCCGAGTTGGGTTAGATCCGTGCCCCCTAAGCATATAATTTTTTGCCCCAAACATATTATGATAGTGATACAAATCGAAGAGTTATAGAACAAAATAAACACTAGTTATCTATAGCACAACAAACCTGTATATTTTTCATTGAATAACAAAATCAGTAAAATACACACATATAGTACAGAAACTCCATCTAACAAAATAACCATGTACATTTACGAGGCATACATATATATATATATATATACATATATATATATATACATACACACACATACACGCCCTACTCACATGAATTAATTGAAATTGAAGAGTGAGTCTTACGTGCAGTGTTAATTGAAATATAAAAATAAAGCACTCATTTTTTTATAACACTAGATTTATATTACTTTTGCCCGCCCCCAAAAAAAAAATTATAATCCCCTGAAATCAGGGATCATAAAGAAAAAGGGCATATTTTAAAGCTAGTGATTTTATTTGTAGTCGATGCTATATGGTGACAAATTGTGGATACAGCACTTGACAGACATCCCCAGTCGACGTTTCTTCACATTTGTCTCATAAAGGAGAGAGAACCAAATCTAACCAAATAAAATATATAATTTGAAATTCTATATAATTAGTTGGAATTCTAATTCAATATAAATATATATGTGAGAATATTTCACAAAATATTTTACCAATTAATATTCATTTCACGAGTTATGTGTACCTTGAATTGACCTATCTCATAAAATTAAATCCATTAAAAGTTGTTTACAAAACTATACCCCTAACTTTATTATATAAAGATTTTGTAACTAAAACATTGCATTGATATATATGTATGCTTCTTCTTCTTACAATTATTATTATAATTAATAAAAATAAATAGCATAAAATTATAATACAATAAAAAATAGACAACTCTGCGTACTATACCGATCTTAGGGAAACTATTTGTGTGAGAATATTTCACGAAATATTTCACAAATTAATTTTCATTTCACGAATTATGCATTGTCGATTGACCTATCTCATAGAATCAAATTCATGAAAAGTTTTTTACAAAACTGCCCCTAATTTTATTGTATAAAACTTTTATAATTAAAACATAGCATTGATATGTATTTTAAATATTATTATTATTATTATTATTATTATTATTATTAGGGTAGCACCCAAAAGTACCACAACAGATATAGTGTGACCCAATTTTACCACACTAAATAAAATTGGGATCTTTCATACCATAAAATATAAAACTAAGATATTTTTTACCATCAAATATAACAAAATGCCCAAAAATACCACCAAAGTATCATTGACTTGATTGGGACATTAATTGCCCCACAACAACCTACCATCAAATCACTTGTAACTGACCCTTTGAACGGTCAAACACGAATTAAGTATGATAGGGTTAAACGGGGATTATGCAAAATCCCCGTTTAACCCTATATTATTAGATATGATAGGGTTAAACGAGGATTATGCGAAATCCCCGTTTAATCCTATTACATATGTTTTATTTTTTAAGTTTAAGATGCATGTGATAAGGTTAAACGTGGATTATGCAAAATCCCCGTTTAACCCTATATTGTTAGGTATGAGATTATGCAAAATTCTCGTTTAACCCTATATTGTTAAGTAATTTGCCGATATAGGGTTAAATGGGGATTTGTGAAATTCCCTCTTAACCCTATTACATATTTAAATATTGTAAAAATATTTATACTTCTATATTATTTCTGCAATAAAAATTATTTCTATTATTGAAAATTATACTTATATTATTATTTGTATATTATTTATATATAGTAAATAAAAATATTATTTATATTTATATTATTTATAAAAATATTATTATTTTTTTGTGCTATATCCCTATAGTAAATACCCCAATTTTCTATTATTTATTTTTTATTTGGACAACAAAAAAACAAAAATTTCATGTAAGAGTTGCATGACCAAATCTCATCATTTGCAAAAAAGTAAAATGACACCTTTTAGATCACTTGTAATTTCAGTCACTATTCCAATTTGACTTGAACAAAAAAAATGATTGAAAGAGACCTCAAACTATAATTTGTGGTAAATTGAGTAAAAAGATTATAGTTTATGGTAGAGTGGGTAATAAATTATATGTTTGATGGTATATTGGGCTTTTTTCTTTTAATATTATTATTATTATTAAATTATATGAAATTATAATACAATAAAAAATAGACAACTCTGCGTACTATGACGATCATATGGAAAGTAATCATTTGGCCCTCGAAAGTGGGAAAATAATTGAGGAACATTATCTTTGGATTATGCACTTTTCCTGGGCATGGAAGAGAAGGTTCTCCAAAAGAAACTTAAATAAAGTTAATTTTCTTTTTCGTTTTCTTTTTAAATTAATTGTGTTCTTGGTGCGGGCCCACCATTACCCAATAATATATGTTTATATATCTAGTTGCTCGATTTTAATTATATTTTAATCAAGGGAAAATAATTTAAGAAAATAAAAGCAGATTACAGTGACTATCTTTTAACTGTTCTTAGAGTGCCCACTAGCCGCAACGGGACGCAGGACATGATTAATTAAAAATTTAAGCACATGATGCACATACAGGTCGGATGTGGGTGTCAACTGATCTGATATTAATCATATATTTATATTATATTAGTTATGCATCTATATTATATTAGTCATATTTTAATATCTTAATGTTCAGATATCATACATTTATTTAATATTTTTAACTTAAAAAAAATCCTAATTTCGCCACAATTTGTATATATTTACTTTTACATGATATTACTCATATATTTATGTGATATTACTTATACTTTTATATCAATATAGTCATACATTTATGTAATATATAAATATACAACTAACATAATTAAAAAGTATATCTAACATAACTAAAATGTATGATTGTTATAATTAAAAGGAATGAAAGGTTAATATATCTATCAAAAACAAAATACTAAGGTACAACTAATCTTACAAAATATATGACTAACATAAATAAAAAATATGATTGACACTACTAAAAGGTATAGTTAACATAACATAAAAGTCTGGCACCTGAAAACATGTTTGGGCGAATTTTGTCCGCGACCTGTTAGCGCATACGGGCGCGTGGTTGCGAGTCGTGAGTCAGATCAACCATGCACTAGGTGCACAAAAGTTTTTGTCTTAATTTAATACTAGAGTAGTGTCTGGTGAACCAGGTACACGAATCATAATCCGTGCAATTGGGCGCGTGTGGTCGGGTCTGGTCCGACTTGAATCCACACCCAATTTTTTCTTTTTTATATCATAACTTTTATGTTATGTGAGTATAACTTTTATGTATAGATATCATAACTTTTAAGTAAAATTATTTATACTTTTTTCAGTATAAATAACATAACTAAAAGTTATGTAACCTTTATGTCATACGAGTATAACTTTTATGTTATATTAGTATAACATTTAAGTACATATATGATAACTTCTAAATAATATTACTTAAATTTTTTTCAGTATAAAAATTCATATAGTATGGCTTAACCTTTATGTTATAATAATTTAACATTTATGTTATATTAGTATAATTTTTATGTACAAATATCGTAACATTTATGTACTTAAAGAATAACATAAAAGTTATATTATTATAACATGAAGGTTAAATTATTATAACATAAAGATTATATTATTATAACATAAATGTTTAAAAGATATTATAGGTCTGAAATACACCTTAAAAGGTCAAACTAGCATAAATATAATGGTTATGCGAACATACATAAAGGTTATGCGAACATAACTAAAAGGTTAGGTTCGCCAAACTAAAATGTTAGACAAACATAATTGTGAAATTAGGATTTGAGCTAGGGTTTGGGCGCAGATTTGGGGCGTGTGGGGTAGGGTTGTAAACGAATCGAATCGAATCGAATATCATGATATTCTATTCGTATTCGTTTATTATTCGAATATTCGTATTCGTATTCGTTTATTATTCGAATAATATACAAAATTCTTATTCGATTCAAATGTTTCATTTGAATATTCAAATTCGAATTTGAACTTGGAAGTTTCACTTTTTTTTCAAATATTTGTTTAATTCCAAATTAATAATATCAAATTGCATAGAGTTAGTATATACATATATGATACAATATCTATATAATACTTATAATAAGCAATAAAATCCATCAATTATTTGTATTAAGTGCAATAATTCATAAACCAATAAATTAACATCCAAAATATTTATCAAATACATGAATATAAAGTTTTGGGCCAATGCCTTAAAATTAAACCAAAAAGGGCCATGAGACTCGTGATTTGTAAATATGAGAATCTGGCCCTGGGGACTGGGATTGAGAATATATATACTGATAAATAAATATTTATTAACAATTTATTAAAATTATATATATATTTATTATTATTCGAATATATTCGCGAATACTCGAATCGAATATGATTATATTCATATTCGTATTCGGATAATATTCGAATATAAAAAAATATTCTTATTCGAATTTTTCGAATTCGAATCAGTATATTCGAATTCGAATATCGAATCAAATCAAAAAAGTTTGATTCTTTTACAACCCTAGTGTGGGGGCATGAAATACACCCTCGAGTCGAGTCGACCTAATTGCACGGATTTAGGATCCGTACACCCGATGCACATAAATAATTGTGTTAATACTAATAGATTACCAATGTGGTGCTTTAGTTCATCTTATCTTTTTTATCTTTGTTTAAACATTATTATTATTATTATTACTACTACTAGCAGTGTCCCCTGTGTGATAAATCTTAGTAAATATATTTTATTCTAAATAATTATAATAGAATTTTATAATGAACTACACCAATTTCTAAGGAAATAAATGTATTTTGTACCTAAAAAATATTATAATTTGCATATTATAATTGTAACGTGTATAATATAATTAAATAATTTCCTTAGATGATTTGTACAAATAATTGCTCCCACACTACAATACTCCAATAGAAAGTAATTGCCTCAAATGATTCATAGATGCAAGTAATTGAACCTCATAGGAGTTCATTTTGGTATTAGTAACAATGTATTCAATTATTTTGAATTTTTCATGTTATTATACCAAACAACATTTATATAATAGTTAAATCTTATATTTGTTGTAAATATATCATTTTGTTTGAAATTTTAAGTTAACTATGTGAAATAATGTTAGTTATAATATTTTGTACAATATCATGTCCAAATTCACAATTTTAACAAAGTTTTCGTTATTTTTCTAAATGTTACCGAAATCAAAATTTTTACCAAAATTTCCGTAAAATCAAGATACCAAAATTTCTATCGAAACCGAAGTTTTCGTCCTTGCGAAAAACACCTTGATTGAATGGTTATTATTATTTCTAAAATCAACATTCCCTTTCCATAATGTTGTAGTTAATCCATATATATAAATTTAAACTATTATCTTTATTTTACATTATGTTCTATGTAATTAATCCTTCTCCATTTTTATAAAACGATCTACTTTTCTACCAATTATCATAATAAATAATTTTTCTATCTATTTTATAAGGTTAATATCTAAATTGTCATCTGTAAAAAGTGATTTTGTCCTAAATTGTATAAAAAAATTATTTATTATAAAAATATTGTAGGAAATAATTAAATAAATAGTGATTTTGTCCTCGAATAGATAGAGAAGTTACTTGTTATGATCGTGAGTAGAAAAATAATTATTCTTATAAAAATGTGTAAAAAAACTTGTTCCTTATCATCATCAATATTATTAATTTAGGATGAGACTATCCACACCCCAATATCTTCTCAACACACCCTAATTTTTTGGATTTTCATTTAAAAAAATTAAAAAATAATAAAAGTCCAATTTTACCCTTATGAATTAAAAAAAAAAAACTCTCCCATCCTTCCCTCTCTCTCCCGTCTTTTTTTTTTTCTTTCATTTTTCTTTCATTTTTAACGTAAAAAAAAAAAGTATCTAATCTGGTTTCGTTCGATCCTGGTTGGTTAAACACACAAAGGTCTGTTTGACCACCAGACGTTGAACATGCTATAGCGTGTTCAATTTTCTGGTTGGTTGAACACACCTCTGTGTGTTCGACCAACCAGGGCTGAATGGAACCATCAGAACTGATACATTTGTGTTTGGCCACCAAACATCGAACACGCTACAGCACGTTCAACGCTTGGTGGTCGAACACACCTCTGTGTGTTCGACCAACCAGGATCGAATGGAGCCATCAGAACTGATACATTTTTTATATTTTTTTACACGATTTTTATACGATTTTCAGATAATTTTTACATATTTAGTTAACCCATAAAATGATTTTTATTAATTGTTGTGTTATTACTTAAAAAAATCAAATTATAAAAGTGAATTAGAAAAAAAAAAAAAAAAAATGCGCAAGAGGGAGGGAAGAATGGGAGAGTTTTCAAAAAAAATTTGTTGTTGAATTCACAAGGGCAAAATTGAATTTTTATACTTTTTTAATTTATTTAATTGAAAAATAAAAAAATTGGGGTGTGCTTAGAAAAACTTGGGTGTGAATGATCCATCCATTAATTTATTGGTCTCGAACTATTACTTTATTCACCTTATTCGATCAAAAATAAGATATGTGGGTCAAAAAAAACAACAAAATAATGAAAAAAAAATGGAAAAGAGCCGAGTTTGGGCTAAACACGTGGGTTAAAGAACAGACTTGGAAAACAAGCAATATGCAATTTCTTAAAATAGTCGTTGTCGAATCAGGTTTTTGTGTTCAACATTCCACCTTTGTTTGGATGAATTATTGGTTTTGTGTTAAGTATTTTGACTTTACTAACACTATTGGGCCAACTTCAAGGCCCATTGGTCACAACCCAAATTATGAAGCAACAAAAATGGGACCCAAAATAAGATGGGCTCTTTCTGCAAAACCAAACATAAGTTTAGGCCATATAACAACTCCTAACCACCTTCTGTTTATTGTAAGATATTTTTATCTCGAGTTGTAAAGCAGCTTGGACAAAAAAAGGAGTGACTTGGACAAAAAGAAACGAAGTGCCCCGCCCAAGAGAGAGACCTCATGTGCGATGGGATCGCGCACACATATTTATAGTTTTAAAAGGTACATTTAGAGTTGAAAACCACGTACTTGTGTCGTGTAATGTCGACCGTACCCGGGGCACGACCGTGCGCCACACATATTGATGTATTGTCGTGCACGATCGGACCATGCCCCATGGCACGACCGTGCATGAGAATAAAAAATCATATACTTAAAACTGAAAATCACATATTTAAAATCAAAAAAAACATACTTGTACATTTTGACGGTGCCTCTTAAATGAAAATTCCATACAGATCCACATAAAATAAATTGTGAAATGCTCGTTATGAGAATAAAACTATATTAAATCATCACGTGTTCATACTGATATTCCTTACAGCAAATCCCATATAAGTTGTTGGGCTAATCTCCATGTCGCTTGGATTGGATTTGGGCTACCGAGCTTTGAAACAAACTTTTGTTAATAATCCCATATATTTTTAAAGAATATAAACTCAGGCCCAATTATGGAATAGCATATTTAATAAGGCCCAAATTGTATCCTACCACCCAACCCTTGATCTGAAAATGACTGGCAATGGTGCTCGAAACAAAATGCCATTTCTCTAATCTGACCTGAAACAGAAGGGGTTTTTCGAATCAAACGAGCCCTAATCTGGATGTATTGTGAGTAGACCCTAATTTGAGATTGAGGGCCAAACACAACCTAAAGGAATTTAAACAACCAAACAATAATTTTGAACAAAACCTCTCAGGAATTATATTAGGGCTTTTGGTTTTGTGTTCCAGTGTGTGACACGCGCGCAACAAGTTGAAGATGAAGCTGAAGCAGTTGGAGAGCATTCTAGCTTCTCTCACACAGTTCCATAACCCCAAGGTGTGTGTGTTGTCTTTTTCTCCCTTATTTATGTATTGTTTTGCTTTGTAAAAGATTACTCTATAATGGAATCCTGTTATGGCGCAACAGATTGAATTGGAGCAGTACCCAACTGGACCCCATATCGCATCTCGATTGCTCTTCACTGTATGATTCTCTATGTTGTAATTTTCTTATTATTAATATTATTGACTTCTTACATGCCCTTTCTAAATCGAATATGCTTCTCATCATCATTAAAGATTTCTTATTTAGCATGAATTCAGGCAGATAATTCATATGAGGATTTGAGTGATAAGGTGGTTGCTGATTTTGGTTGTGGCTGTGGTACACTGGGGATAGCTGCTGCTCTTTTGGGTGCAGAGTATGTAAATAGTATTTCTTTATTTTCTGCAATTTTTTATGTTGTAGGTTTATAAAATCATTTTTTAATTTCTGTCAAAAAATCTGAAATATTCCAGTTTAGACAATAAAAATAGTTAGATTGATCATCACGGGTTATTGATACTCATTTTATTTGACCAGGCATGTTATTGGATTTGATGTTGATCCCGAATCTATCGAAATTGCATCCTCTAATGCAGATGAGCTTGAAGTAAGTATTTTTTTCCATGCATCTTGATGGTTTAATGCGATCGTGTTGTTGGTTTACTTTGCTTAGTTTTTACAATTGAAAGTTGTTGGAGCGAGAGAAAATTTGTTGTTACTTTGTTTCTAATTTTGTCTTTCTTTAGGAAGGGCTCAGTTCATAGTTAATATTAAGTGCTTGATGTACTGTTGTCTTTTGTGTTAAGGAATTGAGTATTATGATTTTTACTTATCTCAATGAAATTGTACCTTGCAGTTAGAAATGGATTTCGTTCAATGTAATATCAAGAATTTAAGATTGTCAGGTATTCTCCACACTAGCCTTAATGAATATGAAATTTATATAATTATAGCTATGATAAGTTGTCATGAATTTGATTCCAAATGTATGTAGTGGGATATCATATAAAATTCCTTGTATATCTTACACTGGACTATGTTCTCTGCATTCTAAAGAAATTGATATTTGTTATAGGTTGAGATCTGAATGAGAAATGGATTGAAATATTCAACATTGATAACTACTCTTGATTTTTGCATAGATCAAAATATTGATACGGTTGTAATGAATCCTCCATTTGGGACGCGGAAGAAAGGAGCGGACATGGAATTTCTTTCTGTGGCTTTGAAGGTTCAAACATAAATTACATTGTTTTGATAATTCTGTTTTAAAAGGCATGACCTCCTATTTTGCATCTTTCATACTTTCTTATTTCTCTAAAAGATCAATGTATCAGGTTGCTTCCCGAGCAGTTTATTCCTTGCACAAGACTACAACAAGAGATGTAAGTTTGTGTTGCTTCTAAATCATGAGCTCTTATCTCAGCAAAATCACTTCCCGTTGCAAATTTGATTGGATATTGGCCTTTTTGCAAGTTCTCTTACATAATTCTGTTTATTAAGGTTTCATACTATTGTGCTATCTATCAAGGATTAATTCCTCTCCTTCCCCTTTGCCTATCTTAGACATTTTCACAGAACAGGAATCGGCCTTCATTCCTTCACCTTAATCGGATTCTTAACTAACAAAGAAACTGAACATCTGGAATTTACTGGAGAATTTGAAAGATAAGAAACTGTATTGGCACTTATGGCCAGTGGCCACAATAGTTGAACAATGTTCCAATTGTCGGACGAACTATAGTCACAAATAACGAAAGAGAGTTGCTGGAATATAGTGTTATATTAAGCTACCAAATATGCTAATTGTTTATCACATTTGCTCTGTTTACTGTATGTAAGTACATTGCTTATTATGGCCTCTTTTGGCTGAATAGATATATCCAGTTATAGGGATAGGGTCTGAATCAGTCAATTTTTGTTTTGGCCATAATGTTCACATGTTCTTGTTGGTAAATCTTTAGACTTTTCCCGATGGCTTTACCTGGGTTTGAATGTGATTCTGGATTTTTGCAAAGCATGTATTCATGATGGATCAATCCAAACAGCAAATGAGCGGTAACATTTTGATGTTCTACTTTTGTGCTCATCATATGTGCTTGTAAAATGTTAGTTTTGCTATGATTGAAGTAGTAATTTATAGTACTTCATATGAATATAAGGTCTTTTCTTTTATGCAACTTTACTCTCTTTGTAACTCCGTTATTAGGACTTCCATGAATATGCTCTTTCTGGTATCTGCTTGATAATTATCTCTCTTTCATCATATTGTATTTTGATGATTTTAACACATTCTTCACTTGCTTTGTATCGTGTTATCCTGCAGTTCTTCCAATTCTTGCAATGTATATGCCTATATCATGCCTATTATGTCATGTCAATTGTCTATTGCCTGTATTTGGAAGAAACTGACGAGAGGTTCTTGCTAAATATACACTGCTTCGCTTAATCAACTTTCTTATGATTATTACATGAATGCAGCACATTAAACGAACAGCCTTGAGAGATTACAATGCTAGCAGTGCTGAGGTTTTGTGCGAGGTACATCATCTTCTACTTCAGTTTTCTCATTACTTATCAGAATCTTATCTGAAACGTTTGTGTTTTTAGCTTCGCTTTGATGTGCCTCAACTCTACAAATTCCACAAGAAAAAAGAGGTTGATGTGGCTGTGGATCTGTGGCGATTTGTTCCGAAACCCAATCAAGAAAAACAATTGTAATTGAGGAGATGGTTTCAGAGTTGAGATCCTCCAGGCTTGATCTGATAACCTATAGCTTGTCTGATTTTGGCAATTCATCTATATTTCATTTATGGTGAGAATCCATCCAAGCCAATGAAGCATGTATCTAAAAAAAAAAAAAACAACTAGAGGAAGTGTAGTAGTTGGACAATTTTATTGCAATATTGCACATTTATTGAAAAGTCCATAACTCTGAACAAATAGGTTTAGAAAAAGGGATTACTTGATTAGACGTGTCTTCCTTATTCTATCAAATATCAAGAATGGGCAGAATTGTCTTATTGTGTTTGTTGTTTTTTCAGCTGCAATTGATCCCATAGATGAGCACATGTAAGAAAATAGTACAAATCCCTTTTAAAGGGATTCTATGCATCCAATTAATATGGTTGTGTTAAGGTACATAAAAATTGTTGCAGCCACAAGATATAGAGGTCCTACATTTTAAATTGTATTCAAGCATGCATGTGAAATTGGTTGCAAATTCAAGTTGAAATTTTAATGGAATTGAACATTTTAAGTACACACGTCAATATGTTTATTATCGAAATATCAATATTGCATCACTTGATTTAAGATAAGAGATCAACTCATCTTTTATATGTTTTTGTAACATTAATTATGACATTTTAGCGTATAGGTGATGGAAGAAAAGTGGTATTTATCATCTACTAATTCTTATAATTTATAAAGTTCTACGTCTTTTCCATGACTTGAGATGATAGAATGATTTATTTATTTAACATTGTTAAGAAGAATTATATATTGGTTAAGATCGATTTTTTAATCCTACTGTATATTAAATAGTTTTTTGGGTGATTTAAATTTAATGAACCGAATGAAAGTTGATGGTAATATTAAAAAGCATAATCCGACGCCGTTAATTTTTTACAATGTTGAACATTAATTTTCTTGTTTAATTATTTATTTGCTATTTAATTCATTGAAAGCCAAACATTTTTTTGTCGTTAAAGTGGTTGGTCTACATTAAAGCTCATCTTATACTTTTTTAATTTCAAATATATCTTCTAAATATATATTCAGAAACTTATAAGTATCATTACATGGACAAAATATGGCTGTGAATAATTTTCTTTTATTATTATTCAACTAATTAAACCCATAAAACTATTCGTTCTTTTTTAAAAACACTTTACAAACAATTTTATATTCACCACTTTATATTTCATTTCTTATTCAGATCCCCTGTAGATTAAATCTTTTGTCATTATATGAGCGTAAAGGTCAAGAAATTTTAAAATGATAGGGTGATCATTTTATCACAAGTAAAAATATAATAATGAATTCATATATAATGCACTAGTTTTTCTCTCACGGTAACAAATTTTAAACAGCATCTTTGGATCAAGGATTTAGGCTGGTTTGAGATTATTAACCAATTTAAACCCATATTTGGTTTAGAAATTTCATATTCGGTTTTTCAATTGGGTTTGGATAAATGGATGAGTTTATGTTAGATTAGAGCTTGATTTATAAATCCACCATTCTTAGTGGGTTTAATTCTAACCCAATAGTAATGAGGGAGAAATTACCACACTGTCCTTACTTTTTGTGTCGAAATGACTGATATGCCCTTAAGTTTAAATTAAACTACATGTGTGACATTGGATATAAGGACAAAGATCCCCAAATCGGCCACCCTGGCTGGAATCTATCCTCCTTCAAGGCGATTCATCGACTAAAATATAGAACACCCTTCAAATACCATAACTCCACCACATCGGCAATTGATGTTTGTGCACCACCATCTCCACTTAGCCCATTGAATCACATTGTTGAAAGAATAACAACACCATACCTGTTCGACATTCTTTGTTGAGTTAATGTGTTCGATTTTGTGTAATGTTAAATGTTCACCAAGAAACGAACAATCACATGAAGATCCTCTCTCATAAAAAAAATTCTTTTTGGGTAGATAAAGTTCCTAATTTTGGTGATTTTTCTCAGGAAATCGAAGAAATTATATGTAGATCCTCAATTATTGAAGATGATTTTTGAGAAAAAGTGGTATGAGGTGATTTCTTGGTTTCCCCTGTCAATTCTATTAATCTCGGCCAGAGAAGCTGCAAATGAAGATGGTAAAAGGGTTTTTTTTTTTTTAATTTAGAGCTATAAAGATAATTCGCCTGTTGAAGGTGAAGTTTGAAAATAGAACAATTCCTAATTTTTTTTTAAATGAAGGGTAATTTAGTCTTATTATATTTTTTATTATCCTTAACCAACAAAGCAAACATAAAATGTAAATTAACCCACGTTCACAAATTCATAATCATTCAAACCAAACATATAATTTAACTCAAATCTAATACAAAACATATATACCAAACACTCAAATAACATCATTTTTGTTTTTGGTGAACAGTAAAATCCCATCATTCTTAACAATATTAACAAACTCGTCACTCAAACCAAACGAGTAGATTTCAGAAAAATTAACATCATTGAAAAAAAAAAAAAAGATAAGTTGCATAAATTACTTTTTTTTACAATTTATAAAACATAATAACTAGTTGGATTGTATTACGTAACTATAAACATTTGTCATAACTAGGGGTGGAAATCGGAACGGAATTTTCGATATCCGCCGAACCGAAAATTTACGAATTTGAAACGAATATTTTTAATTCGAAATTTTGATTTTTGATTTTTCCGAAAAATTTCGGATTGGAATTAGAATTAGTTTTAAAATTTTCGAAAATTCCGAAATCCGATCCGAAATAATTCTGAAGTTTAATTTTTCGGAAATTCCGATCCGATTTTCGATCCGATTCAACAATTTTTGGAATATAAAATGTAGAATAGAGATTTTTAGAAATATAAAATGTAGAATATATCATAAATTTCATATAAAATGTAGAATATATGTAAATATATCATAAATTTCATTAAAAATTATAACATTTTATATAAATTTATTATTTTAATGATAAAATATATAGATAAATGAGTCTAAATAGTTTATGAAGTTATATAAGTTGAACTATACTAAACTTGAGTTCAGCTTCTTTAGTTTATGAGTTTTATAATTGAGCTCGAGCTTAGTTCGTTAATGTTAGTAATAAGTAGTAGTGTAGTATAGTTAACGAAATAATAGGAATAATGACAAAGAAAATTATACATATTATAAAATTCTGAAATTTTTTCGAAAATTCCTAAAAATTTCCGAAAGTTCCAAAATTTCAGAATTCCGAAATTTTCGAAAAATCGGAATTGGAATGGATTTTACAATTCCGAAAATTTTGGAATCGAAATCGGAATTGGTTTTTCAATTTCGAAAATTTTTGAAATTTTTCCTAAACACCCTATTTCCGATCCGATCTATCCGATTTCCACCCCTAGTCATAACGTTAATCTCTACAAACTTCATATTAAATTTCCAGTTCGTTTATTAAAATTTAGTCATTTTTTAAAATTTTATACATTAAAGGCAATGATGAATGGGTTGAAAAATATAGTAAAAGTTTGAAGCAAAGTTGAAAAGGAGTTGAGGAGTTTGGACAACCGACAAAGCAGTGTACAAGTAATGATGGTCTTTACAATCCATCGACACACTTTTCTATAACTGAAAAACAAAATATAAAATAGAAAAAAGTAATCCCTGTAAAGTGAAAATTGAAACACATGCTTGTAATTGTAGGGAAGCATAATATTTTACATCTATTATACACCAAAATTGTTGTTTTTAACACTGATTAAAGCATCTGCAATAGTTCATTTAAGATGTATTTTTAAATAAAAAAAACTAATATTTTAATAATAAAATATGTAAAAGGTGTTTTTGCGGAATGTAACAATTTCTTTACGGGAACATTTTTAGAAGATAATGAAGGGGTAAGGCTTGTGCATGTGGATCCAATAAAATATATATTTTTTATATTATTTTAATATATTATTAACATCTATTGTTGGAAATGTGCTTATGAAATTGATATGTGAATGCCTGAATGGTCTCTACTCTCTTGTATTATTTGACCTAATGTGTTTGAAGAGATTTAAGGAAATATAAAGGATAAAAATGTAATTAACCGAAAAATACATTACTCAAATTATTTAAATTGTTAAAGAGCAAATTCCAATGATAGTTGTGAGGTATATAATGTATTCAACAAATAAAATTGGGGAATGAGAACAAAACAAACACCAAAAAATAAATCATTGAAATAAAATGTTGAGTTATAAATGGTGAGAAATTATTTAGTCAATGGGTATCATAAATTTCAAATTAGTTGGGGTTTGTTTGAGCACAAAAACTCATGTGAGACGGTCTCACGGATAGTTTCCGTGAGACGGAGCCCCATCACCACAAATAACATGTTAATTGTAGGGTTTGGATGGTGGGTAATTGGGTTGTGGGTTGATCCGTCTCACGTAATGCATTAAAATTCGATGAGACGGTCTCACAAGAAACTTACTCTTGTTTGAGATGGTGTAGGACCATAATTGCTACATCTTTACAGAAACTAGAGAAGATAGCCACACCAAACAGATCCTTATCAGTCAGTGCCTTTGACCCTTTCAATAATGCAACAATTATCATTTGGGTACAGATTTACCCTTTATTCCTTGTTGCTGCCATTTCTTACTGCTTATTTATTAGGCATCATGAATTCCCATGCCCCTTAATTTTCACCTTGCTTTGATGCTTTTTAATTTTTAGGCAATATGTATTTTCTATAAGAGATTATTTGTTACACAATTTTTTTTTAAAATGCACTTTCACACAATATTATATGATTTTTGATAGGGAACAAAATGCCACTTTCGTGTACAAAAATATGTTTTTTAGTCATGACATAAGAATTTTAAAAAAAAAAACTAAATTCCATTCTAAGATCAAAATACCCCTAGAAAGTGGACAGAAAGATGTTTCTTTATCTAGTTTTAAGCAAATTGAAAAGTATTTTTGATAAATTGATAAAGATTAGGTTTGATAAATATTGTGACGGTAAAGTACGAGATTATTATCCTCATTGGATCCTTCTATAGTATACCATTGTATTAATACACCACTCATTTCAGTCATTGAATCTTGAATCATTGCATCATAACCCTTCATTTTCATTTTAACCTTTTTACCTGTCTTCAGAAATTACCGCTGTAAAAATTAAAAATTCCCCCCAACAACTATAATAACATAGACAATGTAGTCAATATCTACTTTTTTCATTGATTGTATATAGCAATAACCTGCAATCATAAAACCGCAATCGAATTTCTTGGTATTATACATCTCGTTATTACGAATCATTTGAGATCCATATTCGATATATTTGGGTATTTGTTATGAAATCATCTCATTAAATTTTTAGATAAACTGCTTCTGAACTGTACTGCTAAACTGCATCCACAACCCATGATTGTATATTTAACAAGTTTGGTTGTCTATGATTATTTGAAATACCACAAAGTAATCAACCCATTTGATTCGTTAGTTTCTCTGTGAATCAATGCAATGTCGAATTCACAAAATTGTGTAATGTGTCTCTATCATAAATCATTAGAGATACACGCATACAAAATACATGTAACAATGGTTTTGTCAATTATTTACCTTACCTTACATTGAAAAATCGCATATCAGTGACACATTTTTGAATGCATTTAAATGTATTATTATTAATTAATTGATATGTGCATCTCATTAAAGTTGAAAATCATTGTGCGTGAATCCACTTTAGTGTTGTGTGATTAATTTGGTAATGTATTGTTATTAAATGGTTTGTTGGCATACAATGCAAAATCATTGTTACATCCATCTTGGTGTTGTGAGGTTAGTTTGGTGATATATTATTATTAATTGATTTGTTGACATCCATTTAAAAATCATTGATTCATACATTTCAAAATCATTGTCTGTTGCATCCATTTTGGTAATGTATTATTTTTTAAGATTTGCTAATGTATTAGTATTAATTTTTAGGTTGACATGCATTTTTAATCATTGTTGCATCCATTTTGGTGTTGTGATGTTAATTTAGGAATATATTGTTATTAATTCATCAATACAAATATTCAAAATCATTGCACCGGCTGCATGGCATCACCGTTCAGAGTCAGTCTTGCATCTATTTAAAAATCATTGTTGCATCCATTTAAAAATTATTATACGTTGCATCCATTTTTATGTTGTGTGGTTAATTTGGTAATATATTATTATTAATTGATTTGTTGGCATGCATTCAAAATTATTGTTGAATCCATTTAAAAATCATTGTTGCATCCATCTTGGTGTTGTGTTGTTAATTTGACAATGCATTGTTATTAATTCATTGATACATGCATTCAAAATCATTGCATTGACCGCATGTCATCATCGTGCAAAATTAAATCATTATTGCATCCATTTAAAAATCATGTTCATTGCATCCATTTTGGTATTGTGAGGTTAATTTGGTAATGTATTATTATTAATTATTTGTTAGCATGCATTCAAAATCATTGTTGCATCCAACTTTGGTGTTGTGATGTTAATTTGATAATGTATTGTTAGTAATTAATTATACATAAATTCAAAATCATTGCATGGTTGCATGTTATCACCGTTCACAATCGTTTTTGCATCCATTTAAAAATCATTGTTGCATCATTCTGTGTGGTGTGGTTGATATTTCATCGGATATTGGTTGCATCCTATTTTAGCGGATTGCATATAATTTATGATTTACCACAATCATTTGATTATAAAGATTACGATTTGAATATATTTTTTATATTTTTATACATTGTATACGATTTAATTATAATAATTGATACGCATGTTGGTATCTGAAGCCATTTTCAGATTTGGATTTGATTTGAATGAATATTCATATCTCAACAATTTATGATTTAGATTTGGATTTCATATCCTTGCACATTATATTCACAAAATATTATTTAGGTAAAATAGAATATTAAATCTATGAAATAAATATTTGATTTCATCTTCGGTTACCATATAACATAATGCCACCATCATCTGGATCTCATGATGGGGATGTTTTAATACAAAATTAACATTAAAATAATTCATTGTTTATACACGTTTCATTTCAAATATTAAATATTAATAAATTTAGAATGAACAAATATTTTTGTGATAATTCATTTATAATGGTTTGGATTTATATATACAGAATAATTAATTTACAATGATTATTTAAATCAATACAACTGTTAGCAGGGACGGAACCAGGATCCAAAATTGAGGGGGGCCATTAATAAAAAAAATTTACACAAAATTATATATAAGATATTTATCACCAAGTATTCCAAAATATATCATTACATCCCAAATTTTCTAAAATTTAGAACGTCGCTCTTGCATATCACGAAAGTCATCTACAAGTGAATCTATACTAAACTTTTTTGCAATTTCCTTTTCGATATACACTACTAAACAATCACTGAGAAAATCATCTTTCATCTTGTTACGAAGTGCAGTCTTCACTATGTTCATTGCAGAAAAAGATCGCTCTGTAGTAGCCGTAGAAACAGGAAGCGTGAGAATAAGAGTTACCACTCTAAACACAAGAGGGTAAACTTCTGATTTTCTAGTTTTCACCATCCACTGACATAAATCAGAAATAGTTGTCAATGTTCTAAAGTCAGAAAGTTGTCGTACATGATCAAAATGCTCAAATTGCATTCTCAACTGTAGTATCTCATGTCCTTCAAAATCACGTAGGTAAAAAATTTCTACCAACTTGCAAATATCATCAATTCTGTATGATATACACATCTCTCTTGGATCAAGTGCTGATGCAAGAATAATTAACTCCATAGTGTTATCATTAAACCTGCTATTCAATTCTTGCAATTGAGAGTCGATCACTTCATGAAAAATATCAAATTTGTAATGATGTCCAATAGTGATATCACTTGCTTGATGACGAGCTCTTCCTCTTCTTGCAATATATTGATCATCAAAATTCAACATTGGTATATTGACTGCTTGACAAAAGGCTTTCACATTTGCAACTAGTTCATCCCATCCGTCATCTCTCAATTTTCGAATAAGCAACTTAGTAGACGACACAAGATGCATTGCATTCAAAATATCTTGAGACTGAAGTTGTAAAGCTTGACAGAGTATATTAGAAATTTCTAATATTTTCTTCATGAGATGCATAATGAAAACAAATTCAAAAGAAGTCAATACCTCATAAGCAAAATCGGCATCTCCACGTTGAGCATATGTATTTCCATCTTCAACAATATTCAATAGAACTTCACAAGTTGCACTATACATCTTCATCAAGCTAGAAATAGACTTCAAATGAGAACTCCAACGTGTATCACCCGCTCTTTGTAAAGAGCCTACTTGATTAAGTCCTTTCCCACTTTCAAGCTCATTAATATCAAGTAAATGAGCAATATTTGAAGAATGAGCAGCTTTTAATTGGTTATGAGGCACCAACAACATTGATAATAGAGTTCAACTTGGTAAAGAATTGATGGACCGATATAACTTCCTTGGAAGCACCGACTAGTGCTAATTGTAGGCGATGTGCATAACAATGAACATAGTAAGCATAGGGACATTCACCTAAAATTAAAGCTTGCAATCCATTCCATTCTCCACGCATGTTACTTGCACCATCATATCCTTGTCCCCTTATATTTTGAACATCGAGAGTATGACGAGATAGGATAGAAAAGATACCTTCTTTCAATGTTGATGCAACAGTGTCTTTAACATGAACAAGTCCAAAAAAGCGCTCTTGTACATAGCCATCTTTATCAACAAATCTCAAGACAACTGACATTTGCTCCTTTTTAGATTCATCTCGAGCCTCATCGACAATGATACAAAATTTTGCACCACCAATTTCTTCTCAGATGTCATTCTTGACTCTAGTTGCCATGACTTGCAAGATTTGTTTTTGCATTTTAGGTGATGTATATGTTGCATTTCGTGGAGCTTTATCCAAAACTTCTGCTACCTTGTCATTGTAAGAGGCTATGAAACTCAACAGTTCTAAAAAATTTCCACGATTGGTTGATGTTGCTGACTCATCATTGCCTCTAAATGAACATCCTTGAAATGCAAGCCATCTAGTTATCTCAATTGAAGCTCTCAAACGAAGTCTATTTTCAATAACTTCTTGAGATGCGAACCTCTCAATACTTTGAACAATATGTGATTGTTGGTTCATGAGATCGGCACAAGCTTTCTCAGCATTTCTATGAGGTGAAGTAAGCTCCTTACCAATATGAGCAGCAAATGAACAATTTATCCCATCTTTTACCTTCTTCCAGTTTCGAAATCCAGTAATAGTAAACGCATCTAATCCGGAAGGTCTACCTTGAGAATGAAATAAAAAGCATGGGAGGCAAAATGCAGCATTTACGCTAGGAGAATATTCCAACCAACTCGGGAATTGCTTAAACCATGATGCTTGAAAGCTCCGAGAATGTTTTTCACCAGATTTTGGATATTTTGTAAGTAAACATTGATATGGACCACTTTTGATATAAGCTCTTCTAACTTCATCGTGTTTTTCGATGGGATATTCCCATATTGGTGGTCGTAATCCCGGATCACGCACCAATGATTGGATATCAAACTTTTCATCAATTGCAACTCTTAAGGATTTTCTAGGACGACTTTTTGAGTTCGAACAATCAATATCCACAAGTCGATTTGATTGCGAAGCTTCATTATTAGGAATTTTCCTTTTAAAGATTGAGTCAATCTTTTGTATCTTCATCTACAAAGAGATGAACAAGTGTCAACTACAAATCAAATTGAAGCAAATAAAGAGTTTTCAAGAAGCAAATAAAGAATGTTATCATCCACCCTCACAAGTCAAAATGCCAAGAAAATACACCAAATAAAATGAAAATAAAACTTGCAGTCCAAAAAGGAAGAAGAAGCTTACATGATGACACTGTAATAATAATTATCTGTAGTGTGATCATTTTACTTAACAACATTTGGCAAAAATAAAAAATAAAAAAATTGGACAGATTTGCTAGTTGTGCTGAACTACCTCCACACATCAATAGTATTATATTAGACTGACTTGAATCAGAATAACATAAGTTGAACAATCCTCAAGCCTTAATATGCCCTATTATTTCGAAAGAGTTTAATGGGGGTTGGGGGAAAACACACACACACAACCCTCATTGATCTTCAGTTCACTCTCAAAATAATCGCAACCATAACTCATGAAAAAATTAAATAATAAGTCCAAAATTACCTTGAGAAGTTCCTTGACATGTTTTCGAACTCTCTGCTCAGGCCAGGTGACTTGTTCTTCTTGCCCCCTTGGTGGATTTGATCACTCTCCTCTTGTTTTAATTTGGGGATTGAGGGAAAATAGGTTTTAATTACATTTAAGAAGCTTCTAAGGGGGGGCCACTTTCTTAATAAAATTAAAAGTTGTTACTAAAAACATATATATATATAATAAAAAATTTGAAATGTTGGGGGGGGCCAAGGCCACCCTGGGCCTTGGCATAGTTCCGTCACTGACTGTTAGTATGGTTTAATTCATGCAAACGAAATGCATGTAATATTAAGTATTACTCCCTCCGTCCCACAACACTTCGCACACTAAATTGGGCACAATTCTTAAGAAAAAAAGAATCTTTGCTTTTTGATTGAGGGTATAAGAGTCAATTATGTGAGAAAAAGACAAAAAATAATAAAGTGTTGAGAGAGAAAACGTAATGACATTGTGTGTAAATAAGTGTGTATTGGGAGGGTAATAATTGTGATAAAATTTGCCATTTTTGGGTGTGCAAAGTGTTTTGGGACAGATTAAAAAGGAAAGTGTGCAAAGTATTGCGGGACGGAGGGAGTAATAAATTCAGAATGAACCAAAATTTTTGTGATAATTCATTTACAATGATTTGGATTTATACATATAGAATAATTGATTTAGAATAATTAATTAAATTAGTACAACTATTGATGTTGTTTAATTCATGCAAACGAAATGTATGTAGCAAGATCAATACTTTCACCATAATTCATTTACAATGGTTTGTGTATGGTGTGATGTAAGCAAAATTAAATGCATGTCAAATGAGTTTATTGCAACCCAAGATTTAAAATGAGTATAGAGAGGTTCAACAGTCAAGTCCATAGTTCAAAATACAAAAATTACCTTTTAAAGAAATTAACACAGTAAAAAAATATAATTTTATTAATACAACGGTGTATTATAAAATTACCCTCATTTATAATATTGTAAAAAGAGAAGGAGAGACGCAAGTTATGGCTGTCAAGTCGCTGTTGCTTTTACTGCCAACTTTTCAAAATCACATCTTTTCAATATCAGAAAAAAAACACACTACTCAATCTGCTACCATGCATACTCTGCCTATAGCTATATATTATATAGAGAGAGAAACGAAGAAGAAGTAGTATCTCTACTCTCCACCATCTCCTGACTTTCATTTTCTTGGTCAGTTTTAACCAAGGATGAAAATATTAGTATTGGTATAAATATCAATATCTTAATTTTACGGAAATATCGACGGATATATTGATTTCGATGAAAATATCGGACAATTTTATTTTTAAATATGAAACTTTGTAAAAAAAATTGAAAAATATATCTAGTAGTTTACAGAATATTATAACTGACATTAATACATATATTGAACTTAAATTCCAAATAAAATTATATGTTTACAACAAATATAGAGATAAACTATTATATAAACATTGTATGTTATGATAACATGACAAATTTTGAATTCAAATACGTATTTTATTGTTTAACACACTAGCCATGATAATTTATAATAGGAACCTAAATTCAAATATTTTACTAAATATAAGTTTACTAATTATTTAATTAAAACTATTAGTTGAATTCAAATACGTATTTCATTGTTTAATACACTAGCCTAATTAATTTATGAGAGGAACCTAAATTCAAATAATTTACTAAATAGTTGAATTATTTAATTAAAACTATAATTGAATTATTGTTTAACACACTAGCCTAATTAATTTTATTATTTCAAATATGTATTTTACATGGACTTTGTCATAAATAATTGAACAAGAAATGTATGTCATTTTGCATGGTTTTTTGTCATTTTGCATTTAAAAAAAATCAAAAAATTTTAAAAAATCCACCGACATTTTTACTGCCGATATATCGGCGATATCCCACAAAAATGATGCACTATTTACTGAAAACGATATTATACCGATTTTTTTTGATATATCGTCAATTTTTTATCGATATTTTGACGAAATTTTTCTGCACCCGATTTTTATTTCGGTGTCTCAAAAATCACGATATATTGGGCGCAATTATTTCGTCCATGGTTTTAACTTTCTCTTTCTTCTTTATTTCTGTATTCTCTCTTTTCTACCCATTTTGTCTTGGCATTTAACTTACTCATTTATTTGCATTTTACCCCTTCATCCCCCACCCCACCCTGCTTATTTATGACTATGAGAGGAACAACGGTAAAATAAGATGGTACTATTTAGCTTGGTCTATAAGCTCACTCACCTTTAAGCTTCTCAAGAAAGATATACACAACTATCTCTATCTACTACATATATTCTTCTTACAGATTCACTTGTATTCTTCTGTAGGAGTAGATCTTACAACTCAAGAAATGACTAAAGAAGAAGACTTCAAGCTTCTCAAGATTCAGGTTCCCTTCTTTCCCTCTCTCTAATACCATGTTTTATTCATCTTTAAAAAAAAATAAAAAATTCCTACCTATTCGTATCTACTTTGCACAGTAAAGTGGTGTGGCCTCTTTTTTAATTACATCTACTGCTTTTCTTTATCTTTCAATATTTTGGGTCTCCTTTTCTTGCTTGCAGACTTGTGTTCTCAGAGTGAACATACATTGTGATGGGTGTAAGCGCAAAGTCAAGAAAATCCTTCAGACTATTGAAGGTTTTTTCCCTCCCAAATGGGCTCCCCTGTTTTTTCACTTTTTTTATAATTTTCCATACTAAAAAAAATAAAAATGGAATCTTGATATTTCTATCTGCATTTTGGTGGTATTTTGTGTGATTTTCTCTCTCTTGAAATCACAGGGGTTTACCAAGTAAACATAGATGCTGAGAATCAAAAAGTGAGTGTTTCAGGAAGCATAGATTCTGCAACCCTAATCAAGAAACTAGTGAGGGGTGGTAAGCATGCTGAGCTCTGGTCTCAAAGAACAAACCCTAATCAGAAGCAGAAAAATGGCTGCATTAAAGACGACAACAAGAACAACAAAGGCCAAAAGCCAAACAGTGTGAAGAACCTTGAATCCCTCAAGAACATTAAGCAGCAATTCCCTTTCATATCCGAAGAAGACTGCTACGACGAGGAAGACGATGAATTCAACGAAGAACACGAGATGCAGCTTTTCAAGGCCATGCTCAGCCAACAAGCTGAGGCAAATGCAAAGAAAGCCAACAGCAATAACAATAACAACACCACTGCTGTGAAAAAAGGGAACCAGATTCATCAAGTGGGCATTGATCCAAAGACATTAGCAGCCATGAACAGTTCTGAAGGGAGAAGGGGTAACAATGACATTGGCTCTATGATGAGTCTTGCTGGTTTTCATGCAAATGGTGGTGCTAACAATGGTGGGTTTCCGATGAACGGATTGGCAACGGGGCATAATCCGATGATGATGAACATGAATGGGTATCATCCATCAATGGTGATGAGTGTGCAAAACAGGCAACCTCAGTTGATGTACAATAGGTCTCCATTGGTTCCTCCAACTACTGGCTATTACTGCAATTATGGTCCGGTTCCAGTTCCTCCGGTTCCGTACTCTTATGCTGACTCTGGATTTGGTGCTGATAATTCAGCTGCTCACATGTTCAGTGATGAGAACACTGGGAGCTGTTCGGTCATGTGAGATTGTCTATTTGTGTTTTGGTTGGAGATATATAGGCTTTTGTGTTTTCTTTTGTCTTATGGCTGAATTGAACTAGTTCTTGAGTTTCAAGATTTGCTATGTAAATCAATCCTCTTATTATTACAATATTATTAAGGTTTAATGTCACTTTGAAACCATCTTTTTTCTTTTTCTAACCAGAACCTGTACCATACGTGACAAATCATTTTAGGAATGATGAACAATTTACGGTTAATGCCGAATTGGGAGTGAATCAGTTAATCAAAGAAAATATTCTTAGTGCAAATTGCATTTGCCTTTTTCGGTCGGAATTGTTGCTAGAAGTTGCAAATTTGAAAAAAATGTACAGTATAACGTGTGATAAAAAAAATTAGTTTAGATTTCAAAACTACAAAAAACACATATATTACAGTTTGAAAAATGATATTTATCGCTATTATTGACCAAGTATATCCGTTGCAGATACATAGTGAAACTCAAGAAAGGTTCAATTCAAATTGAAAATGCATGTAGACAAGGTGTGAGTGACATTGGTTGTTGTAACAATGTAACTGTACTGAAATGTGATAAAATTTTGGCACGGGTGGAAGGCACGTGCTCACGTGCTAAACAGCACAAAATCAAGATTCATTGATTTTAGTGTCGCACTTTGAGAGAAGCACGTTTATAGGCGGAAGTCGAACTAGTGTTTTGATATTTGCGCTTTCTGAATTTAATACTGCAATTTATAACTCCAAGCTTGTATTTGTAGTCGCATTGTTTTATTTTGTTTGGTGAACATTGAATCCCAATTTATGGTGCATTGAAGTTGTGTTTTCAACACATTAGTTTCTATGGCTTTGAGTGTGTCATTGGTTTGGCCAATGACAAAAAATATTTTTTGGTAAAAATATATTGTATTTTGGTAGAGAAACCATGGAATCATGTTTTAGATTGAATTCCGATCGATTTTAGGTAAAATTTGGTTGAAGAACACACATTGTTTTATCTTTTTTAATTTTTATATTGGCTGCTGATGTGTTAAGTGTCTGAACACAACAATCAAAAAGATAATTGAAATATGTTAGACAGATTCGAACTGTACAATGTATTTATTGTAATTATTAGTAATTACTTAAAATTTTGGTACAATTGCAATAAAAATCGTTAAAGCTCGATATTATAAAGTTAAGTAAATTTAAAATCATGTAATATGTTTTTGGGATTTACTTTTTCAATCGCTTTGGTCTCCAGGTTCAGTTTTCAGTTTTCACATCAATTTTCCTCTTAAAAATTTGAAGCTTGAATTAGCCCAATTTCAGATTGTAGAATTTAATTTATTTCAAACAGGTTGCAAAGCTGAAAAATATTAGCCTATTAATACTGGTCAACTTTTAGCCCGAAGCTCTCCAATCCAATTCAATTTAGGCCCAAATTAGGGCAATCTAACATAGAAACATTAGCCCCAAAATTTTATAAAAGTCGAGAGCAAAAAGAAATGAGATTAAAATTTAGGAAATACAATTTACTCCCTTTACTTTCTTTCTTTCCTTTTTTTTTTTTTTTTAACTTTTGCTCGTATACTTTAATTTCTATATTTTTTTTCCCATCAATAAATCTTACAAAACTGGATGACCATATTTTGGGCCTCATTAAAAATGGGTTTTTTCTCCTTAATGATTGGCCCATGAGCTAATAATTGGTTGACTCGATAGCCCTCACTTCTGTTTTTTTTTTTTTTTTGAATAGTATTTTCATATAACATTTTTAACTAGTTTATTTGTATAGATAATAAGAGCGCTTTCACTAGAAAATATACTAAATATAATATATTTAAAGGAGAAAAGGTACTATCTAATGTATTTTAACATATATGTTCTTTGAGAATAATATAATGCGATAATTATATAATCACTAGGGAGACAATGAAAATTTTATATGGCATAAATCTATATTACATATTATCTTGACAACTATGCTAAATTTATGTAGAAAAAATATTACTGATCTATCATTATTTTAGGAATTTATGTATTAAAATTTTGAAATAATATAAAAAATCACGAATTCTAGGTTAAGTTTCAATTAGAGGTTTCAAGTAGAATACATACTTTTATCTATTATAATGTTGGTTATGAATTTTGAAATTTTTTAGTTACAATATCAACTTCATTTTATGACACCCACTATAAGAAAAATGAGTATTTATAATAAGAGTTTTGGCGACAAAAAAAAGTTGTTGTGAAAAGTTTAATTTTTGCGACAATAAATTGATACAAAAAATGCTAATATAAATTGACAATACGTTGTCACAAAAAATAATGAAAAAAACTTATTTATCGCAAAAAAACTATTTGCGAGAAGGTTTTTGCGATAATAATTTAACAACAAAATATTATCACAAAATATTTTTGTGACAATTATCAATGTTTTTGAGATAATAATTTTTTTGAGATAGTATTAATACACCGGTATTTATTTTACTGTGGTAACTCCTTTGAAAGGTAACTTTTGTGTTTTGGGCTGCTAGATGCATTTGGTCTCCTTATATTATATTTAATTTTGGGTTGCAATGCAAGTGAGCCTTTTAATGATTTTGTATGTTTACATGCATTTCATTTCATCATTGTTGTTACAAATATTACATGCATTCCATATGTCTAATTCACAATAATTGTTTAGTTATTTAATTAATCATTTAAATTAATTATTTTGTGATGTTAATTAAAATCATTATAAGTAAATTATCAAAAAATTATTGGTTCATAATCCTAATTCGTAAATGACATAAGAACAAACGATTCTAATTTCACTAGGTGAAGTATGCAATAGTAGTAATAGGTGTCATTTACGAACAAACGATTCTAATTTCACTAGTCGAAATATGCAATTATAGTAATAGATTGACATTAATTATGCGTTGTTGCCATAACTGTTAATTAATTTGATTTTATGCATGATAGAATGGTTTCAATTATATATTTATGTTAAAATCATTTATATATTATTTTAAATTCATACAATTTGGATCAATTCAATAATTTATATTTCATATTTAAAATGAAATCTATATTTTATATAGATTGACATAATGATTTTTAATGATAATTATGTATTATTGCACCCATATCATAGGATATGATCGATGCTACCATTGTTTTGGATGATAACCAAAACAATGATTATTAAATGATGAAATCGAATATGTATTTTATAGATTGCATATTTTATTTTAATAATGATATATTAGTGGATATAATTTGAAACATGCATATCAAATCCCAATCCAAACCTTCACAAAATTATGGTAACTGCAATGGTAATTCATTGAGTATGAAATCATAAACAATGGTTTAAAATACTAAAATGTATCCAAATTGAAATCCATGTATATCTTCCTAAAATTATGGTACAGATAAATGTAACTCCTTAAGTATTAAATCTTATCAATAACTGGAGATATTAAAATATATCCAAATCAAAATTTGTATCATCAAAAGATTATGATAACGTTGATTGGCTTATTATTAAATCATCGAAAATTTCGGTATACCCAAATTCAGTATATCGAGTAGCCACACCATTTCATATCGATAAATTTCGGTATATCGAAATTTATACCATTATACCAAAATGAAAAATATATACCGAAACTTCGGTATACCGAAAACACCGTTATATCGAAATGAAAATTGCATATCGAAACTTTGGTATACCGAAATGAAAAATATTATATTTTATAATTTAGTATTGTGGAATTAATATATTTTTTAATTAATATTAATATTTTCCGTATTTTGGTATATACCGAAATACCGAAACTTTAAAAATATCATACTGATACTGTACCAAAATTTTTGGTATGGTATCACACTGTACCGAAATTTTAATATTTTTGATATTTTTTTGGTACGATAAACCCGATATTTCAGTAATTCAGTATTTTTCTCCACCCCTGGTAATAAACATTAAATAATTTTTGGAGGGTATTAAATAGCAACCACACACTTTATTGACATGCTCGAAATTTGGAAATCATTAAATTTTAAAAATTATGTCTGAAATTTTGAAAATAAAGAACTAATAAATTTGAAAATTATTGTAAAATTCTACAAGATAAATTTGGAAAATAATATTAAAATTAGAAATTAATATTAAAAATTACATATATAAAAACATAGTCTAGAAATAGGTAAAAATGTTTAAAAGTAAGAAGGTTAATTTAAAAACTAAAAAAATACAATTAATGTTTGAATAATAATAATAATAATAATAATAATAATAATAATAATAATAATAATAATAATACAGTCTCAGATTAAATCTCAAAATGTAAGATACAAAATAAAATCTAAAATTTGATTTATATATTTATATATTTAAATTAAGTTTGAAAAAAGAATCAACAAACAAATACCCAAACACATCGAATATGGGTCTCAAATGATTCGTAATAACGAGATGCATAATACCAACATATTTGAATGCAGTTTTATGGTTGCAGGTTATGGCTAAATACAATCAACGAAGAAGGTAGCTATTAACTACATTGCCCATGTTTTTTTAGTTGTTGGGGGAATTCTTAGTTTTTACTGCGGTAATTTATGAAGACGGGTAAAAAGGTTAAAACATAAATAAAGGGTCAGGATGCAATCATTCAAGATCTAATGGTTGAAAACATTGGTGTATTAATACAATGATATACTATAGAAAAACCCTATTTTGTTGTTGCGAATACTCATTTTTCTTGTTGTGACCTAATTGTAATGTTATCGCCCTCGTCAAATGCTGCTCGATGAAATCATCTCAAATTTGTCATCAATTTTATCAATCGTTAGCACTTCTATCATATAATGGAAGTGAAATTAAATATGCGATAAACATAACTTCGATTCTCAATTCAAACATTATCGATACAAATATATACAGCTAATATTGTAATTGAAATTTAATATATATTTCGTGAAGTTTAATGTAACACCTCCTTCTAGTAGGGTAATTACTTATACTAAATTATGCTTAACTTTCAAACTATGAACATCACTAATTAAAACAATAATATACTCTTATACTTGAAAATAATATACTACGGGCCCAAACATGGTACCAATGCGCGCAACTCCGAAGAATGCGGGGTAGCTAGCCACCGAATCCAAACAGAGCAACTAATAACTAATAGGACAGTCTAGGAGCCCTTAATTTCTTCTTGTTGGCAATCTAGGAGCCCGGTACCAGTCTCTTAAAAATATATATAAAATAAAACTTTATATTCATAAATACTATCTCAAAATATTTTTCTCACTTTTCAATAAAACAAGATTAACTAGCATCCTGTATTTGATATAAATTACATAAAAAAAAACATCACTTAGCAAATAATCTCTTCACATTCATAGAATAACATAAATAAAACTCACAAATCACTTAACTTAGCAAATCATTAAAACAATATTCACTTAAACATAAATAAGCATTCACATAAATTTTGCATTAATATAAAACAATTAAAACAAAATTACTCATACTACAAGTGAGAGATGTACTTACCTGAAGCTTCCAAAACTTAAAATATCTCAAGACTCTTAAACGCTTCTAAATCTTCTCAAGCAAATCTAAAACATAATTATCGATGACATTAGAATTAATTAGTCTAATACATATTAAATTTATAGTCTTATAACTACTTGTAATTATAATGCAACAGTCCTAAATGAGCCAGTTAACAACATAATTAAAGATTAGGCCACCAACTTGAATAGACCCAAAACTGGATAGTAAATTTTATTTAGGAAAATTCTTGTACAATTCTGTATGAACAATGTTACATTATTAATTTAAGGTTTAAGGATTATATTAACTACTAGCGAATCACCATGCACCCCTACTGTAGGTCTATATATATATATGTATATATCCAATTAATATTGCATCAGTTAGCTTTTACAAAATATTATACCTAATTAATGTCGTATTAGGCCTTGAAAAGCATATTTGCAAATCACTCAATTAATTGCTAAATTACTATAGTCAACTTATTTTGGTTAATTAGTTAACAACCCCTTAATTATAATACAATAGTAAATATTTAAGAAATTTCCCAACCTTTATTAATAAAGCCTACTGCCACCGAAAAAGAATTTAATAAAGTTGAATCAGAATTTACTTAATAATTTCTTAAGGCTAATATACGTTGGGTTCAATTCGTAAATAATATTGATAAACAATTGAAAGACAACCTGTGTGTTCTACTCATTTTCTTCTCTACTACTAGTTAGAAAAATGAAGTGAATATATGGGCTTATAGTAGTAGATATTGAAGATGATCATCTCTCCTGTTGGGCGTCAACAAAGGAACAGTAGCAGGATATATTGTATAGGAAGGTAGGTATATATTACATTACTCAAAATTCCAAGAAACACAGATCAAAAAGATGTACCAACACTGTACACCAAAAAAAAAAAAAAAAAAACACTAATGATAATAAATGCCCAATTTCTATACATCATCAGCCAATGTTACTTAAAGCATCTCTTGATATTCGTTGTCGATTTTATACTGCTCAGTCAAATTATCATTCTAATTGGCTAATTGCACAATTTCTTTAATGATAAAGTAAAATTAAATCTCACTACCTAAACAATTGATGGTTGTAAACAAAAGTTGTATTACCTTAGTAGGATTGTTGTACTCGAGCTAAGGAAACTTTTTATATTTCTCTTCTTTGTGCTTTCTCCAAATTTTTTATTTCTCCTTCTTTAATTTCTCATATTTATTTTAGAGTTTTAATCCCCTACTTATACATTTACGACATGATTGATATGATGAAATGAAATTAGGTGAGAATGGAATGAACTCAAGAATGAAATGGTGATGAGAAATGAATGATATAAAAATATTGATTCTTGTGATTGGTATGACAAAAGAATAAGAATGAATGAAATAATTATTATAATTATATTTTATGATTGATAACTATAAATAAAATGTATAATATTAAATCAATCTTTATTTGATCAAATTACCTTCCACTATAATTTTATTTAATATTCATATTCAATATATCACTCAAATTTAAAATATTTGGCATATTTAAATTTAAAAATAATTCTTTTTACAGAAAGTTAATCATTGTACAAATATTAAAATATATTATATTTATATATTTTATTTTTTAATCTTATTATTAGTTTACTATTTTTGTATTATTTACATATTCTTAAAGTAGTTAAATAATAATATATTTTTCATATTTTTTTATTAATTATTCTATACCATTTTATATTATTAAAATCTTAATATCTTATTTTATATTTCTAAAAAAATATTTTAGTTATAATTTATTTATATTTTTTTAAATAATTTATTATCTATACTAATATTCATTTATCTTACAAATATATATAGATAAATCAATATCAGAACAAAAATTATTTGTATTATTAAAATTATATTCATATTATTTTATTATATTTTTAAGATTTTATATTTATTAATTATTTTTATACTATTTATGTATTTAATTTTTTTTAGCTATTTTTTATATTTTTATTTTATATTTATTTTAAATTATTAGTTATTATTTTATAATTTTTTATAAATAATTTAATATTATTTATGAAATTTTATATAATAATTCGACTTTAGAAAGTGAATTTGTAAAAACATAAAATAAATATGATAATTGTCAAAATTAATAAAAAAATGTTCATTTTCTTCGCGACAGGAATACGTAATACCATGGGGTAAGAAGGAATGATCATTCCCTCATCCATGGTAATACCAATTCATGCGGGAATCACAATTCTCACCTATAAAACATACCAATCAAAGGAATATGAATGAAGGTAAGAATGATGATTCCATTCCACCTCATTCCATCGTACCAATCATGTCATTGGGGTTTGGACTTCCCTATTTTCTTTAGGAGTTAAAGGAAACGTGGAGTTCTAGTATTTCTCAATCACCTAGATTATTATTATTATTATTATTATTATTATTATTATTATTGTCACGCCCCATTTTCACACTTTAAAATTATTAGAGTTTACTTGTGGGCGTGCAGGAAAATAAAATAAAAGGGAGAAACATACTTTTTAAAGGTTACAGATGAAGGAAAACGAGTAAAGTTTTAAGATGACGTACAGATCAGAAACAGCGAAAAACAGTCATAGTATACACTCTCTTTACATATTCAAAACATCGACATATCGCCAGAAGAAAACATTAAAACTTAGCAGCAGAACATAACAGGATCCATAACTTTACAAACGTGAAATGTTAAAATATCTTTTCAACAACAGGTTTTTGATAAACATAAGAGAAACACGATATGACACCTCCCTCTCTGCACGTCTTAGCTCTCATTATATCCTGTAGTATGAATACAGATAGGGGGTGAGTGCGTTTGAATACACTCGTGGGAGTAATTTCCGTATTCAGAGTGTTATATAAACAATTAAACTAAGTAAACAAGTATCAACACATCAGGTAAACACAACACATAAGAATGCATTGCTCATAACATCATATAGGTACGGGAGTAGCCCGTCTTACCCTATGAACGATTTCAGTACCATTGGTGCTTTTTATGGACGACCAGTCCCTCCGTTTACGGACCATTAGTCCATTCGTGATGATTGAAGACTTTCGTCCTCGTATAACATAATCAAATCGTATGCATGAACATATAAAACACAACACGTAACCCAAGACACATATAGTTCAACAAATCATAACGATCGCTAGCAATTCAATAACATCGGTTTCATTTCATGCATTTAATCATCATCATATAATAAATACGGAAAAGTAAAGGCGATTAAAGATTAGAAGTTACCCTCACCTTAGTTAGGTGGTGTTTTTCCTCGTGACTTGAACTCTAAATCTACGATCGTTCCTATAAGCGGAAGCCTACACATGCAAACATAATCTATTAGTTTCTTATGATGATCATTACGTTTTCATTAAAGAACTTTCTCGAAAAAGAAACGATGATGGAAGGAAAAATGATTCAAAAACTTAGCACTTGATCATAAGATGTAGAGGGTTCGATTACGGTTCGATAGACGAAAGAATGAGCTTAAACCGATGAGAAACAAGTTAAAACGGAGCTTTTAAAGACGCAGGAGCAATTTCATAAATACAGGATCAGGGTTGACTTTGACCAAGGGCTTTTTGTAAAATCAGTGAAGTCTTGGAGTCACTTTGATATTTTCAAAACTTCAGGGGTCGATTTGTAATTTTTGAAAGTTTTGGAGGTCAAAGTCAAAAGTTTGAAAACTTTTGGGGTCAAAACATAATTTTTGAAAGTTCGAGGGCCAAAATGAAATTTGGGAAAAGTCCAGGGACCAAAACGTAAAATCCTCAAAATTCTAGGGTTTGCAAGGCGGTCTCTGAACTTATCAAAATTTACAGGGAGGCCCCTACCTCCCCAAAACCACCCCCGCCACTGCCTCGCCTCCCGCCGTCGTGACAAACACGCCGACAACACCGCGTCGCTGGCGCACCACGCACACCCACATGGCGGTGCTGCCGCTGCAGCGCCGCCCCCCAACACACACCCACACACATTGAAACACACACATGCACACATATCACCATGGCCGGCGACCACCGCATCGCCGGCGATACTCAAACCCATACCACAAAATGCGAAGGACGACGGCGACCGAGGCGAAGACCGACGAGAGAGAGAGATACAGGGAGATAGAGAAAGGAGAGGAGAGAGAAAGGGGCTTGGCCAAAACTTTGACCGGCCATTGCTGGTGGAAGAGGCGGCCGATCGGAATTCCGAGCCCAGATTCGTGACGGGCTCGACGAGAGCTTCATTTTGGTGTGTAATTCGAACGAAAACGGAGAAGGAGAGAAGGGAGGAAGAGAGAGAAAGTGGGGAGAGAGAGAGAGTTGCCGCGCCTTTGCCGATCGATATCTGGCGACGGCTCGACAATCCGAGCCCGGATTCATGATGGGCTCGGCGAGGGCTACATTTTGATGTAAAAATGAGCGAAAACGGGGGAGGATTGGACGGCTCCAACGGCGGCGGCACCGCTAACACGGCGGCGGCACAACCGAAAAAGCTAGAGAGAGAGGGAGAGCATTTTTTGTTTGACCTTTTTGAGTGAAAATTAAAGTGTGGTAAGAATTATCATTGTGTGTGTTTTATCTTTCATACCTCCTTCACTTGAGACTTGGGTCATGGGCCATGGGCCCTAATTGACCCGATTCTCGTTTCTATCTTTTCGTTTTTTAATTAAAAGCCTCTCTATTACGTCATAATCCATGTTTTTGATTCAATTATGCTTTCGATAATTTTATTGTACATTCGATTAATTAATTCATGCATTATTTCGATTTTTCTGAAACACATGTAATTAAAATCACACAATTAAAGGTTAAATTATTTAATTAGCCAGTTATACATTGTTTCGTCCTAGGCGCTACAATTATTTTCCTTTTAAAAAAGATGTGGTCCCCTATTATATTTCAACAACTTAATTCTTATCTCCACATATAAATTTAAATTCTAAAATTCTATATGTAATTTAATATGGTTATAAGTCTACTAGTTATTTAAAAGTTCTAATCACCTCACATAACTAATTCACTATAATTTATTATGAGACTATGATAAAAATAAAATAAAAATCTATTATTTATAAAAGAGATTTAATTAGAAATTTGGGGTATTACATTTAATGTAATTAATCCTAAAAATTTTACTTGATGTATCTTACTAAATCTTTGTATTGATAACTTCTTTGGCCTTTCGAAGAGGACTGCTAAATATGGGGAATATTGCTTGAATTCGTCGTTCTCAAACTTTTGGTCGTAAGAAAATATTATTAAATAGAAGGGATATAAAGAATTATTTAAAAAAAAAGAAAAAGAAAAAATCAGACAATGTATGGCCGTCCAATTCCAATGTAGTGGACTCTTAACTTGCACTACAAACTAGACATTGTCTAATTGTATAAATATGAAGAAGATGTCAAACAATTAATTTAAATACAATATCCAAAATACAATAATTTGTTTGCTCGTGATTGTGAATCCAAACATGAATAGAATCATTGAATATCTCCAAATAATAAAAGACATATATCATTGGTATAAATACAATTCCATAAGTCAAAATTGGAATCACAATAAAAATTTCAAAATTAATTTAATTGCCAGCTCAATAAGAGGCTTGATCATTACATGTTTAAAAAGAAAACGAAAAACCTAAATTTAATTTATAATGATGAAGTAGTCGTATATATGTAACTAAAATTATAACGAAAAGTAAATAATAAAACAATTGTTTATCTTTTTAAAGTGAGAAGCTATTAGAATATATTACTGAATCCAGCAGTTATAGCTGACAAAAACACGTAAAGCTCTTAGATATATCTCAAGAAAAAGTAATGACTTATAATTAAGAACTCTACTCTAAATTAAAAAGTGTATATATATGATAAAGAATTAATTGTATATTTTATGTAAAAAGTTGGAAGAGATAAAAGGGACCAAAAACTGGTATCCAAGAAAGTTTGTTATATGGGACATCATTAAAGAATTGGAAGCAAACGTAATTCACATGTCCCCCACACGAAATTCTGAAACCCCACAGCATCATGAATTGGAGAGAGAGAGAGAGAGAGAGAGAGAGAGAGAGAGAGAGAGAGAGAGAGAGAGAGAGAGAGGAAAACACAGCAAAATGAGAGAGAGAGAGAGAGAGAGAGAGAGAGAGAGAGGAAAACACAGCAAAATGGAATGGACATCTTCTCTTCAACACATGCACCACCCTTCACTTGCCCATACGTATAATGATGAATTAATTTATTTATTATCTAAACACTTTTTGCTGTAAATATAAATTTTCCCCAAATATATAAAAAAGGAAGTCAATGTGATTTTATAAATGGAGCTGGCTAATTAACCTTATAACTTCGTCGATGAATATTTCTAAGAGTGTTTTATAAGCTACAATCTAATATGTGAACATTTTTCTTGAGATTACTTACTCAAATTACTCTCCTAAATTTATAAATTAATTACAAGTGTGTTCATGATTCTTTGTGTTTGCTGTACAAATAGCATTTCTCTCTAGAGAATAAAAGAAATGTAGTTAAATGAAAAATTGTGAAAGTCATGAAATGGATTGAGTTATAGAGGAAAAACGGAAAGAAAGAAACAATAATTGGGTGTTGAGAATAAAACTAAATAAAATAAAATAAAAAAAGGGTTGATAACAGCAAAGGCTAAATGAAATGCTATGCCCATTCACAATATTCTTCATCCAACTGTATTCTTTTGTTTGTTTTCTATGCAACACCTCTTCTACTTTTCCTTACTCGCTTCCTAGAATCTTGCCTTTTCCCCCCTCTCTCTCTCTCTCTCTCTCATCTTCTTGATATAATTTTTATTGTTTTCTTTATTATATACATTTTTGAAAATTTAATCTAAGTTATTTCTATATAATAGAGATTTTCAATTTGATGTATATCACAAATTTAAGTCATAATGATGAAGTGGCAATATATTTCGTCCACCACAATCAAATCTCTCTTTTTTTTTTGCATTGGAAGATAGAATCAATCCTTACTTGCTAGTTGTTGGTAATTCACAATCATATTTGTTTACAAATTCATGACCAACCATTTTTGTTAGCTACTGAATTACATTTTTAAATCAAGTAAATTGAAAAGATTTTGGAATTCGAATGATTTGGACCATATCTAAATATAATTATTTTAAATTTATACGTGCAATTCACAAAAAAAAAAAAAAAAAAAAAAAGCTTGACCGATTAAGCTTATTCTATGATTTACATTAATTGGGTTGAATTATAAAAATATTCCTCATATTTCTTCTATTTACAGAATAATTCTTTATATTTTGCTATTAAAAACATTATAATTCGTTGAATAATAGAGTTTTTTTTTCTAGAAGAAGGTAATTATAGTCTAGATAATGTTTTTATTAAAATTCTGCATATTTTCCGGTAAGTTGAATGAAGAAATAGAAAACTTGCAATGATTAAACAAAAATAATATATTAAATTAAAAAAGAGAAATTGCCAACTGTACAAGGTGAAAGCTCATAAGCCCGACATTTGGTTGTCCCCCATTACTACAATGTTGAGTGCATTGTGGTTGTAAGAAACGCAAATACAGAACCCACATTCTCACTCTTTCCCCTAGAATGGCCGGCGGAGAGACATCGCCGGCAGCAGGCGGCGCCACCACGGCGCCCCTCCGCTTAATCCGCGACGTCGCGCGGATATCTAGCGCCGGCTTCTCGGGGTTTTTCAGGAAAGACTGTGCCGACTTGGCTCGCAGACTCTCACTCTTGGCTCATTTGCTTGAAGAAATTAGGGATTCCAACAAAATCCAAGAGACTGGTGAAATGGCCTTTTCTCCCTGCAATTCTTTCCTCTCTGATCTAACCATGACTCTTCAGGCTGCGAAAAGGCTCCTTGTCGCTGCTAACAACTTCAACAATTCCAATATTTCTTCTGTAAGTATATATGTTGTGATGTGTTTTTTCCTTACTTTATTCAATGTGGTTGTTTTTTTTACCTGAATTGCTATGTGGGCTGCATTTTGTGGGATGAATTGAGATTTTTTATTTTTTTTGGTGAATTTGTGGGATGAATTGAAATGGGTTGAGTGTTGGCTTTGCATATGTTGACTCTGGGATCAGGGTTGCTAATTTCTGTATCTGATCTGAATAATGTATAAATATTAAAGTTCTTTCATTAGATACCATGTGAAATGGTGTAGCAATGGCAGCTGCTTTGCTGCTGCATATGATTAATTTTTCTGATTCTTGAAAATAAAGATCAAATTCTTGGTGTCTGTTATGGGGGTATGCTAATTTTTTGTACTGTGAATAGTTTCCAGCTATTTTCTTGGTTGAAGTTTTCATGTTGAAATTGACAGATCCCCTTATCTCTCTCTCCATAATAGATTTATCATATTAGTGCTTTGTACAGAGTATGTCTTGAGGAGATAAATCTGTAGTTTTCAAGTGTTGCCTATGTAGACATTTATGTCCCAAGATGTCATGGTTTCCTTAGAAATATTAGGTTATTATACGTGTACTTGTTCTGTACTTGATCAGCTTATTCATCAGACTTCTCACCTTAGTGTCTAACTGTTGAAGTCATAAAGACTATTAACACAAATTATTGTTCCTTCTGTGTCCTTTCATGAAGAAATGAATTTGGATTCTTGTGGAGGTTGAACACTACTACCTCTCCAGTGACTGTAGTCGAGGATAGATCTGTTTTCAACGACAGTATTGTACTTAGAAAATTTACTGTTAAGTGAACAATAATATTTGTTCAGTGTGAGTATGATCTCAGTATCCTTGAATAGTATGCCAATCATTGTAGCTCAATGATAAGTCTCATGTTAACTTGTCTTAATGTGGCCTGCCTCTGATTAAGCTTGCCTTTGTTTGGATCAAGGATGGGACGATAAAGAAATTGTCCTTTCAATTCCAATGTGTGACGTGGAAAATGGAGAAAGCACTGACCGACTTACCATATGATGATTTGGACATATCAGAAGAAGTGCAAGAACAGGTGAGTTTTGAGCATTTTTGTACTCCTTATTGGGATTAGGTTACTATCTGACATAATTGTCTCTCCCAGGTTGAATTAGTCAGGGCACAGTTGAAACGGGCCAGTGAAAGATACGGTGGGCATCTGAATTCAAGTATATTATATCGAGCACTTTCCCAGCCATTGGATAAAGAGACGGATCCATTTCAACCACTAAACAGGTTTATTGGCAGTCTACATTTGGAGAATACTGGGATTATTGATCATGAAGTTGGACAAAAAGTGGAAAGCTTCGAAGGCAATGGCTCCGATCACAACTCTTCAGACAACGATAACCAGATTGTAGAAAGTTTAAGGAATTCTTCCACGTCATTTGAGACCAGTTCTCCTAAAGATTCTGACAGTGTGAAGATCAAAACCTCAACTTGCAAAAGTCTAGACGAAAACAAGAAGCCAGATTCTCCTGTAATTCCCGAAGACTTCCTTTGTCCTATATCCCTTGAGCTTATGAGGGATCCAGTCATTGTGTCCACAGGGCAGGTAAAAGCTCACACCCCTTTGTATTGCAATCTGTTTTCTACATAAATAAACATCTTATTTAATCATTTTTTAATATTTCAGACCTACGAGAGATCTTACATACAAAGATGGATCGACTGTGGCAACACCACGTGCCCGAAAACCCAGCAGAAGCTCCGGCATCTAACTCTCACTCCAAATTATGTTTTGAGAAGTTTAATATCGCAGTGGTGTATGAAACATAATGTGGAGCAGACAACATCTCTGATGAACGGCAGGATCAAAAAGAGTGATGGTTCGTTCCGTGATGTCACTGGGGACATAGCAGCCATTGAAGCTCTTGTCCGTAAGCTTTCAAGCCGATCCATTGAAGAGCGTAGGGGTGCAGTGTCTGAAATCCGGTCATTGTCCAAGAGAAGTACAGACAACAGAATCTTGCTAGCCGAAGCAGGCGCTATTCCAATCCTTGTCACTCTATTGACATCCGAAGATTGTCAAGTTCAAGACAATGCAGTGACCTCGATTCTCAATCTATCCATCTATGAAAACAACAAAGGACTCATAATGCTCGCAAATGCAATCCCGTCTATTGTTCAAGTCCTCCGAGCTGGCAGCATGGAAGCTAAAGAGAATGCGGCAGCCACCCTCTTTAGCTTGTCCCTAGCAGACGAAAACAAGATAATAATCGGGGCCTCAGGGGCAATTCCGGCATTGGTGGATTTACTTCAGAACGGAAGCCCGAGAGGGAAGAAAGACGCTGCAACGGCGCTATTCAACTTGTGTATATATCATGGAAACAAAGGACGGGCCGTTAGGGCGGGCATTATAACCGCACTGATAAAGATGCTAACCGATTCCAGCAGCTGTATGGTCGATGAAGCGCTGACCATTCTCTCGGTTCTGGCTAGCCACCAAGAGGCGAAGGCTGCCATTGTTAAAGCCAGCACAATACCTGTGTTGATCGATCTTTTACGGGTTGGTTCGCCTCGTAACAAGGAGAACTCATCGGCTATACTGCTTTCGTTGTGCAAACGCGACAACGAGAATCTTGGTTGCCTGAGTCGACTCGGGGCGGTGATACCTCTCTCGGAGCTTGCTAAAAGTGGGACGGAGAGGGCCAAGAGGAAGGCTAACTCATTGTTGGAGAACCTTCGGAAATCGCAACAGCTCTAACAGGTTTACGATCACTTAGGAACTGATTATTTGTTTGTTCCGTGGATTACTGTCTGACAGCTGATATGACACGAGTATTAGGATGTGTGTGCAAAAGAAGAGGAGGGGTTAAAGCATGAGAAACCAAGAAAAGGAATTGTGTTTTTCTTCCATTTTATTGATTTACTTGATTCAATTCGGTGTCCCAAATCTTTGTTTGGTCTGTTATCTTGTAATTTATGACTGATTATTGTTTCTTTGATACTACCATGGAAAAAACACCACATCTTGTCTCTAAGGAGATACAGATGTTTTGACCATTGATGTAATAAATCATGTTTCAATTTTATCCATCACTTTCCTTCCTATATTCAAGTATTCTTGCAGCATATATTCCCCGCTAAATAAAAATTAAAAAAAGAAAATTCGATCATGTTTTTTAATTTAAAATGAGAACTGATGCAAAAAATACACAATGAATCAAGACAAGATGAAGGTACTAGCAGCACATGCAGTTCCATGTTTGGCTACATTAAATTCAAAGCATTAGTTAAAAATTCACCTGCTCTGGTCTATACATTGCTTGCTGTCACCAATTCTTCCATAAATTATTGAGGAAATATAGTCTAAGAGAAGAAATAATTGTAGCTATATGAGCAGTGCATCATTTATTTGTTGATCAATCTCATGTAACTAGATCGGTCAAATTATCTCAAAAATGAAAGAAAGCATCTTTACATACATTTGAGTACATACATACGGTTTCAATATTTTCATATTTACTTTTTCAAAGATGCATAATATGGGCGATATGGCATATTTTGGATCTCTGAAATATATATTGATATAATTGAAATATTAGTAATTCAAACACGGAAAAGTAATTAGTCAAAACCCCACATGCATGATGAATGGAATCTCTTACGTACACATTGTGAGGTTCACACCGTGATTAACGTAAGTCATTTTCATTAATTCAATAATCAGTTTTTATCATTTCATTCGTTTTACCACATTCACACCTGCGATGACAAAATCGACCATTGCGTTTGGTACTTAAATTAATAGTTTGGGATAATTAGGAAATTTTGACAGCATATCACATGCTATCCTATTCAATTGCATGCAATCAATTTAAATATTCATTATTCTTATATTATATGATCCTTATAAAATTATCTTACAAATTTAATTTCATAAGATAGGGTCAACCTACAATTTATAACTCACAAAGTATAATTTAACTTGTGAAAACGGATTTGAGTTGTAGTTAATAAAACTCTGTTTTATAAAATTATATCCATAATATAATTTTTTTTGTAATTCTTATATTGCACGATATATACTTTATTAGAAAGTTAAATTGGCTTTAGTTGTTCATTTGATTTGAATTTGTTTCAACGATTCTAGACCTTAATATTCACTCTGAACTTGTCATTACATAGATATCGGCGCAAACAATGGATTACCATGTAATTGGTCCCTTCTACAGTTTTATGGGTGATTCAAATACACGTTTTCAATGCACACTTTGCTTTATATTCAAGAAAAGCGCAATTGCAACTATTTTCGTTATATTTCTCCTTTTTGATAAGAAAATACAACCAAAATTCCCTTTTGTTAGAATAAGTATTCCCTTTTGTTGGAATAATTATTCCTTTTTGTGAATGAATTTAGCTTATTGAACATATTCATAGACTTGCCTCAACTGTTTATAAGTTATATGTCAAATCAACCCCCAACTTAATTTTTTTTTTTTTGAGGAAATAGCACCGATTAAAAATTAAACTAATAGTTAATTTTCTTACATGCATTAAACTGCTCTAGTATTAAAACAAAATGTCAACGAAAATTTATGTATTATTATATTTATTTAATAGATTAAGTCTAGTTCAATTTAACTTATATAGTACATGACCTAACGTCAAGTATCTTACTATTTGATATACTTTTCAACGTTATTTATTATAAGTAAAATACATATTATTTGGAAATTATGGCTGAGCATTTAGTGTGAAAATAATCCAACATATTATAAACTTAAACTTAAATTTCAACATATTAGAAACTCAACTTAGAATAGTATGAAAATAGTCCCACATATTTTGCACCATTTCGGGCCCTGCATAACTTAAACTTCAAGTTAGAGATTTAAATATTGTTTTTATCCTGCTTAAGAAGACAACTATATAAATTACTACATATTAATTAATATAACTAATGTACAATTATAAGGTCCATGTCCACCACGTACGTACAATAATATTAGTAGTTATTTATAAAAAAGTTTTCATATGGCTAAATGAAAATCTTTAAATCTCAAAACTTTCTTGAAAAATATTAGGTAACGAAGAGGGCCAAAAGGTCTCAAAATACTAAAAATAGAAATAAATAAATGAATAAACAAGAGCTCCCAATTTTCAAAACTTGTTTCTTTGTCTTTGACCCCATACCTCATCTTTTAATAAATAAATAAAAAATAATAAGGATCTCCACTCCATAAAAGCTTGCCATTTGTCCATCTCTAATAATTTTTAAGCAGAAGAATGGGAAACAGTTTGGGGGGGAAAAGAAGTGCCAAAGTGATGAAGATCAATGGCGAAACCTTCAAGTTAAAAACTCCTGTTCAAGCCGGCTCCGTCCTTGTAAAATACCCGGCTCACGTCTTATTAGACTCCGAAGCCGTCACGCATTACGGCGTCCGAGCCAAGCCGTTGGAGCCGTACCACGAGCTGAAGCCGAAGCGCCTCTACTTTCTGGTTGAGCTGCCAAAATCCCCAGCCGAAAATATTCAAAGCGGCGCCGTTCGGAGGGTACGTTCGGGAATTCACATGAGCGCCAAGGACCGGCTCGAGAGCCTGATGCTGGCTCGGAGAACGGCTTCGGATCTGTCCATGATGAAGCCGGTGAGCATTCATGAGTTGGACAAGGACAAAAGGGTAATTTCGCAGAACGGAAGATCAGGAAGTGATGGAGGAGTGAGGGTTAGGATGAGGCTGCCGAGGGGGGAGGTGGAGAGGCTGATGGCGCAGAGTAAGGACGGAGCCGAGGCGGCGGAGAAACTTGTCAGCCTCTGCATGGACGGCGGCGCTGCGGCGGCGGAGAAGAGCGTGCATTGGGGCGGTGATCGTGGATTGCCCCACCCAGCCACCAAATCGCGTGAGGTATTATTGTTTTTAATTAATTAATTAATTGTTTTAATAATTAATATTATAATTAAGCTCACATGTTGCTCCATTGTCTATGCCATGTTTACGGGGTTTAATGTTTTATTTCATGTGCTCATATTTTATTCCATGAAATATCAATTATAGAGACATCATGAGATTAAATTCATGAAACAAATAAAACAAATTAGTATTGCTAAATTAAATAAAATTTATTGAAAAAATGTGGTAACTTTCCAAAATGCTTTGAAAATTCTGTTCTTCTAGTTACATTTATTCAAAGGTTCAAGAACCAAGACAGTTTTGACAATTTCTGACATGATTAGAGCTGCTTATTCAACCAAGTTCATATTTACCACTTTTGATCAGGTCAACAAGACCATGACCTTGCAGAATTATGTGGCTACAATTATTTTTTTCTTTCTATTTTGGTTATCGAATTATTTGATCCACATGTTTCTGAATAACACTTTTGCATATGCTATATTTTTATCCTCACTCACTATGTTGGTAAAAGAATTGGTCTCTTGATTTGTAATTTTTACTGGCTAATCTTGATCATGCGGAATTCTTTTGAGGTTTCTTGATCTTAAATTGGTGTTTGCATTAGTCATTAAATAATTGGATTTTATTAAAAGAATAATACTTCATTTCATATTTTATTTCAAAAGTAGCAACTTCTGATACAAATAAGATACACAAACCAAACGTCATTTTATAGCAACAAGCCTGAAATGGAGTATATTTCAAATTAGGTCTACCTACAAGTTGTACGTAAAATGGTTATTGAACTTTTATCAATTATTATTCGTCTATAAGTCTTCGATATGTAGAATGAGTTCACCAAACAAAACCCTATCTACAGTTTATTAGGTACTAATGTCCAGTTTCTGAACAATATAATATATATTACCTTCTTTGATTAACTTTTAAAAAGACTCTGTACACATTAACTTTTCTAGAATATATTTCTTTTACAAATTAAATTTTAAATTGATTAAAAAAAGGGAGCGATCCTTTATCATAACCTGTCAAGTATGTGTAAAGTTTGATGAGATATATATTTTCATAATCAAATAAAGCATTATGACAACCAAAAAGATGATATAAGGATGTAGAATCATGTCATGTGGTTTAAATCACTTTTCGACATGCCCATAAAATTCTACAAAAGTTGTAACTAAAGCCTGATGAATTACAATATATATATTTGGGATCTTAATTCAGAAATTTCGAGTTTTATTTTAATGTGTTATTTCATCTTGCAGAAGCGCGTTGGCTTTTTGCCAATAAACGAAGGAGAGATCCGTCTTGCTGTCGCCTCTTAGCGTCGTAGTAGTCATGTTTTCTAAGCATTATATAGCAGTTATTTGGTAGTGAAATTCATAATCTTTTTTTCTGTATTTCTCTCCAAATTCCCCGGAAGAATTCTCAGCTACCAAATTTTGTGTTATCTTTTTGTACATGGAAATGAATGCAGATGTAGCTATTAATTTTCAATTTTATATTTTATTTCATTAACAATTCTATTATTTTATATAGAATCTGTATTCTTGGAAGAGGACTGCAACTATAAGACCATAATCATAATGGATTCTAATTATAAATAAAAATTTCAAGGATCAAAGATAATATCATAAATAAATTACACTCTTATTACTACAATATAAGAATCAATTAGAGAGAGGATGCACTAATTAATACCCGGAATTTTTTTCCCTTTAATCATATCATTTGTATCAATCTAGCTATATGTATTCGAGTCCCTATCTATGCATTTCTCTCTAAAATTATAAAATGTAACATGTAAAGTCAAACACTATAACAGACAAATAGTTATGTTTAGTTTCTCACTTTGATTTAATATTACATTTGACTTTACAAGCAGGACCAATACAATATTAGCATGTTCTCTAAATTGTTTTCTTTTTCTTTACACATAGACTTTTTCTTCTTGAATTAATGGTTAATTGGACTTTGAGCACATATGCTAATAGTTAACAAAATCAATTATTGCCCAAAAAATACCTGTCACATTCAAACAAGTCGTTTTCTTAAATATTTTGGACATCATGATTTGTAATATTCCCCCTGTTAGTTCTTAATTTTTTTTTTTTATTGCTTAGAACTTAGAAAGAAAAATAAAATTATGGTCTCCTTTACCGTTTATGCATGAAACCACTCTTGATCCTTCAAAAAAATTCTCACAAAATCAAATATGTTAAGAATAATTGCCGATTTATAACATTACAAATTCTTCACTTGCATTCAACACTAATCCTCACTAACCAAAAACACAAAAAAAAAAAAAAAAAGAAATAAAGAAAAAAGATCAACCGTAATTCACGACTAAAAAGAGCTAAATTCTTGCAGAAAATATGTCCAACGAACTCTATTTTAATCTATAAAAATCAAGAATCAGCAAAGCAACCAGTTAGGATGACCATTGATGTGGCTCTGTAAGAAAGTAAGTAGTCATAGCTTTTCTGAATCTTTTCTTGTACTGTTTGGGTGAAACAATGGTTGGTGAAGCATTCTTTGGTCCTCCAAGTATACCAGATGCCTTCACCCATGTCTCCAAATGCTTGTCCCATGTATACTGTCTCATGTAATCAATAATCCCCAACACGAGCTCTGCCCCCTCCTTGTCCACCCCAACCAACAACGAGTAGTCCATCACATCTATCGACTGAAACCCAATGAAATGGACATGTAAATCAGTATGAACAAAATAATCGATCATATATACTTGCTTTCTTAGCTAATGTGGCTTACTGCTAAAAATGAGGTATCGTTCCAAACAGCTCTCTCGAGTTTCCTCTTAGCTTTGCTTCCGAGGAATATGGGATTTGTGCGTAAGGTTTCCAAGAGATTCATATCTAATAGTACTTTGTCCAATCCTGTTGTGTCTGAATTGTAACGGGATCGTGTCGACCCTTTCAAGTCATAAACTTTTGAAATGCTTCTATTGAAGAAGAGATTCTCCATCACCATCAAATCCATTTTTGTCTCCTTGCCACTTTTGGAGGGTTTCATAGCAACCTAGGCAAAACAAAGTCAGTCATATAACATATAACTAAGTTGATTGCCATGAAAGTGTACTAGAAACGAGGTTGAATGAACCTGATATATGCCGAGTATTTTGGCAAGACAGGTGGGACTTCCAAAGCTAAGAGCATTTGTGAGATACTTAAAATACTCTGAAGAGAATTCTTCGAATGATTCCAACTCAGTCTTGGTCACCTGTTTGATTATGAAACGTCCATCAAATGATTTCGCGAAGTAAACATTGCTCTTCCCCCCTTGAGCTGTCCATTTCTGGCATCGGCTCAAAGAACGCACGAAATCCAATTCACTGGGACAGCATCTGCTCCTAAGAGCATCAAATTGCTTTGCAAAATAACAAGTGACTGAAAACTTCATCTTTGATGAATCATCCTCGAAAGACATTCTGAGATGAGGAGAATTCTTGGGATCAGAAAAGAGCGAACCCACTGTGGATGAAGCATCTTCAGAGCTATAATTGCTATAGTGCAAGTAATCCAAGTCCAGGGAACCAATAGACTGCCATGTCGAAAGGTCAGAAGCTATCGAGTTCACCCTACTAACGTGGCTAACATTTGATCCTCTTTCAGTCACACTCTGTTTATCAGATATCGAGTCAACATACTCTGTGGAGCTAAGGGCATAAGCTATTATGCTAGTGGGCTCGTCATCATAAACAGTGACGACGATATCATGTTGGCCGTTTTGTGGGACCATTAATCTTGCTCCTTCAGGGAAAAGAGATGGGAATGGGATGAAAGAGGGAGTGACACCACTTGTAAGATTTAGATTTTCAGCTTCATGGGATAATACTTGAGAGTTAGTCGTCTGTACGTTTGATACGGGATCTCTGATCATATACTTATAGTCTCCAGAAGCATGAAAGGATCGAAGTGTTGACAAATTCGCTCTTTCTTGACTCCTCTGTGCAGAATCAAAGGAGCAAACTCTTGTTGGTGGTAATAATCTCTTAAAAGTTGGACTTAATTGCCTGGCTGAGATAGTCTCAGATACATCACCATTTAGTGTTACGAGCAATGGAGCATTTAGTGGCGCCAGATCAGCACCAGACCATGCAGAATCTATCTGATCAGAAAGGATGGATGCAGCTGAAGGATGGCGATCCAAAGACGTACTGCTATTGCCAACATTCTTCTCGTATTGGACAACTTTGTCTGTGGGTGAAATATAGTCCTCTTGTATAAAAGGATCGGGTTTACACTTATTGGCTCGGGATTCCTCTGGTTTCGGATACTCTGGCCCGCTATCTTCATGACTAAGGTCAAGGCTCTGATCCTTGGAATATGTTGAGGAATCTTTTAGTCCACTAAGAGCTTCAGCATTGTTTGGAGCCTTAGGACTAGGGTTCCTTCTAAGGAGGGAATCTAGTAAATAGAGGCGTCGTTCCCAAACATGTGAACTGATCAAAAGAGAATGTCTCAAGCGGTTGATTTCAAGAACGTCAACTTCTGGTTGGTCCTGTTGTTGAATTTCTTTATTAGGTAATTGGAGCAAGTCCTGGAAGATACACAGCAATTAGATATAGAAACAAACATAAAACTAAACCTAGTTTACATAATAAATCTCGTACGACAGATTAGCAGTATCTTAAATACCATGCCATGAGAATTAGATGCATTACACAGCAAGTACTCACTTGGTAATAATTCTGTTCTTTTGTAAGCATGTCATTTAGCGCTAAGGCATGTCTATGCAGGTCGTTTGCATCAGAAAATTCATGCATAAAAGATAAGCTCTGGAAGTTGATTTCCTGAAGAATAGCTGAAATTTCTGCGTACAGGGTTTCTGCTTTGCTCAAAAGCTAATGAAAGGACAAAGAAATATAGTTAGCAAACACTTGTTATAACTTATAACAGCAACATTTTTTTCCGAAAACAAACAAGAGAAAGGCTTATAGGTTTATAAGAACCTCTGATGCTTCTTTCCTGATCCAGCTTTGTGCCCCAGGACCACCGAATTCAAGAATTGCAGGTGGCAAACAAACGGACAGGATGTTAATAGGAGAATATTGGAAGAAAGCAATCATACTTCCAAACCCATAAAACCTGAGGCAATCCCTTTGCAGAGAATGACCACAGCTTGCAACACGATTGCCATTAGCATGGTTTGAAAAACTAAGTTCCAGAAACTTCCCGAAAGAAAGTCCCCATGCAGCATCGGACATTACCACTCTTCGATTGGCAGGTGGAACTCCTTCTATATGTGTACATCTAAGGCATCTATGCCACATCCATATCTTGCCATCCTTTTCCCTAGGAAGTCTAACTGAAGAAAGGCGTTTAACATTTATCATCAGGTTCCCCTGCTGATGAGTATAACATATGGCATGGGCTTCAGTCGATTCGTTGCATGATCGGCAATGGGATGACTGGAAAAACACACTGGAGTTAACATATAGGCAGGGTAAAGAAACAGGTAACATAAACAAAGAGAATCGAAATAAGAAGTTACCTCATCGAACAGATCCTCCCTTAGATACCTCCCCAGTGGCTTATCAGAAGGGCCGTAAAATTTTACGCGGAGGAGCCGAGAACGTTCGCATACAGTTCCATTCAAGATACAGTGGCTGGAGAAAGAAACTAATATGCTCTGACTGTTATCACTAGCTGAATAATATTCACAAGCATCATTAGCTTTAACTTCATCTGATTGGCTCTCCACTTGGAATGGTGATTCTATTGGGGTATGAGTATGTCTCATCTCATCAAGCATTACATCCAAAGCCAAATTCTCATCGCATGCATTCAGTAGTGCTTTTCTGTATCTAAACTCGTCTGGTTCAGAAACATTATCATAACCAATACCAACCTCTTCAAGATCAGATAGGGATTCCTGTAATCCATTCTCCAAATGGAGATCTCCCAATTCATCATTGGGAGGCACAACAACTTCTTCTCTGTAACCCGTGGTCGCAATTGAATCAGGGACATCAAGAATTGTCTTCTCTGGGGTATAATGCGAGGATTTGGGTCCAATTTTTGGAAGGGTGGCACCCTCATCAGCAAGATAAGAGGTCTCTAGAGACAAATGATATGCTGCAAAGACAGAATATTGGACCACATTTTTCACCTTCTTAAGTTCTTCTTGGGATGAACCCTTAAGTAGAACCTGTAAAATTTCATCCAAATAATAAGTTCCTGCTTGTTCTAGGATATCAAGAAAATATGCACGAATAACTAAATTTGTTGTGAGATGTCGTAGAAGCAACAATATCTTAACTCCTGTCTTCAATTGGGGAGGATTTTGAATGCACTATAATTTGGGTGGATTTGAAATACATTCATTTCAAGTCTTGTATTTCAAATCACTCAATCCAGACACAATCTTAGAGAAACATGACATTACTAGAAAAACTAAAATGGTGATGCATGCAGAGTAATAATATTACCGTGCAACCCAACCGCCTTGGGCAACCTTCAAAAAACATCAAGGTTTTTGTTGGCCGTTTGTTGAATTGATTGACCGGTTCATGGTCTTCTGTGATTTTCTCCAAACGGAAGAGCTCACAGTGCCCCAACCTCGTTTTGTGCATATGATCAGTTGATGGAGTTATAGTAGCACCACTACATCTTGCAATCCGCTCCAACAATGTTCTTTTAACATTTAGAACCAAAGAGATATCTTTTTCCAATAGTTGATCTTGAGCAAATGAAGATACACTTTTCTCAACAAGCAGAACATTAGGACGAAGGGCCTCAATTTTCGAAACAATCTTCTTCAGATGATCATTTTCCTGATTAAAAAATAAATAAATTAAAAATCATGCATATTGCTTTCATTTTGAGAAAAAAAGAAAAAGGCAAATCTAGATGGAACCTGTTGCAGTAATGTATCGAAAGATGCCAGCTGATTGGGAACTCTTTGGTACTCAAGTGATCCACCTAATAGAAGTAATCTAGTGTTTCTATACTGAGATGTCATACGTTTATGCTTTATATTTTTCGTGCAAACAACTCCTTTGATAAGTTTGCTGCATTGGTACAAAACACATGCAAAAAATAAAGAACTATTAGTTAACATATGACCATGTACCACCCCCACAATTTGTATATTTTCAAGATCTGATATTTACCTCTCACTAGGACTTCCCGAAGCTACACATTTGACTTTTACGTAGTCGCATGGATCCATGCTACCTCCTCTACTAGTATCAGGTTTAATATAAGTAGCCGCTTGCCATGCTATAGCTGTTATTATGTTCAACCAATCCTCAGAACAGTTCTCTTTGGACGAGACTATTCCTTGCCCTTGCAAAAGCTGAAACACAAGAGCCGTAAAATGTGCCCTTACAACAGCTCCAAAGGGTCCTTTCTGATCCATATGTGCCTTCTTGTTTGCCAATAGCATGACATCTAGACCAGCATTAGAAGAGAACATCGCACCTGAGTCCCCAACTTCATCATCTTCGTCATCGTAAGTAAAGAAACTGATTTCCTCACGATCATCGGGAGGAGGTGGAATCCAAATGAGACCATTGGTTTCAAAATTCAATGGCACTGGCAACTTCTCATCCTTCCTTTGGAATATTGGATTCAAAGTCCCTGTAGCAGGCTTCTCTAAAACCGCCTGTTCTTGGTCAAAGGAGCCATCATTTCGAGAGCTTGAGTTTCCTCCTTGCTCTCGCTGTACATAATAATGCCCATCTCTATTGAAAGTAATATGGATCCTAGAGGGGCTATCTGATGGACTTGACTCAAGAGACGTAAAATCATTAAATTCATGTCTAGCACTAAGACAAAAGGAATCTAAGTCAGAAGTATCATGAAAGTATTCACTTGACATGTCGAAAAAGTGACTGGTGGAATCCTCCCTCTCATCTTCATCACTCCTACAATAACAGCATAATATCATTAGGGATAAGTTAAACCCGAAAAGTTAAGATCTTTAATTTTTTGTTCTCTTAGCACTTGAACACTGAATACCTATGCTTACTAGAGACAGATATCCAAATAAAGTTCCATAAGCTAGGAATACAATGGCACATGCTCAAGTTAAAAATCTATCATCAATACTCTATAACATGAGAATTTAGTGATCAAGTCAATAATACAAATTTAGAGAATAGTACTGTTTATAAAAATTAAAGATATCAACACAAAAGTATGTATAATCTAATTTCAACAAGTGTCCATGAACTGAAACAAACCATGATCAAGATTACATGATCTAGTATACATAGCAAAAAAAAAAAAAAAAAAAAATCCAGCTCATACCTGCTTGACGGGCGATGAACAGATTCTGGTGATAGATGGTCTGAAAATGACTCATCAGTTGTCCTAGTCATATCATGGGGGGAATGACCATCAAATCTTTCACCTCTAAAACTCGGTGATGGTGGTTCTGGGCTTTGCCTAGGAGATTCAGAAGGATGAACTTTACCACTACTCTTTCGGGAAATTTTACTAATGGGACTAAGTTCGAAGCAAAGCTTGCACGTCTTGATATTAAACACAGCCTCCGTTGTCTTCTTTAAACAGCTAGAGGCAGTTATATCAGAAGAGGCAAGGCCCTGCACACATTTTCCACATAACAGCCTTCCACAGCTTTGACAGTGGTACTTAATGCAAGAATTCAATGTGTTCTCTTCACAATGGAAGCATGCAATGCACTTGCTCTCCGTCATTTTAAATCCAAAGGACATGGTATTCGAATCACTATTTCCCAAAGAAATCCAAGATCTAATCTTTTTTATCAAACCCACCAGGGAACTATCAGGTATTCCCATAGACCAGCAATGCTTGAAAATCAGGCTACAGAAAACAGTAATGTTCTTCTCCTAAGTTATGTTCAATGAGTCAAGAAACTATCTTTCAATCCAGAAAGTTTATCTGATTAACTATCTAAACTATCAAAACCCAAAATAAAAGGTGGGTTTTGTCCTCCTTCAGTTAAATTTCCCCCAAGAACAAGAGATTCTCACCAAGGGGATAAAATGCCTCAGAGAAATCCACACAGAATGAATAATTATTTACACCTAAAATTGTATGATCACAGTGACTGCATACAATATTACAACAGCAGCATCACAAAAGGGTACTCCAAATTCCTTCAAATCAAAAACCCTAGAAAACTTAAATATATCTCAACCAATTCCAGAATCATCAACACTCAACTTGATCAGAATTGGCAGCACTTGTTCTCCCATCAAACAGAACCCAACTTCAGAGCTTAGCACCAATAAACCACAAACCCCAAAGATCAAATATATGTTGCCTCAATAAAACAGTAAATCCCACAAAAATAGATGAAAGCTAGTAAAAAAGGAGTTCACCTAGCAAAATAGCAAAACGAAAAGAAAATCTAGGTTCTCTAATTCCGAACCCAGATCAAGAAAATCCCAGAAATGAGCGGCCTTGTTTCAGATTTGCAAGAATGGCGAGAGAGAGAGAGAGAGAGAGAGAGAGAGAGAGAGGTGTCAAATCTTGATGTTAAAAATCAGATTTTGATGATAAAGAAAGCAAGAAAAAGGAAAAATAAAGTTCGTAGTGTAATCAAGAATCAAATTATGAAGAGGATGAGAATGAAAAGTAGGAAAAGGAAGAGTACACAATAATTCTGGTTTCTAGTTTTTGCACTAGCAATGGAGGTGGTGACTCGCATCTCAATAACCACCATTGTTGGCCGCGGCTGCTTCTTCAAAAAGAAGAAAGTCTCTCTCTTTCCCATCTTTACGGGCATAGCTTTCATTCTCACTCCTCAACTACATTAAAATACTCATACAAATATTCTCAGGCATGTGTTCTTGTACCTCAGGCCCTGTTTGGTAAGATGGTTTAGGGTGTGCTGGGTTTATTAACAAACCTAAACACACGTTTGGTAGGGAAGTTAGTGACCCGAAATTTTGGGCTGGGCACGGTGCAAAAAGATGGATAATGAAGGATAAGTAGTGGGTTTATAAACCCACTAAAATTGGTGGATTTATATTAAGCCCAACAGTATCATTTTTTTTTATTCCGAAACTACCCCTGTTTTATCATGGTAAATGACTTCTTCACCCTTGATTTTGCAACAAACCATGAAATTATTTTTTAATCTTTTAAATTATTAAATTATTAAATTTTGGGATATTAAATTATTTTTTAATCTTTTAAATTATTAAATTATTAAATTTTAGGATATTAAATTTTGTTTATATTATGTCTTTTAATTAAAACATTATTTTATATTATATTTTTATATTAAGATATTTTAGGGATTCAAACATTATTTTATATTATGTCTTTTAATTAAAATATTATTTTATATCATAATATATTATTTTATATTATGTATTTTAATTAAAATATTATTTTATATTATGTCTTTTAATTAAAACATTGTTTTATATTATTTATATTAAGAATTCCCATTTACAATCATTGCATACAATTTTATGTTAGGGTAATTCGATAATTTCAGGTTTTTTATCAAACTTAACCCACAAACCAAACACAATTTTTACTTTAAACTCATATTTGCAAAGTATTAAACATTCATTCCAAACACAAAATTTAACTCAAACCCATCTCAAAACCCACCTACTAAACACTCAAAAAGTGCTATTTTGTCTTCAATGAACAATAAAAGCTCGAAAAACCCAACCAACCAAAACAATCCCAACCCGCGTACCAAACGGCCCCTAAGTTTTAATTACACCTCTCTCTCTCTACACTTTTGGCATCATACATGCACATAAATATTATCCATCTCATTCTGAGCTACCCTTTTTAAAACAGTTGGCACTGCTATCTGCTTAATCTTTCAGAGGATTCATGTTATGAAAACGAAGCCAACCTATTTATTTTTCAGGTGCACAATGTTATAAATCTTTGAATTTCTTATAATGGGTTTTGGGCATTTGCTTGTAGTTGAACTCGATTTCTTGTATTGGTCTCATAATTTCTTGATATTAATGTATTTTATTATTTCAGGGATTTGTTGGTTGGACTTATTTGCAATTAAATAAAGGGAATTGAATGTTGAGGAATGCTATTTGGTAAACAGTGCGTTGCGGAATTAAAGTGATTTGGCTGACGTGTCAGCAAGATAGCAACAGCATATATACCACTATAGCACTTAAACAAATCCAATATTTTAATATTTATTTCTTCAAAATCCTATATCTAGTATTTTTTTAGTTCTTGTTTTATTTTTATTTCTTATATAAATTATAATATATATAGATAATTTTATATATAACGTACATCGACAAGCGGCACTTGAATTTTAAAGATTTTAGGGATATTTTGTAATCTCATTGCTATTTACCCAAAAAGAAAAAAGAAAAAGAGAAAATCCACTTTTAAGTCTTTGCTTCTTTAGTCTTTTCATCCTTTTTTGAGTGGGGTTCCTGTCATCAAATTCTCATTAAAGAATTATTACCTTTTTTTTTTCTTCCGTTGTTTTATCATTGGTCATTTGATATTTATTTAGTAATTTAAGAGGAAGTACTATAATTGGTAACAATTTGATTTTAGAATTGGATTTCACGTGTACTTTTGATAAGGGAGATATGCAAAACTCTCTCGAGTCGGATGTAATGTAAATAGAGGGATATGTTCAATTGACAGACACATGTAAAAAAAGACTAACAAAATTTTAAGAGAGCTGACAAAATTCAAACCCCAGGACACTCTACAGTATAGAGAAATTTGGATAAATGTTACTTTCATATCTTCTATTTACAATTTATTTTTAAATATCATTCATAGTTGTGCGCATAATCGCATATAATCATGTGTGCAATTGGTGTGACTATACTCGTATCTTGGAGGATATTTTTAAAATAATACTAATTTATGAGGGTTTTTTATTTTCTTTGTTCAATTGCTATATTAATGTGATATGTTTTTTTTTTTTGAATTGTTTTGTATTAATTGCATTTTCTTTTTTTTCTTTTTAATTCGAAAAGTAATATTTTTAATTGGCCAAACAATAATTATAATGAACCCATCATTCTGACAATCACATTCCAACCATAATTGTTTCCAGTATAAAACTGATGACTGTTTGGTATATACATTAATTATTATATCATCTTGGGAAAAATTCATTTTTCGTTCTTCCATAGGGACGTTGTCCGTTTTTTATCCTCTTATTTTCCAATCATCAATTTTAGTCTTCCTATCTCAAAATTTGTCCAATTTTAATCCGATTTTCGTCGAAATCTCGATTTTCTGGCCAATTTCGGGCGAGTGCACAACACTCGCCCCCAATTTCATGATTTCAAATAACTGACGCTTATGTGACATATTTTTTCTTATGTGGTTTCTTTTTTTTTTTGTATTATTTTCCAACCTAAAATGCCACGTCATCACCCAAGTCATTTAATTTCATTAAAAAAATAAAATTGATAAATATATCAAATAAAAAAAGGGAACAAAATTGTCGGTCCCAAGTGGTCAGAGGTTCAGAGGGGGTGAATGAACCTCTATCGAATTTTTAGTTTCAAAACTCTTTAGTGACACAGGTTCCTGATTCAAGAGTGAATGTAGCAACCTGACTCAAATCAGTAACCTGACAGTATGCTATATCAGGTCCTGATCTGGTTTCACAGTACGCAATGAAATAAACTAGATAGAGTTTCTTTATGAAAACCAATTTTCTTTCCAAAGATGATTTTAACAGAATCCTTTCTCAGAATGTTAAAGATATGCTCAGCAAGATAGATATCAGATAAAATGCAATGCACCAAATAAATAAAGCAATAAACACTTATGGCTTATAGTGGTTCGAAGCTGGTGTAATCCTTCTATGTCCACTCTACTCTTTCACAAGGAGGAACTTTGTTAGGTCAGTTCGATTTACAAGTCTCAACTTTACAAATCTCTTCCTAACAAGTTATACCTACTAGAATCCCAGATTCCTAGGTCAATCTCACACAGGGTATACAATCCCACATAGGGCAAATAGCCTATACAAGACTATAAACTTAGCAAGGATATAATCCTATCAACTAAGTACACCAAACTAAAACAACCTAGCACACACATCACAAAGGTTAAAAGTATATGGTGGTTTTGTTATTCAACTGGTGCAGAGAAGTCAGTCTTGAACTTGAGAGCTCGAATGCTTGAGATGTAGACTGCTTCTTGAAGGTTGAGTGACTAAGCTTAATGAGCTAGAGTAAGAGAAGACTTGAGAGAATTTGCACTGTGAGTTTCAAAGCTTCAGTAGTCTTCATGGTCACTTCTTCCTTCTATTTATATTTGTGGGAAAATGCCCGTTGAAGAGAGGCATTGTCCTTGTTGCATTTCAAAATGATCTTGCAAATCTTTGCAATTAATGCGATTGAAATTCTTGAGAGAATAGGGCATGTCCTACTCTGATCCGCATTAATGGCGCCACTCCTTGGTTACAACGCTTTTGCAGAGCTGCGGGTCCAAGTGGCATTGCCTCATTGACTTGGCTCTTACTTCTGTCTAACGGGTCTTTTGATAATAGTCTTCCTCGTACAACATTCAATGTGTATTCCTCATACTGTAATAAATAAGTTGAACGGGAACTTATAGCTTGCTAGTTTATTTTGCATGCTGTAGATGTCAGCTTTCTGATATGAGTCAGCTTTCTGTTCCTGAGAAACTTCCTCTCCTTGGAGTCTGAAGTCAACATCCTGACTTGCGCAACTTCCTTTATCAGAAAATGTTCCAGTTTACATGCAACTTCCTAATTCTCTGCTTACTTGATCATTTTTCAAATATCAAGTGTTTCTTAAGATTTAAAACATGTTCTAAACAGTTTGTATCTTTCTTTCTAAAGGTCTATCATAAACCATATAAAGAAGACGTTCTCTTATACGAGTAAATGTACAAGTATAGAATTAAGTAAGCTTTAACACTTGAATAGACAGCTTACTGTTTCATAACAAAACATAAAATAGAGAATATAAGAATTCTTTACAAGGAGTGTTTATACAAGGTTGATCTGATGAAAGTTGTAAGCATGCTTCCTTAGTCCTCTTAGCTCTCAGAACAACTTTTTCTGAACTTGACCAAGTTTTGAGCTTCTTCGTTGGTGTTGTATGGCTGTTTTCTCATATTGCATTCATTTCCACCAATTTGAGATGAATTCCTGATAAGATTTTTGCATCTGCTTGGCTATCTCAGGAACCTGTATCCATCTTAGCCAGAAGTCTTGGTGGAAGAAAATTTGTTCTCTTTTCTTGATTCTGTTAATCAGAATATGCTGCCAAGGCAATTTCCCTTCTCTTGCAAGATACTGGTATTCTTTCAAGGCTTTTTCACAGGAGGAAAAGTTTTTGAAGTAGTTACTCTTGCATAGGTCTCTGAAGTACCTGAAGTATGCTGATCTTTTGAAAAAGCAAATCTCTTCGAATGTTGGATTTCTGTCCTTAGAAAGATTGATCTTGTCGAAGATTGCCAGATTCCAGTATACAAGATCTACGATATTTTTAGGTTTCTGATCAAGCATAACAACAACCTCAGCTAGAACTTTGTCAGCAATAAAGTTTTGAGCTTCTTGATTAGGATATGAGTGTTTTATGTCGAACTTAGAGCTTGTAGAACCAACAATTCCTAGTCTTGAGCTTGCAGAACCAACAACTCCTAGTGTTGATATCCAGTCAGACTCTAATTCAATAGGGGCTCTATAAACAGCAACCTGTTGTTGTTGTTCTTGATATTTTCCTCTTCATCCTCTAGTTTGCTGTCTGGTAGTCCTTTGCTTGGTAGGAGCAGGAGCAACTTATGTTCATGCAGTATTGTCTGCTGGTTGAGCACCAGCATCCCCAGTACCTGCGCCACGTTCTCCATCATCATCTTTTCTCCTTCTCTTAGGGTCAACACCCTGACCATGACCAGAATCGGTTCTCTTCCACTTGAGATGGGTCAAAGTTTTCTGGTCTTCTTCTTCCTCATCTTCTTCTTCAGCAAGCTCTCTTGTTGTAGATTCAACAATTGCAGCATCAGGCTCCAACTGTTTCTGTTTTTGTTTCTACAACTTACATTCCCCCTTTTTGGCATCATCAACCCTGACGCCCTGTTGGTTGGCAACTTTAGCAGCTTCAGCAGAATAAACCTTGCTCAGAATAGCCCGTACTTCTCCTATCAGCAACACAAGGGTCTTATACCCATTTTTGAGATCAGTGTTATCCTTGCTTTGAGAGGAGAGGTTTTTCTATAGGTTGTTCAGAACAACTCCATGAGCAACCTGAGTGTTTTGCACCTCTTTCATATTTTCTGTCAAGGTAGAGGTGGCACTCTTCTGTCTGCTTTCAAAGGTGGCTCTGGATTTGGTTTGACCAGTGAATTCACGGTTCAGGTTCTCTTGAATCTTGCTAGGAAGCTCGGCTATTTCCTTCGATAGTTCTTCCAAAGAAGAAACATGTTTCTTGTCATTAGAAAGGACCTGGTTAGCCATGTTCATCTGATGATACCCAATAGCTCTCGCCAGATCCTGGACAACATTCATCACATTCCTGAGTGACAACTCTTGAGAGTCAGCAGGAGTCTCAACTCCAACCACTGGTCGTGAATCCTGATGAGTATGTACGACCAGGGCCTGACTGTTTCTTTCTCCGTCTTCCTCTTCAACCTGTTCCGCTGTCTTCATCTTCTTGGCAGCATAGTACCTCATACTTTCCTCATAAGTTAGATGAATCTTTCCAGGTTCTCTGAGTGGAGGAGAGACTGGTTCATCATCACTGTCACTTGATGAATCATTACCATCATTGTTTGGTAGTGGAGCAGTGGTAGAAGCAACATCCTTGCCTTTCGATGGCAACTCAACATCCTTTCCAGCAAACCCTTCTATATTCTCTACAGGAGCTGTCTCAACAACATCCTCGCCCGAGGTCTTCGATTGAGAAGCTGTCTCAACAGCTATCTCGGAGTCAGCATCTTGCTCTTCAACAGGGACTTATCATTCCTCAGCAACCTGATCAGAGGTAGTGATTGCTTCATTGGAAATAATAGCGTCCTGTCCAACTGTTGCATCCTCAGTGACCGCAGTATCCTTAGCAACTTCTCTCTCAGTTGCATCAGTCTCCTGTACTGCTTCTCCTGCTCATTCAACAGTAACTTGAGGGTTCTCTAGTTCAGCAAACTGTGCTGCTACATGAGCCAGCACATGGAGTCCTGTCTCTGCAGTTTTCTCCGGAACTGCTTCATTGGCATGCTCAGACTCGATATTTTGACAAATAGCATGGATGATGGGCGTTGGTTCTCTCTCAACAGATTCATCATTAATGAGAGGGGAGGTAGAGTAGTCCAGCATCTGCTCATCAGGATCCATGGTATCGAGGTTAGTAAGTGAAGAAAGAGCTGCGATACCTGAGTAGGTTGGAGATACATGTCCTTTAGCAGCTCTAGAGCTTGATTCCCCTTGCTGCAGCTCTCTCGAGGGTAGAAAGAGATGTGCTCTGCTTGCTTCAATTCCTTGCTGCAACATCCTCCTGCTAGCTTCCTCTTCAGAACAGGTAGTTAACTAAGCTCTAGCCAGCTCAATTTCAGATGAGATCCTAACAGTCTCGGTGTCGAGGCTTATCAGTGCGTTGTCTGCCTCACCCTTCATTGAATGTTTCCTCACTGTCTCCATATCAGTATGCTGATTCGACCAATAGGAATTCAGGATAGCTTGTCTTTTCTCTATGAGGTTGATAAACTTGTCAGCATGACATAACATGAAATCTAATCCAAGTTAGGGTAGTAGTCCTTGGCTGGTATCTTCCTGATCAGCTAAGTTCTCTATCCAAGGTAAAATGACATATTCTACGTCGAACCAATCTTCTCATTCAACTAGTTTCCTTGCTGGACTCAGTCTCATCTCTCTCCAGTGTTCATAAGCAAGAACAAACCTTTTGAAGACTGATTCCGCAGTTTCTTTCAGTACTTCATTGGCATCATCAGCACTGATCGAGTCGATGGAGTCTTTTACTCTGTTAAAAGTATCAACCTCCTTCCATTTCTTGTTTCTTACTCATCTGGTTACATAAACGCCCTCGGAGGTTCTGATCATTCTTCTTTGCATTCTAGAAGCAGGAACCTCTGCTGCAGTGACCTCTTCAATATTATCAGAGTCTGAATGTTGAGTCACTGTTGGGACAACAACCCGACCTTCCTGATTTACAGGGGTTTTTGCTGCGTTGCTCTCATCGGGAACCTGAGTTGTTGGAACAACAGACTGTTCAATGTTCACTGTGGCAGGATCCTCAGGCTGTTGGATCAGTGAGGGTTTTTCAACAATGGCTGCACTCTCCTTAGTAACGATGTCATCAGTAGGGACGATGGCCATAGGTTCCTCAGTGATGGGAGTTTCTTCCTCAGGATCAGAGTCCTGCAATGTGAGAGTTGATGTCAATTTCTTCTTCTTAGAAATAGAGGCAACCTCCTTTGTTTTCTTCTTCTTAGAAGGAACAATCTCCTTCTGCTTCCTCTTTGTAGATGGAGCCATAGTTTTCTTTGCCCCAGCCTTCTTAACACCAAGATACCATCCTGGAGCATAAGAGACACTTCTCTCTAATGGGAGATTCTTGTAACTCAGAATAGATGAGATGACAATTTCAAAACCTCTCCCTGATGAAGTTTTGACAGCTTCCTCCCATATTCGCTGAAATACAATGCCTGCCCAGTTGATTTCTTCTTCACGAACCCATCAATCATCATCCTGAATCTTGTGGCTGTGCACTTGTCAAACCTTCCACACATTCCCTCTACTGTGTGGACAAGTATGTCATGGAGAAGCTCATAGGCGGGCTTAAGCTTCTTTTTCCCAAAATTACCAATAGAGATCTCCTCCCCAGAATCCAGTTTAAACTGGTTCCAACTTTCTTCCAGATATTCTGACCCATAGAAGACTAGGTCAGAATATGTCATGCCTGTGTTGGAGATGCCGAAGGTGTTTGCAATGTCTTCAGCAGTCAGAGTATGAACTTCCTCATCATTTTCATCCATCTTGAAGGAGATGGTCTTTTCATCTTTAGAGCGTGTAGCAAAGGCATATAACTTTTCTACAGACAGGATAGAGTACCCTGTGTAGGTTGTGGTTAGAACTTTTCCATCGAGCCTGCTCTTGATAATGTGATCTCATACCTCGGTGTGAAGCGTCTTGTTCTCATAGGGGGATTCGTCTCCAAATAAAGCAAATGGATTCACTAGTCTTCCCTCAACTATTTTGGTTTTTCTTGCCTGAGCCATTGAAGATTTTTTAAAAAAGCTTGGGAAAGAGAGTTAGGGATTTGGTTTGCAGAGAGAATGTTTGAGGAATAGAATGATAGAATGATGTGAATGTAGAGTGATACAAGGGTTTTGGCGGTTTTGATATGTCTTTTTGATTCAAAACTGTTCAACGATTAAGATTAAGAAGTTTAAGGGATGGTTCTGATCGATGGTTGAAATTTGAATAGTAGAGGGGTAAATCTGTAAAAGTCGGAAATTATGTCAGAATGGGAATCACGTCTTTCTCTCTTTCTTCTGAAAAAACTATTTTTGCATTTAATGCAGTTGCCAAAATGTTGCCCTTAATCATTGTTTAAGGTTACTATTGACGATACGAGGTTGTAAGATATATAAATGCTGATCAATAAATGTTGTCTTCAGCAGCCTCTTCCAGCAACCTGATATAGTGACCTGTTGTATCTTGATAAAGTATGAAACTGAATATTGTTAGAGGATCCTTTTCACATGAGGGTCAGTATCCTGTTTTAGTATGCTGAAGATTTTTAAACGTAGGATACTGAGAGAGTACTTAGATCTGAGAAAGTTCCCTCTTACTTAAAGAACTTGTATATCCTAATTCCTTAGAGCTTGATGATCCCAACTCGGTTCTTAGTATAGAAAATCTTGATTCACATAGAGGTTTGGTGAATATGTCAGCTAGCTATTCATCAGTATGCACCTTCTCAAGGACAATATCCTTCTTTTCAACGTGATCTCTTATGAAGTGATGCCTCACATCAATGTGCTTAGTTCTTCAGTGGAAAACAGGATTGTGGGTTATAGCAATGACGCTTGTATTGTTATACAGGATGGGAGTTTCTTTCTCAGAGATCCCATAATCTCTTAATTGTTGCTGTATCCACAAAATCTGAGCACAACAGTTTCCTGTAGCTACATATTCGGCTTCAGCAGTTGATGTTGCAATAGATGTCTGCTTCCTGCAAAACCAAGATACAAGTCTGTGTTCTAGAAACTGACAGGTACCACTGGTGCTTTTCCTATCAATCTTGCAACCTACAAAATCAGAGTCTGAGTATCCCTTGAGGTAGAATCCGCCTTTCTTAGGATACCATAATCCAACATCTTGAGTGCTTTTCAGATATTTGATAATCATTTTTACTACTGCAAGAAGTGATTCCTTAGGTGCTATTTGAAATCTTGCACAAACTCCAACTACAAATACTATATATGGTCTGCTTGTTGTGAGATATAATAAGGATCCAATAAGTCTTCTATACTTGGTGACCTCCACATCTTTTTCATCTTCATCTTTATCCAAACTGATAGATGTGGCCATTGGTATGTTTACTGATGATCCATTCTCCATTCCAAACTTCTTGATAAGTTCTCTGGTGTATTTGGCTTGATTGATGAATATTCCATTCTCAAGCTGCTTCACTTGCAAACCAAGAAAGAAACTTAATTCTCTATCATGCTCATCTCAAACTTACTCTGCATGAGGGATGAGAACTTATCATATAAATCTTTATTGGTGGATCCAAAGATAATGTCGTCTACATAGATCTGAACGAGCAGTATGTTGTCTCCATCTTGTATTCTGAACAGAGTTTTGTCTACTATCCCCTTCTAAAATCCATTCTCAAGGAGGTATAGAAATAGTGTATCATACCAAGCTCTAGGAGCTTGCTTTAATCCATACAAGGCTTTCTCTAGTCTGAATACTTTATATTTTGCTTGTTCTTCAAAACCTGGTGGCTGTTCCACATAAACTTCATCTGATAGTAACCCATTCAAGAATGCACTATTTACATCCATCTGATAAACCTTGAAATCTTTGTGGGCAGTATAGGCCAGAAATATCCTTATAGCTTCAAGTCTAGCAACTGGAGCAAAGGTCTCATCAAAATCTATGCGTTTTTCCTAGCAGTAACCTTTTGCTACTAGTCTTGTCTTGTTTCTGACTACTATTCCAGATTTATCCAACTTGTCTTTGAACACCCACTTGGTTCCAATAACTCCTTGGTGATTAGGTCCTAGAACTAGTCTCCATACATGGTTCCTTTCAAATCCATTTAGCTCTTCTCGTATGGCCTGAACCCAATTACTGTCTCCAAGAGCTTCTTCAATGCTCTTGGGTTCTTCTTGTGAGATGAAACATAAGAATAGTGACTCTAGAGGTCTTGATCTTCTTGTTCTCACACCTTCATTGATATCTCCAATCACAAGTTCTTTTAGATGATTCCTGAGCTATGTCCTGTTAGGCTCAAAGATGAAGGTTGGTCGTTGATCAGTGACCTGTTGCATATTAGCATTCTGATTCTGATTGATGTTTGTCTGTGGGATTCTGTCTGTTTGCTGATCAGCAACCTGTGTTTCAGCATTCTCTGGTATATTATGTTGTGTGTTGTCTGCAGTAGTTGCTTCAGCAGGAACTGGAACTCCATCAATGTATCTTACTACTTGATCCTCGATCCTTAGCTTGGATATATCTTCCTTTAGTTTATCCAGTTCAGCGGTATCACAGTGTGGTTCATCAAATACCACATGTATTGATTCCTCAACAACCAGACTTATTTTGTTGAAGACTCTGAAGGCCTTGCTTACTGAAGAGTATCCCAAAAAAACTCCATCAGATTTTTCATCGAAGGTCTTCAAGTGTTCTTTTTCATTATTTAGAATGTAATATCTGCATCCAAAGATGTGTAAGTACGAAATGTTGGGAATTTTACCATTCCATACCTCATAAGGAGTCTTGTCATGGTCCTTATTGATCAGACATCTGATCTGAGTATAGCATGCTATGCTGGTTGTTTTTACCCAAAATCTCTTAGGTATGCCAGCATCAGCAATCATTGTTCTTGCAGCTTCCTTTAGAGTTCTGTTTCTTCTCTCTGCAACTCCATTCTGTTGGGAAGTTCTTGCTACTGAATACTCATGACAGATTCAATTTTTTGAACAGTATTTCTCAATGAACTTGTTTGTGAATTTTGTTCCTCTATCAGATCTGATCTTTATAATGTCTAAGTTCTTCTTATTCTGTGTTCTCTTTATGAATTTTGGCAGTCTGTTTTGAGTTTCAGATTTCTTGGCCAGAAAGATGGTCCAAGTAAATCTTGAGTAATCATCCACTATTACCAGTGAGTACTTCTTTCCACTCACACTGACAGGTTCTACTGGTCCAAACAGATCCATGTGTAGAAGATCCAAAATCCTGTGAGATGATCTTTACACTTTGTCTTTGAATGAGCTTCTGACTTGTTTTCCTTTCTGACAGGCTCCACAAACATTCTCTTTTTTATAAGCAACATCAGGTAGACCTCTTACAAAGTTCTTTCTTGCCAGCTTGTTGATTGTCTTGAAATTCGGATAACTCGGTCTTTTGTGTCATAGCCAGCCGAGTTCTGAAGAGCTCTTTGCTACGAAGCATGTTGGTTGTACTATTGAATTCCAATCAACAAGATGGATGTTGCATCTCCTGGTGCTAGTAAGTTTAACCTCATTTATTTTGATGTCTCTGATCAGACATTTGTTGAGGTTGAACTCCACTGAACATCCTTTGTCACAAAATTGACTGATACTCAGGAGGTTATACTTTAGCTCTTTGACATATGAAACATCACTAATTCTTGCATTGTCTTTGATCAAGCTTCTTGTGCCCTTTGTGCTTCCTTTGGAATTATCTCCAAAGACAACTTTAGGACCTTTACATGGTTGAAAGTCTCTTAATCTAGTTTTGTTGCTAGTCATATGTCTAGAGCAACCACTATCAATGTACCATACATCACTGCTGCTTCCTAGCAACTATTTTTGCAAGAAAATCAGGTAAATTTAGGTACCCATACAAGTACGGGTCCTGGGGGCTTAGTCTTCTTTGGGACCCACACTTGCTTGATAACAATTGTTTTGCCAACGGCCTTGGTAGTTCTCTTACTGTTAGTATCATTGGTAGGATACTGTTTGTGTGATGTGTTTGTTAGTGCTTTTCAAGTTTTCTGCTTCCTGTTCGAAAAAGATCTCCCCTTATATCTTTCTGAGACTTGTTTTTTTGTATAATAGGGGTAGTAGAAGGTCTGATGTTTCTTGGAATCCTGCTGCTTCTTTCTCTTACTTGCAGCATACTGATTGTGCTGTTTTATGAGTTTTTGAGCATTCTCATTGTCTTGTTCTTGCAGTAGGGGTTTCTTACCCTTATCCAGAGTACTTGTTTTGTTCATGCTTTCTTTAGTTGGAAGTAGCTCTTGATCAAATGAGGCTTGAGCTCGAACAAACTTTCCAGCTTTGGATGTACTGACAGTATTCTGAGATGTAGAGACACAGTATCCTAGGCCACTTCTTGATTGGATTCTCTGGGTCTCTAGGATACACTCTTGTGTCTTTCTTGCTGATTTACTAAACACATTAATTGTGTCTTGCAATCTAACTTTCTCAGATTCTAGCTTAGTGACTAGCAGTTTGAACTTGGAGATTTCAGCTTTAAGATTATTGCATTCTGTATTGTAGTACTCCAGGTCAGTAACCCGTTCCTTCAGTACAATTTGCTCACTTTTGAGCTGTATGTTTCCTCCTTAAGTTCTTCATAAGCTAAATTTATCTGCTCAAAGTCACTCATGATCTGTCTAAAGGACTGGATCATGTTCAGCTTCTCAGAATTTGAAA